>JAWNNU010000311.1:1857437-2476582 GCA_035044585.1 Scaptomyza polygonia
TTTTAGCTGGAAAAAATTATAAAATTATGATTGAGCAACAGAAAGAGAGAGCAATAGAATGGTTGTGTATCTAATTATTGAAGAGGGCGCGCGCCCACTTAAGACACTGTACGGTTCTTTTGTTCCTCTCTCTCCATTCCATTCCAGTCCACTCCACTCCACTGCAGACGATACTTCCAGCTATCTGTTAGTATGCACTTGAGGGTTTTGTTCGCTCAGTTCATGTCATATGTTACATTATCTTTAGGCTCAGGGTCAGAGAATCTTTGTTACTCAGACAAGACTATTGTTTCTAAATAATTCAACGATTCCGTTTTCTCACGTACATGCAACGTAAGTAAGTTGTAGTATGCAAAGTAAGGGCTCTCTCTCTCCGTCTCTCTCACTTACTTTTGTAATCATAAATAATAATCAATTTCCTGTGTTGTACACGGTATGTTAAAGAAGAAGAAGAACAAGCACAAGATGATGCTGAAACGTTCAAAAAATTTTGTTTCCCATCGCATCGCATTTATTTCAGTGCCATATGCCGAGTGCAAGTTTTTTTTTCTTTCTTGATTTTTTCGGTGAGAAAATGCGATATGAAAACTGACAGGCCGAACACAGTACACAAAACAATACAATAATATGTACATATTTACAACAACATTAAGAGATGAAAAATGAAATGCGAGTAAAGCAGCTGTAGGTTTTTTTTTTAAAAAAGTGGGAGGAAGTGTTGGCAAAAGTACAGTGAATGCCTATGGGTAAGAACATTTCGATGATTTTTAGATTCTAAATAAATATTGAGAAAATTTAATCTTAATTCGCATAAAGTTTTACTGGATTCAAGATTCCAATCAAGAATTTAATAATTATTTGCTCTTAAACTAAGACTTTATGTTCTTAATTTTAGCATTAATTTTATCTTAATTCAACTAGAGTTTGACATGTTCCAAGTAGTGGTAAACTTAATTCAGTTTAAAGTAAACTCAACCATTTTTGATTTTATATTAAGACTATTTGTACTTGATATAAGTTAATAATATTTTGATTGATAAAATGTTTTACTTAGTTTAAAACACCCTGAATACCTAATTCAAACTTTTTTCATTTTGTCAATTTTTGATTCATTAATTTTCATTAGCGAGAGTTGACTGTAATTTGTTTGAAAATTCTGTAAAGTTGCTTGTTTGTTTGTGTTTGCTTTATTGTTATTTATTTGTTCTTTTGTTGGTTCTTGTAACATTTGTGCACATTTGGCTGCTTTATTTGCATTTATTTGTTTACAGTTTGAGAGCAACTGGCGTCCAGCCTAGCCGACAAATGCACCAATCAGAAGCATCTCTCGTGCTCAATTGATTGCTCTGCAGCTGTGTGCAGCTGTGTGTTAGTGTGTGTGTGTGTAGCTGAGCGAGGTTAAACGTTGGCCCAATCAACGTGCCCCCATTTGCTGCTGCCGTTTGGCCCCCATGACGCATGCGTTCTTTCGCGCCTTTCATGCTACTCAGTTTGTTTGTCCGTTCGTTTCGTTCCGTTTGTTCTCCGATTGTTGTTCGTCTTCATCTTCAGTTTTGTTGTGCAGTTTTTTGTTTGGCTTATGAGTTGGCCAAATAAAAATAATAATAATGTGCCGCCAGCAGTGTGCAGCTGTCGCCTTGCAATCTCAACGAGTTGCCCTCGCCTTGACTCAACCCCTCTCTCTGTATTTATTTAGTTTTTTTTTTTTTTTTCGAATTTTTATATTTTTGTTAAACATTAAAACGTCTGTCGCCACATTGCGGCCTGTGCAGATAAACACATTGTAATTAGTGAAGGGCTGCTGCAACCATTTGCCTGCTGCTGCATCATCATCATGATCATCATCATCATTGTCGTCCCCCAACACGATCATCATTCTGATCTTGTGTTGTCTTGCAGCGGAGGCGTTTAGCCTCTTTGGCCATATGTCACATTGTAAGCTGAGACTGCAAAGCGCATCGAATTACCATTAAGCCAACTTCAAATAATCCCCATTACCCCCTCCTCCTTTTAATTAAAGACCATATTACAAATCTCTCAAGTAGCTTGAATTTATGATCATATTCCAAGCATACATTATTTTTGGCATGGGAAACTTTTCTTCTTTTAAATAATTTTATATGATTTATGCGTTTTACTTTAATTTCCATATAATAATAAATTAATGTTGGCAACGTAGTTTTAAGTCTGATTTATTTTCGAAAGCAAAAAATATTTATTATTAACATTTTATTGTTTGTTTAAATCTATATAACAAACATCGCACAATGCCTTTTGATCTTGATTTGTATAACAACAATTAAAATTGTAGATTTATATATCCCTTTAATTTGTTCACACCAAAATTAGCAATTAAATAATATGTTCCTGTTGTTGTTGTTGTTGGCATTGTGCCAAGCCGGACGAACGAGCTGAAAAGAAAGGTTTCGAGTTTGTTTTTCTTGTGTTGTTTGCTGGCTTTTTGGGCCGGAAAACGTTTAGGCACATAATAAGGTAGAATATGAAGAAGAAGTTGAAGCCGAGGCGATTGTTGCTAAAGGTCAACGTCGTCTGGCAATGATCTTGCATAATTACAAAGCGACGCGTCCGACACTGGCAAAGAATATAGTATAAGAGATAAGAAGAGAAAAGCAATGGTTTATTGTTGTTGTTGCAGCAGTCCCCAAAACAAAACGATGTACAAGAGCTTTGACTGTCAAACTGTATGTATATTTGCTTAACCCTATGATGACTGCGGGTCAGATCGTAGAAGAACAATGTGAATCATTGACAGTTTCTATGAAGAGCCGCATGCATCACTCAACGCTCAAGAAGTTTGCCGCTCATAAAAAGTACTTACAGTTTGTATGTGTGTGTGTATTTATGATCAGACCGCACCCCACTTTGCCTTCAGCTTTCAAAATCATTTCAAATTCAATACAAAAAGTCAAACGATGACGAAAGTTCTGTTCAAGATCTCTGACAAAAAAAAAAAACAAAGAGAGGGCGAGAAAGAAAAGCGGGGCGCAAATATTGAAAAATTGGAATGTGGCGACGAGCCAAAGGCAATGGCAAACGCAAAGGCAAAGCGTTTGCGTTAATTAAAAACAATTAAGGCGTCAGGAGAGGCAGCTCAAACAGCAGAGCGGGTGTCAGGGCGGCATCGGCATCAGCAGCACCAAACATTACTCGAGTGCCTCTCACGCATAGCTACCAAAAGGTTTCGACTTCGACTCTGTTAAATGTGGGTCGTGTGAAGCCGGAGAAACACACACAGAGCGAGAGCGACAGAGCAAGAGAGCAACAACGTACAGCAAAATGTGAGCTGGTAGGGCTTACATTAAAAATTGTATAATATTAATTGCGGTTAATTGGGATTAACAGCTGCGCCCAAATGCCGAAGCGTTCAACTGCAAATTAGTAAAGGGGGGGGGGTGGGGATAGACCTTTTTTTTCACGTTGTTTTGTGCAAGTGCAGCCAGAGCGATAAACGAAGCAGCAACAAAAGTTAAAGCGCAGGAGCTTCGAATAACAGCAGAAGAGCAGGCGTTTCGAGTACACAGCAGCAGGCGCAGAAGAAGAGCGACTTGAATATAACAGCAGCAGAGAGGAAGCTTCAAACTTACTGTAAAGAGTGAAGTTTTTATCCACAATGTTGTTGTTGCTGTTATGACAGGTTTCTTATTAAATTTTTTATAAATCCTACGCTTTCTTCCTTTAGCACTTGTGGAGCCAGTTTGATTTCCTGTGTTATTTTTTTAATATATTCTTTATGCTGGCCTGCTTCCAAAGTGTTGATAAAACAAAACGCTGTTTGTTTTTATTGAATAGCGCGACAAAATAGCCCAAGTACTCTCAATGATCAAAAACGACCAGCAATAGCTCTTGGCCAACCCACCAGAGGCCGCCCCATCCGGTGTACATCATCCGGTGTGTGTGTGTGTGTGTGTTTGGTAACTGGTTCTTCTGCTGCAACTGCTGCTGCTGCTATTGCAGGATTTGCCAAGTGAAGCCGGTAATTAAGGTGGAAAAATCAAATTGTTATGGTCTAGGTATTGAGACGGGGGCCCGAGGCTGGCTGACTGACATTATATATATTTTTCCTGCCTGGAATTTCCGTTTGCAAGCTCGCGCGCTTTAATTACACCTGTTGATGGAATAGTGCGACAGGCGTGGTAAATACCAGCACACATACATACAATCAGATTGGTTACATAGATAACATCCGTATAAGAGTGTCTGCTGAGTAATTGTTTGAGCTGTGTGTGTGTGTGTGTGAGTGTGTCTGTGCGTGCATTGCAAGAGAATCGGAATCATGCAGCGGAAGTAATTTGAGGTTAGATCTGTGATCTTCGTGATGATGCTGCAGATGATGCGAAAGAGATAGAGATGGATAGGTTAATAGGCGCCGCGGCGGACACAAGGGTTAATAGCTAATAGCCAAAGATGCCTCGTTTGGGTCAGCTAGACAAGTGTTAAAAGTCGAACAATTCTGCCTTTCTCAGAAGTCATTACTCAACTATAACAACAACATACAAATTGAATGACTTTTTACCAAATGCATTTGTTTTTTTTTTTCGACTTGTGACTTTTTGGGCTCTGCTGCACCCATAAAGCCAGTGTTGAAACAACCGTCCAAAGCGTACGACTTGCGCATACGTAAGCCACATTTAAAAACAACAACAACAACAACAAAAAACAGTCAACGCAGGCATTAGCTCCATGGTAACAACAACAATGGGTTGACAGCCACAATTCAAATTGTATACAAATGTGTATTCAATTTTAAAATGCGGCTGCTTAGATCGCCACACTGCGATAAATAGTCGTGCATATTGTCAAACCAACATAAGAGCATTTTAATATGTAATATTCATTTGTGGCTTTAAAGTTTATTGTGGCTCTAACACTTTGGCTAAGCTGTTGTTGCTGGAAAAAGTGTTTTTGTTGTTACATTTTAGGTTTTTGAAGTTTTGGAATACATTAAAATTAAATAAATATCGAATTAATCTTTATTTGGGCATTAAATATGATAAAATGTTTATTTATTTGTATCATATGGTTTAGAAAAGTTTCTTCCATTGTTAATTGACTTTTAACTATTATGTTGTTTTCACACAGCTCGACAACTCTACAACAAAATCTTTTTTCAAAAAAACACATAAAAAACTAAACTTTCCCACACTCAAAATGGGAAATCAATATGAAATCAATAATGAATCTTTTGAATAAACAATGCTTTAATTATAAAAACGGGTTCATTATTATAATTTTGTTACAATACAACTTTTTCAGTTTCCCTTCTCGGTTCTGTACTTCTCTGATGCCCAAAATGTATAAATCGCAGCTTGAAAAACGAAAAACGAAAATCAGAATAGAAATAACCTTAGGCAATTGTCTGTCGTAATGTCACAATTATTTTTACATGCGACATGAAACAAATACATAACAACTAAAACAACAACAAAATATCAGGGAGTGTCTGCTCCAATGAAAAATTCTTTACACACAGATACAAACAGACACTAACACTAACTCACACAACTGATCAGACGCTTGAATGCCATCAAATATTTTACTCAATAAAACTACAATTGTGAAATTGCCATGATGATCACGTAGCAATACTACAAAAGAATGAACTGGGCGCCCAATTGGCATTGGTTGTTCTGTGGCAACAACGTTTCTTGGAACAAAACCAAAGATATTTCCAATAGGGTCTTGGTCTTGGGCTTGTTGCAAGCAGTTGCACCTTGTCATCGAGCTTGTTACAATTCCGTTGCTTACGTGTTTAACGTCAAAGTACAGCAACAACTGCAGCTAAAGTCAATCGCCCCTAAACAAAAACAAAATACAAAAACTTACAGCGCGTGTTCAGCCCCTGCCAACCCTGCTGCATTGCTATTGCGACCTTTGTGTTGACTTGTGTGCTGATTGCTGATTGTAGGAAAAACAAAAACAACAACACAAAAAAAATCACCTCAAAAACTGGATGACAGCGACACGAAAAAATACCAAAAAACATTTGTACACATGTAGACACATCCATGTCATCATAACCCAAAACAGAAAAAACCCTCAAAAAAAAAAAAAGAAGGTAACTTTAAGAAGAGCTTACAGCACAATAAATAATATTTGTTAGGCTCAGCACGTTGCCTGGCCTGGCCAAGAAATTGAGTTTAATGCTAGCAAAGTCAGCAAAGTCAAAAGTCGTCGAACCAATATCATACAAATAATGCCCATAAAGGCATTAATTTTTACATTATATGCTAAAAATTAAAAAGAAATAATAAAAAATAATTTGAATTTCAATATATGTGAAACTGATTGCCAAACTTCGTTAGCTCTCGCAGCTCATTGAATTTTGATGAACACCCGCCGTGCGGACCACAAAAAAAATAAGGTTGAGAAAAACCTTTTGTCGATCTACTTGGTCTCTCTCCCGTTAAAGAACCGGTATGTGGAGCTGCCACAGCCACAGACTCAGCCACAGTCTCAACTTTGGCGCTTTTTGTTTGCTCCGGAAGTAATTAATGCCTGTACCTTTTTTTGTCTGTTTGTTGCCCGCTAAAACATTAAACAGAATCTTTGCATTAGAGAGACTATAGAGTGCTTTGGTCAAGAAGAGTGTGTATATATATACATATGTATTTGTAGTTTTGCTCAACTTTCTCTTCAACTTCATTCCCATGTTGGCCAATTCGATTGACCGCAAAACGTTTGTCAACGCTCAAACAGCAAACAGCAGAAAATGATGTGCATTGGCCAATGCGGGCGGGCATGCCATAAGACATTGGCACAAATATGGCGATTGCAACTGCAACTGCAAAAGTCAGCAGCAACAAAAGGCAACATCAACATGCTGCTTTGCAGAACCAAAAATGGTCAATGCGACATAATTGATCAATTGGCAGCAGCAGCTCAACGCATCCTATACGAAGGCCATAGTTGGTCATATGCCTGGATCTTTGATCACAGCCATTAATGGGCAAGACAACTAACGAGTGACGAGTGACGAGCAACGAGTTGTGACGCTGTGCTTCATGCTGCATGGTGCGTTGTGTTACCCTTCGACTTTGTCTGCGTTTTTAATTAAGCCAAGCTGGTAGCCTGGCAATTGACCATAAGTGGTAGCCTGTCGCCATATAACCATATCTCGACTTTTATGTGTGCCATCAGCTGCATCAGTCCTGTTAGTTAAAGAGTTCCAGGCAGGTAGCTAGCTGCTCAACCAATTGGCAGCTTGAACAAGTCAAGGAAATAGGCAATAAACTTGTATTGTTTGTTGATGAAATAAATTTTTACAAAAGGCAGTCTGTTTATAATATTCAAGTAGCGAGTGAAAAATGAGTAAAGTTGTTACGAGGAATAATTAAATAAATAAATATTTGTTGAAGACTTACTAGCTAATAACAGCAATTGAAGAGCAACGAGTATAAAGGGGCGAGTTAAGCATGGTAAAGTAGCGAGAAGATAGTCAAAAGCCAGGTAGGATGAGTGCCTAGATAAGTTACTTTGCAACTCTCAAGTTAGCAGCGAGTTGCTTATAAAGAAAAGTAGCGAGTGAAAACGGTCAACAAGTAACTAGTTGAACGCAATGAGCTATTAGTGAATATCGAGTAGAAGTAACTCCTTGAAAGTATCGAGTAGCATTGAAATAGTTGCACAAGACGACAAGCAAGACTCATTGAATCAAAATAGAGTTTGACAGATTGCTTAAGTGCTGCATTTGCTGTTATTGCTGCATAGCCTGACAATAAACTTCTCTATAATCATTTAGATGCAACGCTCACAAACTGTGGCACGAGTTGCAAGTTCCAAGTCAACGATACGCCCAGTAAGTTTTGATTAATTTCTTTGACTGCTGTTGGGGTGCAATGTGCAATGCTCTCTGTTTCTCTGTTTGTCAGTCAGTCAGTCAGTCAGTCAGTCAGTTTAGTTAGCTAGCTCAGTGAGCCATGCCGTCCAGTAGTCATTATTGGAACGAGCTGGGGCAACCAGCCAAGCTTGCATATTGGGGCGCACTGTCCGCACTATTCATATACAGATAATAATAATAATAATTAATATTTGGTTCTTCTTTTATTCATTTATTTTCATTAGCTGCCAACGATTTACTATACACATATATTTTGAGCATTATTGTTTTTGTTATATATTTTGTTTCTGTTTTTGTGTTTAATTTGTTTTTCAATTATTTTTGTGGCTGCTGCTGCTGCTGCTTTTTTCATTGGAATCGGGCACGCTTGTTGTCGCCATGTTGTTTTTTTTTTGTCTTTTTTTTGTTTATTGCTGAATTACGAGTACATTGTCGCCGGCTCCGATTCTTCCACTCTTCCCGCTCTACTGTTGCCAAGTTTTAAACGCTTCTTCAGCATTTAATTTGTTTTTTTTTTTTCATTATTTTTTATTATTGAATGTTGTTTTGTATATATGTATAGGATTTCGCAGCGGTGATAACTTTTGACACGGCCGTGTTATATTTCTTGCTTTTTAATGTGTATTAAATGCCCAGCTAAAGCGTCAACACATTGCGAGGATTTGATAACCAGCAGCCATTCGATGCGTGCTTATCGCTCCGCTCCGCTGCAACACGGACTTTGGGGTGGCGGGAGGGTTGGCTATCAGTTTTTGATTTTGTTCGATTTGTAAACGTGTGCTAATTACAATCTATGGAATTAGCGTCAAGTTGTCTGTTAATTAACTCAAAATCAACTCGAATTAGCAATTGACAAAAACAAAGCTATAAATCATAAGTATTATTACTTGATTTGTTAAAGCCATTAATTTTGTTTTCTTGGAAAAACTAAAAGCAAAACAACTTTATTACATTTGTTGTTAATTTGTTTGAATTTTACCAAGTTTTAATCGAAAAGCTCATTAAAAATATTATTTTTACAACCACAAAAAAAAACCCCAGAAAGTTAATTTGTTTCCAGTTTTTAAAAGTAAACGTTATGCTAAAGATTTTCAATAAAATCCCAATAAAAATATCTATAATAACTCAGTTGCAACAAAAGCTTCATATAAGCATGAAAATTGTGAATTCGTTTATAGAAATTTCTGCAAAGTTGCAGAATTTTTGTTGTTGTTTTGGAATTAATCTTTGCAGCTTTGTATATAGAGCAGAACACAAACACTCATATATCCACCATATATATACATATCTATATATATCTCATATTGATGAAAACAATATGCCATTGCTGCAACAGACACAACAAAAACAACAACAACAACAATGCAATAGCGCAAATAAATTTAATGGCCATCATCAAATCAAATTTCATCCAACACATCCGCCCACAATGCTTATAATGCCTATAGTAACTCATGGATGCAATTATTATTATTATTATTATTGTTTGAAATTTTGTATACAAAATTGATATATGTATGTTCAGATAATTTGTTAATAGTAGCTCATCAAAACACTTAAACTGCGATTTTCGAGAAATTGTTAGCTTCAACTTTATATTTATATGTAAATTAGGGATTTGTTTTTGATTTGGCGTGATGGAAAGTTTTAAAGGATTGAAAAGACTATGTAAGAGTTAGAAGAATTTAAGAAGTAAAATGAGTTTCTTATATTTATATATAATCCTTAGCTTTCTAATCGGGTTGAATATGGAACTAAAGTGTGAATATTAGCCAAGTTTTTTGTCTAAAGTTTTCTGATACTTTAAGGTAATTCCTATTGGGTCATGGCTTAAGATCTAGATTGAATCTTGCTTCTGACTTAAAAATTATTTTGAAATCTTTTTTATTTTAAATATTTATAGAACCTCAAACTAAAATCCTATCACAAAAAAATCGCCTTGGAAAATGGTTCTTTATTTCTCAAAAAAATAACTTGGTCCAAACTAAAACAATTTTCAAAAGCAATGCCTTCAAGTTATTATTAAAATATAAGACTTCAAACTTTATCCAAATTCAAGCTGTTTCAAGGTTTCAAAAATACATTTTTTAAAAAATATATCTACAATTGTGGAAACCGTTAAAAAAAATTCACTTCTAGGCAATTTCAAGTTTTTTTGTAGTGAGTCATAAGGCACAAAAAGCTTTCCAATTATGAAAACTAGAATAAAATTGCAATTGTTCTTGGAAAAGATGAAATTGCCCTATATTATATATGGATCGTCGTCATCTGCGTTTGCTTACTCATCCATAAATAATTTGAAACTTACTTTTTTTATTGACCTTTGGCTAAGTGGCACAGTGAGTCGCAAAAAAAAAAAAAAATCGAAATGTGGCACATTAAAAAGCTTAGGCTGAAGTGCAACAGCAGCAACGGCTGGAAATGCTAACCCACAACCCACAATAAGCTAAAGGCCGACACATGTTGCCAGAGTTGCTGCTACATGTGTCACAATTGCAGCTTGCAACGCGAGGCTTTTGTCAGTCAAAAACAAGAACAACAACAACAACAAAAGTGAGTGGGGCGCAACACGGAAGGAGAAAGAGATGGAGAAAGAGAAAGAGAGCGAGAAAGAGAGATGGGGAGCGCGTCGATTTGCTGCATGTGGCAGCAGCGCAGACTCTGGCATCATTTTTGAAGCGGCTGTCTTGGTTTGATGTTTTTTGTTGTTGTTGTTGTTTTTGTTGTTGCTGTTGCTGTTGTTGTTGGTTCAGTGTCGTGAGAATTTTTCGCGTTTGGTCGCACAGCGTGTGAATTGAAAAAGTGCCAGCGCCCATTTTCCAAAGTGCCACACCCAATATGAATGGGCGCTTCGGACGCCTCTCTTTTGCCCCAGTCCCAGTTAAAGTGTAGCGAAAGTGTTGCAAGCCAAGCCGATGATAACGGTGCAATGTTGCAGTAAACTGTTGCAATGTTAAATACACATGCAAGCATAATTACTATCATATTTACATAGTTTAGTAATTACAAATCATTTCAATAGCTGCAAATCCTTTCAGAAAGGGAAAATTGGGAAATTATAATCAATTCCCTTTATACTTACAATTGTGTATGTATGCATGTGTGCCTTACTTAAGTCTGACTCAAAGCTCATTTAACCAATCACAATTAACATCGTCTCTCTCTCTCTCTTTGTTTGTTTCTTTCAGGTGAGTCTGCAAGTGTTTTTGCCTTTTGCGTTACTGTGCAGCTGGCGTTTAATTCTTAATTCGATAATTAAAGGTAAGCACGAGTTCGAGTAGATATTTATATATGTATTTATGTGTGCTGCAATTAGGCAGCTGTGCCCCACATTGAGGCATAGTATTTAGTGTTTCCACTTGACTCAAAAAAAAAAACCTAATTGAAAATAAAACCTCAACACGCGCCAATTTAATTAATGTGCCCAAAAAACAAAATACAAAAACTATACGAACAAAAAAAAAACAGCTTCAAACAATGGGAAATTTATTAAAAGTCGAATAAACAAAGCTGCATTCAACTTTCAACTGCAACTCAGTTGTTGCCGCTGCAAAGCGTAACGTCAATTGTTGTTGTTGTTGTTGTTGTTGTTGAAGTTATGCTTCAAGTGTTTTATGGCAATAAAACTAAAAGCCTGAGGCAAGAACTTCTATGCAACAGATACCAAGCTGGCATTCAGCTTGCAACCAATTGTTGCACTAGCACACACCCCCGCTGACTGTTGTTGCTGGTGGCGACACCGACACGCATGCGTTCCTTGTATGTGTGTGTGTGCGTGTGTGTGTTTGTGTTTGTCTCTAACAAAACATTAACCAACTACACCCCCCACTTCTCCCCGCTCTTCCTCCCACCACTCACAACAAATAAAAACAAAACTTAACAAAGCACAGCCCAAAATGAAGTTGGAAAACTTCACGCTCGATGATCTCGCATCGGGTATTCTTTTTCCGAACCGATACAATCGACTGCGCATGCGCCAACACACAAAGAGCGAAAGAGAGAGGGAGAGAGACAACACACAAACACACACATTTGTAGTTTTTGGCATATGACCTGTGCTTAAGGGTTAATGTTGGTTGTTGGTAATACATTTGCCATTATTTTTAACTGCTTTCACACACTCACACACACACACATACGTAAATTCTCTCACATTCCATGCTTTGAACTTGTTTTATGTGCGTTCGGTTAGTTATTATCATCTGTTTTTTGGATAATAGAAATTCCATTTGGCCAGAAAACAATGGACGTGCTTTGTACTGTGTGACCGTTATAACGACTACAACTCGATTTGAGCCAAGTCATTCATCTATCATTGCAAGTTAGAAGACCGTTGGAGCCCATCTTCAAAACTTAGCTTTTCACTCGTTTATTTCGAGTGGGAAATGCATTTGAGTTGAGGTGTGTGTATTTGCTTTTATACTGTATCATGTCTTTGCTATAATTTCCCGCAAAGGTGTGCGTCTTTACTGTCGTACTCAATGCGGTAAATGTCTATGATATTCCCCTTATTGCTGTTATACAAAGCGTGTCATTGCTATTTCCCCTCCATTTTCCCGCTAGGTATGAAACTTAGCTCGATGAGTAGAGTCACAAACCGGATCGCACTTAACGAAAGTTTCTAGCTGAACGATTCACACTTAGCTAAGACAACAACATCACTGCGAGTGTAGACAGCCTTGACTTAACCGATTTGAGCTAAAAAACAACTTTGTCGGAAATACACGCACACAAACAAACTCACATTCCATAAGTTCTGCATGTCTATGCCAGCATCACGCTCTTAATCGAACTCAATTGGAAGTCTCTCTTGCTGAGATTTCTTATTGATTGCCAGCCAGTTTCTAAAAAAAGTCATATAATCAGCATTCATTTTTTTGAGCCACTGTGGATGCTGAGCGAAACGTTTTTCTTAGGAAACTCACACACGCACAACAAGGCTTTTGCTTGTGTTGGTACTGCACGCTCTCTCTCTCTCTCTCTCTCGCTCTCAGTCTCCATTTAGCTGGAAGCTTTAGTAACGGCCATTGTTGCTGTTTGTTTGTTTGTTGTTGTTGCTAGTATTTTGAGCGCCGAACCGGTTTCAGTTCGAATCTTGACTCTAAAGAAATAACAACAACAACAAAAAGACAAATGAAATCCGTAAAGCAACAACAGCAACAACAACACCAGCAGCAGCAAAGACTCCAAATTAATACAGCTATTGGCATTTTAATAATTTTCATTAAAAAAAAAAAAACAAATGTTAGACGAGGAGAAAAAAATCAAATGTGTATAGCATTGGAGGAATGTTTAATATTTAATTATAATGTTATTATGGGGCCTTTTGTTTTTTACGTCTTTGTTGTTGTTGTTGTCCACACGATCTGTGGCATCAATCGAAACGCAAAAATGTTAGCATGTATGTATATGTATCTGTGTGTATGTTAATATATGTAAAATGGTTAAGAACAAAAAAATTGGCCAGAAGTTTGAATCATTATTTCCAATGAATTAAACGACTAAAAAGCTTTATATGAAAAATATTGATTTAATATCTTGCAAAACTTTTTGAAAAACAAATCAAAACTATTAGTTTAAATATAAGAAAAAAGTATTTGAAAAAGAAATGAAAATATCTAACTTGATATTCGATTAGTTCAACAAGCAGTTCGTATTAATATCGAAGCTTGCATCTATGACCTTAACAAGCAATGTATTGACCTTGCCACAACTGCAACTGCAACACAATGGCTGCTAGTGCTGCTGTTGCTGCTGCTGTTGCTATTGTCAATTGGGTGGCTGTGGCATGAAGCACGATGCACGAAGAATCCTTACATATTGGAATGCGGCTGTGGTTCGACTATTGTTGTTGTTGCTTGCTGGTTGCTTGCTGCCTGTTGTGTCAACAACAACAACAACAACAACAACATCTCACGTTCATTTCAATTTTTTGCTGTCTGTCGCCGCACGTACGCGGCTTTAACAACCAACTAACATAGCCGCCGATTAGCCAAGGCAACGTACGATCCATCCATACAGACTCCATCCATATCGAAGCCAGTTCAACTGGCGACTCGATGCTCGAGACTTGGCGACTAGCCAACTTGGAGACGCCGCGAAAGACCTTCTAGCTAGAACAGGCTTAACTCCAAAATGAGCTATCTCATTGCGCAAATCTTTCACTTCACTTGGTCCGAAGTCGAGTCGTCGAGTTTTGCCTTCTAAAAGGGCCTTTAGACACAGTCGCAGCAGTTGCAGCCTCTTTCTCTATCTCTTCTCGTTTTGCGTCCTTCTTTTCTTGCGCTCTCTCTCTCTCTCTCTTATTTCTGCACTTATCGCAGAAAATGCATTGTGGCAGCAGCAGCAGCAGAACCTTCGTTTCGTTTCGTCTTTTGTTTCATGCTTCATGGCCCTAATGGCAGGCTCCACAGGTTGCTGTCGAGTGTTGTTGCAACATCTTGTCGCTGGGCGCCCTGGACATGCTACTCTACCCCATTCCCCATTCCCCAAACCCTTTTAGCCCAATCGCTTGGTTGGACACGTGTGCGTTGCTAAAACGTCCGCTTTCATTCGATCGTTCGTTCGTTTTTGTACTTCATCTTTATCTTGCGGCAGAGTCGCTTTACCTTTTGTCATACCCCAAATACCCATTACAAATGCACGCAAAAGGGTATAATAAAAAACGGGTATCTACAAAACTGTATTAAACTAACATTAAATTGATAATCATTTTAGGTTTAGATCTGCAAAATTAAAGCAGCGAACTGTACAATATGCAGTTAAAGGGTATCCGTTAGTTCATCACTCTAAGCTTTAACACTTTTACATGGTTTTTGTTGTTGTTGTTGTTTTCGCTTTGCCATTTTCAATCTTATATTTTATTTTCGTGCTTTATGCTTGGATTAAATTTAGCAAATCGAAGCGAACAGCGAACAACCAATGCGCTAATTGAACTTGCTGATGCTTCTTCTTCTTCTTCTATCCCAACTTATTTGTTGACAAAATGGTCGACAAAAACAGCAACAACAACAACACTATAAACATCAAGTTTGTTGCCGCCTTGCCATATTTTATAAATCGTAAGAAGTCGCATTGCAAATATTTATGCACTACAAAAATTACCAAAAATAAAAAACAACAGCAACAAGACGAAACGATTCCCATTTCGTTTGTGTATTTTTAAGCCGCAAATGAATGTCTGATATTTTTGTTGCTGTATGCCCCCCCTCCTCCCTAACCAATCACATTGTTAAGTGCCCAACGACAATAAAAAGTAAAAAAAAAACGAAGCATCGCGGCAAATGTAAAAAGCTCCCCAGAGAGATTTCGCCGCGTCTCTACTGTCGCCTCGCCGCTGCTTCTTCTTTTATGCGGCTTCGGCTAAAGTCGGACGCGCGGACTCGCCTCGGCTCGGCTCGGTTCGGCTGGAAGCGACCGCCGCTCATATTTCACACTTCACGACAAAGCGATTAAAGTCGCGCAAACAATCTGTTATTGGAGTTGTTGCAATTATGTTTACAAAGACATTAAAAAAAAAGCCCAAACAACAACAACAACAACATGGCTACAACAAAAAGGCACACACAGACACACACATTTAAAGCTTAAAGTCAAATCGAATACGACAAACAGCTACACAGAAACGCAGAGACGTTTTTGAATCTTGAACTGAAACGTGAGTCGTGCGACGACGCTACATAAGCAACAATCACAAATACAACAACAACAATCAGGAATGCTAATATTACAGTCATTAGGGATGCGACTCATGTAATGCCCTGTAGCCTTATTTGAAAAAAATAATCAAATTAAATCCAAAACTTTAAATGTGAACTTAAATTGCTTATTTTTTCTTCAAATATTAATCTTTCATTTGGAGCTTTTCATGAAGTCATTCAAAAACTAGATATATTTATAGCTTGAACATCGCAGAAAGAACATTAAAATTAAACTTTTACCCAACATTTAACTTAATCCTTTGGGCAACAGATACACTTTGAAACAGTTTGAAACACAGGGTAATCGCGACAAGCAACCAAAAAATAAAAAAAAAAAACTAAAAAACAACGAAAACAAATGAAATACTTATGCGAACTGGCAGTTAAATGTGAATTTGAGTGGAAGGCCTCAAAAAAGCCTCGTAGCCCCAATGAAGCGTGATATTTGCATGTTTCTTGAGGGGGAGCGGTTGGGGGGTTTAAGGCAACGCCATCAACATCACCATTATCAACTAGCCAAGTTATATATGTTGGTCTAAATGTTAAGAAAAAATGGTTCTGAAAACTAAACTAACTGAAATATTTGCCGCATCATGATTGAAAGCTCTTGGCAATTAGCTTTAATTCTAAGCGGATTTGATTGCTGTGACTTTGTGACAGCTGAGAATGCTGATGCAGCAAATTTGTTGATCGATCTATTCTAGCCTAGGCTACTTATAGCAAAGGGTAATTGTTGTAACTGAGACGAAGCAACGCGCCAAACCAACAACAACAAAAAATAGGGCTGACAATCCAATTAGTATTCGGAGCTTAGGGTCCCATATATATTTTTTTGTGTGTTAGGTTTACGGAAGGGGTAAACATAGCACGTGCTTAAATTAAACGTAGTTGGCTAAGAAAAAAAATTGTTGTTGTTTAAAAAAATGGTAACAAGAAGCCGGCGCCAAACAACGCGAACTGTGACTGTACCGTGTTGTTGTTTGTAGTTTTTTATTTTTTGGCCCTATTCAGCTGTCAAATGTGCCAAACGCCTTTCACACTTTTCGTTACGGACACTTGAATAACGGCGCTCAACTTTGGGAGATTTGAGCCGTACACTTGAGCTGTTTTTTTTCGCTGTTGATGCTGTGCATCTTTTGTTACCATTAATCCCGACAGCGTTTTTGGCCGCAGTCAGGCGCAAAGTCATCTATATCATTATCATCGTGATGATGATGATCAGCAGGAGTCTCAAGGGTCGTTCAAGGCTTTCTATACATTTTTGTTGCTGTTGAGGTTCAGATGAGGGTGCGGAACGATTTTCATGTGTATGCATTTTGTACGCTTCATGGAAAAATGTTTGTAACCAATTTCTTACACCTTCGTTTTACCTGTTTGTTCGTTTTGTTGGAGTGGAGTGGGGTAGCTGATGCTGCAGATGATGGAGAGTGACTCTTGAAGTGGTTTTCTTTGGAGCTCATGTCAGTTGCATGTTCTTCGATTTTTGACAGATGATTCTATGAATGTGTCTCTCTCTCTCTCTCTCTCTTTCTGATATTGTAGCAGCTATTTATATGTTTAATTACAGACTTTGAATTTCAAGCGAAAAGCTAAAAGCTGAAGCAAGCCAAACAACAACAACAAAAAGAATTAGACTGAAGACAGTTCGTGTGGCAATCGAAAAACTTTAAATAACGATTTTCAAATTTAAAATGTATTTTCATGCTCAAGTAAAACAAGAGACTTTTCGAGACTCTTGAGATCGCAGCGTGGGATTCGTTTTGGTTATTCTGTTCGCTGCAAGTTGCAGCTGTGATTCCTCTTTCTCTAGCCGTTTGTTGCGCATTTCTTCGTGCCACACACTGTCTATTGTCTACGCAATCCTGTGCTGTACAATATTTATTGTTTATTGCCCCGCTCGGCATTGTGCGTCTGAAGTATATGCGCCTCAATTTTACCTGAGAGAGTCCTGCCTGCCTGCCTGTCTGCCTGCCAGCCTGTTGGCTAACGTAAAAACCCCATGTGGCTTGCAACAGGTGAGAATTGGTTTTCATGAGGCAACAGCAACAGCAACAACAACAACAACAACACAGAAAACTGCCAAAATACAATGTTAACAGCAATTCGACAAATCTCTGTGTTGTTGTTTTTTTTTTTTTGTTTTTTTGGCCAACAAAGACAAAAGCCAAAGCGCCGTAGATTTTAAATGCCCACGCAGATCAGACAAGGCAAGCGGCGAACTTGAGTGCTTATAAGGCAGCATTTGCACAGACCAGCAACTCTCTCAGACTCACACACACACACTCACGCTACAGGTGAGAGAGAGAGAGAGAGCGTATGCATGTTCGCTTACCTGAGCCTCAAGCGCATGGCTGCCCTCTCTATGGCAACTGTTTAAATGCTTCGCCACGAATTCGCCGCACGAAATGTAAGAGCAACAACAACAACGATTTTCGGTACATACACAATACTTGAACTTACCTGTATGTATGTATGTAGGTATGTGTTTTATGTTTGTGTTCGCAACGAATGTGCAAAGCCGCTGCAATCACCAAAACGATAACTGCAAGAAGTCAAGAGCAGATAAGGACTAAACAGTTATCGTGATGAAGCAAAAGGATTCAATTGACTTGCATTTGGTTCAACGAAAAACTCATTTTTTGTAACGAATTTGCTCTAAAACAAAGTATTGTCCTCTTGAGATTCGCTTTATGGAAGTTCGACTGTAAAAGGATATATCAAATGAATGTTTAAATATTGCAGAATAACTTGTCTTTATGCTATAGTCAGTTTATCTTCAAAATAGGATAATATCTACTCAAGTTTAATATCGTATAATGTTTATCTTTCTACGCATAAATATATGTTGTAGTTAGCCGAATCCTAAGTAGAACCTTCTTAACTATAAATACTTTAAGTAGGGCATTTTTAGAAAAAACTTAATTTTCATAGTTTCATATTCAATTCGCTGACTTTTGAACAAAACAAAAATTGAATTACTTTGCATTTTGGATTTACCTATGCTGAATATGCTTTGGACTACCACATTCCCATATGCCAGTCCTTATCCAGTCTAACTGTTCCCGACTATAAAGCGTTGTGCATTTGTGTGTGTGTGTGTTTTAAAGTATTTGTGGCAGCCTGTTGCTGCTGTCTTTGAATCTATTGTGCAGCTGCACAAGCAACAGGCAACATTCGTTTCGCTTTGCATTGCTTTGCTTTAGTTTTGTATGTGTGTGTGTGTCCGTGTGTGTATGTTGGCCTGATCTTCGCTTCGGGATCTTCGCCGCTCACCTTTTTTGTTGTTTGTGTTTTAATACCAACAATGCGACGACGTTTACCTGTATTCAAAACCGACTTCGCTCGCTCTTTACCTAAATCGCCGTGAGCGATCGTTTATGCTCCGACTGTGTGTGTGTTCGTTCGTGTGTGTATTGTTTTGTTGTTATTGTATTGGTGAGTTTGTTGTGCGCTGTGCATTGAGCGTTGCTCGTTTCGGCTTCAGTTTCGAAACTAACGTGACACTGCGCAGACGCGAATTGCGATTGAGTCCAGGCAAACTCGATAAAGTAGCCCGAGATCGTATCGCTATTGCCACGCCTTGCCGCCGCCAACCGCCCGCCCGCCCAACGTATCGCTCGACTTGCCGCTAATTTAGTGCTAATCGAATGTAATACATAAAATACTAAGAAAACAGCAACAACAACAAATAATAATAATACCAAAAAAAAAAAGAAGAGTCCAGTTCGTGTTTAGCGACTGGCTGCTGATAGAAACGAGTGTTGTTGGTGTGAAAAATAAGTCAAAAAAAAAAAACAAACATAACGAAGAAGAAGAAGCAGTTTTTGTGAATTCATTGCTAATTGGCAAGACAGGGAAGAAACACAAAACAACAAAAAAAACAAAAAATAAATATAAGAGAAGCCGTCTCTAAGTGCAGCTGTGTGTTGGTTGGTTGTTGCCACAAGATGGCCAAGTGTTTGTGCAAAATAACAACAAAAACAACAGCAACAACAACAAAATAATAAATGACAGGCATAGCAGTCAGCTTTTAAAAAGCTGCGCCTGCGCCTGCGCGCGCTCTCCCTAACCTAAAAAAAAAATATATATATAAAATAAAAAAAACACACACACACACACAGAAAAAAAGCTGTGCTCGTGTCGAACTCGAAAATAAATAAAAGAGAATTGAAAAGCTGCCAACAAACAGCAAAAACAACAACAAAAGCCTTCGTAATGTGAAACTGGTTCCTAAAAGCAGCAGCAGCAGCAGCTACAAAAACAAATACAAAAACAGAAACACACACATACAGCAATTGCAGCGACAAAAATACAACAACAGCAACAAAAATACAAAAAAAAAAACGCAGTGAAAGAGCTTGAAAGTTTTGTTGTTGTATTTTGTTTTTGGCACGCAAAACGAAGCAATAATTTTTTGTGTTTTTGGCCTCTGCGAGCTGACAAAAAACGGCAAAGAAACAACACGCGCAAATCATCAAATAACCAACAACAACAACAATAACAACAAAAGTGTTTAGACAAAAACAAAAAGAAGCAGTTGGCAGTTTTTTGTGTTTGTTTTTTTTCTTCACGTAAATATCAAAGACACACACTGATGACGTCATTTTGGCCATAATTGCACGATCTTGATTGGCAATTTTTTGTGCTAAACACAGTGCAACAGTTGGTGGCAAGCACACACAACCAACAAAGTGGCAACCAAAAAGAAGATGCGCACATTCAAATTGTTTAGGCGTCGTGGCAGCGGCCTATGCCTGCCACTGCTGCTGCTGCTTTTGGCGCACTGCATCTGCGTGTGGCCCGCATCGGCGGCACGGGATCGCTATGCACGCCAGAACTCCAAGCAGCGACATCAGGACGCCTATCGCACCAATGCGGGCCGTGCACGCAATCGTGGCTCCAACAGCAGCCATGAGCGTGCAGCAGCCGCAGCAGCAGTGGCAGCAGGCAGCGCCGCCATAATGGCCAACGGCGGCGTTGTCGGTGATAACAACAAGGATACATTCCCCAAGGGCAAGAGTAAGTGGAAAACGATAATGCTATAAGGGAAACGTTAATCGTGGATTGAGTTTTAGCAAAGAGAATAGAATCATAAGAGTGTGCATTTGGCAAGAAAAGCTCTTCTCAGGGTTCCGAGGTAGTTCTCAGTAAACTTTTAAGATGGCCAACAAACTGTATATGTATAAAAGTTGCACGGCAGGTTCAACTGGCATTAACGGATTCAACAAAAAAGAAACCGTTTAGTTTTAATCGATGAGTAATTAATCAATTTTAGTCAAGGCTAAAACTGTCCAAACGTATATCAAAGCATTAACTGTAAATGTAAAAGGTTTTTGAAACCATCAAAGAAGACATTCTAACATTCTACTTTTAAAGAATCTCAGATTGTCACTTTTGACATTTGAACAAAAGAAAAAACCACAGAATTTGATTAATTTGTAGCAATCCACAATCGCTTCTGGTCAAAAAATAATATGTCGCTTGAATAACTCAGTTTGTCATAACTAAAATTATTATTATGATTAATTATGAAAACTTGATGTTGTGTCAAAATTTTTAAAAATTTACGATTAATTTTTATAATATTATAATAAGCATTTTAGCTTTCGGAACATTTTTGTTAATGACTTGTTTTTCATAAAGCCTGAACCTGTTTTTAGTTTTGGAATTTAAATGGATTTGTTTTTTAACTCACACACGCACACACACACACACACACACGCATCCATCATGATGTATAGTGTAGATGTTTATATAGATTTGCGTGCTCATATATCATAATCATATCAAGACATTTGCCCCGCATAAGTGCAGCCCCAACACAAAAAATATAACCCAAAAAAAAAACCCAGCTCGTATTTGCTTCGGCTCTCTCGTATCTGTATCTGAGGTGTATCTGTATTTGATATGCAGCTCTGCTTATCTTATCGGGACGTGCTGCAGTGCAACAATGTTTAGTTATGGTTTTAGGTTTTTTTTTTTGATTTCGAGTGTTTGTTGTTGGTTTTGGGGAGCTGCCTGTTGGCATTTTATACCTGCCCAGTTGGCCGGTTGCTCGGTTGCTTGGGTGCCGCAACCTCTTGACTTGGGCGCACGACCCCCACCCCTCGACAGCACAGTGTGTGTTTTGTAGTTAACATTTAACTTATTATTTTTGTTGTTGTTGTTTTATTATCAATCCGTTCGTTCTACAAACACACAAAAAAAAAACACAGCTCGCTAAGAATTCGTTTAACTGTTGTTTCGTAATCCAACTTGTAACTCTTTTTGTTTTTTGTTAAAGCTGCCTGAGTTGTTGTTGTTGTTGCGTATACGACGCGTTGCACTTTGAAGCAAATTTTCCATTTCTTTTCAGTCAGCAACAACACCAACAACCGATCGACACAATTTCCAGCTAAAATGGCGACTTAATTTGTTGACATCGCAAGTATCGCATTTGCCTTTTGCCCAGCTCGAAAATAAAAAAAAAAAAATTAATGAGAACACACAGCCATTACACTCGAGGGCTGCTCAAAACGTATGCATTTTAAGTTATTAAGTAAATTAAAGATAAAAAGGAAAGTTTGTTATTGAAGTGCTCCTTTGAGCTGCTTTCAAACCAATCTTTTAAGTTCTTTTAACCAATTGCTTTTATTTTTTTCTCTTCTCTTATTATTTTGCTTTAACTTTATTAACTGCTCTTCGTTTGCTGTTAGTTACAAACAAATATTGCGCCAAATCGCTTTAAAGGGTTTTATAAAGTTTTGGTAATAAGTTTTTAGTTCGTTGTTTAATGTTGATACAAAATATTTCTAGATGGAAAATTTCGATCATCATTTTGGAGGTCATTCTTAGTAATTTTTTGGCGTATGTTCAATTAGCACATTTGAATGCCAACTATTTGCACTGCACTAAAAGGGTATCTCTTTGTCAAATTCCAATTTTTTTTTTTTTTCAATCTCTGACTTGTTTTGTTTGTATCTTTAAGCAAAACATTTGTTTGCACAATATACTTTGGTGTAAATATTAGCATTTGGTTTGGCAAATAAGTTAACAATTTTCTGCTGCCGCTGCCGCTGCCCCCTGCTGTACTCCCTCCACCCTTCAGCAGTCGATATTCAATGATCTTGTAGCTGCAAATTAATAAACGTAGCAACCGGGTACGACAATTGTACAAATATTGAGATAGCAGCAGCAACTCTTTGGCTATCGCCAATTTGCCATATGCTAATGGATTTTTTTTTTTTTCGTAGCTTTATCGTTGTTGTTTCACTAACACAATATAATAATTGTTTGTATAGTAAACATATTCTGTTTTGCCGGATATGGCTAGATAAGAAATATAATAATAATTATTACTATGCCGATAAGATTCATTCAATTCACGCCAAAGCTAAACTTCTTTCCCTTCGAAACACATTTTCTTCTCCTTCGTTTTTTTTTTTTTCTTCTCTCTCTATATTCCCAATTGTTAGAGCTCCCTAAGGGCCCTAAGCCAGTTCTGTTGAATCCGTTTTGCGACTATATAATTATATATATTTTGCTACACAACAAAGTCGCCGTTGACTGGTTTTCGATTTTATGGCACGTCGTTGTTATTGGTGTTGTTGTTATTTAAAATAAGCACAGCTGCAACAAATATGCAAATAAATGTCAAGCCAAGAGCCGCACGTGCAATATGAATGGCAAAAAAAAAAAAAACCTATGGAATTGACACGGATATTAACTGTGAACCTATTAGAGAGAGCATGGGGAGCGGGAGGACAATTGAAATTATTGTATTGCAAACATTGTTTTGATAACGTTTAATGTTGCGCAATTATTGGAAAAAATGTTATTATAGAACGACAGTTGAAATTTTTGATTTTTAAACAGGAAACTTGCAAAGTTAAACAAATGAAAATAAGTCCGAAGGCAAAGCAGCTTCTTAGTAAATTTTCATTAATTTAAATAAAACTTATAAGCATTGCATTTATTATTAACAGATTATGAAAACTACATTCCTTAAACTTTACGTTTATAAATTTCATTTTGTTAATAAACTTTTTTCAATGTCAAAATTATTTTTAACATATTTTTGTACAAACAAAAGAAAACTTTAAGGAAAAATATTAAATGTTAAAAGCTATTATGGATTATATTTTATGTATATATAAGTATTATACACAACTCACGACTATTTTTTGTTGATTTTTTACACAATATTCCAAAGATTAACTTTGGCTTGTGGTACTTAGAAATATTTTAAACTGACTTAAATTTTTTCCTAATCGAATAATCTTTTGTTTTTTCACTTGCTTACTTAAGTATTATACCATACCATATTATTTTATCTTAATTGTAGCTAATTTAGGCCATTTAAAAATCGCCAGAAACTATTTAAAAACGACGTTCTACAGATCTGTGAACTACTTTAATTTATCTGAAGAAACACATTCACATTGTGCCTAATTTTTTCTTTTTTTTCTGTATTAGCTTAAAAGTTAAAGGTGTTTGCAAATATAATTTGCCGCTTTTCACTTTTTGCTGTTTGGTTTTCTTTTGTTTTTGGGCTAAAAAACAAAACACAACAAAACCCAGCATAGACCAACGATTTGAAAGTCAAAGCGCATATTCTAGTCTGAACTCAGACTTTTCTCAAGCTTGCTATGACTCTAACTGTTGCTCTCTTTGTGTGTGTGTGTGTTGTGTGTGTGTTTTAAGTTGGTGCTTGAAAAACCACATTCCATAGTGTGCCTGGCCACACTGTGGAGCCACAAAGACTCACACAACAACAACAGCATCCACTGAGAGCCAGCCCCATAAAATGGTGTAAGCTCTGGCTAATTACAGTGTCAGGCACGCGCTCGCTCACTGCAACTTTGTACATGTGTGTGTGAGAGTGTGTGTGTGTGCAGCTGTGTGCTGCGTTGCTTTGCATAGCATTTGTATAATTCCTGATTAAGACATCATATAGAAAAAAAGAAAAAAAATACCTTAACAAATCGCCAATTGCAGAGATTTTCTTATATTTAAGCTGTTGATCTTTAATGCCAGTTTTTTGCAGTTGTTGTTGTTGTTTAATTTTAGCAAGTCAACTTTAGTATACAGTGCGCAGTATGTACAAAAAAAAATACTGGTTTTCTAAGCCCACACAGACACACACACACACACTGAAACAAAGACGCTAGTTGCAAGCAACTGCAGTTTGGCTGCTGCGATTGCGCAGCTCTCTTAGCTGTTCTCTCTCTCTCTTTTATTTCTGCTTTCTGCTTCACACACACACATGCATTTTATTTATTTTTTTTAATTTACACAGTTTATGACAATTTTGCTGAACAACTTTTTTATTTCTTTTTTAATATTTGAATGCACTGAAAAAATTGTAAGTTTAAACTTGTGGTTCGATACAAAGTCTTTTCGCTCGATTGTGTCTTCTCTTGTTTATGTGTGTGTGTGTGTGTCTGTGTGTGGGCGTTGTTTTTTCGATTTCGAAACATGCAACAGCCACAGCAGCAGCAGCAGTAACAGCAGCTTCCGCAGCTTCGTTTGCCCTGCCCACGTTTTTTGTTGTTGTTGTTGTTGTAGCTTGTTTTTGTTGTTGTTTTGTGTCTAGTTCTATGCCTAAAAATAGATGAAAATGTTGCGTTAGTGGCAAAAAAAAATATTAGCATTGCTTATAGCCATGGGCATTGAACAGACGTAACCAAAAATGGCGCCAGGGCGTGCTCATTAAATACCAGCTATATGTATATATATATATATATATATGGAGGGGTTTTTCGTTGATCTTTGCTCGATTCTGCTCCTTCTTCTTCTTTTTTGTCTGGTTGTTGTCAGGTTTTGGACATTTTGCACACAAAAGCGCAATCGCGTTGGGCTTATCTAATGGCAGCATTGTTAAGCCTTGCTTCAACTACTCATTCTAAATGTTGTTGTTGTTGTTGTTATCATGCGGCACGACCTGCGCCCAATTGTTTCGGCTCTTAAATGAACGCGCATCGAACACGAAATGGGCAACAGGCAACAAGCAACAGGCAACAAAACCTCAAGCCAGGGCCAGCCAGCTCGTTTTTCGTTTTTTTGTGTTTTGGTGGCTTGAGGTCTTTTCGATTTTGTGTTGTTGTTGTTGTTGTTCGGTGCTTTGTTGTTGCATGATCTGCGCTAAAAAGCAACAAAAATTTGTTGTTGTTGTTGCTGTTGTTGTTCGATGAAGATGCGCGCTTGCAGCGTTTTCTGCGAAAGCTCGTTGCGCTTATTTGCCTTTGTCTTCGTGACGCCACGACATAGAATATACATACAACAACAATAACAGCAACAGCAACAGCAAACGGTGCAACAGTGCAACAATAACTTATGAAAGAAAGTTGCCGCAAGTTAGTAGAATTGTTGTTTTGTTTTTTTTTTCTGTTTTTTTTCTGTTTTTGCAAAATCCGCGCACGTAACTCGCAACGATTGCTTGGCCTGTGGCCAACATCTATAGAAGAGGGGGGGGGGGGGGTTGTTGCTGCTGGTTGCAAGTATATTTAATGAGCTGCGTGAATTGAATGGCCAGTCGCAAATGTATTTATTAAGCGCTTTTACACAATTTCATTGTAAATTGAACGCGTGCCGCGACTGAATTGTCGCAAAACACAGTTATGAATTATTTATGTGGCAACGTTGCAGCCTAACAACTCAGCCAGCTAACAACTAGTATAGCAAAGCTGTCTCTGCTGTTGCTTGTTAATGCCGCAACAACAACAACTAAAACACACACACGGCTAATCTATGACACCTAATCACAGACAAGCGGCAGGCTATTGTTGCATCTGCATAAGTATATATATAGTTCGTATATATATATTTATGACGAACTTTCACCGCAAGTTGATTTTTGTTAGAGATCAATGTACTACTTGTCTCCAATTCAAATTGTGGCAAGAGCCTCCTAGCTAGCGGCAATAACGGTCGACGCCTTATAATTTTTATTTTCCTCTCAACTCATTTTAGTTTTTTTTTGTTTTTTACCGATCAGAATCTGCCCACGAGAGAGAGGTTGGGGTGTGGGGGGCATGCTGATCAAACATTGATTCTATGTAGGTAAAAGAACAAGAAAAAGAAAGAAAGAAAAAAAAAACAAAGCATGCTTAATGCCCTTTTAAATCTTTTGTTATTTTACAACAAAAATCTATGGCTTTTAATGTTGCTGGTTGTTGGTTGCTGTTGCCGCAGGGGAAAAAGGTACAAAACGAAGAGCGATGGGCAGCAAAACTCAGCAATCCAGATGGTTTGGGCCACAGAGCTAAAAATCTTTTCCACGAAATGAAAATACACACAAGGCAACCCAACAAGACAGACAGCTAGAGGGAAAAAGAACAAGAAGAACACGGAGAAGGAGAAGTTGATGATGATGATGACGATGACGAGACGAAGGGGAGAGCGCACATAAACGTGAGCAACAGCAACAACAACAACAGCAACAACAAGAACAATATGCACAACCAGAACCGGCTAAGCGAGTCTCAAAATCTGAGTAGAGAGAACTGTTGAGTCTGTGGAGAGTTCAGGAGTCTGTAATAGAGAATCTCGAGAGTCTTGAGTTCTAGCTTTTTGTTGCAGCACTCAAATCGATTATGCAGCCGTTTGGCTTGCCACACGAAAATGCGTCGTGCTTTCAGCAGTCAACCCGTCCCTTTACCCTCCCCATCCACCCGATGCCAACAAACTTTGGCCTTTTCACCAGCGGCAAGCATCAAGAAATAAAATATTTAGAAAGTCAGCAGCGAACAGCGCACAGCGCACAAAGCTTGGAATGCGGTTGGGTCTATTAATCAGCGCGTCAGCAGCAGAAAGAGAAGAAGAGCGAGCGAGAGAGAGAGAGTGAGAGAGGGGGGTATAAAGAGGCGCTAGAGCTCGTCAGAGGGCGAAGTTGAAGATTGAAGTTGAGTTGTTTGATGGCTCTAAACAAATACAATCGATAATCAAATACAATGTAGCGACAAATGTGTGTGTGTGTGTGTGTGTGTGTGTGCGAGTGAATCTAGCCGTAAATCCCCCTTAAGCATAATTCTCGTGCCTAGCAAATATTGTATGGTATGTAGACAAGTTTGTTGCCTAAGTCTTTTGTTTTAATGAGCACATCGCTTGAATTATGACTTTGATATTTGTTCTCAGACAGAGATTGAGAGACGGAGACAAAGTCGCCTCTCACTCATTAGCGTCGAGACACTTAGCCTAAGGATTACAAATTAGCCTTTTTGCCACACACACACACACACATACAGTCACGGGTAATGCGGGCGTGTCCGCCGCTTGAAGAAAAATCGCATATGCAACATCTCAAGCATTTCACAAGAAACATAAAAGAGCTACCCCTCCCCACGTGCCTTGCTCCTCGCGGCCTGTTCGTGTCTCAAGTTACACAGGCCAAAAGGAGCAGCAACATAAAAACAAAAAACAAAAAAAAAGCTGCTGATAAATTGTGCGCGATAAAGCTGCGCCGCATTTGGCTTGAAAAGGGTTTCATGTGGCGCGGTATGAGAAATGCCAAATGCCTGCAAAAGAAGAGCTGCAACTGGCCAGCGGGCCGGTTGGCCTCAGCATCGTGCCAGCATCATCATCAAAGCTACAGAAACAACAGCAACAACAGCAAAAAAATAAAAACAAAGCCAAAGAATTTGTTCGAAAATTGTTGCGCTTCGATTTGCCAGCAGGCAGGCAAGGCAGCCGCTTTTGATCAATGTCCGCCGTTGTTGGGTCCAAGTCCGAGTTCGAGTCACAATGTCAACTGCAGAGCCTCACCTTTTATTTTAGTCTTTGGGCGCTGCGGTATGCATTGCGGCGCATAACTGCAGGCATTTAATACTTTTTCTGTTGCTTGTTTCCCAAGCCTCGAGTCGTCGAGTCAAGAATTTCGCATTTCTGGCGACAAACAAAATATTTTCTGTACAATAAATATTTCGTTTCAATTTTTTCTCATAATTATTGTCTTTGTCTTTTGCCTTTCCACGAACTGAAATCAATAAAATGCGCAATATTTATGGCTATCGATATTTATTTTTTTGTGTTTCTTTCTTGTGACACTCTTTTTTTTCTTCTTCTGATAATTAGCTAAGCTAGTTGGTGGGTGTTTGGACCCCACCACTGCTTGTGGGCAGCCCCAATGCATCAAGTGGGTGTCTATATCTTCTTTACGACTCCATGACACATGGCACACTTTTGCGACCCACGCACATAATGGTTGCAATATACCATGCGACGACCCACGTAGCCCTTTTATTTTTTTTTTCTCTCTATAGATTCTATTTCGAATAATATAATCATCTAGTAGTCGTAGTAGTAGTAGGCCATGCAAATCAATGGCAGATGCGTGTGTGTGTGTGTGTGTGTATACAAAGCTAAAACCGGTCGCTGACTAATGATAACAGACGGAGTCACAGTCGGGCCGTCCGTCTCCGTCCCTGCCTCTAAAATCGAAAATACTGCGTGGGCTGCTAATTATTGAAAACGCCAACTGAACTTAGACTTGGCAGCGCCCACTTGTTTGTTGCTGTTCTTGTTGTTTTTAGTGTTGTTATTTAAGTTTTTTTTGTTGCTGTTGTTTTTACTTTGTTTAAGTTGTTTTCATTGCTTCCGAGCGCATTAAATTCAAATATATATATACAAAAGACTTAGGCAACAAACTTGCGCTGCGCAGCCTTTGCTATTTCCGTTTAGTAATTCGAAATGAAATTCGTTTGAATTTAATTTCTTAAACATTTGCATTCACCTGTAGCCACATTATTCAACACCTACCTGTGTCTAATTAGACAACGGCCTGAAATTATATTTAGCCCACACACATTGAGTTGTTGTTGTTGTTGTTTATTGCTGTTGTTCCGCTGAAATCAAGCGTGAAATTTCTTTTGCTTTCACTGGACGAATCGATGAAGTAAAACATTTGAATTCTTAAAGTTTTCCCAGAAGAAGTGAAGCTTTAAAGAAGTTCAAAATAAAGTTTCCTGTTAATTAACCTATAAGATTTTCTCGATTTCAGCTTAATCTGTCTTAAAACTTGATTTACTTTTAATCAATCATTAATTTTAATTAAACTCATGTCTTGTATTTACTTTTTATTTATCTGTTCTAAAATTCATTTTAATTTCCATTATAAAGTTTAGATTCCTCTTTATAAATATGTTTATATGTTCTTACATTCACCTCCATCATACACGTTCTATGTATTTATACCATTATTTATAACACCACCTATAATTATAGCCCTAGATTCGTTAATATCAAGCCAAAGTATTTTTTTCTTATCAAAAATCTAACTATTGTTTATATTTGTCTTCCAGTTTGCATTGGCACAAAGAGTCGCCTTTCGGTGCCCTCGAATCGGGATCATCATTATCGCAATCTGCGCGATCGTTACACGAATTGCACCTATGTCGATGGCAATTTGGAATTAACCTGGCTGCAGGATCCCAACTTGGATCTCAGCTTTCTGGCCAACATACGTGAGGTGACAGGCTACATACTAATCAGTCATGTGGATGTTACCAAAGTGATATTCCCAAAGTAAGTGAACAAAACTCAAAGAATTCCCTATCACATTGAAACTAATTGGTTTTCGTATTCAACTTTAGACTTCAAATAATACGTGGCCGAACGCTCTTTAGCCTAACGGTTGAGGAGGAGAAGTATGCTTTGTTTGCCACCTACTCGAAGATGAACACGCTGGAGATGCCCGAGCTGCGAGATATATTGCAGGGCTGGGTGGGTTTCTTCAACAACTATAATCTTTGCCACACGCGTTCGATTGTCTGGCGCGAGATTTTGTCGGGCGTCAACGATCATTACAATTACACGTACAATTTTACGGCGGAGGAGCGCACGTGCCCCAAGTGCGATGCGTCGTGTCAACGTGGCGCCTGCTGGGGCGAGGGTCCGCAAAATTGTCAGAAGTTCAGCAAGATAACATGCGCCCCACAGTGCGCCCAGGGTCGCTGTTTCGGCCCTGGACCGAGGGATTGTTGTCACCTGTTCTGTGCCGGTGGCTGTACGGGTCCAACGCAGAAGGACTGCATTGCTTGCAAGAATTTCTTTGATGATGGCGTCTGCAAGGAAGAATGCCCTCCCATGCGCAAATATAATCCCACAAACTATGAGCTGGAGACAAATCCTGAGGGCAAGTATGCCTATGGAGCGACTTGTGTGCGTGAGTGCCCCGGCCATTTGCTGAAGGATAATGGCGCCTGTGTTCGTAGCTGCCCCTCTGACAAGATGGCCAAGGATGGCGAGTGTGTTGCCTGCAACGGACCTTGCCCCAAGACCTGCCCCGGCGTACCGGTACTACACTCTGGCAACATTGATTCGTTTAAGAACTGTACCGTTATTGAGGGCAGTATCAGGGTATTGGATCAGACCTTCTCGGGCTATCAGGATATATTTACAAACTACACAATCGGCCCACGCTATATGCCAATGCATCCCGATCGATTGGAGGTCTTCTCAACAGTCAAGGAGATCACTGGCTTTCTGAACATTGAGGGTGTTCATGACAAGTTCAAGAACTTATCGTACTTTCGCAACTTGGAGGTTATCCATGGACGACAGGTCATGGAAAGTTACTTTGCCGCACTTTCGATTGTCAAATCATCCCTTTCCAGTTTGGAGCTGCGCAATCTAAAGCGCATCAACTCGGGCAGCATTGTCATCCAGCACAACAACCATCTCTGTTATGTCAGCAACATTCGTTGGTCCTTGATTCAAAAGTCCAATGATCAAAAGCAGTTTATTAATGAAAATCTCAATACCTCGGCATGCCGTAAGTACACAGTAATATAATTGTCTTACGATTGAAATTCTAATTCCATTTTTCCTCTACCAGGCAAAGCTGGTCAAGTCTGTTCGGATCAATGCAATAGCGATGCCTGCTGGGGCGCTGGACCGGATCAGTGTTTAAACTGCCAGAGCTTCAATTACAATGGCACCTGCATTGCTGACTGTCGCAATGTCTCCAAGTAAGTAACACAAGAAATTGGAAATTGCTTCCTAAAGTCAATAAACTGATATTGCAAAAAGCTCCTATTGTGATCCCTGTCTAACCCAATTTTCCTTTATTCCCATCCACAGCACATATCAGTTCGATTCGAAGACGTGCAAGAAATGCCATCCTGAATGCCGTACATGCTCTGGACCCGGTGCGGAGCACTGTGATGAATGTGTTCACGTGCGAGATGATCAGCACTGTGTAACCGTCTGCCCCGATGATAAGTACTCAGACTTTGGTCTTTGTCGCAAATGTCACGAGACCTGTGAGGGTTGTACTGGACCAAAGAACACAATTGGACATGGCGCGTGTAATTCATGTAATCTAGCCATCATTAATGCCGATGCGACTGTAGAGCGCTGTCTGCGCAAGGATGACAAATGTCCCGATGGCTACTACTGGGAATATGTGCATCCGCAAGAGCAGGGCTCACTAAAACCCTTGGCCGGCAAGGCCATTTGTCGCAAATGTCATCCACGTTGTGAACTGTGCACAAACTATGGCTTCCACGAGCAGGTCTGCTCCAAGTGTGCTGGCTACAAGCGCCGTGAACAGTGCGAGGACGAATGCCCTGCGGATCATTATGCAGATGAGGAGAAGCGTGAGTGTTTTGAGTGTCATCCGGAGTGCAAAGGCTGCATAGGACCCGGCTCCGAAGATTGCCAGGCCTGTCGCAACTTCAAGCTGTTTACCGAGACTGAAGTCTACGATAATACCACACTCTTCAATTGCACCTCAAAGTGCCCGGCCGAGTTGCCGCATGTCAATTATCAATCCCACATCATTGGACCACATTGTGTGTCCAGTCCACCTAGGGGCTCCAAGCTGACTGCTGGCCTGAATGTCCAAACGATTATCATAGTCTTTGTGGCTGTATTTTTCCCTGTTATTTGCGTACTCGGCGTCATTGTCTTCATCTGCCGACAAAAACAGAAGGAGAAGAAGGAAACGGATGACTTGGCCAAGGTGTTCTTCGGCTGCGAAGACTCGGAACCATTGCGACCCTCAAACATTGGTGCCAATCTAAGCAAACTTCGTATTGTCAAGGATGCGGAACTACGCAAAGGTGGCGTTCTCGGCATGGGTGCCTTTGGGCGTGTCTACAAGGGAGTCTGGGTGCCAGAGGGTGAGAATGTCAAGATACCCGTTGCCATCAAAGAGCTGTTGAAGACCTCCGGTGCCGAGTCAAGTCAGGAGTTCTTAAGTGAAGCCTACGCCATGGCCACTGTTGAGCATGGCAATCTTCTCAAGCTGCTTGCTGTTTGCATGTCCTCACAAATGATGTTGATTACACAGCTTATGCCATTGGGCTGCCTGCTCGACTATGTGCGCAACAATCGCGACAAAATCGGCTCCAAGGCTCTGCTCAATTGGTCCACTCAAATTGCCAAGGGCATGTCCTACCTGGAGGAACGTCGCCTCGTCCATCGTGATCTTGCGGCACGCAATGTTTTGGTACAAACGCCTTCGCTGGTGAAGATTACAGATTTTGGCCTGGCCAAGCTACTCAGTTTGGACTCCAATGAGTATAAGGCAGCTGGTGGCAAGATGCCCATCAAATGGTTGGCTCTCGAGTGCATTAGACACCGGGTATTCTCCAGCAAATCGGATGTGTGGGCCTTTGGTGTGACCATTTGGGAACTGCTGACCTTTGGCCAGCGTCCGCATGAGAATATTTTGGCCAAGGATATACCTGATCTCATTGAAATGGGTCTTAAGCTGGAACAGCCAGAGATCTGCTCCCTGGACATTTACTGCACACTGCTCTCCTGCTGGCAACTGGACGCCGATCTACGACCACCTTTCAAGCAGCTGACCAACGTTTTCGCAGAATTTGCACGCGACCCTGGTCGCTATTTGGCCATTCCCGGCGATAAGTTCACTCGTCTGCCTGCCTATACGAGCCAAGACGAGAAGGATCTCATACGCAAGCTGGCGCCCACAACAGACGGAACCGAGTCCATTGTCGAAGCGGATGACTATCTGCAGCCCAAGGCAGCAGCCGGTCCCAGCCATCGCGCCGATGGCACTGATGAGGTACCCAAACTCAATCGCTACTGCAAGGATCCCAGCAACAAGAACTCCAACAGCGGCGGCAGTGGAATCAATGGTGACGATGAAACCGATTCCAGTGCAAGGGAAGTGGGTGTTGGTAATCTGCGCCTTGATTTGCCTGTCGATGAGGATGATTATTTGATGCCAACGTGTCAGAGTAATCAAAATGGCAACAACAACAATAACAGCAACAATCCCAACAACAACATGGCAACAGCAGCCACAGGCTATATTGATGTCATTGGCGTAAGTAGCATAAATTGACAAGAAAAACGGGATTCGTTTTACTTATTGAATTCTCTTTATCATTTATAGGTGCCTGCGAGTGTAGATAATCCCGAGTATCTATTGAATGCACTAAGCGCCGGCGAAGCGCCAATTCCTACACAAACGATTGGCATACCTGTGGCAGGTGTGCCCGGCACAATGGAAGTTAAAATGCCGGGCAGCGAATCAACTAGTTCCGATCATGAGTACTACAATGATACGCAGCGAGAGTTGCAACCGTTGCAAATACTGCGCAGTCGCAACACGGAGACGCGAGTGTAACACACACTCACACACTGCACACACTGCCAGAATGTAACAAAAATGTTATCAACATTGGATATCAATCTTGCCACGTAGTACCCAAGTGCCTTTTAAACCACCCATCGCCAGATAGATGTCAATTTGCCAGTCTGCTCTGAGGTGTGCCTTCTGAATGCTGTTATCATAGATACAACAAACAAAACAAAACAAAACAAAAAACCCATTCGTCTGTAATAGTTGTAGTAGAAAAAACAAAATCAAGTCTAGCTTATTAGTCGTGTACAGTTCTATCGATATTACTTTGCCCCGATATACCCAATTTTCACTCGTATAACTACATAGTTTTGTATTTAAGTGTCCAGTCGCTGAACAGCGCTTGTAAATTCAATGTATAATTACAAGAACAAAACACCGATAGTGCATTTCTTAGACGCCAACGAAACCTGAATAATTGAACCTTGAGCAGAGATCTGTTCATTGGTATTTGGTATTGCGTTGGTCGAACACTAAGCTAAAATATATACATATATCTAGTTCATGTAGCAGCGGACTGTCGCAGTTGTATCAAACAATATCTTAATATATGTTTTTGCATACATATATAAACAAAAATATTGTATATATATATAGGAATAATAGGCTTTTAGTTAATAGTTTCCAACTGTGATATAGATCCTAGAAAATTCTGAATAGTTGTTTAAGGTTTTTTACATACACTTTTGAATTAACTCAAACGATTTACTACAACCCACTGCAAAACTTATTGAATGCCACAAAGTAAATGAGTCTTATTTTAAAAATTGATTCGAAACTCATTTAATAATTATAAACGAACAGATTTGATTTGAAACAATAAACAATAAATCCCGAGCGTGCCATGCATCGATAATGCAATTCTCCTAAAGATTTCGAATATTTGTTGGCACATTGAGGTTGATACTGAAAATATATATGTAATCGTAAGCTTTTAGTCTTTAATATATATTGATCAAAGATATTTATGTAAATAATATACACAATATATACACAATTGTAATAATTTAGTTTAATAATTATAATCTGTACGTGTACTTCTTATAAAAATGTAGATTTTGACTTTGCGTATACAATTTTTAATATTTAATGTTTACATAAATATTTTAATTTAATATAATTGAAATTAATTTACGAGTACCTACGCAAAGATATGCATAAATAAGTAAATAAAATGATTTTAAAATAAATGTTCAATGATTGTTTTTATTATTGGGTACGGTTTAAATGTTCAATCTGGGGAATTTATTAATTCACCCTTTTAAAAACTTACCCAAGCTGAAAAGCGTGCTGTAAATTAAATAGATTTACTGCAAGTACACCTCATTTTGTATTTTGTTGTTCATCCAAAAACTATGCTTTGATTTTTATTTTATTTCTTACGCGCCATCTATTGAGGCGTCTGTTGGAAAGATTCTAGTACCACTTCACTTCAATTAGTAGGTGGCGCTTTATACAAGTTGAGTCGTTACATATTGAAACGCATTAAAATTCACTTTGTTTATATTTTCTTTAATTTGAAATACGCAATAAGACAATTTAATGGATTTTGCTAAAAGTTGGCGCAAACTGTGTGTGTGTGTGTGTATTTTTTGTGTGCTTCATTTGAGTATTTATACTTTGCACATAATTGTAGAGCTTGTCGGTATGTATGTATGTATGTTTGTCTATGTATTATATGTATGTATATATTTGAAAAGTTAATCCATAGTTTACATTCATTAAAAGTTCAATTACATCAATTACGTACTACAAAAACTATTGCTGTAATTTAATGGATTTTAGTTAGTTGCATAATTTCTTTTCGATAGCTACACATATTATTATTATGTACGTATTATAAGTAATGCTTTCGAGACAATTCCCAAAACAAAACTGTCTGTCTAGCTAGTTTTTTTTTTTTTTGTTTTTTTTATGCAATTAAATAACCGAAAGTCTATAATGTCTAAGCACTTAAAAAACAAACAGAGACAACTTATTCAAAAAGCTATGCAAAAACTACTCAACTTGGGTCATAAACAAATCAGTGCTGGGCGCTTTGGGCTCTATCCTAAAAGTTCTAAAAAGAAATGCTAGGCATGTAGCATGTGTGTTGTGTGTGTTTGTGTGTGAATGAGCTGGTATTTATTGCCAGCAAAAATCTAATTGATATAAACATTAAATAACATTTGGTTTCAGAAAATGTTTGCAAATAAACCCCCCATGTCCCTGTCCCTGTCCAAACCCATGCCTATTAAACCCCATTCCCCCAAAGAACACACCCAAGGGGCAGCAATTAGTGTGCAACTCGCACATAGATTAAAATTACACAGTGCCCAGAACATCGACATGGAGCCTATCACATTGGAACGCGACGGACGAGCAAATATTCGGAGAACTGCTGACCCTCGACACCGCCGCCAGTGCTTGCCTCGATGGTGAAGCCAGCATTGAGCAGACGTGTGAGCACCTGAACCGAGTTCAACTTGCAATAGCCATTGAGTGGGAAGCGTATGATTTGGCGCCAATCACCCTGGTTCCAGGAGACGCCGCTGCGACTCGATTGCGTTGCCTGATTGGCCTCCGGAAACAGTTCGTCGAGCAGTGCCCGTTCAGCCGATAGCATTATGCGTTCACCCAGATCCGGTGAGATGTGCAGCGCCACAACTTCATAATTGCATTCGGGCGCACCGCTTGTCCTTGGGCTGGTCTTAATGTGACGTGCTGGTGGTGTTGGTGGCGCCACCAAATAGTTGCCATTACGAACACGCTCCTTGCGCATACTCTCCAGCTGCTTAATCATCGCTGCCAGCAAGTGCCATAAAAGTATAAAAGATAACATGTCCACACAAATTAGCAAACAGTTTGGTTAAACTAGTACATCGATGTGTTTCTTACACTTGGAGAAAGTTTTGGTTGATATAGAATTTATATTTTAAAGAAAAATTAGATTCAGATACAGTGTATAAAGACTTACGTTCGACTTCGTAGTAGCGCGCTTCCTCAAGCAACAATTCGAGATCGGGAAAATCATCGGCAATCAAAAGTCTTGAGTTTCTCATAAAGTTTAGTATATGGCGAAACATGCCCCCATCTCGATCGATGAAATAATGCTGCTTCAATGAGTCGAGCACAATGGGTATCTGGCCATTGAATAGCTTGGCCAGTTTCGACTCGGGATATTTGGTAAGCGTCTCCAAAGAGCTCGTATAAATTGTGCCGCCGACATCGATGTGAACGGGTGCCGTATAGCGTGAGGCAGCTGCCACACACGGTATGCCAGAGATGGGCTTGTGGTTGTGCAAATAGGAACTGGCACCTGGTCCACCGGCGCTACCAGGTCCACCGCCTGCAGCTGCCGCAGCAGCAGCAGCAGCCACAGCACCAGGCAAACCCAACGGCGTCCCTGATGAGCTGGCGGGCGGTGTTGTTGTGGGCGATGAGGAATTTGAGATCGTTGGCGAAACGGTGGGCGAAGCGCTAACAACAAACAATTGTTAAACCAACACAACACAACACAACAAAAAAAGTATTTTTAGATTTTTCAAACTTCGAGTGTTTCGAGTGCTGTTTACCTGATTTTAATATCGCTGCGGGTATAGATGCGGCCCGTGGATGATAAATCGCGCGGCTCGAGGCCCTTTGCATCTCTTTCGCGCTCTCGATCCATATCGCATTTTTTGCTGCAACAAATCAAAAATTAAGTCAGATTAGTTAGATGCTCAGGCTGAGCTGCTGCTCGGATGAGGCTGAGAACCAAAAACATTTACAACTACAACTTGATTGCAACATGCAACATGCCCAAAGACAGACAGACAGACAGGCAGGCACAACAAACGTGACAAAGCAAATGCCCCAAAACAACAACAAGAATCAAATGGCTTTAAGCGATTTTATCTCGTTGAAGAGTTCAAAGCTGTTTTTGTTTTTGTCTTTCGCATATTATAATGCAAAAGTATTTCATATGATTTTGTGTGGGAATATATTTGGGTTTTTCATTGCGTTTAACTCATTTATGCCGAGGAGGAGTCGTTGTTGCAACACCCCCATCCCCCAGACACACACACACACACAGAGAGAGCCTGAAGCTGCAGTTGCAGTTGCTGTTGCAGCCACGACACAAGATACAGAGTAACAACAGCAACAACAACAACGGCGGCACCGTCAAATTGACCACAGGGCATGCGCCTCGATTTTCACACGAAAATCACGTTGATTTGAGCATCGTTATGGCAACAAACTGCGAGCTCGCTGAAGTTGCCGACAATACAACAACAACTGCGTGCAGAAATGTGGCATCACGCACGCTAATTATGACATGTCAAGCCCTGTCCCACATGACGTATACGCAACGTTAACGGCAACAGAGAGAGAGAGCTACTAAATCAACGCAAAGCGGCCAAAACGCATTTGCCCATGTCGATTATGGCATCAGCTCACTAAAGCGCCAACGTTCTCATTCCCATTCTTGCTGTCTCTGTCTTCTCTCTCTCTCTTTTTCTGTCTTTCTGTCTCCAAGCTGTCGTATCATTAGCAGACGTCATGGACAACAAATTAATAAAACTCAATCAAACCGATGCCGCGGGGAGTTGCAAGAGGATTATATCTCTACTATTTACCACCTTCTTTTTTTCCCCCCCCTTTGGCATTTTTATGACATTCGCTTGGTCATGCTCGTTTATATAAATACCCTGTTATTTTTTTGTAAATGAGGGAAAGGCAATGGTTTCAACTTTTGTTGTTTATATAAGTTGTAAAATTATGATGCTCATAGTAGGTGAAATGAGCTATAAAAATTTAAGCTGTTTTTTCTTAGTTGAACCACCATCATAATAATTCAATCTTTAAAGAATATGTGAAATCCTTCACCAATAATTTTCCTCTAAAGAATAATCATCATTTTGTTTATTTTTGTTACTAGTCATACTTTTTATAAACTTAAAAGATCCTTAGTGATCATTAACAGGGTATTATTCAATCCATATATTTTGTATTTAGTTGACGAATATGTTTTGTTTTCTCATGTTATGCGCATTAGGCCCCAGAGCAATTGCCAGGTTGTCAGTTTGTCCGTTGATGCATGCAGTTTACTTAAATGTCCATTTCCATTTGCCATTCGCCCTTGACCCCCTAACCCCCCCATCGTCACTACTTGTGCACAGCGTATTTACTAAACAAGTTTGCTTTTTAAAATGTTTTGAGCCCTTGGGCTATATGGCTATGGTAATTACGATTTGATTAACTTTAACCACATGAGCATTCGCATTTACATTCGCATTTGCTCACATTTCCACAAACTTAAAAAAAAAAAATGCCAAAGCGACGTTAAAAATAGGGTTAAACAACAACAAAAAAAAAGAAACGAAGAATTGCTAAAGAAAATGGCCGCCGGGCAATTCTCATGGCAAGTGCATGTGTTTGTACAGCTGCGTTGGTTTTTTTTGTTCACAGTTTTTTTTATTAATTTATAACAATTATTAAAGCTCAATAAAACATGCGGGCCCAATGAGACTCGGTTTATGTATGGCTTAAATGCCAAACAAGAACAACACACTATGTGTGTGTGTGTGTGTGTATGTGTGTATGCAAAACAACAAGAACAACAACAATTTGAGGTCTGCTCTGCTCAGCCAGAAAACAATTCAATTTCAATTGCTTTGCGGTCCACTTGAGGCAGCTTGCAAGCAGGTTGCTGCAGCTTTAGCTGTTAACACACAGCAGGTGCAGCAGGCGCAACAAACACACACTCACATACGCTTACGCCCACAGTTAACGGTATTGTGTATAAGCAGAGACAAACACACACACAGCAGCAGCTTTGCAGTTTTGCCAGCTATTCTAGTCCAATAGCGCCTCAGGCAATATCTTTTCTAGGCAGGGACCACAACAGCAGACATAACGAAGTGAGACTGAGCAAGACAGATTGGGAGAGAGAGAGAGGGAGAGTGAGAGGTAGCGATATTCGCAGCGCCTTTGGTTACACTTCAGTTTAGCATGAAATTTTGAAGAGTTGCTAGTTTTGCCAAATGTTGTTGTTGTTGTTGTTGAGAAAACGAAGCTATAGTCTTGCCTCGACCTGTGTCTGTCAAGCATTTGCATTTCCAAGTGGGCGTCACTCTAGTTGTTGGCTACCATAATACGCCCGACCCCCCCATCCATCGTCCCTCATCCTTAAGTATAGCCGGAACACAAACGATACACATATATATAAATTTGCCTGACTGACATCTTTGGTTTTACCTTTTAATGGCATTGCCATTAACTCAGCTATGCTTAGATTTGGATTCTGGGCCAATATTCAGTTTTAGATTACACATGGCAGCTACAGGGGAGACGAAGTGTGTGTGTGTTTGGGCAAAAAGATAGCTTATTAGTTGGCATTGTTCAAGTTTTGGACAAAACTATCGAGTGGCAGCTGCTGTTGTTGTTGCTGCTGCTGCTGCTGCTGCTGCAGTGCTTGGGGGGCCAAATAATTTTGCAGAGTTCGTAGCATAGACAAAAGTAGCCGTTGGCCAAGAATTGGACTAGCTAGCCTGTCTCAAACTGCCCTGCCTACCTGCCTGCTCCTCGGCCACAGGCAGCTCAATCTCAAAATGCGACATGGCCCGGCCCCAGCAATTGGTGTAGTCCTTGCCTCAGCTCTTGTCATCCAAACCAAAATGAAAACCCACACACAAAAGCGATAACAAAAGCCAAGAAATGAGCTAAAGTGCACACACACACACACACATAGAGAGCTAGTAGTGATACACACCTCAGCAGAGGTTGACGTTGACGTTGACGCTGACTATGTAACCCCTACGAAATGTCCTGCGGCCAGGCAACCTTCCGCACACAAAGGCCAGCCAGGCAGCCAGGCAGCCAGCCAGACACTGTGTCCTGTACTGCATATCCACCCAACCACCCGCTTATTTTCCCTGCCCTGCCCGCCTTCCCACCGCCATCATTCCCCTTCTATGCACTGGCAAAAAAGGGCAAAACGCTCGTCTTTGCCTTTGGCGATCGTTTGGAATTAGTGCGGAAATCATGGATGGATACGAAACGAAACGAAACGAAACCAAAACCAACAGCAAAACACAAACCCAAACACCCAAACGCAGCCAAGCCAAGCCAAGCCAAGCCATCAGCCAAGAGCCAAGGAGCAGCTCATATATAGCAAAAGGTGCTAGGTGGTTGCAACGGGGCGAAAAGAGGAGTGTGAATACCTCTGCTCCCACACAGAGCAAAACAGAATCGAGTTGCTTTTATTTAAGACTAAATAATATCGAGAATGTCAAACTTAATTCTATTCCAGAAGAATTCTTCTGGATTTTATTTAATTTTTGCTGAACGAAAATATATTTTCACTTAATTGACAATTTCTCAATTGATTTCAATCTTCAAGAAATTAGCTAAAGAATTCTGGAATATTTAGCAAAGGTTTATTTACAGTTACAGTTACAGAATAACTTTTTGATGATGATTTTTCACTTGTTTCAAGACTTTTTTCACGTATATTCAGACTTTTTATACCATATTTGAACTTAGTTTAAGTAATTTGAACTTGAATCAGTATTGTAAGAATGTTCAATACTTTGAATAAGTTCGTTTGGTCTTAAACTTTGTAAGACTTATTTCTCGACAAGAATGTTGAACTTACTTTCAGAAGAGTTTTATTTGGTTTAAGCAGATTCTTACTTGATTCAAGATTATTTTCTTTTTCAATAAAGAATTTTGGTATTGTGTATTACTTATTTTAAGTAAATCGAACTTGCATTAAAAATAGATATTTAAGTGCCTCAAATACTCAGTTCAAGCACATTTGAAAGGCTTTTTTCTCTCTGTGTAAAGCTGACTGCTACTTGTGCTGTTGCATGTGTTTGTGTATCTGTGTGCGTCTCCTCATTCATTTATCCTTGCAGCGCTAAAGGCAACTACAACAACAACAGCAACAACAACAAAAGAGCATTGGCGAAAACCACAACAAGAGCCAACTGACTCCAACTCTAACCCTAACTCTAACTCTACTAGCTTTGTATAGTTTTCTCTGATTCTGGCTCTGGTCTCTGCTTTCTGTTCTATGTGTAGATTGTCCCAAAACAATACACACACACACACACGAGGAACACATGCACATGTATAGAAGCGAAAACTTTTGGTTGTGGTTGGAGGTAAGTTGGGTGTCCATTTTGGCTAACACACACACATACACACACTTGTGATGGTTGCATGTGTTTGCGTGTCTGCATTTTAAGATATCATACCTAAGTTGCTGATCCCTTGCGGCGCACCACCAACAACAACAACAACAACAACAGCATTGCAAAAAAATATAAGCGAACAATAAGAAGAAGAAATCAAAAGCCCCCAAAGCTAACCAAAAACCAAACCAAACCAAACCGAAAGACCAAAAGACCCAAAACCCAAATCCTCCGACTCAGAAACGAAAGTTTGTCGAGGCACAAACCTTATCTCAATTTTAAAATGCCGCCGGCTCAAGCAGCGCTCATGACCTCCCCCCCCCCCCCCCACCAAACTCTTCTCTCTGTTTTTCGCGACTTGGTCATATGGGTGGGCGAGATAAAGGAGGCAGATGCCGCCAAGTTTGCCGCATGGTGCAACTTATGGCGAATTATTTGTGCGGCTGCAACGACTGCAACGAATGTTATTTTGGCAACAGTTTGCCACCAATTAGTTCTACTCACAATTCAAAGACGCAAAGTCAAGTTTAGAAGAGGAGGGCGGCGGGCTACGGGGGCGCTTAGTGGCTGGATGAAGTGAGTAAAAAGGTAGTTAAGGTCTGTAGGGGCTATGCCCGGTGCTGTGGCAGGGTTGCCACGTTTGTGTATGTTGGTAAGACAAACACAAAGTGCTCGCATATATATACAAACATACATACATATGCAAACACACACACACACACACTCGCACACATACAAATCACGCCAATGTCCTTGGGGCACTTTGGAAAGAATTCAATGCCTGAAGTGCCAAAAGAGAGAGAGAGCGGGAGCTGGAGCTGGAGTTGGCGGCCAAAATCAAAACGCTGATGAGCAAGCAAATGAAAAACTTTTTTTGCTCTCGGCTTTTTTTTGTTTTGTTTTGTTTTGCTTATGAGAGGGGTTTGTCCGAGGCAAGAGGCACACACACACACAGACACACACACATACAAAAAGCCAAAAGCAAAAGCTAGAAACAAACACGCAGCAAGGGCAGGTCGCAGTTTGTTGCAACCAACACACACACACACATGGACAAAAGTTATGCTGCTTTTTCTTCTTCTACTTAGCCAGAAGCATTTTACAAAAGGCCACGAAATACTAAAGCCGTCGCCGTGGCAGCTGTTGCAGGGAGTCGCCGTTGTGGCGCATATGGGAAATCAGTCGCAAGTCCTATGAAAATTTTGCCAGCAAAGTTGCAAAATGTTTGCGTGTGTGGGTGTGTTTATGTGCCAAATTGTACAAATATATGCGCTATATATATGTATATGTGTGTGTGTGTGTGTGGCAAAAGTTGAGTTGGAGTCGAGTCGAGTTGAGTTGAGTCGAGTCGAGTGTAGCAGATATTAAAACGCTGCAAGGCTTTCAAAAATAAACTTTGAAAAATTTATTAGAAAATATTAAATAAAAACGACGATTGCGCTGCATATGCCAAAAGCGTGTGTGTGTGTGTGTGTGTGTGTGGATATAAGGAACAAGCTAAACATACACACATATATGAGCTTTAGATGTATGTATGTACGTATACGTATTTATATCTTATAGCCGGCAACATGCGATTGCTTCGGCTGCAAAGCAAACATTACACAAAACTTGCAAACACACACACACATACATTGAGAAACAAAGGCACACAATTGTTTTTTTTGGCTAAATCCTCAAAAAAAAAAAAAATGGAAGGAATTGAATTGCAAGTGTGGAAAAGAGGCAAAAGAAACAGAACAAACCCGAGCAACATCAACAAAGCTATTAGAAGAAAAGAAACAAGATGAGAAAATTGCGCATACGCCGCTTGGTGCAGCGGTAAATCAATTATCTGCAGTCAAAATTTAAAATCTGATTGATTGATGATTGAAAAACAATAGATATAATAGCAACAATATATGTTCAAAGACTAAAAAATCGTAAAACTAAATTATTTTTTAAACTAATTTAAAGTTATCTAGGTTTTCATAGTTCCTTTTTAACTATATAATAAAGTATTTTATCTCAAGTAGTAAAAATATTTATTTAGTTTTAAATATGTTATATATTTTATTTGTTATTATATTTTATACTGCTGCATAAAAGTAAACACAAATAATAATTAAAAAGTATTTAACATTGAAAAGAAATTATATAAATAAAGTAAGTTCTACTTGCAACGGGCAATTAAAGCGCTATAAAAGCGAAGCCCACACAGAATTTCTTTTGAGTGCGCCATAAAATTGGGCAATCAAAAAAAAGAAACAAAGCTGCATTCATTTGTTCTTTGGTTGGTTGCATTTGTTGCATTCACCCCATCATTTATGCGTTGGGGCCTAATCAAGTGTACATAAAAATTAACAACAATGCTTCCAGTTGAATGCAGATCAAACAGTTTGCCAGCCAGTCAGCAGTCAGCATTGCACTCAGTTGCAGCAGCAAACAGCATACAGCATACAGCGTGCAACATGCAGTTACAGTTGCAAGTGCATAGCCATTCAAGTGGCAAATGCTGCTTGGAACGCGTTTCCGTAGACTGGCAACTGCCAAATGGCAACTGGCAACTGGCAGCAGGCAATGCGCATTTCCTAATTGGCGCAATTTGAGTGTGCATATTGCAATAACAGCATTTACAACAGCAACAACAACACAACACGCAGCAGCAGCATGCAACACAAAGCAAAATCGACTGCAAAGTGTAACAAATGCAGGCGCAGGTGCAGCCAACCCAGAAGCCACAGAACACTAAAAGCACTAAAACCACCAAAAGCATCATCAGCATCAACAACAATTGCCTTTTCACCTTATACCCTTGGGGGCAAGTATTTCTCCAAAAAGGGTATATACAATTTTTGTTTTTGAATTCCAAGAGTTTTAATAATGCTATTGTATGAAAGTTGCTCTTCTCAACTTAAAGCTCAAGTCAGATTTTATTCTTTTGATTTATTTAAAAGTATTTTTGGGCTCTTTCAGTGTAAGTAAAAATATAGTGTCTTTTAGGATGGCCATATAAGGTTGAACAATTTTAAACTTTGTTCCAAATAATGCTGAATTTAATGTTTTTGGTTTTATATTCTGCTCAAATTTTCTTGGAACGAAACTTCTCATGTAAAAACTCATCTGTTGCAGAGTTTATTTCTTAGAAAGAAAAACATTCTTGGATTCAAATATTCACCAAAGAATAAAAACTTTAACGATAAGACTAATTCGGTTTTGTCTTTGAATGAGATCATGAATAATTCAAACCAAATAAAATGTGTGACTTTTACAAACTTTTTGGATCTCAAAATCTTTGGACCTTTCAAATAAAGTATTGGAAGAGTTATAAGCACTTATTTCTGCCAGCGCTAAAATATCTGTAGTTACAGAAAGAGCATTTATAAGTCGATCTGAATGAAATATCATTGCTTTTTGGCCTTCACCTCTCGACTGGCAACTGCGTTATTGCCAATGTTGGCAAATGTTGTTGCTCGTAATGATGCCCAATTGCAGCTTAATTAACACACAGCGCGTTAAGCGCTTTGTATGCGGCTGCAGCAAGCGGTAACAACAGCAACAACATGGCAGCAACATGGGCATTTAAATACACACACACACACACACCGCCATTTCCATTACCCACACCCATTTCCTTTGCTTCTTTGACTATTGTAACGGAAATTTCTAGCGAGTTTTGGCCCAAAATGAAAATGTATTTCAAATACAACAACAAGTCGTACATATTTTGCAATTGGGTAAAATAACGTGTAACTTTACGTTACGTTACGTTTTGGAGCTAACCCAAAACAAAAACAAACGGCTTTGACTTAGCCTTCCTGACTCCGCCCCTCGCTCAACTTTAAAACCAGTTGCTTGCCACAAATATTGCAAGTGGGATCCAAAGAGAGAGAGAGAGACAGAATGGGAAGATGTCGTTGTATCGCAACTTTGCGAAGGTCGGCAGCTCAGTTCAACTGCTCCTCCCCACCGCTGTTTGTTGCCTTTTGTTTATTGGCCTCATTTGAATGCGATTTTTGTTGCAGCCATGCTTTGAACTTTGCCTCCAACACTTTTGGGAACTTTGTCGATTCGTTCGAACAACAGAATGTTGTTGTTGTTGTTGTTATTCTTAGACTGCTGTTGTTGCATGTGGAGCTTGTGGCCTGGCGGGCATTTTGGCCACAAACACAATCAGAACAACCGGTCAATCGCCTATTCTCCCAAAACGCCCGCCTCATCAGCCAGCGTATTTTATAGCCTTTAAGGTATGAACAAAAAATAATGCGACCTCCGTCTCCCCTTCCCCGACATTTGTCGTTTTGTCGTCATCGTCGTCGTCTTTTGCCGCCTCCATTGCACACACACACACACACACACACATAACTCAGCTGGGGGCGAAGTTTGTCGAAAATTGCTGGAGGCATGGTACAGTTTTTTTTTTTTTTTTTTATTGTGCTTGTAATATTTTTTTGCTCTTGGTACTTTTGTTTATTTCTCTTTTGGTGCGGGCCGAGCAACACTTGAGGCGCATCAAATTTTTAAAACGTCTGCGTTTATGGCACACACAATTTTCGAACTCAAACTCGGACTTGGACTTGGACTTGGTTATAGTTGTGGCTGCGGCTGTGGCATGTGCATGTGGGAGAGACGAAAATCAGTTGACCCCCAGGCGCAGTTGGCCCAAACCAATAACCAAAATATATATAACAAAAAAAAATGTAAAAAATAAAGAGTAATACAAAAAAAAAAGTGGGGAAACTTAAAAACTGAAAGAGGTTTTTTTTGTTGCTTGCCGGCGTTTTGGTTATGTGCTTCCCCAAAAATTCATTTATTACAGAATCTCCTTTCTTTGACTAATTTATTTATTACCCTTTCAGAAAGGGTAAGAGAAAGGCGAGCAACTGTTTCAAATCATTTATATTGACTTACCGTTTGGGGCAGGAGGACTCCACCGTCAATGGTGATCGTTGATCCAATGCAACAAATGGAGTTCTAGAAAGATAATGCAAATATATAATTAGGTAAATTTTGTTTAAATCTAATGCCAAGTAAAATGTTTGTTATTTTGACCAGATCAAACTTAAATAAGTTTAAATTAAGTTTTTGGCTTGATCATTACCAAAGTAGCTACAAACTTGATATAATAATATTAAATATTTGATAATTATTTTTAACTACAAAATTTGTAAATCGACTTGGTTGAACTCATGTGATTTATTCAAAACATAAACCAAATCATAATAAACTGTTGCACAATGCAAAATAGTGAGCAATAGAGTACGACCAATGGCACACATAGACATACACAAACACACACACACCCATACAATGCAAATGGAACTCACAAAAAAGTTGGTATATTTAGGAAATGCACTTTAACTATTTTATATTAACCAGCGCGTGTGAACAACAAATTTTATAATGTTTTTTTTTTTTAATTGGTATCTAGTATTTTTTTTTAAGCAATTTAGAAATTTCTTGTTTTGCTAGCGAATAACTTTTGATGCTAATGTTTTTATAATTTTGGGCTTGAACGCATTGCTTATTGCAAAATGGCGCCGCACACACACGCTAATCAGAATCACTTGGAATGTTTACTTCCGGTTTCCGGTTGTTGTCGCGCCCGCTGCTTGCTGCCTACTAATCTCTGTTGCGTCTCTCAATTGCTTTTTACCTGACTTGCATTCGCGTCGAGTGTTCGCTGTGAACTGAAATGTTGTTCGACATCCAACTGGTTTTTACTCAGTCTCAAACATGTTGGCAGCAAACCAAAACAATTGCCTTCGGGCTATACAAGCAGCAAAAGGAATGTTTTGGCTTAAAGTAACTGAAATGTGAGATCATCAGTAAACAACAGATTGTTTATATAAGTTGCTGTATTCTTATGCGTCTTATGCACGCCCAATGCCTTATAAGGTTTGTTTATCAATAGATTGCTCAAATGCTGTCTAGATAAACAAGCAAGAAAATTACCATCAATCAATACTAACTTAAATATTAATAGTTCAATAGGTTATCTTATTATGCAAATTAAAAGTAAATTTCAAAATGTCAACAATTAGCTTATAAGAATTTTGTTTTGGCATCTGTTGTGTTCGAGCGCGGCTCGAGTTGCAAGTCATGTTTGATGTTTGACGTCTTTAGCAAATGGCGACCTTGGAGAGAGCAGCCGCAGCAGCCGATAGAGAAACAAAGAGAGCGTGAGAAAGAGATAGAACACAAGTGGCTACAGCAAACGAATGTTTAGCTGTTGTTGTTGATGTTGTTGCTCCTGACTTTTCCCACCATATGACTGCCAGTTGCAAGTGCATGATTGTGTTTGTTTGTGTTCGTGTGTGTGTTTGAGTTTGAGTTTGAAGGCGTGTGTGTGTGTGTGTGTTTGCGTGTGAACGTTTAATAGTCTATTTCCGGTTTAAGTGGTGTTGTTGGTGCGGTTGCTGTTGCTGTTGCAGTTGTTGTTTGCAACTAAGCTGCCGCAATTAACTTTGTAACTGGACTTGCGTGTGGCGTGTGAAATGGTGACAGTTCGCCATGTTCTGATATGTAATCAATGCGAAGACAAACAAACATACAAACGCACATATCTTCAATAGCATTGTAATTAACTGTTATCATTTAACACTTCTTTGTCTAAGTTTAATCTGCCGTTTCCTCGCTCCACTTCCACGAACTCTGTTCATTAAGTCGGCACTTTGATCTGGCCAATACGTAACAGATAAAGCTATTATGACATACGTCCATGTCGTATACGTATTATTACAACTAATGTGCCGATTACATATGTATGTACACTTCACTTGTTGTGAGTATCAAAGTCATTTTGCGACTTTAGTTGCAGTTGCAACTTCCGTTTTAGAGCTATACATATGCGATTTCTTCCTTTCGTTTCCTTTCTCTCTCTATCATTCGCTGTCTCTTAGTATGAATGTGTGTTTGTGTGTGTGTGTGTGTGTTAATGACAAAGCATAGAACGCTGCTGTAGCCGCCGGAAGGCTCAAAACGAAATGAAACTTTGTGCGCATAGGCAACCGGCAACCGGCAGCGTCAGACTTTGACGCGTTGGCAAAAGAAGCAGCAGCGGCAGCAGCAGCAGAATCGTCGCTGGCAACAATGCCTGAGGCGAACCAGTTCCAGTTCCAGACGATGACGAGGAACATGACGACAACAGAGACGACGACGACCAAGTCGAGCAGCTGAAATATTTCGTATACTATATGGTTGCCTCAAGGCTGTGCAAAGAAAAACTTGTGATAAATACGCCTCAGGTCATATTTCAAAACAGCAAAAGCACGAGTGAAAGAGACACACACACAGACAGAAAGAGAGAGAGAGAGAGAGAGAGAGAGAGTGAGTGAGAGAAAGTAAGATGGTACAGTAGGGCTCTGCTGTAATTAAAATGAGTCCCAACTTATATACAACCCGTTGGGTGCAACCCAACCCCCTCATGTTACTCTCTGCCAAACCCAGCCCGCACACACTACACCCCCTCAGTTGACACGCATTTATGTCACATCATTTTTCATTGGCAATTGTTAGCCGAGCTGCAATTGGGCCTGGGGCGATATTAATTTTGTACATACTTCATATTATTGCGCTATTTGCATACAAGTGGCCATTGTTGCAAGTTGCAACTTGCCACAACTACAACTATGATGCATATGTGGGCTATATGCATCATACATGCATGTGTGTGTGTGTGTGTGTGTGTGTGTGTGAACGATTGCCATGATTGTTCACTGCCCAGTGACATTTCAATTTTTCATATTTTATCAGAGCAACGGAGGCACGAAAGCGACTAACGCCAACAATGATGACGACGACGACGACGACGACGACGACGATGTTGCCAGTGGAAATTGTTGCAATTTTATCGCTCATTTCTCTTATTGTGGCCTGGAATGGAGTTTCGAAGTCAAAGTGGGTGGCGGGTGAAACTGGCAGTCAATTTATTGTTAAATATTGCTGCCAAACAAAAAGGGTATACATAGTCGGTTGAAAGGAACCTAGGTCATAATTGTTGATTTCGCTGTTTTAATTTTGATCAAATATATTTAATAAAATTTAAGTGCTGATTAAAATTAAATACTTTTAGAAGGGTATCTGCTTGTCGTGCTGCAAATTTGTCTAACAGATTTGTTTCTTCTATCGGCTATGGTTTCAGATTCGAGCAGAGCTTTACGATATGTATATACATATATATTTATATATACTATATAGTATTTTTGTGCTACGATGACGTCGCTTTTGGTTATGGCATTTTAAATATTTTTTTTAATCACAAGCTCACGCACACATTCGTAAGCGCAAACACTGAGAAAAGAGGAAGAGTAAGAGAGAGTGAGAGAGGGAAAAGTGTGCTCATACATATGGCAATACCAATATTTCAAGCCAATTTGCTGCAGTTGGCCGCCAGCAACTGGCAACAAAATAATTCGGCAAAATGTGTGCGGCGCGCTTTATGCTTTATTGTTTGGAATGCTGCAGGCGGGGGGAGGTAGTGGGACGAAGAGGCAGCGCGCTGCCTGGTATACCACCAACTGGGCATGGTCACACATGCGAATATGTGTGTGTGTGTGTGGCAAGCCAGCAAAATCAGCGTCGACAACCAAATATATTTCTCTCTCATAGTAATAATTGTTGATGGAGGTTTTTTTTTTTTTTTTTTTAATGTAGCCACAGAGTTCATTCAGTTGCCGCCACTGCCACACTGCCCCTGCCACTCTGCACATGCATATTTATTCAAGTAGTATATAGTTTTTTTTCCCATGGTTTGTGCACTTTGCGGCATATTAATCAATATTTAATAACAAACAGCAAATGGTTGAGAAGAAAGTGAGCCTCGATTGACTCGAAATGATTCCATTTCCATCAAACATATGTTGCTGAGAGTTTCCGCACTTTTTAACGCATCATTATTATTATTATTATTATAAACATACATACATTCACACACACAAAGCACACACAATTTACACACATGTGTTTGTATATATTTGCATACATTTTTTGTTTTTTATGTATTTTTTTTTGTATTATTAATGACACACAAAAAGGCTCATAAAATTTACAATGCCTGGCTTCGGGCCTTTTACTTAATGATGCCATTTTTGTGCTGGCAAACGCGGCCTGAAAAATTCGCATTTAATTTTTAACGCACGACTGACTGCAACAACAAAAATTTTAAATAAAATACAAACAACAAAAACCAATACGCATATTTCACATGATATTTCAACATAACTGAACAAAAAAATATATTAAATATATATATCACATATTCCATATCGTTTTTGTCTTAAGTCAAACCAAATGAATGAAATCAACATAGTTGATAGTCATTGCCAGGAATATTAAGTTTGAATTGTAAAAGAAATATTAGACAAAAAACACAAACGAAAATTTTTCACATTAATATAAAAAAAATACAATAAAAATATCTTTCATCTATGCAATGAATTATGAACAATAGCTTAATATAAAACCTAAGAAATAAACTAATAATTACATAAATATTGTAAAGCTAAAATTATTTCTAAGAACTGCAATGGAAATCAGCTAGCTTTTCGTTTGTATCCGGAACTTTAGATGCAGGCCCAACAAATGGTATCATATGACAATTAAACATGCTAACAAATGGTTCAAAGAGTCAAATTCAGAAGGGAACTTCAACTGAAAATAAGAATTCAACTCATCATCATCATAAAAAATATATTTGAGTTGTGCGTGACATTTGCCATTAAGCTGCATAATTCCCAACCAGTTTTCATTGTCATTGGTGACTTAAACTTCTCGCATAACTCTTCTGAGTCTGTGTGTGTGTGTGTGTGTGACTCTCACATACATAAATGTTGTGTGTGTGTGTGTGTGCATAATTTTTAATGATTTACAAACTAGCCCGTTGGCGCTTTGAGCTCGCAGAACTGACAGTTGATATTCCAGAGAGTACGAGAACGACAGAGAGAGAGTGAGAGGGAAGTGAGAAACTGAGATGGCAATGGAAATGAGATCTGAGCAAAATATATAATGCAAAATGCAAAAATTGCCGCCAGTTATGAATGGGACCAGTTTCTTTATTTGCTGCCAGAATTCTGAATGCTGAACGGAAAAGGATTGCGTCGAACATGCAACTAAGAATGCCTTCAAGCAGCAACAGCAGCAGCGGCAACAGCAGCGACATCAACAACAACAACTATATGTATATACTACATACATATATGTAGAAGTTAAAAATAAGTTAAACTTAAGTAGCTGCAGGCAAAATTTTGGCATTTTGCATATAATGAGGGTATGGCATTCAGGCAAGCTGACTGGCTGGCTGGCTGGCTGGCTGGCTACTTGGCTGGCTTCAAGTCCGCTGAGGACATGTCACCTGGCAGCTGCTGTTGTTGCGGTTTCGGACAACATTTTGGGCGACAATTATGAACTGTGATTGTGGCACTGCATATATACATTTATATTCAAACATAATTATAGACAGGCAACCCCACCATGGCCCGCCCCGCCCCCAAATGTGCCGAAGGATGTCCAGTTTTTCTTTTTTTTTTTTGTTATTTTTAAATTATGCTTTATATGTATATGCACTATAATTTGGAGACAGCTGCTGTTGCTGCTGCAACATGTGTGCTGCAAATTTTTAGTTTTTTTTGTTGTTAACGCAGTCGCTCGTTTGTTGTTTTGTTGTTGTCTAATTTTGCATTTTTGCTCAGCACACTTGTCCAAATAACCATTGGGGCGCCGCCTGTTATTGTTATCGTTGCCACACCCACGCACACACGTGCAACAAGTTACAAACGCAAACAAGTGGCAACGGCAATGTTCTAACGAGACAGCGTAAGCCAATCTAATACCTTGTGTAAGAGATTTTCTTACTAAATGGAATTAATTAACTCAATCGAGTTCAATAATAATTATGAAAAAAAAAAAACGTTAGCTCGAAATATTGTCGTGTCATAATTGTTACATAAATAAAACAACAAAAATTTACTGCAAAATAAATATCTTGACTTTTGTTGTATATCATAAAATAAAATAATTGTAAATTAGCGAACGAAACTTAATGAGTTAAGAGTACTTTTCAAACATTTTATTATCATGCCAACAACATTTAGAGAGATTTTTTAAAACTCTTCCAAAAATAATTCATATTCCTTTTATACAAAGGCATTATAAAGAGTTTGGTTCTCACCTGCCCCGCGCTGTCGCCTGAGAAAACAAAATACAACAGACAACAAATAAACACACGCACACACACACACATACACTCTCGAATACACTCGCACACAAGCAGAACGACAGTCTAAAGGACGTGAATAGCACCGAATTGTTATTTCATTTTTGGTTGCAACATGTTTGAAATCAAACTTGGTGCTATCAAACTAGTTGCCCGAGGCAACAAGCTGCGCTGCGACGACTATTCGGCATATTATCAGCCACAACATAAACACAACAAACGAACAACCCAACAAGCCAGGCAACGACAAGAATGGGGCAACAACAACCAACCAAAAGCAGCAGTGGCAGCAGCAGCAACGGCAGCAGAAACTAAGTATTCATATCCGTAGCTTTGTTGAATTTTAGCTTCAAGTTAGATAGAGATACATAGAGATAGACAGAAGAGACGAACGGATAGAGGGAGAAGAGGAGACCGACAGGCAGACCGAAAGACAGACAGACACGCGATGGCAACGCTCGCAAATGTTGCCGTTGTTGCTGCCTCAGCTCACCTCTCCTTTTGCCCCTGGGGCGTTCGCTTGTAATTATAATATTTCAACCCAAATGTTGCCGCCGGCCATGCGCCAATGATGGATTTCAACTCTCTGCCCCACACTCCTTGCCACACCATGCCATATAATATACACACTAACACACACACACACTTATATACTTAGACATTCCCAGCTGGTATCGTTGGTTAGTCTCGAATTGTGGCTGTGGCATCGAGAGGTGTGCCTTCTATGAGGTTCCGGGGTTGCTGCTATGCTGCTGTGCCTCTGTGCAATTTGTGGCCAAGGGGCAAAACGGATTGGCCTCAGGCCATACATGTGAATAAAATTACATTCACTATTTTATGTGCCACATGGCTCAGAAACATATATATATATAATTGGGTATGCGGGGCATATGTCTTTTCTCAACTTATTTGTACAAGCTATACTTTGTCTCTGTCGCTAGATATTCGTTATGAAAAAAAGTATAACGCTATGTTATATTGACAATATATAATTGAATGGATAGATTAGATCACAAAAACATACTACAAATATGACCGCTGGCTGAAAGAGCTGAAAGAGAGAAAAAGAGTTAAAAGACATTGCCACTGACAAGCAACCAAGTTATGTTCTGCAAAATAAGAAACAGGCGGAGACCTCCAAGACCTCCAACTACTACTCCAACAACAACACAGTTTTCTCTCGTTCTTAGTTAATCGCTTTGAGCTTTGCTTTCAGCTCGTTTACGGCTGAACATTAATCAGTCGAAACAACCAAATTACTTGCAGACCTGGCTAATAGAGACATAGACCAGTTGTGCCGGCCAGCTGTGCGTGTAAACGATAAACATTTATGTCTAGACAGCTGTATTAACTAAATAGACAAAAAGTAACAAGTTGTTTCACATAAAAATTATTATTAAGAAAGGGGTAGAAAGATGTCAGATGAAGCATTATTTAATACTCTCTACTCAATCCCAAAGAATTTCTTTTTTACATTTAAGCATAAACTAATAAAATCTTCTTTAACAAACAAACGTGTGTGGCAAGTTGGCGGCATTAAGCTCATTATAATCCACAGATATGTATTCACACACTCATATACGTATTGGTGTAATTAAATTGACATTAATTAAGCTGACACATCCTGCAGCTTGCAGTTGTTGTCGGCTGCCACTGCCACTGCCACTGCCGCGGCCGCGGCGGCTGTGACGTTTCTCAAGTGCTGCTCATTAAACAATTAAGGGATAATTATCAACGGTGTTGCCTTTTTGCAATTTTCATGCGCAAAGTGTTAAAATCACTTAATAGGCCTGCTGCCACCCAGGATGATGCCACAGCGAGCGATGTGTCCATGGATAAATGTGTGCCCCATCACGCCCATCTGTTGGCCATATGCCGCAATAAAAGTTGTTGCATCTCGCATCACCTGTATTCACCTGTGTGTGTGTTTATGTTGCACGCGGCTGTTTGTTTTATTGTAGCGTTTAACGGCAAACATGTGAACAGAGCCAGACATACTTACTTACATACAAACATATTTGTATGATATGGCCATTGCATGTTGTCTGTAATGTTATGCCAACAACAACAACAACAACAACGATGACTCGACGTAGCATAAGTTCACATTAATGCAGTTACATACATACAAACACACGTACACACACACACACATACAACTCCAACACTTTGGCAGACAGAAACCAAACCGCAGCCAAAAGCTGCCAGCACCCAAAACTGTCGATTCAGTCAGTCAGTCAGTCAGTTAGTCAGTCACTCAGTCAGTTAGTCAGTCAGTTGGTAAAGCAATTTGTAGACATGTGTTTTACACATACACACCCTCACACCCTCACTTTCGCACACACACACATACTCAGTGGCAAGCACGTTTTTGCACACGATGTTGCATTATGGAGTGAAAATTCACACGCTGAAAAATGGTGCAAATGCATTTTAGGCACCTGTCAACGGCCAACAGCACAAAGAAAAAACCAAAGAAAAACAAAATAACACTCAACGTTGGCACGCCGACGATTAGATACTCTAACGAGCTAGAGTTTTACTTTAGCTATCGAAAAATTAATTGAAAATTAATCAGACGATTTCTCATTAAGGTAAAATTGTTACATTCAGACAAATCATAAACATTCGGGTTTCATTAAAAAAGTTTATGATGTTGCATGGGAAAATTTAGTTTTTCTTTCTTTTAACAGAATTTCGTTGGCTTTTGGAAACTGAAATTTAGTTTGTATGTTATTTTTTTGAGCATAATACATTTATCTTAAAGTTGTTTTAATAAATGATATTCGCAAATCGCTCAAAATGTATAGCATATTATTATTTTGTTCTTTGGTTCCAAGGAAAACTATCTTTTGATAAGAAGTAAGCAAAATTTCTGATCAAGCTAGATAAGCTCTAGTTAAACTATGTAAACCAACTAGTCTGTGTGGACTTACCTATTATTGATGTTAGTAAACTAAACGTAAACTTTATTTAAGGCATTTCTTTAAATAACACTTTAAATAACACAGCAACAATACCCTTTGCTAGAGTATAACAATGCACAAAGCTTGAAAAGTAAAGCAAAAAACGTGAGAAAAACGTTTGGAGTTTAACAATTAAACAGTAGCTAAGTTAATACTGTTAACCCATCAAGTGTGGGAAAAAGTTAAAGATAGGATCTTCAGATCTGAAAAAAAGTTGGCGTTTACTTTAACGTTTTTCAAGTATCGAAACATTAAAGATTTAATGAAAAATGTGGCTTCTGCCGCTTGTGGCATTGCTATGCCAAAGTATTCTAGCCAAAGAATATCAGGAACCGTTTCTTTTACGTCTAACGACAATTGATCGTCGATGTATATTGCAATGCGATGGCAGTTACGCGTGTAACGGTATGGATGGGGATTGCAACGCAATGGAGAAACATTACAATTTGGATGATGATGAGAATAGAGAAATAAGAGATCTTTTGACCTATGGACATAATGGTTTGCGGAATCGTCTGGCCAAAAAGCTGGATGGCTGCGATATGCTTGAAATGACCTGGGACCCAAGTCTGGCTGATCTTGCCAGCCGGCATCATGAGCACTGCCATCGAGAAATAGTTTGTGCTAACAAATTTAATCACACAAATGCCGCAGATAATCAAATCCAAGCAAACATATCGCGAAATAGTTACTTTCTAAATAATATTTATGACCAAAATTTTTTTGAGCTAGCCTTGGGCATGTGGTACAATACGCATACACAAATGGCTTATCCCACTAAAGTTGAAGTGGAATCAAAAACTTATTATAAACTGTTGGGTGACAACAATTTTACCCATATCATCAATCCAAAAGCCCATCGTATTGGCTGTTCCTATGCCACGTAAGTCACAATGCCCCCAAAAAATTCCAATTGCAAATGACAATTTTTTGGTTTTTTGCAGTTTTGTTGATGGCCTCAGCCTGATTTGCTATTACTATCCACATATTGGCAACAAAACAGTTTTGCTGCGCGCCAAACCCAAGAAGTATCAATGTCCATACTTATATCCGATTTTAGATTCAGTATTCAAAAGGCTTTGCAAATATGCCAGCTATTCGCAAAATATTAACAAACCTTGAATTGGTTGGTTGCCACTTAACCAATTAAAAAACAAAAAACTTGAGCCCTTAACAGTTTGATAAATTTGTAACAGTTAAGAGAAGACAAGTCATGGATGTGGTTAATGGGCACAACTCCTGTATACACACACACACACATGACCCTTATCATAACTGGCCTAAATAACCACATCCCAAAGCGCAGACTTTCGCCCGAAAGCAAATACTATAAACGGTTAAGAAATGACAACAACAGCAACGACTAAGTAATTACCTGTGAAGTAATTTCTCAATTAAATATCTTTAATTCTTATTCTCGATATGAAAACATATCCTGCGAGTTGGTGGACAAAATTTATGTTCGATCTGTCATATCAACTTTGTGGGTCTTTAAATATTGTGTAGACCCGCTTTTGGCCAAATAGATGGGCATGTAAAAGCCGCATAAATTCCAGTATCTGGTTTGTGGCAGCCTTTTGTGGTTGATGATGCTGCTGCTGTGGTTGTGGCAACATCTCCAGCTCTGACTTCTACTTGTACTCGGACTCTGCCTCATATAAACGGAGTGGCCCGAAGGTGTAAAACTTGTTGGTATATTATTGTTGTCTTGTTGTTGCTGTTGTTGTACACTTTTCAAAACTGCCTGTCAATGCGTGACATTTCATATTTAAGTTATAATCTGCATGCATTACTTTTGGGATCACACACACATAACCACAGAGAAAGGCGAAAAAGACACAAAGAAAGAGATAGAGAGAGCGAGAGAGCGATGTTGTAGAGTCAAAACATGTATAAATTTAATGGTATACAAAATTAACTGGAGGCTAATTTTCAATAAAACTGACAGCTATGTAAAATGAGGAAAGCGCTCACACACATACACTTAATGTATGGCAGTGTGTGTGCGTGTGTGTGTGTGTGTTCTTTTGTGCTTGACGTGAAGCAAATTGAAATGAAAATGAGTGATATACAAAAACAAACACAAACACGTACGCATTATAATAATATTATGTATGTGCTTATGCATGTTTATGTATGTATGTATGTCAATGCCCGCTTTATAAATTAAACAAAAAGTTAATAAATAGCTTGAAGCGAAGAAGTTGCAATTAATAACGGCATTCGCTTTACCGCACCCTCTTACTTACTTACACGTTACGGTCTTTTTGATTGTCTTTTGTGTCAAACATTCAACCCACGCAGAAACCGTTGTTCGAAAGTATCTCGCTCTCAATTTGTCGCTCTTTCTCTTTCGTTCACTCACTTACCCATTCAAACTGCAGTCTGTGTACTTTAGTTGCCATCAAACATGCTGCTCCATACATCAAACCAGTTTCAAGTCTTATCACTGCAAACGCATCTAAATTATCACGAATGCCGGCAGCAGCTGAGCTTAAGCTGGCCGCACATGCACATACATATGTAAACACAACGAAGTTGCCTCTCTTCCTCTTGCTCTCTGCTTTCGAACTCATCCTTCTGTTCATTGTTGTCGTCGGCACGAACATGTTGCGAGCGAGCGCCTCGGGCCATACTCGAACTCGCTGCAGCTCGAGCGCGCTCAGTTTGGTTCGGTCTGATTTAAGGCTTTGTGGTGATGTTATTGTTGCTGCCTCTACTCTTGCCACTGCTTTTGCCTTCTGTCTCTCTGTCTCTCCCTCTCTCGCTCTATCGCTCTTGCTGCTGCTCCTTTGCCGCGAGCTATTCGCTTGTAATTATAATATTTCATCCAAAAAGTAGCTGGCGGGCATCAGCGTCAGTTTCGTTTGCGGCTTGTTGCAGGCTGAAGCACAGGGTGCGACAGGAGGGGCAACACAGGAGGACGACAGAGCAACAATGCAGCCAGCCACAGCGCCAACAATGATGAATTTTTGAACTTGGCGTGTGGGTTACTTGTACAGTAATGTCTGCCACATAAACGCCACAAACTAGCGAGAGACAATAAAAAAAAATAAAAAAAATATATATATATATCAGCCTTGTTGCCACAGACTGTGGTTTGTGTGGTGGATTTTTTTTCAGTTTTTGTTGCTGTTGCTGTTGTTGTGGCCTTCGCCGCATGTCCTCAAGCGCTGCGTAGTGCTTGATTGTATGATGCCATGTTGCCTAGATATACATACTACTACCATATACCTGTTCTATGGCCGTATCAAAATATATATGGAAAAAAAGATTTCATTCTTATGTTATTTACATAGAAAAGTGGCTCAAATTAAATGGTGGCGCGCTCATTGTGAATCGGCCTCGTTATTTATGGACAATAAATTAGCCATCAACATAAAATGGCGCAAAAGCAACGCTCGAAGGCGTCTAAAAATGTGGCTGACACATTGAAATGCAATTCCAAATGGCAAACACAAACGCAAACCCAAACACAAAATGCTATTTAAGTGCATTGCAAATCCTTGACATGTGCAACCTGCCATTGCATTAGAGATGGCTATGGCGGGGGCAAGTGTCTGTGCTGTGATAAATTGAGCCGCTAGCCGGCAGCCAATATCATTTTCATATTGCTAAAATAATGCTTGCCAAAAACTTCTGCTGCTTGAATGAATGTGTTGTTGTTGTTGTTGTTGTAGATGGAACTCGAATTACCGCATCGTTTGCGGCGACATTTAATTAAAATTTTCTTTTAGGCAAAAATGTCTGCTAGTTTTTGGTTCGGGCCCAAAAACTTTTGTTACCATAAAGAGCTTGGTTTGGTATAAAGGTTTATCAGGCAATTTGGCAATTTAGTGGCTTGAAGATAAGTAAGCAAACTGCACTTAATACCAACTCAGGGAAATGGCCATTAAAAACCGACGCTTAATGACCAAAATGGCAATTGTTATTCCACTGTTGTTGCCACTGTTGTTGCCACAGTTGTTGCCTCGTGCGACTGTTGCTGTTATCAGTGCTCATAATTGCAATGCTGAATGAAATGCAGACGGCAACAATAAGGACAATAACAACTTGCCTCCACATTGTGTCGCATTTGTGTGCGCTGTCTGCCAATAATATAACACATACGCCGCATTGGTAACAACAGCAACCAGCAGCAGCAAAACTCTAGCGACAACCGCAGCGTTCAATTTCCCGTTTGCTGCTTTTGTTCAACACTCGAATGCCGCATTGAAGCATTTTTCCAGCCTCCATCCGCGTCCACTTGGCCCAGCCACGAATCCAAAGCAAACGGTACAACGGAACTCGAGCGGGCACCGTTTCCGTGCAACGTTCTTAGTCAAGATGCTGCAACATAAGTGCTGCTAGACTTAACGATACTCTATAAGGAAAAACTTCAAAAAGAACAAATTATTGAGGTTATAGGTTGCATATACCTGTTTCACTGATAAAAATAATTTAAAAAATTATTAAATAATTTTTTTTGATTTTCGGATTGGCAAATTTACTTTTGAGATGCAATGTTATGTTAAAATAAATGGATAAAATAATTGACTTATGTTTTAACTAAATTAAAGTTATTTTTAAGTAAAAATATTTCTAAATATTAAAGATCTTATAATATTCCAAGTCTAAATATTTATTTCACATGAAATGTCACGAATAGATGAAATTATCTTAGACTCTAAATAATCAAAATTAATAAGTATAGGATTTTAAAGCAAGTTTGTTAAAAGCATATTCAAAGTGTTAAACGCATAAATTTGTCAACACTTTGAAATATAAAATACATCTTTAATCAAATCCGGTCATTCATACAGTATTAAATACTGTATCGTTGGTCAAACGAGATGTATATGTATATATAGTATAAGCCCATTATCAATTTTGTGTTCTTTGTGCAATTATGTGCATCATTGAGCAATTTGCAGACGGGGGCAAAACGGTTAGACACAATTAAATTAAAACACAACTCAACTGAAAGCCACAACAAACGAATTTGTGCATTGAATTCAAAAGTGGCATTCATGCAGAAATTATGCAACCTGTCAGTTGCACAACAAAATCGAAATTGTTTGCTTTTGTTTGCACCGTTTGTGCTAAATAATTGCCGCCGCAACTTGATATTTTTTGGGCCAACTAAAAAGTCAATTAAAACTCAAAAACAAAAAATTTAAAAGGGGACAGAAGTCCGGCGACTCAAAGTCAAAGTAGAAGTCAGTCAAGTCAGTTGGAGCCGCTGCTGTGCCTGTGGCACGAACATTTCAGCCTCAAATGGCTGCTGGCCATGGCAAAGCAACGGCTAAGCAGCTACAGCAACAACAAAATAAAACGAAGCAGCAGCAGCAGCAACAACAACAAGTGCATTTAGTTACGCGCAACGAAATAGCCGCCAGCTGTGAATAGAATAGTCACATATACAAAGACAGTCGCTTTCTATATACAAAGGCTTATGTACAGTTTTCCCCTCGCCTGCCCCCTACAACCGCCTTCCTTTCGGAACGCTTGCAGGCTTGAAGGAGTTGCGGATGTTGCTGGGCTGGTAGTAAAGGGTGGCGAGAAAAAGCGTCGCTGCGTGAAAAACTCGACTTGCCTGTGGCACAAACGCGACTGCGACGCCGTACGCTTCGGTTTGCTAATGTTGCCCCAGGATCTTACCGCTTTGATGAGCAAGCAGCAGCGGACAGTTAAAGGAAGAGATCGTACCGGGTCCAAAAAGGGACACCCTCTCGGGAGGGGGCTATGAGTGTGTGTGTGTGTGCGACCTGTAAGTGGGAACTGGTAAAATTGCCTGCGGTTTTTGCGCCTGCGCAACTCAAAGGTAGACGAAACAGCAACAACAAGAACTAAAAGCCATTGGCCATGTGGCAACATTTCAATCTCCGCTATGTTATTTGCCAACTAAATCCCTCAAGGGCTAAATTGTATAATTTGTGCGTTTTGGAAAACTTAATAAATAGAATTATATATATGTATATTAAAGTATATACTTGAAGTCAACTTTTTGTGAAGTAAATTTGCCAAGGGAGCCAATTAACAGGTATTTATGAACCTAAATATTGTAATTTAAAAGATTTGGAATATGACAAATTTCACACAGCAAAAGCATAAATATGCTTAAAGCTTATTTCCAACTTATTCATTCAAAACAGATCGATCACCTGTCCAACAAAGGTCTAGAAATCAGATTTTCTATATTTTGTATTTTCAGTTTTATAAAAATATTTCAACTCTGAGAGCAATGTGGAGTACAAAGCGAAACGAATTTAAAAAGCCAAACAGATGTTTCGGTTCAAATACAGCTCGCTCTCTACCCGAAGCCACCCACCTGTGCAAAAATGGGGAATTTACTTCATCCGATTCGTAAGACAAGCTGAAAAATAAAATCCAGTACCAATCTTTAATCTAATATAATACTTTGAAACATAGCTCGAGTTCAGGGTGTGTTAACTGTGTTCAAATCACCGTTGATCGCAGGATAGTGACCAAAACAGTTAGCAAAGTCAAAGATCGTCATTTGCGGGCTAATCTGGAATTACCGCATCTAAAGGAGCGTTGCGCCGCTTCGTCGCAAAAGGATCTATTGAAATTGTCGAACCTATTGCATGAATCTGATGAACAACAAGCTACAGAACGAAAGCGTTGGGATACAAATGTCAATATTAACAACAACAGAAATGTTAAGCAAACTAAAATGAACAATCTAAACAAGCTGAGACAGAAAGACAATATTTCTAGTTCCGTAAAAAATCCAATAGCTGCGATTGAACGAGTTGAGCCAAATATAATTAACCAAAGCGTGTTGTCGGACACAGCATCAGTTGTAAGCAACTATCAAACAGCTGAGTCAGGAAGCCAAACAATAAACGAAGATGTAGATGAGGTAGGTCAATAATAATAATAATAATGAAATCTAATTTTATTTTAACTTAAAAAATTTAAAGATAGTTCAAGAGCCATATATGGAACAAGCAGCTGAGCCACAACTAGATCCTAAATCATCGTTGCAACTAGTTCGCTGCCAACAGTGCAGCAAAATCCATCAGATGGCTCAGCAATTGAAACGTTTTGGTCATAAACGAGTCACTTATCGAAACTTGGCATTCATATTGTTTTACTATTTGATATTTTTTGTGTGCGCTGGTGCCTTTCTTGTCCATATGCTGTGCTATGATGCTATCGAATATGTCAACGAGGAATCACGCTATTTGGCCTTAATGAAAACATCTTCCTTCGAGTTCAAATGTTTCTATTACTTGATGCGTCTGCTAAAAGTGCCAATGTTTTAATGTTCGATTAACGCAATTTCGTTTATTTTTGAATATTTGTTTTAGTTTTAAGTGTTGAACGCGTTCGTTCACATTCCTCTATTCATTCCATTGTTGTTCAGCGCTTGACCAAATGAAAAACAAACAATTCGCTTTTGTTGATATTATGCCAAACAACAGTAAAAACTACAACAACAAATAAACCGAAATTGTAAAGTGTTAAAAATAATAAATTATTTCGTTTATTCTAAATGGTATTAGAGCAGACCAAAAGCGTACATGCATAAATTTAAAACTCAACGCGCGAGTGTTAGAAAAATATTTCCACTATCGCAATTCGCAATTTCGCAATTTTGCATTTTTGACCATTCAAAGAACACTAAAATTGCAATTGTATTTGTATACTAGTTGGTGAATGGTATGACAAACTCATAGTTGAGCTGAAATAATATCTATTTGCTTTATTTTAAATCATTTTGTTATGGTTTTGTGTTAATTAATATTGCGCTTTGATGTACGAAAGATAAATAGAGCTTTAGCAATCACTTTTAACTCTTTGGTACAAGAGCTTAGCGACAAATAGATGTGTCATTGCCTGCAGCAAGCTAATCCTTCAGCCTCGAGGCACTTCACAATTTATACCTAACTTATATGGTACAATTTATATAATTTGAGCCTATTTGAGGTGATGGGTCTGCGGAGGCCATAAATCAAGGTTACTTTCACATTGGCCATAAATACATGTTGGCCAGCAAGCAGATAGCCTAGCCGTCAAGAATAGACCAACAACCAAATAACCGACAAGAGACTCCCCCACAACTGTTAACCCAACATCGAACTTGTTCGTGCTGATTTTTGCTTCAACTCTGGCTCTTGCGTGCGTGACTATGTGTGTGTGTGCGTGTATATTGTTATCACAACAACAGCATGTAAATTATCATGGCCAAAAGGCAAACTCAGCTACAACAACAACAACAACAAGAACAACAAACAACGCACAGCAACAGCTTACAACGTAAACACAACACAACGAACAATGCAACGCGCAGACGCCAAACACGATACATTTTTTTTGTTTTGTTGTTTTTTTGCTTTACTAATAAATCGCCGCTAGGGAATTTCCCATTGCTTTCTGTTCCTCATCGTAATACATATTTCATATGAAATGCAGCCGCTGGCTAGATGAGGGCTGAACATATAAAAAAAAAACAAGATATATTCACCTAGAGCTAAAGAAGAAACACAACTCAAAGTTGATCCAAGTGTTAGCCCTTTAGTCATTAATTTGTTTGGTAAAAACATAAAATCAAATTCTTTAAAGTTCAATTGAAAAATAGTTTCCGTATACCTTTAAGTATTCCCAATCCATTTTGTGCATATAAAATTTGTTAAATATATTTCCGCCATAAACTTAATTATATTGAAAGTTTTGAGTTTGACTCTTTGGCGGCCTTAAACATGTCTCTTGCCACATTTCGCAACAGTTTTCCATTGTTATTGCCCGGAATTTTATTCACAAATCGAACACCAGCATGCAACTGTTTGTATTCCACAGTGATACGCCTTGCCACATAGTGGATGAACTGCTCTTCAGTTAATTGACTACCCTGTTTCTGTATGATTAAAGCACCAGCCGCATCACCATACATCTTATCCCTTATACCAACAACACAAACTTCCCGCACATCTGGCAACTCAGCAATGACCTTCTCAATCTCATTTGGTGTATAATGCATGTCTTTGTACTTTAACAAATCCTTTTTACGATCGACTATATACAACTTATTGTTGCTATCAAAATAGCCCAGATCTCCTATATGAAACCAGCCCTCGGAGTCAAATGTTGCTGCCGTTTCTATCGGATTGTTATAGTAGCCATTCCAGCTACGGTTTGTCTTGACAAGTACTTCACCAATCTCATTGTGACCCAAATTATCACCCTGTTCATTGACAATACGTGCACTTATGCCTGGCATCAAAGCACCAACTAAATTCTCCGTTTCGAGATTTACGCAAAACGATATGGCATTCGTTTCCGATGTACCATAAATACACATAAAGATGGTCGATTCAAGTAGCTGCCGGGCTTTTTGAATAACACCCGCTGAGACCCAACCACCGCAGTACTGTACAAGCTGCAAACTTGAGAGATTGTCTGCGTTGGCCAGTGGACTGGTAAAAATCTCATTTATCCCCCAGTGTGACATAAGCACGAAAGACACCTTCCATTTCTTAATAATCTCAACAGTTAGCTCCTTACTCAGTTGCTGTCCAGAAACAATGCGGGCTACTTCTTTCAAGGTGCAAGTTATGAGAAACCTAATGGAAACTGACCAACTCAAGCTATCTGCCGTGTATGCAATATCATTATTGCCATAGACTCTGTAATTAAGAGGAGTTTTATAATTAAAATGAACTTTCTATCAAATACTACTTACGGTACTGTACGCAACAGTTGGGAGTTATCTAAGGTGACTGCTTTGGGTAATCCCGTTGTGCCCGAAGAGCAGACAACAGCCATTGTTTGACCTCCCCCATTAACTAGTTTACAAGGTCTGTAAAACGAAAGTTAGAATAAAGTTTTGATAACTTGCCCAACTTACTCATAGCTATCTTCTGTGTTTGTTGCTGTCAAAAGATCGTCAATATTGGCAACATTCCTTATATGATCGTTCAGTGTTATAATCTTTGGTGACCAATCTTTTGTTAACGTTTTGATCAGCTCGTAATCGCAACCATCGCAAAATATTATTTTTGGTTTTGTTATCGCATAAACAGCAGCTATAGCAGATGTTTCCAGAGCCGTATTGACAGCATGAATGGGTGTTGTATTGAAGAAATAGCAAGCAGCACATGAGTTTCATGTATCCCATTCTTGGCTATGATTCCCACAATGTCCTCGTGGTTCAAACCTTCTGCTCTTAAGAATTGTGCTAAGCGTATGGCTAAAGTCAACGTTTCGCCATTGGTTAAAACGTGGCCATTGTCATGAGATATCTATAGCAAGGAACAAACGTAAATGTTTTTATGGTTAACGTAATGCATGAAATTTAAATAGTTCTCTACCTGACATATAGTTCCTGGTGCCTCCCTGAGCGCGTCATACATTACTTTGCCTATCGATACATTCGGATCCATAAATGATATACCATCGATGCCATGCCAACATTTCTCCTCCTCATTGTAAAGAGTATCGGTGAATGACATTTTTGTGGATCTTGCTCGCGAAAAGTTAAAATTCAACTAATGTCGCTCATTGCAACCATCAGCTTATATCTAAGTCAACTAAAGAGATAAGAGAATATGTAATCATAAAAAGAATAAAACTATGTACAAACACAGTACGGTAGTGTCTCTGACACGTTTCTGGTAGACGTTATGTAGTTTATGGGTTTTAGGCTGTACTAAGGCTTTATTTAGGCTATAAAATAAGTACTGGTCGGAGATATGGTGTCAGCAAAACAGCATACATTTATTTTATATAATTCAAGTGTCACGTCGTTTTTGGGGAATGAATTATTTTTGTGTATATACATACATAGATATTAGAATTATTTTTGTGTATATACATACATAGATATATATATGTGCATGTCAATGTATGTATATATGAGTAGTGATTTTTTAGGTTTTATTTCGGCTAGGAGCCATAAGCAGTGTATGCCGGTATTGGAGTGATCCGCACTCGGTCCAAGATATGGACTGATAACACGGCATGCAAATCAAGCGATTCGGTGGAAAAATTAAAAAAGATATGTTTGATAAACCACAAGGGATTCAAGGGCAATTCAATTCCCTGGGACGGCTGTAATGTACATAATTTTGCCTAATGATGGTTATACATTCATAAAAAAAAAAAACCACCGTCATCATGATACGCTCAAATTAGTCATAACAACCAGTCAACATATACATATGTTATAGAGGTTAACTTAGCATTATCAATGACCATCCCATTCATTCCATCACCTGAACCAAAAAATATATGTTTTTGTTGTTGTCTTTGACGACTGTATTTCCTTGAATTCTTGTTGCTTAAGATGCCTCGCATCAGTTTAGAGACTCCTCAAATATATTCCCCTTGCCGTATCGAGGTCAACTGTAGAAAATGTTTTCAGTCTGAATACGCAGACGCGAAGAGTTTGATGTGCTTGAAGGGCTGATCAATTGAACTTAAGGGCATTCCCATGCACTCTCACAAACACACACTAATACACCCACATGCGGCTAAATACACACACACACACAATACATATACACATATGAAATGTGGGAACTTTTTGGCTCTTAATCAGTTTGCCTTCAAGACAAAACCACATCGTACACAACAAACATAAACACACAAACACACATAAACACACAAACACACACACACATACTGACAAATTGAAACCTATCTTTGGTATTTTGGTTTTATTTTGTTTTTTTCTTTGAAGCAACAATGCGCCAACAATGAGCCGGAGGCTATCCTTAGTACAGACTACGACGCTCATTTATTTCACAGTCGTGGACAAGATAATCGCCAATGTCCGCTTAGAGGTAGACGAAGACGATGTCGACGACGAATAATGCTTAGGCTCAATACCAAATGGCTAAATATACTTACAGAAACATATATATATATATATATATAAACATTTATATATGTTTGTGTAGATACATATGTATAATATGGACTGCAGCTATAAGTCGTTTCTCGTCTCATTTGTGTGCTGTGGCTTTAGGAAATGTATTTCAATAATTTTCACACGAAAATCAGCTGAATGAAGTCGTCGTTGGTCGTTTTCTTGTTTTGTTTTCCCCTTTTTGCACCTAAAAGTCTTTAAAGTCTTAATTTGTGGAGAGTGGCAGAGTGGAAATGTTACTCAAAGTGTTGCCATTCAGACCATGTTTGTCTGGCCATCAGTCAGAGCTCAACTAGCTTCGGTTTGAAAAGCAGCTGGAAGTCACATGCAACTGGCTTACACTCGTACACCCCATAAACCCACACACACACACACACACACACAGGAAAAAAGCGGAACTGTCACAATAACGTTAGAGAGAGTTGTGTTTTGGGGGGAGAGAAGGGGTGCTACACTCTCGGCCTCGACTCTTGGGTTGCAGCTTCAGTTTCTGTTTGAGCTTCAGCTTCATTTTGGATATCATCGTTGTCATGGGCAACGTTCGGTGCGACGTTCGTTGGGGCACCTCTGCTCGGGCACCTTTGGGGCCTGTTTCGCTTGTAATTATAATATTCCAGCCAACCCAAAATGTTGCCACAGGCTAAGCAGCAGCGGCGTCAGCAGATACAGACATAGAGGCCAAGGCAGGAAGATGAAGCGGCGACGTTGTCGTTGTTGTCGTCATTCGGCAACTTTTGTTGCCCATAGAATGTAGCTGTGCCGCATGCAACACGATGTCGCCTAAAGACTTTGCGAATGACCTCGAGCACCACAAATGCTGATTACGTAGATGCTGCTCCCATCTCCAGGTTCTTGCCAAAACAAAAGCAACAGCAACAACATCAAAGCATACGAAACAAACATATACGAATCGTGTATACCCTTTTTAAGCTGTCATACAGTTATTGAATGATAAATTATAGCTAAGTTTAGTTTCTGTTTGAGTACAAACGTTATGAATTACCAGACATTTGTAACAGACAAAACAAAAAGAGAAAAAACCAATTCACATATCAAGGAATATGAGTGCAGAGAGAGAAATAACATTGTCGGTAAAAAAAGTAAAGCTTATTTTAAGATTAAACGTACAAAACAAGATTCAGATGCACAAAACTAAATTCAAAAATAAGGTTAAGTAAAAAAACAGCTTGAATGATGTTAGGGCTCTACTTGGGCTAAGAACGATATGTACAGTCGAACTTCCTTATAACGAATCTTAAGGTGACAAGAAAAACCTTTGCATTATAGAATGGATTTTTCATTGAACCAAATTTCCGTGTTCTGGAATAGATTTCGTTATTAAGAAAACTTTGTTTTATTGAAGTTGGACTGTGTCTGGTTTTTCTCTTTCTCCTCTTTCTTTATGATCAACTTTCCCACTGAAACGAAAAACCACTTGGGAACTATAAGCGCAAACGTTTAGAAAACTTTCAGTTTGATTCCAATTGGTTTGGCTATGGATTATGGCAGAGGTAACATGCTCGTTGTTATTGCCAGCTGCCCTTATTACAAACAAGAGCTTGCTGATATGCTCGTGCCCTTTGGGTACCTATGGGATGCAATTTGTAGGTTGGTGTAGGAGTTTTAAGGAAGGTGAGTAAACTTCTTCTCTTTTTTTTTTGCGTGTTGTTGTTGTTGTTGTGTGATGCCCGCAAGGTTAAGCTGTTGTTGTTCTTGTTGTTGATGTTGTCGTTGTCTCGTTCATATTTGCTCTGGTAAGCTCTACATAGATGTGTGTGTGTGCGTGTGTGTGTGTGCGCGTGCTAGTGTGGGTGTATGGGGTCGGCCTGTGCGTATCCATGTTGGCCATTTACATAGCTTGAGGTATTTCAATTTATTTCATTGTGCTTTTCATATTATTGTATTTGCAATTTTGATTGCAGTTGCCTTTTGACCACTGGCTGCATAGCCGACAACGAATGAATCCCGATTCCATTTTCAGCCATATGCAAAAATATATATCAAAAGCATCCAAACTATATATACACACCACCCACACACACACCCACCCCATCACATCTACCCCTTAGGTTTGACTGACAGACAGCGTTGAGCACATGCAATCAGCGTTTGCGTTGAATTATTGCATTTTAGTTGCAATTTATGGTTGTGCAAAGATTGAGAGAGAGAGAGAGAGAGAGAGAGAGAGAGAGGGAGTAGGTACTAATCGAAGAAAACTACACAATAATAATGAAATAAAAGAATATTTTGCAAAATTTTTACTAAATAGCACAGCGTTTACATTAAATAAATCCATCTATAAATAAACAAAAACATAATTCTATACAAAACCAACAAAACAAACAAATAAATGTCAAATGTTGGCCTGAAGGCGAAATTTGATTTTTATGCTCACTTTTAAGCTGGGCAGCTGAATGATGGAATTATAAATGGGACAAAGACTTCAACATAATTTTTAAATGTTAAATACCACTGAAACTGACAGTCGAATGGCCAGTAAACAAGACAAGCACTGAAAGGCGAGAGATAGAATCCTGCATATTTCAAGCACTAATTACATTCTAATTGTCCAATTGCTCAACGCATTCCTAAAACTTCAGACGACTTGAAATTTGGAATTTTCTCAATGACAATGGCAAGCAACTCTTGTTTAAAATTGAAATGGAAAATCACAAAACGAAACGTAGCAAAACAAAAAGCAATAGAAACAGAAATGCAATATGCATCTCTTGTCTTAATTAGTAAAACACAAAGAATTCACAAAATACAAATGTCATGTTCAATTTGGCCAAAAAGATTTCATATTTGTTCCTTTTTAATTGCGCCTTGTCCATCACAACAGTAACAAGAGGCTCAACAACAACAACGATAAAGATTTGGCATTGCAATTGCAAAATATTTCAAATTGAAATCTGAAACTTGGCATACAAAATATACATTTTGTCGTTTGCTATGAAATGGTAATAAACTATTTCAACTGGAAACAAAAACTGTCAATCTTTATACTCTAAAACTGAAGATTAAGAGTATATGGGTGTCATGGTAGAGCTGGAGTGCCTTTGTCTATGTCTATTCTTTTATAAATTAAAATATAAACTAATCTATAGTTTAGGTTGGAACAAAACTCACGTTTAACAATAATAAAAGTGACATTCGGTTGAATAGATTCGGAGTTCATCCCGGACAAACATCGTAACATCGTGAAATATATAGATATTATATACATAATATATTACTTAGTTTATATGGTGGATTGTCCTCTGGCGGAATACTTTACAATCATATTTTTGACTAGTAGCAGAGTATTTTGCAGTCGTTGTTAGGTCATCAAGAATATTATTTAAAAAAAATAATTTTCAACTCTTCAAATCTAATCTTCTGGTTTTATTTTTTTTAAATATAAATATTTTATAATTAATAAAAAATAAAGACTGAATATTTTATTTGTTATATAATTCTTTCGTTTTCTGCAACTCAAATTTAATATGATTTTGTGCAAAATTTATTTTTTAAGAATATCAACAATCTGTGCATATTTTTCATAAGGGAAATTTAATGGCCAATTTAAAAGCTTCACAAAAATTGGAAAATGCTTTTAAATATGTATTTGTAGGAACATCCTTCGATAGATTATTTGTTGGTGTTTTTGTTTTTTTTTTTTGCACTAGCTTCAATAAGGCAACACCCACACACACACACATACATGTGCGACACAATAAATCAGTAACTCAAACTTGACCAAAAACACAACAATAACAATAACAACAACAACAACAACAACAGAAGTTACTTCGAATGAATATACAATATATGAACATATACGAATTCGAATATTCAAGCATAAATTGCAAACAATAAATAACCGAAAAATTGTAAATAAAGTTGCTCGCAAATATTTCATAAAGTAACAATCAGCTTAGGGCCAAGGAGCAGATGCCAAAAAGCAGCAAAAACAACAACACCAATAACAACAACAACAACTGCAAGGCTGGAAGCAACGGTAAGGCACCGACACCAAGCGAGGCCAAAAGTATTTGCGACCAACTTAACACATACACACACAAACACACACACATATACATACACTGAATGCAGCACACGCCCGCTTATGTTGCCCTCTGCCCCCCGCTCCGCACCTTATTCATTCGGCTCTCTCCGTATCGAAAAACCAAAAGTAAAAAGGCCCCCAGCAAATGTTGCAAGCAGCGCCAGATAAGCGGCCAAGCCAGCGACTGAGGTTCAAAACTGATTCTGTGGGCTGAGGCTGAGGCTGCGTCTGCGACTGCGTCTGGTGGCATCGACGCTGGCAGCGGCAAACTTAACATTTTTGGTATGCAAACAAATTTTATACTTGGCCAATGTTTAAACTCTTCATTTGGCTAAAAGCGCTTTATACGTGTTTTTTTGCTCCCCCTTTTTTTTATATTATTTTGTGCGCTATCTAAATGTGGCACGATTATTGTTATTATTGCTGTTGCTGCCACTGCTGCCAGCTGCAATATATCCATATGAACAGCGGTCGCGAATGTATGTTGAACGCATGAGTATTAGAAACTGCAGCAGATGCGGCAGCAGCAACATCAACTGCCCCCCAGGTAACTTAGTTGCAACGTTAGAAGCACAGACACACATACCTTTACCCAATTGTTGGGCTTATAAATAGCAGCCAAGACTTGTTATTGTCAACGCGTCACTAAAATGCGCTGAAAATAAACATGAAATGCAAAACAAGAACGCAGTTAAAAGACTGAAAAAATAACTCTTCATATATTTAAATAGCAGCGACAAAGAATAAGAAGATCAAAAATAAGTTTCTTAACTGAAGAATGAATGGCTTTAAATAGAAAGAAAGTACTTAAATAAAGTACAAATAGTCTTAATGCAAAAGAAATGTGAAAAGTGGGAGTTTAAGAACGAATAAATGGATAATATTTAACTGGAAATGGTTAATCTTAAAGCCTTTATAGTCAGTCTTTAATGGATCGACAAGTATATTACTTTTCCTATGCCTGTTTTAAGTTCCCTTTATAGGGTATAAATATAACAAGCGCCGGGGTACAATAACTTGGCGGCGGTCATATAAGAACACCCATGGACTGGCCCCAAACTTCCCTCCCAAAGAGTAGACAAAAGTAAAGCAACAACCGCTGGCAACAACAACAACAACAACAAAAAAGGGGGAATACGTTCAAGAAGAAGATGATAAAGCGTAGAAGACCGACAGCAGCAACAACAACAACAAATTGGAATATATAGCTGCTGGCCATAACGGTGTTCATAATAATGATGACGTGGCTCCTCACTGAAAAGAAACATAACGTTGAGGCTCTGTTGGCTCTGGCTCTGGCTATGGCTGTGGCTAAGGACGACATCAGCCACAACATAATGAAAACGAAGGGAATTTTCAGTTGCTGCTGCTGCTACTATTACGATGCGATGCGATGCGATGTGACGCACGAGACCGCAAAATGGCCGACGGCCATTGCAAGTTCTCAAGTGCTTCCGGCTCATAGGTTGCCTACCCAGTGGAAGAGCGAAACCGACAAAAGCCCCGCTTCCAACTCATCCCTTGCCACTTTCACCGAACTGCTGGCAGCTAGCTTTGGCCGCCAAGCAACCAATATTGTCATGTGGTTTTCTTTGCACTGCGACTCCTGCTCCTGCTTCTGCTCCGCTTGCCACTGCCACTAACCATATAGAAGGCAACGGCAACGGCAACGGCAATGGCAATGGCAACGTCATGGGACGGAAATGAGTCAAGCGTGACATTTGCTCGACGCTGGCGGTTGTCACGCTATGCTGCATCTGCTCCTGCTTCTTCTTCTTCTTCTGCTCCTTACCCTTTATGTGTATCCTTACGTCTACATCCCACATGTGTGTGTGTTTGTGTGTGTTGTGCCGCAAGCTACTCAAAAGGAAACTCCTTGTATAACGCAAATTAAAAAAAATCCAACTGCCAACGCCGAGTGCGAGGCAAAGAAAATGTCAAGTAATGGGAAACTAACGGGTAATATATGTGTGTGTGTGTGCGTGTGTGTGTATAAATACCAGCGATTTTTATGTGTGGGTGCAGCTAAAAGTATGCAACACTTTTTGTCATGTGCAAACCAGCAGTCAATTTTAATTAGCTTGCCCAACGAATAAACATATTTAAATGTTTAGCAGCTGTCTTTAAGTCAGAAGAAGAGTTTAAGGTTATCAGTATTTTATAAATAAACAGGCCATCTTACCATCAAGCAGCTCATTCTCCAAATAAGACAACAAAACGGCTGCCAGCGGGCAACAATTCAACATCAAAACAAATGCATAGCAAAAGGTTGTAGCACATATCATGCATATTTTGGAGAGAGTAAAATTGCCGCTAACGCTGCCCAGGCTGCCACGACCTACCCCACACCACCCGCTCACTTGGCGACCTTCTAAACGTGTAGCTCATTCAATGGAAATGAGAATGAAATAACTGGCCCTCTCTCCAGCCAGCACTCCGCACCGCAGCGCAATCAACCTTTGGCAGCGGCTCGCGTTTTTGGCATGCCAGCGGCCAAATATCGATGTAAAGAATTAAAAACATAGGTACACGCACAGTGTAGGGTAGATGGTGGGGTGCTCCTAAACTGAAAGCAGATACAATAAAACATGCAAATATGCGCCCAAGGACATTGCAATAGCAACAACAACAACTGAAAAAGCACCAACAGACACACCGTTAAAACACAAACAAACACACACACACGCACACACGCAACTCTCGCTAAAGAACGCCAGGCCGAACATCAAACATACACACACACACACACAGACACAGATACACATACGTTGTCCTCTGGTGGCAGCATGACCGCAGGTGTATGTGACTGTTGGTGCGCGAGAGAGGGGGTGCAGAGGGAAGACAGAGAGAGAGAGAGAGATACCAAAGGGTACAAAGTTTATTTAGCTTTAGTCAAAATTAAAGGCCTTTGTATATTAAGTAACCACGCGGCGCTTACACACACACACATGCATAAATGCAGTGCGATAACAACACAAACACACACACACAGACACACACATGAATACTTACAGTGTTGAAGTTGTACACATAAAATATGCCGCTGGCCATTCGGGAAACCTCTAAACATACCAAAAATGAAATTTATACAACAGTAACAAAAATACAAAAATACAAATTTTTATTTCAATGGTGGAACCAAAAGATGCCGCAGGATACACGCTGCGTACCTCACAAACGAGCTGTAAAGTTTTTAGGGTATGCCAAATGTGTGTTTGTGTGTGTGTGTGTGTGTGCGTTTGAGCAATGTTTGTGTATGCTGTTTCTTTGTGTGTGTGTGTGTGTCTGGTTGTGAAAATACTTCGGCCGTATTTTGATTTCATCAAAGCTTTTTTGTGCACATTATTCGACCGGACACATTTTGCGACAATAAAATAATATATATAAATATATGTTGGCTCAAAAAACGGATGACATTAAAAATTGTGCTACAAAAATGTTAAGGCAGCGACGGCAAGGGCCCAACATTTCTTATCTGTCAACCCAAAATACGGCTAAGCCCATAAACTGTAAATTGCTATTAAATGTAAACATTTAAAATGTTGTTTTTATATCTTGTAGCGAAGTTTAAGGAAAACAGAAAAGCATTTAAAAAGACAAAATGTTTGTAGGTGAAAAGATATTAAAACATTTTTACATTGAACCATAACCAAATACAAAGTGAATTCAACTTTAAATTTATATTGCCAATATTTTAAATGAAAATCAAAATGAACAAATTTCTTGTGGTGATTTAATGTATGTCAATTTGAATGAAAAAGCTGATGAATTCAAAAAAACAAAAAAAAACTTGTACGCATAGCCGAATGCAGCTGCATTATTATTAACTGCAATGATATATATGTATGTATATATGCGAGTATTTACAATATCGCAATATCCATGCAGATTCAAATTGGGATGCTTCAGTGGTGCAGTGACTGAAAAATGTCACTGCAAAAGCATAAAAACTGATGACTTAAAATGCAATGTCTGTAACGTTAGACAGCAACCAACGAGCCGAGTGTCCCAATGGTGCTATATTTTTTTTCGTTCAGCTGGTTGTTCGATATTGCGACGGCACAATATTTATTTATATATATATTTGTATGAAAATGCGACCGATTGTGATGCCAAAATATATATATATGTATGTGCCCTGAATCCACATATATTTAAATGCTGTTACACTGATTGACAGCGCGCAGTATCAGCAAGGGTTAAATGCGGGTGCCACATGTCGTATGAGTAATGTAACGGTTTCATATCAGAAAGAAAAAAATGGAATACAGTTATACAATTTAATATAGTGCACATATATATGTATATAGAAAAAACCATAAAAGCGCATTTAATAAAAAATTAAAAAAAAAAACGTTAAACAGAAATTCAAATATTTATATATTGTTACTACAATGCACAAACAATTTATTCAACAGTTCATTTACAATAATATTGCATAGCGTGTGCATTATTTACATTAATACATTAATGAATAAGTAGGCATTATGAATATTTAATGCCTAAGGCCTTTGGTTGAGCTAAAAACGAAGCACACAAAAAAAATACCCTTTAGAATAAAAAAACGAGATTACTTGTTTGCAACGAGAAATGTATGTTTCTAAGCTGCTTTAAGCTTTCATCTTAGCAGCCAGTTTAAAGTTTTATGATCGGGCTTAAGCAATTATTGTTTAGCTAAATTTCAAAGATTAAACGCATTAGCAATGCTTCGAGCAAATATAAATTGCCATTCAGTGAACTTTCAGCAACTTTAAACAAGAGGGCAAAAACTATCACAGACAAAACAAACAAAGCTTAGAATTTATTAACTATTTTTCTGCTGTGGATTTTTACACATGGCACAAACATGTTCATAAATTTTTGATTAGTTTTGTGTAAGTTTTATTTTTGATTTTATTACAAACAATATTTATAAATAACTTATATGTATGTAACGTGCCACAGTGATGAAGAAGGGGAGGCGCAAGTGCGCACATCACAGCTCGTTGCATGCATTTCTAATGGTGTCGCTGTGTGGCAGCATTTGCTGCGATTTGCATATTTTTAGGCGCAGGCACCAGCGCTTTACCTCTTCGTTTGTTGATTTTGATTCTATTAAAAGAGTGTGTGTGTGTGCGGTGTGTATGTGTTTGTGTGTATATATTCTAGTATACATATGTGTACTCTATAACCATATAATTTTATAGTCGCGTACACAGCTAATCTGCATTTAAATGGAATTTTTAATTATTTTCGTAGCCGCCATTCCGCCGCTATCCTTTGACAATCACTGTGACCGGGGTGTCTGGTTCTAGCTGGCGGCGACAAAGCATTGCCAAAGAGCTCTCCCACCCCCCCCCCCTCTCCTCTTCGGCTTCCTCTCTCGCTCCAATCCAGACTACAAAATACCAATGTCCAATGTCCAATAAAATGCAGTTCGATTATTTATATAAAGCTTCAAAATGCTGCTGCGGCGGCGGCGGCGGCTGATGATGATGTTGCTTTTGCTGCAATTCTGCCCCTTGACCCGATGCCCGATGCTAAGCGTACTTTAAATTGCCAATCAAAAAGTAGAGCACAGCAAGTAAAACTTGTCAAAAAGGGGACAGCTCAACTTAGAGATACCTTAAAGATAACTTTATTGCATTATTAAAAATTAAATCAATTGAAAGTCGACAAAAAGAAACTTGCCAAACAGTTTTGTTATTGACTTATTAAATTTGATTTAATCCGAGATGTATTTTAGTCATAGCCAGAAGTTAGTTTTTATTTATTATATTCCCAATTAACTACTCTGATAGTTTCAGGGTATTTAAATGCAGGCGAAAATCATAGAGTGAGAGCGAGAGTGTCAGATTTTTAGCGGGGACACGCAGCACCTACCAATTTGCCATCAACGGCAAGGCAAATAAGAATATTAATGGTTTTTTCCAGCCATTGAGCAATATTTTCCCATGCCGTCCAAAGCGCCATGAAATACACCTGAGCGAGTTTTCGATTAGAATGAGAGTTGCACACCCGCCACCCGCCACCCGCCACTTGTGGGTAAGTATTCGTGTTTTGTGTGTATCAGGCATAAAATTAAAATGGCGACATTTTACAAAATTGCATTTCATTTATGTGAGCTGCGAAAGAGAGAACGGGAGAGAGAGAGAAAAAAACCGGATTGTAAAGTTATAATTAACATGCTAATTAATAGTTGGCCGCAGGCTAAGTAGCAAATAAAAATGTTGCATAATTTTAGGCTGGATTCATTTTAATTCACAAACACGTTTGTTTTAATGTTTTTTTTTTCATGTTTGTGATACATATTTGAATATTAATTAGTTTTTGATGTAGCGACAACAAATTAAACATTGCATGTTAATAATTTTCGATCAACATTGAGTTTAAATGATTTGCAAAATCGAACAAACGATTGAATAATCGAACACGCGCCACGACAACCCACAGCCCCAAGGGTCATCTTTCTTTCTAATTTGCGGGGTAGTGCTACAAAGGAGAGTGGTAACAAACATGGAATCCTGTCATGCCCGCCGGAAGTGGCTGTAATACATAGCAAGTAGTGGCTATGCTATGCTATGCTTGTCTATGTATGTATGTATGTATATGTAACTGTTATATGGCCAATGGGGAATTTATTGCTCGCCATTCAATTTTCGCTCTTTCTCCGGCTTGACTCGGGGTTTTCTTGTGTTTGGTTACTGCTGCTGAGCTAGAAACCATACCAGCATTCTTGCACGGCTCAACAACGTAGACCAATTGCCCATTGGCGTTTCCTACGAAAATTCGTTGGCTCATGTTGTTCTTGGAAACGATGTGAACGTGAACCTGGACCTGAACTTAAGGATGTGAATGTGAATGAGAAAATGCAAGTCTCTCAGTCTCGCTGCTTACCTGTGACTGCCGCTGCTGCTGCTGCTTGTGCTACTGCTGCTGCCAACTTTTGAGCTAGTCATGTAGCAGCAGCAACAAGAACAACATCAACATAAAGCCGCACCACACACACACAGAGAGACATTAAACGCACTGGCGCTGGCCAACAACACCCGAGGGCAACGAAAACGGAAATTAAAAAGTGCAAAAAGAAAACAGAAGAGGAACCTCTAAACCATAGCCATTTCCGCCGTAACCATAACCATAGCCGTTGCCTTAACCGTAACCAGCTCGGCTTGACTGAATGACTGAATGACTGGGCAACTCACCTGGCTGGCTGACTGACTGACTGACTGACTGACTCACTGGCTGGCAACAAGATACCAGCACATTACAATGAAACCTGCGGCTAAAACTCAAACAAAACTTGCAGTTGTTGCACACAAACACACACACACACATACACACACACATGTAGATGCATATGTAAACAGGATATCATTTCTACACTACTCCAGGGTTGACAGAACCCAATGACATAGCCGTTACTGTAGTTTGCTTTGGGTGCCGATGCTTGTTGGCTGTTGAGCCTTAGCCAGAGTTGGAGCCAAGGACTTGAATGTCAGGATAATGATGCCCTTTTGCGAATCGTTAGAGTCGCTGCGAACGATGTTAGCGACGTTAGCAACGTCTCCCTCCTTTTTTTAGACGCGTCGAATTGCAAATACCGCATGTGTCTAACGGCAGCTGTTCATTCAACCTGCCTTAACTGCACTGCAAGGAAACGAAAGGGGCTACTCTCCTTAGGACCCTGACTTAAATCCACCTTCAACCGGCAACCTGCCATTAAGTGTTTAACTTATTTGTTTGCCAAGTAGTTGCGAAGTTGTGTTAAATGTTCTTGCGGCTGAACAATCAGCCACTCGATTTATAGTTATGAAATTCGTAGATCCTTCTTCTCGATTCTCATGAGTTGAATTACTCTTACTCTAAATCACTCTCCATCTGATGCTGTATATTTCGAGCTTTTTACTGCCTTACACTCTCTGTGTGCCTACTAAATCTCTCTTTCTCTTTATCAAAAGTATTCAAACCAATCAGGTGACTAAAATACTCAACTCCTAAACTGTTTTACCATATAAATTTAAGCTAGAGATGCGTTTTTGCCACAGTGCACTGTGCTGGCAATGGCTTCTCTAATACGACTTAAGGCCATTTAACTTCTTTTAAAAGCTAAGACTAAAATCTCGGTAAACTAACGTCGAGTTCACTTCATTCACTTAATTTCCATACAAAATGTTCATATGCCACAAGAGGCATGGCTTATTTAGCTCTATATCTTGGCCCACCACTTGGCTTGGTGGCAACCTCTCAAGGCAGATGCAGCAACAGGAAAAGCAATTACTTTTTCGTTTAAAATGTTCGTACTTCGTAAACATTTAATTTCCAATTTTAATTTGCTTGAATGCATTCGCACATACAGAGAAAAAGTTTGGGGAGAGACGCAATTCGACATCGACACAATGTTCAATATCATTTCGCATATCGCAAATAATGAAGCGAGTGAAAGAGAGAGAGAGAGGAGGGGTTTGCCACATGAGCCTGACTATGGCCCAAACTGGCCGTGCACTACGTGAGTGAGTTGGCTCGTGGCTCGATGGCTCGTTTTCTCGTTTCTCATTTACATTAAATAAATATTGTACAACTCTGTATTGAGTGCCAGTGCCACAGCCAGTGCCAAAGGTAAAGCCATCCAAATGAGCTCCAACTTCCAACAGTTGCACCCAAAAAGTCCTCTGTTTCACTTTGGCGGCCCAAAACCCCAACATCATCTTGCGTAAATGTTGCCCCCCACACCCAACCAAACACACCTCCACCCCTTGTACACATATAAAAGAAAAGAAAGAAAGAAGAAAAAAAAACCCCCCAAAACAGAAAAGGAAATTGCTTGAAAAATGTTTTGTCTACAATGAATAAAATTGAAACATTTGTTGCATCCAAGCCTTATGGTAAATGCATGTTGCATGTTATATGCAAATGTACAAGCAATATGCGTATCGTTTCTATATTGCAATTTTGCAAAAACTATCAAAATATTTCCAGCAATTGCTTTGCTCAGTTTTTACATTTCTTTGCCAATATCCTGTAAACAAGCAAAGGCTTTAAGCGGATTTACTGTTTAAGCTTTACTTTACATTTATGATGAATGCTACTACTAGATTAGACAATAATTTATAGAGTATAATCTAGTCGTGTATTTTTTATATATTTTGTATTCATTTCCATCAATTTTTGTGTGCACTAATAGATTTTCTTATACTATACAATATGCTGCATATAAAAATTTGCATAACGTTTTGTATAAAATTAATTTCTTGCTTTGTTTTTGCAGTTCAACAGACACACACACAGCCGTGTATATGTGTGTGTGTGAAGCTCTGTGAAATCCTGTGACTTGTGACGTGTTTTCGTTATCCTGCCAGGCTTCACTGACTCTCGCTCTGTCTGTCTGTCTATCTGTGTGTTGATAATTTACTTTACTTTCTGACAAAAGGATTTTAAAACAATTATTTTAATGTTTTTCGCCCACACACACACACACACTCGCGCATACACACGTGTGAGTGTGTGTGTTAAATTGAGTTTTGTGCATGTTTTAAACGACTTTTGCATTTTGTGACTTTTAAATGTAATTTTTCTCTTCATTTCACATTTTTGGCCAAAAATTGTATTTAATAAAACTGCATTTGATAAATGTAAATAAATAAATAGCCAGTTGAATAAACACTGTTTGCGTTTGTGTCTGTGTGCAAATGTTTTTCATGTTATTTAAAATTAGTTTGCCATACAATAAAATTCGTGCAACGCAGCACTTTAAACAAAAATTGACAGCATAACATTTTGGCTTTTTGTGGTATTTGAAGCATAGCATAATATTATCGTAGGCAATGCAAATTTGATTTAAAGTATTTACATTCCGAATAGCCAATAAAGTCATCAGCGATTTGACATTTATTCGAGTTCGCTATGTCACATCTATTAATTGAAATTATTTATTTGCTATTTAACTGTCGTTTTCAAGTGATTGCAAATATTTCTACAAATAATTTTTATCTTAAATTGTTCTCGAAAACATTGCAACTGACAACAAATGAATGATAAATGATGCAGCTTATTATAAAAACCAGAAAGAAGAGAAAAACTTTAGCGTTTTGTGTCTAGTCGTTTGCCTATGCTAATCAGAAGACAACAACAACAACAACACACACAAAAAAATTCTTTTACAACTACAGATAACAGATAACTTCAAGGCGAGACAGTTAGTAGCAACAAAGAAACAACAACAACAACAACAACGACAACGACAACAATCAAGATATAGCTAAGTCATTAACATATCGCACCAATGAAAATGCAAATGCAACACAAATTATCCAACGAGTGTCCTGAAGAACAATGTTCTGTCCGATTGCTGCTTCTTGGCTGACCGCATGGTTTTCGTGTTGCTGTTGTTGTTGCTGTTGCTTGCCTCATTAAAATGCGCTGCCATCTTGCGAAAGTGAAAAATTGCCCAGCCCAAGGAGCAAAAGTACGAAGCGAAAGCAAAAAAGAATAATATAAGTTTTGGTCAAAAGGAAAATGGTGAGAAAAATAAAAATGTGAAGCGCTCGACAGACGCGGCAGCTGGAAGCACACAACCTGAGCCAGAAGCTGCCATAGAAAGCATAAAAAAAAAAAACAACAAAAAAAGGTGTTCAACTAAGTAGCTGGCCCACCTCCATCTGGTGGTGGTTGTTGTTGTTGTTGTTGTTGTAGCTTTACGCATTGTTAGCACTTCATAAAACTAAGCTCATGAATATTACGAGCTTATCTTTGGGTTTGTTTGAATTGTGCAGATTGTGCGAATGGAAATGCAAATGGAAATGCATTTGTTGCCATTTGGTCAAGCAAACGATGCGCGGCGGGTTCGCTATAATTTCATGCTGCGGGTTATTGCCACAACTTAAGCAGCTTCAACAGCAACAACGCAGGAGGTCCTTGCCTCGCCTCGCCTCGCCTTGCCTGCCATGTGCAGAGCGTTGTAAATTCGCGATTAAGCGTAATTACAGCCCGAAAAAAGTCAACAATGAGGCAAAGGATAACGCGCAGTGGCAGCAACAGAAGAGAAGCATGGTGAGGGGTTTTTTGGGGCTCGAATGGGGCTCAACTTAATTGTCAGTAAGTGTTGCTTAATACCCATTATCTGGTACCTCTTTCTCGCATGTCAGCCGCATAGCCAAAAACTTAATTGTTAGCTTGCCAAAAAAGTTTTTGCAACAGCCAACAAAAATTCAACGAGTCAACTCAACTCAACTTGAGTCTCGACTCGCATTATTAACCCCTTTACTTTTGTTGCTAATTAAAAAACTTTTACGCGCTGCGCACAGAAAGAAAAGTGCCAGAAAAACTGCCAAAGACATGAAAATCTCTCTACCCGCTCTACCCACTTCCGCTAGTCCTTATTCCTCAGCTCTTCCCTGCTCTTCTTGCCGCTGTCGTTGTTTACACAAAAGCAATCATACGCCATGCTGTACGCTGAGTTTCGTCGACGCTTCAGTGTCAACAATACGCGTGTCGTTCAACAGCTTCAAAGATCTCTCTCTCTCTCTCTCTCTCTCACTCTCAATCTTATTTTTTGCCTCATGCCACACGCCACATCATTGTGCTGAAGTTTCCATTAATTAGATAAAAGTTCTGCCTTTTAAGCATCAACGAGCTGCAAATTATTTGCACACAACAAAACTCACAACAAAAGTTTCCAAAAAAATTACCACACACACACACACACATACTTAAAGTTTGACTTGCCTTTAGAATGAATGGCCAATCATCTTTTAATAATCTACCAATTGTTGTTGGTATTTTTTTTTCAAAATGTATCGTAATTATACTATGAGTACATTGTAATTAACCCAAACCTTTAGTTAATTGGGTATACAAGTCGGTTTCAAGAAATACAAGTACCTCAGGCACTTCCGACCCAAAAAAAAGTAAAGAAAAAGGTTAACTGCACTGCAACTCATCAACTTGATGTGGCACAAAACAACAAAAAAATTGGAAGCTATAATTGAAATCTAACTTCAAAACTTTGCTTAATTTGCAGCTACTAAGAACAGTGGCTTGGCGTTGTTAGGGGCCGGTTATAGGTTAAGTAAATAAATAATAAAAAAATAAATAAGGTTTTTATTAAAAGACATTTTCTTTTACAATCAGGGATTACAATTTATCATATATTTCATTCCTTATCCTTTTTCTTATGATATGTTGTTCAAATTTGTATTTTAAACAGTGAAAATTATGACAAATCTAGTTTCAAATTCAAGAAATTTTATAATATTTATATAATTTTTCGTCTAAGTAAGTACTTTCTTCTCGTCTACAAACGCAAATGCCCCCCCTTTAAGCAGTTGCCACTGCATCCGCATCTTAATGCTAAGCTCAAGATATTATCGAGCTCGTGCCACGAGCAAATATGCCAGAACACAAATTAATTAACCCCCATTGGATTCGTTTTTTGTTTTTTTGCTACGCTTCATGCTAATGCTCAAGCTGCAAAGGTATTTGGCACAGAAGTAAGAAAAAGATAAACCGGAAACGACAGCGAAGAAGAAGAGCCACACCAATCAAATTAAAAAAGGGACCGGTAGCACATCAAGTAGACATGCTTAGCGCTGTAAACAGAAACAGCAACAGCAACAAGCTAAAAAATTTCTAAATAAAAAAAACGATGCAAGAAAATTGTTGCTGTTCATAAAACATGAGTTTTGCTATGTGTGTGTCAGTGTGTGTGTGTGTGTGTGTAGCTTCAGAACGGAAGATGAATTTTTTTTTAATTTGTGATGTTGCTTCCCGTTTTAATTGTTGTTGACAGACGACTGACTGACAGCGTAATTTACAATCCTTTTTCTGCTGCCTTCCCCGCCAGCCCCGCGGCCGCATCCGCGTTTTTCTCGTGCCTTCAGATGTGGCAGGTCTGAGGGTGAAATTTTAATTAAAGAAATTGCGGTTAATCCCGTTACAAAATAAGAAATAAAAGTAAAAAGAATATTTCTATCTTACTGAAGATGACAAAATTGCCTCGGGCAATTGTAAATTTTATATTTTGCCGCACACACACACACACACATTTTGTTGTGGCAACAACAATTTTTTGGCTAATTGTTAAATTTCAACGTAGCTCTATCTATCTCTGTCGCTCTTAACTGTTACCTGTAGAATAATTATGTCATTGCTAAGATAACACTTCAAAGCATCAATATTTTAACACCTTCGAAGCAAAGTGTTGGGAGGGGGTTTTAACAAAATTTGTTTACATTTGCATGTTATTAATGGGATTTATTGCCATGGCTGGAACGCTTGGAGGAAGGTGCGCATTCTTGTGCATATTTGTCAAAGAAAATTTAAGTAATTGCATTTTATGCCATTTGAACATTTGAATTTGCATACAAATTCATATTCAACTCGTACGCAAAATTGTTAACGTTTTACTAAAATTGTGGCCCATACATATAAGGCTAATACATTTGGGAATTTCAAGCGAGTGAAAGTGTTTTCAAAAATGCTAGAAAAATGCAAATCTATGATCTCTTCGTGTTGAATTGAGTGGAATTTACAAGATGAGCCGATATTGATGGTACTTTTTGCCATTTTTTGTATTGATACTAACTGAAGAGACTTGGCTTTATTGTTAAAGCTTTTAAGAAGAGAAACGGCAATTGTTCATCAAATTTTAACTGATATTCAATCATTATTAATCACAGTTTGGTTTAAGTTTCATACAAATGCCAAGTTGTAAATATTTTAGAGGACGCGAGAAGTTAAAGCCCGAATGGCATGTGATTTTTTGCGCAGCCAATCAGCCAAGACAGGGTAAGGTTAAGGTTCGCACAGGTTGGTTACATGACATGTTGTTGTTGTTGTTGTTGTTGTTTGGGGCAACATACATTCTACTATAAGAAATTAACTTAAAAAGTCATTTTGCTGGCAGACAGCGCAGAGTAGCTGAAGCTGAAGCAACAGCGAAAATGAGAATGAGAAAAAAGGATTAATTGCATGAAGTGTATGTGAGTGTGTGTGTGTGTGTGCGCTGGCACGAAGCTGATGGCATGACATCATCAGGATATGGCAACGACGACGACGATGTCCTGGCTTTTCTATAAGCCATTGACTTGCACATCCACATCCATATCCGCATCCTTTTGGCTAGGACACACTCACATGCAACGTCTGATGGATGTTGCAGCTCGCGTGCGCATGTGTGTGGAGCATTTTTTAATAGTGTTTCGTGTGCCTCTTGGCGTTAATTTATGCCACAAAATCATTTTCTTTTATACTCACAGCCACATGCAAAATATAAATTAAAACTGAAATATGAACAAAAAAAAAAAAAATGAAAACAGCGAAGATGAAAATATATCAAAAAAAAAACAGGAAAAAAGCTGAAAGCAACGAGTTGCCTCAACGTACACATACATGCAAATTGCGTTGCATACGCCTTTGGCGATGAGACGCAGTTTATGTCAAGTGAAAAATGAGTGCGAACTATGACATGAAATATGAGCGTATCCCAAATGCCTCACACACACACACTATGCCACTAAGTGTTGCAACCAAGTTTTATTAGTACGCTTTGAAAATGAGACATAAACAAGTAAAGAGTGCTATAAGCTAAGAAAGCTCAATTAACTTATATCCTAGAATCCTCTTCAGTCATATAATTCACTGTCAAAAACCTCCTTAGTCCTGCCTTTACAGGGTATGCACACAAACTAGCTCGTTTAGTAGAAAAACGAAATTTCAATCGAAACCGAAAACGTAAACAAAATAAATTACATAGAGTAGAGCAAACTGATAAGCATTAATATATATACTCACAAAAAAAATATAGAAAATATTGTTTACTTAAAAAAGAATGTGTAAGATTTTGTTTTACTTACTGTGTGAGTCCCAAGTTTTAATTGCAAATTTTGTGCAAAAATCAACATTTTCAAATGTAGTTCAAATCGCAATCGAAAAGATCACAATTGCAGCTAACGCCGAATCGAATCAACTGGCAAGAATCAGACAAACAAAACTTATGTAACCTAAGACGCAGTTGACTCAATTAAAAAATATCCATAGTATATTTAATTAGAATCGCTATGATGTGTATAAAATACTCTTAATTTTAACGTTTCAAGGCCATTGCTTTTTTTTTTTTTGTTTTATTATTTTCATCAAAGTCATATTCTCTCGTTTTCATTGACATTGAATGGGCGTTGATTGAATAAGTGCAATGTTATTGCAAAAGGTTATAGATAGTGATAGTAAAGCACTATCTTTAATGATCTTTAAAGGCGTTCCAAGTTTTTTTATTTTTTTTTTTTCCAGGAAATTTTTCGTCACTTTATTCAAAATTTCACCTTGGCTCAATTCATTCAACTTAATATTCTAGCACAATTTTATGTGTGTTTCGCCCACTCAGCGAGATGAACTAAACATTTAAAACATGAAAAGCTATGAAATCGCGCCACAACTACTATAATAATATGTATTTTTATTGAGTTGGATAGAGATAGGCAAACGTGCGTGCCTCAGTTGTCTGATAAATCTTTTTCAATGCGAATGCTTAGCAAGGACGTTTATTTTTAACAAAAAATAACATTAACAAATGTACAAATTCCAAAATATAAATAACTTGGTATACGTTTAATTCAATATGCGAGTATTAAATTGTTGTCAGCTTGAACCAGTATTGAACTTGACATTGAAACCCAAAACAGAGATATACCGCCGCCGTCTTCCATATACATAAGGTTCCTTAAGTCGAGAGAGAGATTATATTTAAGTCAGATCGGAATCAGAGCTTCGGTACAGTCAAGCTTTGATGTATTGACACGTGACAAACATCATCATCATCATCATGTGTCAGCTGCTCGTATATCATTTTAGAGAGCGGAACGCTGATAAGAAACGTTCTGAGTTTGACCTGGTAAGCAACCTTTTGTGGGTCTTGTGTATTGAATGACTCAAGCATTCGAATTAAATATTAAAAGTGCTTACATAATCCAATCAAATGTTTACACTTCAGTCATGTGAGAGAGCTGAAACAATTGTAGATTTAATTGCTGCACATCAGATCGATTTGTTTCAGTATTAACGTATTCAATCCATTTGATAGCTAATACTTTTTACTTAGCAAGTGAAATAAAGAAAAACAAACATTTGGAACACAGCCTTGAGTTGTTTTTTTTGTTGTTTTTTTTTTGTTTTTTTTTTTTTTGTCTATGACTTATGGCTAACATAAACTAATTGTGTTTTTCAGTAATGGATACGTATTAAATGCGGGCTTTCTGTTTTTAGTTAAGCCATTTTAAGCCATTAGGAAAACTATAACCGCACTTCCATAACACAAACTCTATTCAAATATATAATATATAAAAATAAATAACAAGTGTAACATATATAGAATATGTATATTCCTTTACTACTTTTACATAACTTTCATTGGGAATAATTAGCAATTTCATTAAGAAACAATAAAAGAAACAACCACCCTTTTCAATATATGTAGTATCAAATCAGCTGATTCGTACTCACACCAAAAAACCAATGAATAAGCCAATTCAATTGATATTGAATGTCCCAATAGAGTGCCAATTAAGAAGCAACATAAAACAATAAAGTATGCTCGACTGAATTTTGAAAACCAAGTTAAAGTTAAAAATAATAATTACGTATTTAGTTTAGTTAAAAATATTTACAATGCATTTTTTATTACAACAGTTGAAATATTTGTTTATAAAAATTATTCGTACATTATATAATTAATATTATAGTTACATATAGTCTACAGTTGACATGTATATATAGTTTTTATATATATATTCTCATTGTTTAATTAATCAAAACACAGCAAACATCTCCATTCTTGCAGTCCGTGCCAGGTCTTTGCAGGTCCTGGGAGCAGTATGCCATGCATTCTCCCGAATGTTGGGAGCAAAGTGCTGGTCTAACGGGCACTGCAATGGGGAGGGGAGGTGCACAAATACACACACAGACACATACGCACAATAACAGGTGAGTGAGACAGAAGAGAGAGAGAGAGAGAGAGAGAGAGAGACAGAGGAGGTGGATATAGTTAGTTAACGAAAAGGTAAAACAAAATATTTTAAAGAACGAGAAAAAATTAAAAGATGAGTACATTAATAGTAATACCAATCAATCAATTATACATACATATATTTTAATATAGGAATTCAATTTATTTTAGAGTGGAATCAAAAGGGAAAGGGAAAATGATGCAAGGTTTAGGGAACGCGATAAGCGTTTGGATATACAACTGTGAGATATTTTAAGGGCGTTATAAGCGAGAAATAAAGTGTTGTTGTTTGAATTTGATCTATTTGAGTATCAGTACTTACATTCGTAGCAACATTCGACACCAAGATGCTGACTAGTTGGACATAGACCAGTAACGCTTGCTGCCAGAGTGCAATCGCTGTTGTGCACACAAAGCCCTCCAACCAAAACACAATGCCGATCATTTGGGTAAACACGCACGCCCTGAATCACTATAATTTAAAGAGAGAGTATACACATTTAGATCAATTTTCATTCATCTCTTTTCTCGAAGAAATTCTAATTAAACTTACTATAATTACTAGGACCACTATCGTTCACTTCGTTTGTGTCTGTACCCGCACAGACAAATTGCAGCATTATAGCCGACACCAGGCATAGGCCAAGAAGTTTCCTCGTATTTGACATAATTGTTTTGAATATGTATGTGTGCGTGTGTGTGTTTATGTGAATTGAATATATATGTATATTTTCTATTTATTATTATTTGTTTAAGTATCAATATTTGTCACTGCGTGTTTATTATGATTTTCAAAAGTAATCCACACGATAGCACGGTTTGTGTAGCACTGAGCAAGTCTAAATCCGTTCCAGATGCTTTTCAACGAAAAATAAAAACAAAAACTGTTGTCGAATAGAAAACCATTAAACGAAACGTTGTTTTGCACAACTCGACGAACGATCGGCAAATGAGTCAAAAGAGGCAATAATACCATAATGCCATAGAGCCCAGAGAGTCTCAACAACTATAACAACAACAACAACAACAACAAAGAAGAAGAGAAACGATGAGCATCGTGATGAGCAGAGGAGTAGATGCGGTGCGAAGAGAGGGGGTTGATTTAACAGATAGTAATGTTGAATGCGGGCGCGCTCAGTTCAATTGAAGAGCGTGAGAGCCATTAATAATATTGGCGCGTTTGCAAACCACACACATGAGGAAAACCCACAACGACGACGACAACAACAACAACAACGAAGACATCGACAACGGCGACGACAAGCAGCGCATAAAAGATCAGCTGGCAGTAGCCAGGCAGGCAAAGACATCAGCAGCAGCAGCAGCAGCCGCAGCAGCAGCCGCAGCAGCAGCAACATTCAATTAAGGCAACCCCCGGAACCCCGGAACCGAACCCGAACCCGAACCAGAATAAAAAAGCATAATTCATTTAATGTGTTCACGCGCTCTGAAAAATACGCCAATAACTTAATGAATGGCCCATCAAATATCGGATTCAAGTGGTATTTATGGGATATTTGGTTAATGGCATGCATCAACGAAGTGTTACCCTGCAAACAATTGTTCAGATATAAGATTTCACAGATCTGATATAAATTTAATTCAGTTGGAATATGCTTCAAATGATTCCGATTATTATCTGTTATAAACTTTGTGTTTGCCTTCTTTGGGGCATTTCTTTGATTAAGGGGTATTTTTGTGTGTAGCCAACCAAAAGGCAACAGCCCATAAAGTTATCAAGAAGTCAGACTTCTTTATGATTAACCGCATTTATCGGGGCGTAACGTGATTTAACTGCATTAAATACCAATGATCTGGTTTTGCTCTCCCTAAGAGCATTCATGCATGCATGTGTGTGTGTTTTTTTTTTTTTTTTGTATTATGGAAACAATATTTACTTGTTATCAGCTGTTATGTTATTTTTCGTGTGCGTGAGTTAAATTTGTATATTTTTGGAAAACAATTTTAGCAATACTTTATGCAAAATAATCAAGAAAATAAACTAAAGTACTACAACAACAACAACGTGTGCATGTCATGTGATGCTAAACGAGAATGTTCTTAATTCAACAGATGGTATTTCCAATTTCAAAAACAATTTAAGCAAACAGAAAAAAACTTCATAAGAGTTTACTTGGCTGTTCAGTCGTGAAAACAAAACTATATATAAACTTGAATACAGATCATAATCCATTATCTTAAGCGTGTTTGACCATGTGTAGTAAGAACGTTCATTGCAAATCGCCGACTTAAGTCACACTTTACTGATAACACATAAGCACGAGTGCCTTATTTTTATGTGGCGCACGTTTATATTTCCATGGAAATTGAATATAAAACAGCAACTTGTTAGCATTGTTATTTATAAAGAAAAAATCTAAAACACATGTCAAAGCCATTCAAAAAACTTGAGATGATCTACTTAAAATTGTATTGTAAATTTCTGGGTCATACTTGCGAATTAATGTTTGTGGAGCAAATCAATAAGCAAAAACTTAAGTCAATAAATACTTCAAGTATTGAAATATCTCATTAATTACTACTATTTTCGTGTTACTTATGTGCCTTTGTCGACTCAAGTTCTAGTTTAGTTTTAGTTTTCTTTAGTTTAAATATCCGTTTTTAGTTCGTGCACTGCTTGTTGTCCGTTTGCACAGTTGCACTGCTTGTTTTTGCTGCGCGGCTATGCACTGCTTACAGTGCTGACATCCCTGGTTCCGACTGCTTGAAAGCACAAAATTCAATCAATTTTGTTTTCAACCACAATGTGAATCATTTCTATCTGAACTTAAATTTTATTTCTACCAGAACAATTACCAAAAAAGCATTAATCATTATTTAAATGAGATAAAATTTTATACATTTTATTTGTTAATGAAATGCTTAATTAATTGCGAACAAAACATAAATGGACCAGTTTCAAATATGTTAACATATTTTGTCAATCAGTCTTCTTAAGCAATTCTATAAAAAACTATCAGTGCTGACAGCTAAATTATATGCTAATTGCTACAATACAATTCAATTATAATACATTTCACACTGCACTACAAAATTAAACCGTTTGGCATCGACGGCAATTTCGAATTTAGCATCAAGTGCACGTACAGTAAATATCACAGGGTTGTTAAATATAGTACATATGTACAGTTATTCGGGCCATTTAAGCTAGTTATTTCTGTTCCTTTGGAAGCTCATCAATTGTATAAACGCTAGCTGGCACAGCATTAGACTCATCGTTAGTCTTATTCTCATTGCCAAATGGTATGACAAAGATGCTCGGCTTTGCGGCATGTTGCATTTTAATAACGGTATCATAGCTGGGCGGTGCAAATTCACTGTACGACGGTGACGGTGTGGGCGGCGCCCTTTGTGTCTCAGTGGGCCGGGCGTTTGACCGTCGGCCACGCATATCCCGACAACGTCGATCCGAGCAAGCCATCAGCATAAAAAATGCGGCCAGTGCCAGAAATGTTGCCACATACCAAACAATCGTTATCACATCCATTGCCGTCTGTGATAGTTCGTGGCTGGTATCGGGCGCTGAAAGCAGATATAGATAAAAGGATCATTAGCTATATTTTCGATACACAAACTTAATAACAAACCATAAAAATCACCTAACAAAGTGAGACTTTAATTCAATTAAGTAGAAATAAAATTACCAAAAGAAATTCAAGAACTTATTTGATAAAGCAATTGATAAAAAAATTAAGCTTTCGCTAAAAAACGAAATTAATATTGTCATAACGGTGCAAAACATGTTTTATATAGAATATCATAGGAAACTGAATGATTCATTTCGAAAAATGGTCGCAAAATAGTAGCTGCCCCTAAACTGTAGTGAGATCCCCCAAACTGTGACTTGTCTGTCGCCAAGTGGATTTTATTTTATAATTTGTCATTTGATGACGCAAAATGTTTGATTTACCCAAACGCGTCAGAGTCTAACGAACAGTTGAAATGCGCTGAACATTAAATTAAAAACCAGTTTGTTAACTTGTTATTAGATTGTAGAATATGAGTGCAAATCGGTTGTGAACGTTAAGCCGGTGATTAATTATATATTTAATGACTCTTAGTAGGAAATCCGATCGATAGGGAAATACAACTCTAAGTAAAAGCATATTTAATGGTTTTTAATACTTACTATTTTTGTAAACAAATATCGGGCTATTGTTGTTATCCAATTGATCGTTTATTAGATCTGAATCCGTTGTACCATTAACGCTCGTCAGATTATATGGCGTTTGTCGTGTAAGAACGTTCTCCAATGTTAGCAGATAGGACTGGCCATGTGCGGCGGTCGCACAGAAACTGAATACTGAAATGGTTAAAATGTACAAAACGTTATACCACAGCCAGACATTATAACTGATAAAACAAGAAACCAATCCTACTACATACACACACACACTCACACAAACTGCAAAGAAATCATAGCAAACAAATGACGATACTTTTACTACGCCCGATCTAAACGATAAGCTATCAGGTTGCTCTACCATTGAATATGACTCCCCCCCCCAATAAACATTTATAGGAAATATACATATGTATGTATATGCCATTCCCAATTTATTATTATTTCTAAGGCGTGTGCAAATTACAAAGACAAAAGGTCTAGATTTCTTAATATAGAATAAAAGGTGCAACTTTTATTATCATTTATAAAAATTATGGGCAAGACTCAACATTTCTTTACTGATAACAAATGGCGTCAATTTGTCTGTGTTTAATTTTAAAAACTTCTTTAAGTGCCTAGCTAATCGCACAGTTCCTAAAGCACTTAAGATTCAAAACAAAAACTCGCAGCTAATAAACAAAAAACAATTTGTTATTATTTGTTCAGTAGCTGGTTTTTGCTATGTTCGATGATTTAGCAATTTAACCATTTTATCAATTGTCTAATGAAAATCGCGTGTTGTCAGCGACATAAATAAACACTAGTCTATACCTACTTATCTTTATAGAATGGCGCACGGCACAAATTTAGATGATATTTCAATATCAATTTTATCAATTTCACAACTTAAAGTCATCAAATATATCTATTGTCCTAGGCTTTGTTCAATTTAATGTACATATATTTATAAAATGGGATTTTTGTTTCGTGTTTAGATAAAATTAGTCATACGCCGTGTTGCTGCTCTTAACTCAACAAGTTGCATCTTAAATATTATTTATGATGACAATAATGATTTTCACAGAAATTTGTGTGAGAAAACATAAAGCTTTATCTATTCATTACCCAACCTTGGGTGTCTGACATAATTTGATTAACTAAAATAACATGGTCAGATCATATTTTAAGTACTTAACTTTATGAGCAATAAATGCTAAGCTTAAGAGGTAATTCAACTTGATTAATCAGCTAAGATTCTTAAGCGATTAGAAGTGCAAATATTAAACACAAAATGTTTGCTTTACCGCAGCAGACACGACTCAAGATCGATGAACGTTGCATCAAAGCAATCAGCCATATCATAAGCTCATTAAACAGCGTTAATTATAGAATGCAAAATGAACGCGAACAGATAAGGCAAAAGGCGCACCCAATCCATTGCCAAGATCCAACAAAGTCAACATGAAAATTCCTTTAACAAAAAGAAGCTGAACAAATTGTTAATAACATCAGCTTATGCGAAATACGTGCTAAATTCAACTTAGACACTTTCAAAAACTTTATTTATCCATACTTATTTGATGATGTTGCAACTGTGCAAATTGTTGCCACATCTGGCTTATATTTTTTAAGTGTTTAGTTTGCTTACAAACACGTGCCCGTCCGCCCTCTCTCTCTTTTTCTCTCTCTTTTTCTCTTCTTTTGATCTCTAATCAGTCCCTTCTGCCGGGTCAGTGGACGCAAGTGAACAAAAAAGAACATAAGCAGTCACGTGCCGTATACTTGATGTTCTATAACATAGTCTAGCGCAGCGGGTGGAGCTGGTGGTTGCACTTGTATTCGAAATTTCAATAGCTATTGTGCCGATAACAAGTTGAGTCCAATGCCTTTTTTTATACAATTCGATGTGTGCTTGTGTGCGTGAAACGGTTAACCGTTTGGATTGTGATTACAAACAAATAGGTCTGTCAATGACAATACAAACTATAATATGTATATTTGTTCGCACGCCCGAGACGATGCCAGAAAGAACTCTTAATCTTTATCTCAACAATCTCATTAAGACATCAAACTATGATTTATGGGTCCGCAGATAAGCAATAAGCAAATTGTTTATTAAACATGGCGGCTTCATTCATAAAACAAACAAATACTTATACATTGTATACTAGATGTTGCCTGTTTTAGTTGTTAACCGCTTAACAACTCATTATTATAATATATGACAAATTCCCTTATCAATTGATTGACAACAAAATTTCGTCACTTGGCAACGTTCGCGTTTAGTCCATAAATAATGCCAAAAAAAAAAATATATATATATACATAGATATAAAAAACACCTAAGTGCATTAGCTTATTACGTTTGTTATATTTGACGGGTTGACTTTGAGCTCTGTATAAAAAGCCATTTCATTCAGCCAACTCAGTCAGTATGCATTACCTAGATAGTAATATGAACTAATATTATTATTATGAGGCTTTTTGCACCTTTTGAGTAATGTGAACTGCCACGGAAATTTCCCATGCATATTCTCAATATATGAATATGTATATATTTAAGTCAAGTACAAAGCTACTATTTACTCATTGGCAATAACATTATTAGATTAATTCGCATGTAATTTAAATTGTTCTCAACAACAACAACAACAAAGATGCATTTGTTATACGATTTTAGTTGGATTATGAAGATTATTATCTTGAAGCTTTAAGTATGATGCTATTTGCACAGCTTTCAAATCAGTACAGATTAGATCTTAGACCTTGTTATTATTTAACAGAAAAGATCAAAATAAAGAAAAAATTCTTCAATTGTTGTTTGCATTCCAGAATTTTTTAATATCTCTAACTATTTATTTATTAATTATAACAAATATTTATTTAACATTATTCTGTAAACAAATTATTTACTCACTTGTTATAATAAGCCACATTTTGTGATCTATCATTGCTGTCGTCGTTTTCAAATAAATTGTAGACATTTTTCAAATACACACCAAATAATAACAATTTGTATTTGATTTTTAAATAAAACTAACGTTTCCGCGTTTTGCTTTTCTTTTCTTTTTTTTTAAATCCAATTGACTGCACAATAATCAATAACGTTTTAAATGTGTGTGAAGAAGAATTTTATTAAAAAATAAATTATTATTCGGTATCGGTTGAATTTGCAATTGTATTTTGAGCAACACGCGCACAACTTTTTCGCTTTTTCGCTTTGCTTGTTTAGTATTACGTATGTATGTATGTATGTAAATCCGGTAACGGTTAACGGTGCCACCCCGTTTTCGATTCTCCAAGTTCACTGGCACTCACGACACAACGTGCTGCGGGACCACCTTTAAAAAATTGATCTTTCAGGTTCAGGTTTGTATTGCTGACTGAGCGCAGCTCTCCAGCCAACAACTTGTGGCCGAACGGACCGACTCGAGCTGGTATGGATAGTTGGCCCCCTTCAACCCAAACTTCGTTTCATCGGCGTAGACAGCCTCGCCTCGTGGCTGTTTCGTCGCGCTGCTGCTGCTGCTGCTGCTGCTGTTCGTCGCATGACTCAAAAACACACACACATACAGTGAGAACAACTGGTTGAGTCGCGATCGCAGAGGTGTTGCTGTATTTATTTTATCATTTTTCTATGCTTAAAGTTTTATTTAAATAAAATTCGTTTTATCGCTTGCTAATTGTCTAAAAGCTTCAAAGCAACAACAACAGCAACAAATGTCACAGCCGGTAAAGCTAAACAGCAACAGGCACAAACACAAAATGCCTAACCAAATCATGCTGGTCTACGTTGCTCTGAATACACACACACACACACATACACACACAAGCTCCAACTCTCTCTCCCTCTCTCTTACACACACACACAATCTGATGCACTTTAATTGATAATTAAATACCTGTGCATGTATTAAGTACCTTTGTATATATGTAACAATATTTACAGTTTTGTTATCGCTTTTTTTTCTTCTTGTAATTAGCACACATTGTTTATTCAGTATAAAAATAAAAATGCAGACGAAAATAAAAATGTTTTTTTTTTTGGCGTTTCAGTCTGATCGTTTTAAGGGCGTATGCCTCCTTAACGTATTGATAATGTCTACACACCCACAATTTAAGTGCTAATTACATATATTTTTTGACAAAATAAATGTAGTTTGTTAGAAGTTTAGACCCTTTATATACACTACAATATTGTCAGTTAGATAGATCATTTGCTGAAGAAAGGTTAAACAAAATAAAAACATTTAAAGACAATATGAAACCAACTTGAACTAAAAGTTTTGTAGATTAAATTTATCTGGGACTTTATAAAAAGCATGACATTTTAAAGACTACAAAATGAATCCTCAAAATCGGGTAACATAAAATAAGTTTAAGAGTCAAACTAGAAACGTTCTCCTTTAACTTATATAGGAAAACTTATTACAAAGTTTAGATTTAATATTATTTGAAAAACTTCACCTACAAAAATCTTTTAAGACTCTTATTTTAAACTAGTTTCCATATTTTATATCGTTATACACGTTCTATCAGTGGTAGAGAGTGAGAGAGAGGGAAAATCAAGAAACAAGCGAAACCACAAAACCAAGCTCGCATGAATTTCATAATTTTCACGCTCTTGGCATCACTTAGACAACAATCGAGATTTTGTTGTCTCATATAAATATAGCCTGTAAACAGGTTTCTGCTTGATTCTTGATATCGCTTATGATATTATACTGAATGTGAATGTAGCTTAATTAGCGTCAAACAAGCAATTGCGTTCCAACCGAGAAAACGATTGTAAAATATACGATGCGTTTGTTATCTGGCCTCTGAATTGTTCTAGAATCTTGATTAAGAGCAATATATTTGTACATACATATGTAAACTGAAATCAAATTAATGGCCTAAATACAAATTATGACAAGCGGTTGTTGTAGCCAATTTGGCGTTTATACAACTGAGGCAGTTCAGAAGCTAGCCCTGAACTTGACCATTATTTCAATGAGGTGTGAAAACCAATCGGACATTGACTCTTAAATGGTTTTATAATGCTTGATTAAACAACTTAAAATTATCATTGTATGTAATTGATTTACTTTTGCAATAGCATTTAACTTTGTCAAGGCTAGTCAACTAGCGAACTTTTCAAACTTTAAGATTTGTTTAACAATTGGCATTGAGTACTTTCAATTATGGTTTGTTAACTTAAGTCATAAAGTTCAAGTGTTTGTTTGAAAATGTTGCCAATAAGCGTGACATTTTCGAGGTAACTACTACAAAATATATTTTCCCCTTACGCACTTAGCCAACTTAAAAGCACAAAAACACAAATTGTGGTTAATGACTTTCTTTTTGTTTGGGTTTTGGGTTGAATCATTCGAGTTTTGGGCTCTGTGTCACCATGTGATGAAACCATTTCCAGCTAATTTGCGTATGCAAATGAACAGTAAATTGAGTTCCCCCAACAGCAAAACCTTAAATGCTAAATTTTAACATTAAGTTGATTTATTTATAGTTAATATACGTATATTTTTCGACAAATTGACCGCTAGTTTTTGTATGCTTGAATGGTTTTCTTTTTTTGTTGTTACATATTTTGATAACATACTGTAGCTTACATAATAACATTTTCGCTTATGTATTTTGCATTAAACAATTGACGACACAAGGCCCGCAATAACATAAATGATGTCTTTTACAAATATTTAAATTAAATATAATACAGGTACAACTAGATGGAATGCCGCTAAATGTCGATCGCATAGCCATACATAATAGTGTATATATATATATATATGTAGATATATGTATCAATGATTAATACTTAGAGAATTACAATTAGTTAAATGGAATCTTCAAATTTGCGCTATCTAGCTTTAGTTGTAGTTTATCGTATAATTGATATAATTTGCATTACTAATTGCAGTGAGATTTCATAAGTGTTTTGTTTGTTGAATTCTACATATTTGAGTTTGATTTGGATTGTATAATGCACTTAATATAAACAAAACAACAAACAAACAAACGTATATACATAACTGATAGTAAAAAATATTTAAATACAAGGGATAATCTCTAAGTTACAAATTTGAATTGTTACTGTAGTTGGTTGTACTTGATTTGTTAGCCTTTGAACACATTTATCTAAAGTCTTAATATACATGTAGAATACTCTTAGTTTTGGCCTAAAGCTAATATCGAATATCGAAAACATAAAATCACTCCAACGAATGTTGTGCATATTTACATTGCATTTTGCATCTCTTGCTAATTTCTTTTGTAATTATCAACAACAATTACCTAACGATTAGTGGAACTGTTTCAACAATTGTGCTGCACTTGAGTATTAGTTTGAATTTAAGTTACTGATTTATTTTTTTTGGCGCCAACCTCTTTTTTTTTGGTTTTTCTGTTCTGGCACGATGCGGAGCATTTTAGTTGCTTTAATTTTGTAGCCTTTATCTATCCGGAAAAAGCGATTCGTAGCTGGGAGGCAAATCTTTTGGTGTTCCTGGCTGCTGATGCTGTTGATGAAAATGATGATGATCCTGCGAAACTGGCGATAAATCATGTGTCATCACGCTATCAAAAGACGTGCCGGGGGGCAAGTCAATAGAAGGCACGTCCGACTAATAATAAGCAAAATTAATACATATATATAATCATTTGTTAATAAAGTCATAGCTGTCAGATTATAATTACCCGAACACGTCGCTGGTTGAAGCGGGCAGCGGATGCTTCATGCGCGTGCTGTTGCACTGTTATGCAGTTCCAATATTTCCAACAGACCCAAACACAAAAGCCAACACCAAGCATTGTGAATATGAGTGATGTGATTGCCGATATGGCCACATTAGTGGTGTCTATTTCTTCCTGTACAATGGCATCGTGAAAGCAGGTGCCTTCATCGCGGCACGGAAACATACAATTAGTGATATTGTCACGCACAAAATGACGCGATATGCAAGAGTATGGATCTTTTGGATTGCATAAAAAGTCGCCAGGAAATTGACACTCTGAATGAACAGTCAGGACCATGCGCAGCTCCAATGGTTCGCCAAATATATGACGATCCCTATCAATGAATATATGCACATGCACATCTCGATCACGCTGATCGAAAATTAAGCGACCAGCTGGACCATCGATTGAGATATCGTTGCAAATGCGGTTGCTGGGCGAACGATTTCCACTGGTAAACTGAATATAATCGATGCAGTCTTTCGTCACTGGATCGGTACGGAACTTAAGCCGCGTGATTAGTGTGTAAATGCCACGTGGTGGACGGTCATTGGTTTGCACCCGGAACTGGCAGTCGTATTTGATTCTATTCGACGAATGACCTCCGCCACCGCTGGGCAGCGTCACATTCCATGTTTGTGTGATTATTGCTCCCGAATCATGATCTTCGGTGAGGCGCAGAGTTGGATCGCCACGGAATGGTTTTGCCAGCGAATAAATAAACTTATCCGAGCAGAGATTATCCTGCAGACGCACAACTTTGTAGCAAACAATTGCACTTGGCGCATAGAACGCAATTGCAAGCGTCAGTCTGAGCATCGAGCAAACAGAGTATTTACTCATTGTGTTTTTGATTATTGGCACGTTTGCTCTACGTCCTGCGTGCGTGCTATATCTGCGCAATTGTTTATGCAAACATGCACGTTCGTTTCTTCGGGTATTTTTACTGAAAGTTCTATAAAGTATAATTGTCGAATATTTTGTTGTTTTGCATCTGGGCCAGGGCTGAAAACTGCCAAGGCTAGACAGGGCTGCGAGAGTTAGATATATATCGAGGAATCGATTAACTTAGTTTGTCATATAGTTTTACCGATACATTGTTGAAAAATAATTATAAATAAAAAATAAAAGTTGCAACTTCTTTTCGATTCGACAATCTAAAGCTTATGATTCTCGCACAACGTAAGTTTTAACAACTATAGCAGAGCTAAAAACAACATGTATTGGCTTACATATGTGCGCACTGTAGCGAATGTTAAAGCGCACAGCTGGGTATCGATACCCTGTTACATTATTTATTACCAGCCTTCCGCACATGGGGGGGTCAACATAATAGATATTGTCTTTTTAACTAAAAGCCGGTTGTTCTTAGAAGCGTTAGCGTATCATCCAGCTTGTCCAGCAGTGAATCTCATATATCTGCAGTTGCTTGACCTTGCCGTTGCATCGTAACATGATTGTTTGGCGTTTGCCGTCTACCAAAAATCCAGCTGAGCTATTTCTAGTCAACCGTATCTGATGGCCACATCGGACTTTGTACTGGGCGGCCTCGCCTCAGTGGGCGCCACATTCTTTACAAATCCCATCGAGGTTATCAAGACGCGCATACAACTGCAGGGCGAGCTAGCGGCGAGGGGCTCCTATGTGGAGCCCTACAAGGGAGTACTCCAAGCGTTCATCGCAGTAGCTAAAAACGATGGTATAAAGGGTTTGCAAAAAGGCCTCGCACCGGCGCTCTACTTCCAGTTCATTATCAACTCCTTCAGGTAAGAGTAAATTCAGTATATACCATACAACTTTTTTTAATAAGCTTTCTATGTATTTCATTAGATTGAGCATTTATACAAATGCCTTGGAGCAGCATTGGATGCATACTAAAAAGGGAGAGGTGTCCTTTGGATTAGGTCTTTGTTGGGGAGCCATTGGTGGTGTTATTGGTTGCTATTTTTCGAGTCCGTTTTTTTTGGTAAGTCGCTGAACAGGTGCGAGGCTGTTACATAAAGCATGCCATATACACATATACTATATCTATTTGTACTCGTCTTCTGTCAATTATCATTTGAGTCATGTGCCTCAAATTTGAATGTCTTTGAAATTCCGCTTTGATAAGAAGAACACAAATAACATTAGCTTTTAGCTAGAGATAAGTGAGTGTTGCATTTTTCTAGCACGATACTTATAACTGTGAAAATCGTAACAGAAATTTATAAGTATTTTGAGAGTTCAAAGATTTCATATAAACAAATTTTTCATGTTATGATTTCAAAATAGTATATATGCACTAGCTATTGGGGTTTTTCCAAAACTATAATTATTTCTAAGTCCATACAATGTTGAATGCTAATATCATTACTCTAATTATCTTTCAACAATTTAGATTAAAACGCAGCTACAATCACAGGCAGCCAAAGAGATCGCAGTTGGCCATCAACATGCCCACAAATCGATGAGCAGTGCTCTACTAGAGATCTACAACAAAAGTGGCATCGTTGGTCTCTGGCGTGGCTCTCTGTCTGCAATGCCCCGAGCTGCGATTGGATCTGGAGCTCAAATAGCAACCTTCGGTAAAACAAAATCGTTGCTAATCGAATACGATCTAGTTACGCAGCTGACACTTAACTCGTTCTGTTCGGGACTGATTGCCGGCTCGATAATGTCGGTTGCCATTACGCCACCGGATGTGATAAGTACGCGTATGTACAATCAGGGCGTTGATGCGCAGGGTCGGGGTCTTTACTATACGGGCTATATGGACTGTATTGTTAAGATACTGCGTACGGAGGGCATCTATGGTATGTATAAGGGCTTTTGGCCCAACTATCTGCGTATCGCACCTCACTCCACATTAGTGCTGCTGTTCTTTGACGAACTGATCGCATTGCGGGAGAAATACAATCCACGGGTCTGAGTTGAATGTACTCACTGCGCCAGTCCTAGTCTCATAGCTGTGTACTAGTCTTCATTGTCTAATCTTAAGTACAAATTTCTTTAGATAGCTGTTGCTAGTTTTGTTAACAATAAACTCTCACCAAAGAATCATCCATCCCTAGTTCCAAACTTCCTCAACTCAAAGCGTAGCTTAGTATCGATATATAATTGTGCCTTAACGTTGTTATTAGTTTGAACAATTGAAAAATATTTTATATCATACAAAGTTGTGGCCATTGTTGGCCGAAAATATACCTGTAGTTATTAAATTCAACTGTGCATACACTTTTATTAAATAAAACTGCCTTAATTTGCTTGTATTCTATACAGATTTTTAATTTAATTTATTTTTATTTAGCTTTTCTTTAGCCATAGTAGCATTTGTAATTGAAAAATATTCTTACAAATTTAAATATACTCAGTCAGTCATTCTTAATGCTTATAGATTTACATCACGTCATCGACAGCATTGAAAACTGGCAAGATTTCTGATTGCAAACTTTTAAACTGCGCTGCATGCTTAAATTTCGATACTTGAAGTTGGATGCAGCTGACGCAAAATTGAGTTGCTGTGGCGGTAGAACGATTACTCGCACTATCGACAATATAAACAATAATCGAAAAACTTAAAGAACATTGAAGAAACTAGTCGGCAACGCACATTAAATAGACTGCTTACCGAAATTTACAGTCAATAATGGCCGCCCAATTATCATTTGTAACGCAGTTTTTTGAAAACTACAAGGAAACAGTCAATACATCGCTGCGCGATTCGGCCAAACCATGGACAAAACCATTTGAGATATTGGAGCAACGTACTGGCATCGACAGATTAAAAATAATTTGCGGTGAGTTGTCCTGAGAATCTAGCAATAACTTAAATGTCCTTCACAAACGATAAGCACGCTTCAATGACCCCACCGCCCGCCAAGTGCATAATACGTGGCTACGCAGCATGACTAAGAGGAATTTTGTGACACTTATAAATAGCAACAGCAACTTGTTATACTGTGCAGTAAGGCAAACATGTCATGCGGGCGCCGAAAAAGGGTAATATACACCAGAGGCTTAATAGTTGTTCACAATTGCCATATAGTTGAGTTCTCCGATAATTGCATACTTTTTACAGCTCCAACACACACACAATTGAAGGCAATCACTCACTCTGCTCTCACTCTCTTCTACACACATATATGTGTACTATGTAGTATATACATATGTACATAAGTAATATTTTTCCATAAACGTTTTGTGCCTTTTGTTTTGTTTACTTCACATACAACATTTCTGCGTGTAGTAGCGTAATTTCTGATCGTTGCGGCGCACATTCATAACTCCCAGCAACAATATAATATTATAAAAACGAACACTTTGAATTAAATAATCCAAAGGCCAAGCTTAGCTTCGACATAGTGATTTCGTGGCGTTTTTGTACACGTGTGCATGAAGACTTGGGGTCAGGTGAGCACCCAGTCATACCTGTATGTGTGTACAAACTATGTGCATGTGTATGAGGCGTTAGTGTTATGTTTTAAAAGTTCAAGCGCAATTGTGATAGAAGCAGTTAATGTGGCTTTGGGATTATATGATGGTAATAAAACAACGTCAGGCGGCACGTCGCAATGTCAGAGTTCCCATTGTCTACATAGGCTCAGGTGAGTGAGTCGCCTCTCAGTGTACGCTTGTGTATTTTAGATGTATGTGTGAATCAACGGCGCTTGTTGTTCATCTGTCGGCACCTTTAGTAGTATAAGGAGCGCGCAATCAATTAGCAGTGACTGTGACGTCACAGACGATAAATTAGTTCGATAAAATGTATAAAAATGCAAAAGAATCAATTATGCTATGCGTCTCCAACATTTGTCCGCTCAGCCGAACATGTAATGCAACACTGGCCGCTGGGTCTCAAAATTGCTGATCATAGAAATTGCATACGTAGTACAACATTAAGAATTTATAGGCGAAATGCGCGTGGCCAAGTGTCAACTTATGACAAGAGCTAAAAGGTTTATAATAGCCACAATACGGGCAAACGCTACAAAGCCTGCAAAAAATGCAATTGTGTTTGAATTAATCTACACGCAACATCTGCATTCAAAGATCAGAGATAATGGCGTTTGAAGCGTTGGAAGCAAAACTTGTTGAGATTTTCCGAGAAAATGCTGTTGTGCGCTATGGTCAGGTCACCTTAAATACAAACGGCATTGAAATCTTGGTAACATAAAATAATAATTAATTTGTTTCTCGTATTTGTCATTTGCAGGTGCTGTTACACTTTGTGCTATTTATTTGATATTCGGCTATGGCGCTCAGCTCTTGTGCAACATTATTGGCGTCATGTATCCGGCGTATGTATCCATACATGCCATTGAGTCCAGCACCAAGTTGGATGACACCAAATGGTTGACATACTGGGTCACTTTTGGCATCTTCACGGTCATTGAGTTTTTTTCCCATGTGCTAACCCATGTAATACCATGTTATTGGCTGTTGAAAGTGAGTCGCATGTCTTTCAACTAAATTCAAATAGTTTATTTTTTATGGTTTTTATATTTTCATCAGTGCGGCTTCCTAATTTGGTGCATGCTGCCCATGGAGAAGAATGGTTCGGTGGTCATCTATCACAAGCTAGTGCGACCGTACTTCCTTAAGCATCATGCTTGTAAGTATTGTTAAAGATTATCCACAGATTGAAGCCTTAAACGCTTGCCTTTTTGCAGCTGTGGACAAGATCATCGATGATGGCATGAAGAAGGCCGGAAGTGTGCTTAAGAATGATTAAAGATTCAATTTTGTACTCACCACATCATTAACTTCCTTAAGCATTTTGTAGCTTCCGCATCCGCTGGAGGAAGATTCACGCAAAATTGATTGCTTCTAACCACGAATTGTCTATTAATTTTTAATTCTTACTTGATTGTTGTTAGGGCGAAACCCATAATTATTGATTAGGATATGATTGCATCATTGATTAGATGTATTTTTAGTGAAATCTCGGCTTGTTACATATAAATTGTAAAAATCAACGACTATTTATTGAGTACTTCAATTAAAAATAAAGCAAAGTTACGCCACCTCGGCTTTCTTTGCTGTTTCAGCCCCTGCTGCTGCTGCGGCCGCCGCAGCTGCTGTTCTTCGATTACGCCAGGCGGTCATATAGGTACGCGGATGCACGGGCAGCAAGCCTGCAATGCCCAACAGCTCTGCCGCTGGCTCGGACAAGTGAGCACCTTTGCCTAGCCAGAAGCGAATGCGTTCTGTATTAAGAGCCACCAATTTTTCGCTTGATTCGTTTGGCAGGGGATCGTAGGAGCCCACTTGCTCAATAACAGGCTGATGTTGGTTCTTGCGGCGCTGTAGATAATTATTATTGAAGTTTTGTCACATTCAATAATCGGTTGCAACACATACATACCTCCATAACAACAATGTGGTAGAATGGTCGATTCGTGCAGCCAAGACGAACAAAACGTATTATTTTGGCCGAGTGCTTGTAGAAACGACCAATGCCACTTGCCGGTGATAAGGACATTTTACAATCAATTCAAAACTTTACAAATAAGAAATGTGTTATGAAAACAGACTGAAGTATAATTCTTATCGATAAGTTATCAAGAAACTCACTATCGATTAATACACCATGTAAATAAAGAAAATATGCAACAATCTATGAATAATAGCATCCTTAACAGATATGCAGCCCTCTGACAGGACACCAACTAAAATTCGTGCTGCAAAAGGCTGTAACTTTTATTTAAAAATAAAAATAACTCAAATGCAGCTCTGTGTTATGCGCACTGGGTGTGCACACACTGGCTTACATTCAAAATGGCGTCAGCACTCGAACACGAACACTAAGGAATTTTTCAGTAGTGTCTGTGTCTGTGAATTAATATTGGGGGTAAAAAAAACTGTGCATTATTTTGTTTATAAATTTAATGGCAAATGCGGCACGTTAATACATAGCGCGCACACACACCATCGCATTAAATTTCATAAGTGCGCTTATCTATGAATCTTATTAAAGGCAACAGCAGCAGATAGAAGCACGCCAACGCCAACGAAGTGAATTTTTTGAGGGAACGGAAAAAAATGGCGCCCGCCTTAGCCACAGAAGCAAGTTGACTTTCTTTTCGGTGTGTGTAGTTCGTCGCCGCACTCGTCGGTCGTTTTCGTTGCATATTTGTCGCGATAAAAAAAGTGAAAAAAAGAGAAAAATATTGCAAATTGCATCTAAACGTGACGTTGATGTACAGCAGGAGGCTAGTATTTTGTACGTGCTTTTGTATAAATAAATACATATACATATAATACAAATACAAGCAACAGAAAAGTGCAATTACATTTGCGTTTGGAAATTTTGCGCTTTTTTCTCTTTCGCCTCCCCCCTTTTTTCTGATTTTGCTTCATTATAATGTGCGCTGCACAGAGCAATCCGCCGCCCTTCGGCTATACTTGGGGCTTTGCAGACAACGGCAACCGCGCTGCAGAATCAGTCTTGGAGATATCGCCAAATATTAACTACACTGTCAGTGGGGAATCGGTAAGTGGAGTCTCAAATTTGTATGTATACATAGAATTTCCTTGGTTGCATATTACCATTTTTTTTGTATTCCTTTTCATTTGTGTTTTCTTACATTGAATGCGAGTGCTTTTGCAAGTGCAAGCTGCTTTACTAAATAACCAATCGACCCAACGAGCTAGCTAGCGGCAAACCCCCCGCCACCCACGTAATAATGTTGCTGTTGCTTGCCCACAGCGAATCGTGTTGTGTCTTCTTACCGCTCACCGCTCTTTGTACGTTGTTGTTTCCTTAACAACAGCGCCACATACACACGCATACTAATTAGTGATGGTCACATGACATTGTCGTGAGGGCAAATATCACTAAAAAAAAAATATATTAAATCCATGTACTCTGTACACTTATTAATTTAATGACGTGATCAAAAATAGAATGTCTATAAATTCACATACAGACTACGCCATAAAACATTGATTTATCAAGCTTTTTATAGAAACTATCGTATTTTTATTAAGTGTAAAATAATCGCCTGGTGGGCGATAAGCCTTTGGTTCATGTTCCCATCTCTAATACAGATACAGCTACGTCGTTCGCTCACTCGCTGGTTTGCCACGCTGTATGTATAAGTGCATCGGCCATATATATGTAGGACTGTACGCGTGTATGTATACACGTACGTCGTACGATATACATACATAAATACGTACGTGAAGGCCCAAATACAAGAAAAAATCAGCTACATATACTTTATGTAACTGCGTTGGTCATGCGAATGCGAGCGAGTGTTAGAATTCTTTTACTATACATCCATACGAAATTTTTTCGTTTCCATTTCATTCGTAAACATTCATAATTTGGTATTTGTAAAAGTTATGCGTACGTATGTTATGTATGCCGTATGCATGTATGTATCTTGTTTTGTCTGTATAAAAACAAACAAAAATACGCACGTTGCGCTGCACACGCGGTGGCAGCTGATTGCAATGTTACTCCCATTCCAATGATAAAGAAATTTATGTTTCATATATCTTTTGTATATTAATTAATAAAAGTGTGGCGGAGTAAAAGCTACATTCTGGCGTTGCCTAAAGCAATCAAATGGAAATCGATAAATATAAGTATTATTTTCTACTAATCTTATTAATTAACAGTTCATCTATTGCATATTGGTTTTTAAGCATAAACTTTTTTGTTGTTAATTTGTTAAATTTTTGAAGTATGTTTTTGATCAACAACTTTGTTATACAATTGGCAGTACCTTTTTGCTTTGGCATGAGAGTGCAACCCTATTTCGCTGCATTTTTGCCTGCCTCTGCGCACGATTGTGAATACCACACACAGACAGCATACACACGCTGAGGTGTTTCGTTGTGTTTGAATTCGCCGTGATGTGCTGGCGACCATTTTGTGTGCATGTGTGTGTGTCAGACGTCAATTCGCCGTTCGTTGAATATTCAACACGAACACACACCCAAAGCACGCACACCTTAAAAAAAAAAACCGATGCTCTCTCTGTCATTGTCGCATACACGCCCAGTTTGCGCGTGCTGGTGTGCGTGCGATTCGTGCGTGTGTTTTGATTACACTTGCTTACGTTTTGGCGCTCAACAAACTGTCAAAAGTCCAACTGCACACACAGCTCGAAAGCAGTGCGAAAAAAGCGCGCGTTTTGCTGCTGTCGTTTGTATGCTTTTCTTGTTCTTCTTCTGCTGCTGCCGCCACTGTCGTCACCGCCACCGCTGCTTGTATCCCTTTCATTTGGTTATATGTTTCTTTAATCAACTGTTGCCCCGCCGCTGTGCAGGTGTAGCGTGTTTATAATACAAAATGAACAACAACGAGACAAAACAAAAAAAAAACAACAAAGCGCAACATCAAATAAACCAATTGCAGTGGCAACTGTACTTTTTGTACTAACCATTAGCATAGAACTAGTTTAATACCCTAACCCAAAAACTATTCAATTAAAAATTAAAAAACAAGTGTTATGCAAAGGCGGTCAATGTTAAACAACGCTGATTAAAAATTGCACTTGCATTTCCTGTAATCAGTTCGGTTTTTGGGGACAAATCAATCAATCAAACAAACGAAACTAACAACCGACATTTAACAATAAATCAAGTATCAAAGCAAGAAAAACTAAACAAAGCTAAAAAAAAGCTATCATAATAACATCCATCCATCATAACTCAATCGTTAATGTGGGAGTTTGTGCCTAGTCCAGCCTGAGTAATAAAATGAAAAAAAAAACCATGTGTACACACCCATTTTAGATGCCCTATCTGTTATCCACGGATGGATCATTGGCCGTACAAAAAGATGTTAAGGGTACACTCTCTGGCAATAAGGGCAATGTCGTTCGGCGCATGTTCGTGGTAAACGATTCCTCATTTGCGCCCGGAACACAAAGGTGCGTTTTCAACAAACAAAAAAAAAGATTTTACTCAACAAAAATGAAAGAAAAAATATAATCAATCCAATAATCATGTAATAAAAGCCTTAATAAAGCCCACGTTTATTTCCGGTCTGCTTCGATGTTGTCTCTCTCTCTCTCTCACTCTCTCTTCTTTCTGTATCTCTATCTCTTAATCTATCCATTCACAGAGTTATTACCACAGGCTCCGCATCGACGGTGGTCAAAAAGCAGGACTCTGGTCAGCAGGTGTTGAGCATAAATTCGCTCGATAAGAACTGTAAGTGGTTTTGTCGTTAAACATTTATGTTTGACAATTCAAATATTAGTGTTGCACGCGTTGTTGATGTGTTGTAATCGATAGTCTGACTATCGATCATCATTTAGGGACGTTATTTTTTTTCTCTCGCTAATCGATTGTTCTCTTTCTCTATCTCTCTTATCTCCACTCGCTACACGCTCGCTGTAAATTACCCAACAAAAATGTTAAATCCACTTTCTCGTTATCGCTCTCTCTCTCTCCGTCTGTTTCTGTCTCTGTGTCTGTTGTCGCTGTTTGTCGCTTAAATTTGCATTGCTGTCTCGCATTTTCATCCATCCACCCACCCACCACCACAATCCGATCATCCATTTACCACTCAACTCCACTCACTCTCATTCACTTACTCACATTTCAATATCGGCGGCGGGTGGCTGTTGCGCATTAGATCTTTTGGTTGATCAGGCAACAGCGGCAGCAGCTGCAGCAGCGGGCGGAGGTGATCCGACGGCACATCATCATACATTGACAAATGGCAGCATTGTTGATGCCAAAACTGGACAAACGGTATTGACATCAGCGGGCGCTGCGGCAGCCAAGTCGCATTTTAGTTCAATTGGTGCACTGCATCTCACGCAAGAGGAGTGCAATGAGATCCTAATTAAGCGAGCCATTGCAGCCGGCCACGGCCATCACCATCAGACGCACACAATCACCGGCGACGGATCGCACCACCATCATTCGGCGCAAGGCGCGACACCAAGTAAGCATCTCAAATCTGTGTTGTGTTACTCGATTATCTCCCTACTCCTATTTCTCCTCCTACAATTCTCCTCAATTGCTCTACACTCTCTCTCTGTCTTTGGCACTGGTACTGGTATTCGGTTATCGTTGCTTTCCCGTTGCGTTACAGTTTCCGTTATGTTACGTTACGTTACGTTACGATTGCAATAAGTTTCTTAATATTTGTGTAATGAATTTGAATAATGCGGTTGATTTTTGTTTTCCTTAAGATTCCCATTATGATTTGCATTGAGTTTTTTTTTTCTGTTGAGTTAAGTTTCGTAATTTTGATTTTTTTCTTGTGTTTTTCTTCTCTTTTTTTTTTTGATATCTTTCTTTTGGAAAACCATTTGGTTATTGTTCCGTTGGCGGTGCAACAACCCTCTTAGGTGACATACTTCCTGGTATTTCAGTTCAAGTACAGAAAGTAATACAAGGACTCGAAGATAACGAGGACTCTCAGGGCGACGCACCCAACTTAAAGTTGGAACCAGGCACATTAGAATTGTCCCCAAAGACCGAACTACAGGAATCAATGCATTTCAGCGAAGTAAGCCCAACATTAATGTTACACATAAACACACAAAAAAAACACAAAAAAGAAAAACACAAAAAATAAACACACAAAAAATACAAGCAATATATATGTATATATAATATATATTTCTTATATATATGTTTATGAAATGACCCTCATTGATCAGTCAGTAATCAATTTGTCTGTTTCTCTTTCTCTCTATCTTTTATTCTTCTATTGTTTTCTTTGTGGTATTCAATTTTAGACCGACGCCACCATCAAAAAGGAGCGCCCGTACAGTTGTGACGAGTGCGGTAAATCCTTTCTACTCAAACATCATTTGACAACACACGCACGCGTGCACACAGGTGGTTGTTCTTGTTCCTACCACACAAAATCTCCAATATCGAGCAGGTCTAATCAAAACAGAACTTTCTTTTTTAGGCGAACGACCACACATTTGCACCCATTGCGGTAAGAGTTTTGCACACAAACACTGTTTAAATACGCATCTGCTATTGCATTCAACGGATCGGCCATATCAGTGCCAAGAGTGCAAGAAGAGTTTCACGCTTAAGCATCATTTGTTAACGCATTCACGCGTCCATAGCCGCGAGCGGCCATTCGTTTGCCAGGAGTGCGGTCGAGCATTTCCCCTTAAGCGTCATTTGGTAACGCACAGTAAATTTCACGCCGGCGAACGTCCCTACGTCTGCGAGGAATGCGGTGAAAGTTTCGCACAGGAAAACCATCTGATTATGCACTCGCGGTAAGTTTTTACACAAAAGCAAACAAACCAAAAAAAATTAGAGAGATAAAAATTGTTAATTTATTTGCATTTTCTATGCAGCTTTCATGGTTCATTGAATCCATTTGTTTGTCCTGACTGCGGTGCCTCGTTTCCACGCAAATTTCAATTGGTTAATCACGGACGTATACACGGCAAGATACCACACTCCTGTACAGTTTGTGGCAAAGAATTTCTGCAAAAGCGCACACTAGTTTCCCACATGAGGTAACCAAACGATTTAAAAAAACAATTCTAATAACAGCTAACTTACCATTATTTGGTTTGTTTCAGGCGCGTTCATACCGGCGAGCAGGCGCATCCCTGCGTGAGCTGTGGCGAAGGCTTCCTCACCAAAGCGGAGTTGCATCAACATGTGCGTGCGGCGCACAATGGTGTCAATCCCAATACGAGCAGCGCAACCATAATAGCCAACCAACAGGTATAAGCAAGATTTTTAGTTTATAAATCAAGCACATCAAGTTTAATTGAAATGAAATTTAAGCAGTTACAACAGGCGCATCATCATCCCGGTCATCCGCAGACCATCACCGTTGTCAGCAATCCATCAAACTCGACGCTGCTCACCGTTTCCACAACCGATGCGAATGGTGTGGCGCGTCCACAATTTGTTTGCCGGTATGCGGTCTATATATATAATGCTAGTTGTATTGATATATAAGACTAATAAATTGCATTTACAGTGAATGTGGCAGCGCGTTTAATAGCCGAGAGGCACTCGCTTTACACTTGCGACTGCATACGGGCGATAAGAGTCTAATGACCGATTTGTGCGCATTGACAGCAGCGTTGCCGGGACACTTTTTAACAACGGCTGGCTTAAATCCGGGCACGGTTGTTACGGCAAATCCGAATCTGGTCGGACAGAGTCCGGTGCCGGTGCAAATCATATCATCGACCGGTCAGGTGATGTCACAGACCACGCTGGTGCAGGCCGCCAATTCGACACATCCGCAAGCGGTTGTCACAACGGTGCCTACAATGCCCATACACGGCCACCACAATCTGCAGCACGTCCAGCAGCAACAGCAGCAGCAACAGCACGTTGTCAACGTATCGCCGGCCAATAAGCCCAAATCGCATTTCTGTGCAAGCTGTGGCAAAGGATTTGCAGCCAAGCACGGACTCATGCAGCACAATCGCAGGCATCCAAATGGCGGCTGCACGGTTCGCACCCATGTCTGCGAGTGTGGCAAGGCATTCTTTCAAAAGAATCATCTGATGCTGCATCAGCGCCAGCATTTGGAAACGAAGCCAGCCATATCGCAGCAACAGGTATGCTAAGTGCCCCAGCCTAAGTCTAAGCTCTACACTTTTTATCCCAGCCCCATTCTACAATGTACATATTTTATATGCATACGATTCGATTGTTTTTTCAATTTCATTTGATTGATTCAAAAAAAAAAAGGTTTAAAGTAAAACTGGATTAGTTTTTAATATGTGGGAGCAATATAGCTTAACTATTAAGTTTAATTTAGTTATTAAATGAACTAAGCATTTTTTAACGAGTATCAGCAAAACTATTATCTGTTGAGAACTTAACTATTTTCGGGGCTAACCTCTTTTTTTCACAATTCAAAAAACTTATTCAATTTAAACTTAACTTAAACTTAACACAACCTTTTGTAATGCGCTATTAAATGTTTATTTATTTCTTTTTTATAAATCTCCCTCTGTTACCAGTATTCAAATTGAAAAATGATAAAACATGAAAAACAATCACGAAATGATAATCGCATTACCTATTTTTAACTTCGAATACTTGCAGCTTGTTGTACCAACTACTTCTTACTAAAATAAAACCAATAAACAAAAATGATCAAACGATCAAATGAACAATAATAAATGCTAGAGATAACTACAATTTGAACGCACGCATACACACACACACACCTACACACAACATTCACATAAAATATTCATATATAGTAAATTGTTGTCTCAGTGTGTGTGTGTGCGTGTGTGCATATGTGTGTATGTAACTGGCTTCAAATAATAAAAAACAAACCAATCAAACAACATAAGAAAATTGATCAAAATAATGCTACATTACTAAGCTCGTTGTGTAATACGTGTGTACGCGAAAAGAGGCTTGACCGTGCGCGTTTTAGGTGTGTATACAATAAAAACAACAAAATATAAAAAAACAAAAAATATTCCAAATTTATATGGCTTTATTGTCGTTGCCACATATATAATAAATATGTATGTATCTATGCTCTTATTGTCATGTGTTATAAGTTAAATGTTTTTGTTTTTTCCTAAACAAATAGTTAATTATGTCGTTCCAATCTCCTTTTAAATGTTCTCTTGTGTATTGCGTGTTTTCTGTGCCTGTGGCTGTCCTCCTGTTTTCTTTATATCCTTTTTCATCTAAACCTTGGTGCTTTTGCCAATTTTCCACTTCTTTTCTTTGATTTATATTTTCTCTTCAAGTCACCACCCACCATCCACTCATTTCCAATCAAAAACAAAAACAACAATCAGTAACGATTTAAGCTCCTTTTAACGTTGTTTTTTTTTTTTTGCTTGAACGTAAATTAGTTTAGTTTAAATATATATTTTTTGGTGAGAAAGATGGAGAGAAGACAAGTGTTAAAGATGTCCTATAGATTTTAACTTGGCAATTGCTTTTTTACAGGAGGCCGAGGTACAACAGCAGCAGCAGCAGCAACAACAGCAACAAGCAGCTGCTGCAGCAGCCGCCGCTGGACAACAATCCGCACAGGTTGAGGTGCAAATATTGCCCGGTGGACATGCTAAGGTCATCAAGTATGAGATCTGTCGAAATGTCCTACAGGAGGAGCAGCAGCAGCAACAGCAGCAACAACAACAGCAGCAGGGATCGATGCATACGGATTAGTAGTGAGCAAAAGTAGTGAAAGATATGATGAACATTATATTTTTTTTGTATAAGCGCATTTCTGTTGTATAACTTCTATATAAATATTATTAATTTTTTTGTAAATAATCTGAGCCAATGTGCAAGTGCAATTGCTCTTTAACCACAATATACAATGCAAACACATACATATACATATGTACACCCACCCAAGCACAAACACACACACATACAAACATATAGTACTTGAATATAACTAATATAATATGAACAGGGCAACATAACAACACACCAACCACACACAACACCACAACAACAACAACAACAACAACAACAGCTAAAAGTGAATGAGCAAGATCCTTGAGCATAAAATAAGTAATATGCGATTCCCTTAGTTTGTATTAAGCTATAAATAAAATACACCTAAAATTAGTTAACTAGCGTTACACACACAAACACACTCACACATATACATTACATATGTACATCAAAACAACAATTATATATATAAAAAAACTTTAAATTGTATACACAATCTATTATGTTAATTTTTTATCGTGATGCCTTGGGTCGCATCTAAATCAAGAACCTCGTCTTAAGTTGCAAAGTTTTTAACCAGATAATTTCTAAATTGAAACATTTTTAAACATTTAAAAACGTATGTATACACATAAAATTATATATAGATTGCCTAACTGTAAACTGTGTATACATATTAATAAAAAAAAATAATAATAATAATGAATAAATAAGCATAACAACAACTACAACTACTTTTAGTTTTAGGCATTTTATTTAATAATTATAATAAAAAATATAAAACGAATACGTAAATTAGCAAACAGCACTCAGCGTCTCGATCATGTTTGTTGTGGGCGTGATCGTCCAACACACACAAACACACACACACACAAACACTCACACAGTCGAACACTTCAAGCTTGTATATATATATAAAACAAGAATCAGTTAAGATAAAACTGAACTTGCAGCATGCAACTACAACTAGAACTTAAGTCAATAAAGAAAACAGGTCTAAAACAAAATGAAAAAAAAACGGAAAGAGATATTTTATGTGTGTAGCCGCCGGTTTGAATTGGCGCCCACGCCGTCAGCGAGACTTTTGAGTAGGTGCCTGGCACAATAACTAAGAGTACTATATCTTACATGAAAAATATAACAAAAAAAAAAAAAAAACGACAGAAAGCAAAGAGCAGTGGGTTAAAAAGAAAGTTTAAAGCAAAGGAAATATATATTTAAACATTTAAAAATATAGCAATAAGTAAGGTTAGGTGTATAACAAAATTATAGACAGGCAACAACAAAAAATAAATCATTAAATAAACAGCAATTAGTTTATTAGACAGACACATCAATACACACACATACTCACACACACACACACACATAAACACTCAACCTTACGCAGGCAGCTGCACTTCCACTAATCAATGCATGCTTTTTTTGGCACAAAAAAAAAACAAAAGATGAACAGAAAAACCAACAAAATACACTTATTATCAAAATTGAGAAAAAATATAATAAATATATACATAAATTAACAAACAAGAAAACCCTTATACCTTTAATTAAGAAGTGCGTAATTAATGGATGAAAAATAAAACGAAAAGTAAATCGATAAAAATAATCCAATAAATAGATGAACGTAATATTAAGCATATATTTTAATATGTAAGCCTTAAAGAAAATTACGACTATGAATAATAAAAGCAAGAATGTGTAACTATATATGTAAATATGAGTTATTCTATATTAATTATTATTATCTATATATCCGGAAGCCATAGGATTAAGGTAATCGTTTTGTGCAAATGTTTGTAAAAGCCAAATGGAATATAGATTCCAACAGACGAGTCGATTTGTCCATGTCCTTCTGCCTGACCGAGTCGATCTCGTTGACTATAAAAACTTAAGATTGGAATATAAGTTCTGGTAAAAAAACAAAATTTGTTTTAAATTATCAAAAGATTTTTAAAATCGATAAATAGCACAGATATCGATAGATCAACAGCTATAGAAACAGTTGAGAATCAGCAGAGATACACACACACACACGCTTATAAGATATGACTGTACATATAGGGCTTGTGCATCTGAACTTTGGAAGCTATCACTTATGTTTGGATTGCCAAATATTTTGTGTCTCACGTTTTCCTCTAGTCGAATGAACAATTTTGAAATCATTCTGTTCAGTTATCCCGCTAAAATTTTTCATAACTGAAATAGCCATTTGAAAGTTTGTTTCCAACTCTTTGTTTGATATCCCATTCTATGTCCAGATTAGCAATATATGTATGGAATTCGCGATTCACCAGCAGTAAGTTCTTCTACGTAATATTCAAAAACGATTCCAGTTGCTTTCTTCTGTTATAGCCATGAGAAACAACACTTCAAAATGTGTATTAAGGTTGTTTATTATTTATCATATGTTAGCTTTTTGAGATTATAGTTATATTAAGCAACGCATCTGAAGAGCACAAACCCAAGCAGCTGCTGTATAAACTTTTTCTAATAACTTTAATACTTGAGGAGAGCTTTAGATTATCAAATGTCAAATGAGATTGAGCTTTCTCATCCTGACCTCAAGCTTAAAACTTCATTAATGAGCCGAGCTTGCTGAGATGAGTTTGCCGAACTCCTTACGAGTTCATATTTTTCGCTATCTGAATTCCATGCTAAGTGCTCACATATTATTTGCATAAATTGCCAAAAGTGAACAAAGAAAAAAACAATATGATAAGGCCAATGATATATTTTTATCGGACAGCGTACAATAAACCAAGGCCACACTTTCCATTTGAAATTGTTGCCAAAAATGTCGAATTTCGCACAGTTTCGAGTAGGTCACAAATGTATTAATAATTTATTTATAGACTGGCTGATTAAACAAACAAACAAAGTGTATTGTGAGTCAATGAAATTGCATTGTGAATCAGTTGGCTGAGTACAGAGTTCTGTTTAAGCCCATACAGGGAAAATATTTACTATGAAACATTCCATACCTTTTTATTACCATTTTGTTTGCTTGGTTAAGCAAACTGGTTAGGCCAAAGCGCGTTCTCTCTTCAAACAAATCGGTTCGTAAAATAAAATACACTTAAGAACTTTATACATGTAGAATGTTTAGTTAGATAAGATACACTAACATATGAACGAGAAGTTCAGTTTGTTGTGCGATAAAAACCGAAATGTTTTGCATTTTTATACCCATTAGGCTAAATATGAAAGGGTATGAGAAAATAAAGACTTGGTATGAAAACTTAATAGTTTTTATCCATAAAAAGGTATTTTTGTTTTTAGCATTCAAATTTTGACTTAATATAAAAAATAATTGGCGTTTATTTTACCTGAAGTCACGCAGCTACTAGCCAAGAATCATTTAAGCCAGACCATATGGCCCTTATGAATTGAAGAAAAGATCACGTAGCAAAAGTTTTTAGCATTCAACATATATGACAAATGTCAATAGTCTCCAATTGCTAATGTTTGCCTGTAAGCAAAATTATAAAAAGTTATTTAAAACATTTATGAAATTATTGTACACAGACGAGTGAGACACTTCAGGGATGATTACATCATTCGGAGCAAGAGAGAAACTGGCCGTAAATTATGCATGGAATTATTGTTGTAGGCCCTAAAAAGTGCATTGCCTGACAAGTGTAAGGCCAAAAAATGTTTTGGGCAGCTACCATATAAGGCTCTGTCATGGACTCTCCTTTACCTTGATATCAAAATCTTATTTGTTTTTTATTTTTTGTTATTTGGCATTAAATTAAAATTAATTGAGCTTGTGGAGCAAGTACCACATAAATTTTGCTGTTCGCCTTCATTTTCAATTCCATGGAAAATCCGTGACATGGCAGAAAAGATGTCATCATCTAACTTAAAACAGTGTTTTTTTTTACTTGTTTGTTGTTGCTCATTAATTGCACAAATATTTGGAATATTTTAAATTGGCAAATGCACCAGATTCCAACTGGTTTCAATTGTGCATACCATGTTAAACATTTTATATAGTATTGTGCTTTGAATTTAAAATTTGTGGCGACTTTTGTTTAGCACTTAAAAGCCTTTTTTCGGCTTTTATTTTAATATCTTTGTTTGTTTGCGTGTTTGTATGTATGTGTGTGTGTCTTGGGGCAGCAAACAAGTTTTGATTGCTTGCAAGCGAGCAAAAAAAAAATGTTTTGACTGATGACGTCATAAGTTGAGAAACATTTATGAATTAAGCAACAATTGAATTTAGTTTTTCTTGTCTAGATTTTTTGGAGGTCGTATCGCTTAAACCTGGTCTCTCGTCTCTCGCTGTCTGTGCTATATAGTACATCAATTTATATATATATAATTAATAAACTAAAAGTTCTTTTTTTATATCAACACCCACCTAAGCCCGTTACAAATCAATTGAGCAATAAAACACAGCCTCAATATTCTCTCTGTTTGTGCTGCAGATTTATAAATAAAAAATAACAAAAACTCAAAACTTTGCGCTGAATTATGTGTAAGCACGGAGAGGCGCCCACGTAGCGCCAAGCTAGACATTCAAAAAAGTATATGCAAAAACTGGCCGCTGACTAATTCTCAGTGTCATATTCAGATTTGTATGTACATTCATATATTAACGTTTTTAATGTGCATCCATCCGCTAGACAAATGACAACAACAACAATAACAACAACGACGACGACTGTTTAAACTTTGGCCAATTTTGGTATGTAAGCTAATTTTTTGTTTTGACCGTTTCAGAGGATGGATCAAAAGCTTCGCTGGCCGGCATGTTACTAAAAGAGAGAGGGAGAGAAAAAAACGCCGCTGGTGTTCGTCAAGCAGCTGTTTGTTTTGGCCACTTTCGAATTAAAATTTTGTATTGTATGTAGATATTGTTTTTATTGGCTTATTGAACCCGCTGCGTGGCAAAAACAGTCGGCGAGCTTGTGTCTCTCAAGTAACCTACGCAATTTACTTTTTGTAACTTTGTTTTTTACTCTCTTAGCACACAGATACAATGTAAACGCACGCACACCTGCGCAGCACACATAACTCAAACGGCAACCTACGCGACGGCGTCGCTGCTTTGCTTCGGTTTAGTCTGATCTGGCCTGACTTTTTGTCGTTTGCCTTTTGCGAAGGCGAAGTCGAAGCTCTGTGCGCTGTGCCTTCTCGCTTGCACGCACGCTTACTGGCGTACAAAGCTTCCAACGCTTTGGAGCAAAGCCCACGAGCGCTGCTGCTGCTGAGCTGCGCTGCTTTTTATTTTGGCTGGCAGAGCGCAACAGATACGGTCGAAAGCGATTCCAGACAGCGTCAACGGTGATCAGTACGTTTTGAGTTGTGCTTCGCGACGGTTGTTCATCTTGTTTACTGCTCCACGACAAACGAATAATTATTATATTTTGTGCATATACTACTACTACAACGACTTTGCCCAATTGAGCATCTAAGCGAATAAAAAAATAAAAAACGTCTCTTGTCTCTATCTGTCTAAGTGCCTTAAGTTTCACTGTTTGTGTGTATTTTTTTAAGCTTTTACGCTCCCGCTCCCGGTTTCGCACATATTTAAGTGTCGCACTCTTAAGTGTTTATTGTCTGGGTGTGCGTGAGCCAGTGCCACCGTTTGTTATTTTCAACTTGAACTGTGGCTCGCCATCAAATAAATACATAGTTAAAAATAAGTATTTACACATTGCGAGTGAGCGAGAATAATTTTAATACTCACCTATTCATATAGTTGTTTAATGTTGTGCCAAAAACCAAGCGACAATTGTGATTAATTGCAACGAAAAGCATACGAAACAAATAAACTTAAAAAAATTTAAAATAGCAACATTAATTAAGCAACTGCAACATAGTTATTATTCAACGCACATCGGTCAGTGATTACCTCATCTGTGTGTGAAAAGCAAGCCAACAAAATGGTATCAAAAAGCAATAAAAAGAAACAAGTGTCGCAGTCGTCGCAGTCGACTCAACCGCAGCCAGCAGACACATCAAGCACAACGACATCAACATCGGCCTCGGCGACCAAATTAACCAAAAAGCTGGGCCCAAATGCGAACGCAACGCTAACAACAAACACGAGCTCAACATCAATGGAGCATGAATCTGTCTCTTATGGTGGTGTTGGTGGTGGTGGTGCTCCAACTGTGAGTGCGGCTGCACCCAGCACTGCAGTGGGGCATGGCCCAGGGGAAATTCGGGTGGCAGATGCAGCAGCCGGTGTTAAAAGCTACAGTTCCAGCTCTTACACTGCAAAATCTCAATCAAAGTCAGAGCAATCAGAGAAGCTCTTTAGCAGCAGCAGCCACAGCAGCACCGGTGCCAAGATCTCTAAAGACTACTCAAATGCGAAGATCATAGCATCGATTGATTTGCTCGAAAGTGAGAAAAAAGAACCGGTCTTCTCAGTGCCCATTGAGGTGGTTGAGATCGTAGCAGCTCCTAGCGGCAGCAGCAGCACCAGCGGTCTTATAATGTCCGCCACCGGTGGCAGCATATCCAAAATGTATGCATCGACATCAAAAATGTCGAGCAGCAGCCGCCAGGAGGCAAGCTCCAGTTACTTTGAGTCGACAACCAGTTCGAACCAGCAAAGCAACGCTAACGAAACGCTCATTGCAAGCGAGAGAGCGTCGGCTACCGGTATGACATCATCCTCGTCGCTTTCGAACAGCAAATATATGGTTGATGTTGCCGAACAGGTTGTCAGCAGCGATAGCAGCAAAACCAATACCAGCAACAGCACCAGCACCAACACCAACACCATTAACACCAGTAACATCAACAAACAACAAAGAAGCACAAACAGCAGCAGCGAATCTCAGAGCGTGCCAAAGTCTACTGCGGCTGGTGTTGTGGGTGTCGTTGATTCGTCATCGTCATCTACAACGATGACGTCGACGCGGGAACCGGTCGTCGCGACCACAACAAACACAAATACAACGTCATCAAAAATGCGCGCCTCGGATGGATTGGCCACAACAGCTGTTCGCTTTGATGTCGACACCGCATCGTCATCGACAACGAAAGCCAAGCAGGTCAGCGACAGTAAAACCACAAGCAGCACCAGCAGCAGCAGCAGCACAAAACAGTCGACATCCTCGTCGTCGAAGAAGGAGGTGTACGATGTAAAGACGAAGACGTGGAGCGAGTATAGTGATGGCAGCAAACATGCCATTAATAAGAAGACACCGACAATTGAGCGTTATGTTAGCAAAGATTCGGATGGTAGCACCAAAATAACATACAAGAAGAAAATCTATGACAAACGCAACAATCGATGGCGCGTGGTTGATGAGCGTATTGTGGATAGCAGCAGTGATGTGGGCTATCCTGATATAGTCGATGATGTCATTAATACAACAACCACAACGTATACGACTAAGGTGTATGACACGAAGCTCGGCAAGTGGACGGTCGTGGACGAGAAATCGTATACTGATACGAAAGCTTTTGTGCCCAATGACATTGCTCGTGAAATTGAGAAAGATAATACCGATGTGGCAAACATAACGACCACCACAGAAGTAACAAAGGTAAGTTCGACTATTTAATCACATTGCGTGTTTATCAAACTAATTTGATACACATTTTGTTTGGGGTGTGTTCGTGTGTTTTTTGTTTACCAACTAATTGACAATTCATCTAAGATATTCGATGCGAGCATTAATGATTGGCGAGTACTCGATGAGAAGGTCCATACGGATGTCATTGAGAAAATTGTGGAGGCACCCAAGAAGACAATATACGTGGATGAGTTTGTGGAAATTGAGAAGAATACTTCAATTTCGGAGAACAGTGAAAATATTACATTAAATCTTAATAAAACATCGAAACACAAAAATATTACTGAAAATATTTATGATGAAATCGATAATGTGCGCATTGATAAGAAACGCTTAGACGATTCAAAAACCGTAAGTATTACCACTTATACATATATTATTGCCATCAAAGAAGAATATTTATTATTAATTATGCATTGCAGCGTGGAGTCGATAAAAACAAGAGAACATCAACACAGCATAGTGATAGGTGTATCTGTGAAATTTGTACTTGCGGGTATGTAGCTTTAAGTTTTTTTTTTTCAAACTTAATTCGAGCTTAAAGCAATTCTTTTTGTTAGGCGTCATCATTGTTCTACCAGCGCAACAAAAACTACAGAAAGTACGGTTGTTGAAATAGATGGCAAGTGTTTTGAAATTATCAAAATGCTAAATTCACTTAATTAACAATTTTCATTTTGTACACAGATAACGTCGACGAAAACTACTCAAGGATACGTACTAATACTTGGTCCAAGAACGATGAAAATATTTCTAAGAAAAATGAAGAAATATTTGTTGATTACATAGTCATCAAGAAACCCCAAGACAACTTGACAGTTGGTGGAGAGTTCTTAGCTCCACACAGAGAGCCTTACATGCCTGGCGAAAGACGTGAAAAAATTGTTCACACAGACAGTCTACGAATGGAAGGCAATATGACATTTGTAGAAAAAGAAGAATATCAATATGTTAATCGTCCTGGATATGTTAAGCCCACGGACAATTTAAAGCCAGAAGGTGAATTCTACAGTCCCGAAAAACCTAAATACCAACCAGGGGACCGACCAAGTCAAGTGAGACATCAAGATAACTTACGACAAGAGGGAGAATTTTACGAACCAGAAAAAACCGAATTCCGTCCTGCTGAGCGTCCATCTCAAGTCAGGCCAAAAGATAACTTGAAACCCGAGGGCGATTTCTACACACCAGATAAACCAGACTTTAAACAAGCAGAGAAAAATGAAAGGATCATCAGACAAGATAACTTGCGAACTGAAGGCGAAATGACTTTTGTAGAGAAAGAAGAATATCAATATGTTGTCCGCCCAGAGCAAGTCAGGCCATCGGATAACCTGAAACCTGAAGGTGAATTTTATAGTCCCGAAAAACAGACATATAAACCAGGTGAACGTCCATCGCAAGTCAAGCCAGAAGATAACTTGAAACCTGAAGGTGAATTCTACGCACCTGATAAACCAGGATTCAGACCTGCAGAGCGTCCAGCTCAAAAGAAACCAGTCGATAATTTGCGTCCGGAAGGAGACTTCTATAGTCCCGAAAAACAGAAGTATCAACCAGGTGAACGTCCATCTCAAGTCAGGCCAGAAGACAACTTGAAACCCGAAGGTGAATTCTACGCACCTGATAAACCAGGATTCAGACCTGCAGAGCGTCCAGCTCAAAAGAAACCAGTCGATAATTTGCGTCCGGAAGGAGACTTCTATAGTCCCGAAAAACAGAGGTATCAGCCGGGTGAACGTCCATCTCAAGTCAGGCCAGAAGATAACCTAAGACCTGAAGGTGAATTCTACACACCAAATAAACCAGGATTCAGACCTGCAGAGCGTCCAGTTCAAAAGAAACCAGTCGACAATTTGCGCCCGGAAGGAGAGTTCTATAGTCCCGAAAAAAAAAAGTATCAACAAGGTGAACGTCCATTTCAAGTTAGGCCAGAAGATAACCTAAGACCTGAAGGCGAATTCTACACACCAGATAAACCAGGATTCAGACCTGCAGAGCGTCCAGTTCAAAAGAAACCAGTCGATAATTTGCGCCCGGAAGGAGAGTTCTACAGTCCCGAAAAACAAAAGTATCAACCAGGTCAACGTCCATCTCAAGTCAGACCAGAAGATAACTTGAAACCTGAAGGTGAATTCTACGCACCAGACAAACCAGGATTCAGCCCTGCAGAGCGTCCAGTTCAAAAGAAACCAGTTGATAACTTGCGTCCAGAAGGAGACTTCTATAGTCCAGAAAAACAGAAATATCAACCAGGTGAACGTCCATCTCAAGTCAGGCCAGAAGACAACCTTAGACCTGAAGGTGAATTCTACACACCAGATAAACCAGGATTCAGCCCTGCAGAGCGTCCAGTTCAAAAGAAACCAGTTGATAACTTGCGTCCAGAAGGAGACTTCTATAGTCCAGAAAAACAGAAATATCAACCAGGTGAACGACCATCTCAAGTCAGGCCAGAAGATAACCTAAGACCTGAAGGCGAATTCTACGCACCAGATAAGCCAGGATTCAGACCTGCAGAGCGTCCTGTTCAAAAGAAACCAGTCGATAATTTGCGTCCGGAAGGAGAGTTCTATAGTCCGGAAAAACAGAAATACCAACCAGGTGAACGTCCATCTCAAGTCAGACCAGAAGATAACTTGAAACCCGAAGGTGAATTCTACACTCCAGAAAAACCAGGGTTTACTCCTGCTGAGCGTCCAGTTCAAAAGAGACCGGTGGACAATTTGAAACCAGAAGGAGAGTTTGTTCCACCTGAAAAACATGTATATCGGCCAGCAGAGAAAAACGAAAGGATCATCAGAACAGATAATTTGCGTAGCGAAGGCGAAATGACGTTTGTAGAGAAGGAGGAGTACCAATATGTCGTTCGCCCAGACCAGGTTAAGCCACTGGATAATCTTAAGCCTGAAGGAAAATTCTACAGTCCTGAAAAACAGAAATATCAACCAGGTGAACGTCCATCTCAAGTCAGACCAGAAGATAACTTAAAGCCGGAAGGTAAATTCTACGCACCAGATAAACCAGGGTTTACTCCTGCAGAGCGTCCAGTTCAAAAGAGACCGGTGGACAATCTAAGACCAGAAGGAGAGTTTGTTGCACCAGAAAAACATGCATATCGGCCAGCAGAGAAAAACGAAAGGATCATAAGAAAAGATAATTTGCGTAGCGAAGGCGAAATGACGTTTGTAGAGAAGGAGGAGTACCAATATGTTGTTCGCCCAGACCAGGTTAAGCCACTGGATAATCTTAAGCCTGAAGGTAAATTCTACAGCCCTGAAAAACAGACATATCGACCAGGTGAACGTCCAACTCAAGTCAGGCCGGAAGATAACCTTAGACCCGAAGGTGAATTCTACACTCCAGATAAACCAGGTTTCAAACCTGCTGAGCGTCCAATTCAAAAGAAACCAGTGGATAATTTGCATCCAGAAGGAGAGTTCTATAGTCCGGAAAAACAGAAATACCAACCAGGTGAACGTCCATCTCAAGTCAGGCCAGAAGATAACTTGAAACCCGAAGGTGAATTCTACGCACCAGATAAACCAGGGTTTACTCCTGCAGAGCGTCCAGTTCAAAAGAGACCGGTGGACAATCTTAGACCTGAAGGAGAGTTTGTTGCACCTGAAAAACATGTATATCGGCCAGCAGAGAAAAACGAAAGGATCATAAGAAAAGATAATTTGCGTAGCGAAGGCGAAATGACGTTTGTAGAAAAGGAGGAGTACCAATATATTGTTCGCCCAGACCAGGTTAAGCCACTGGATAATCTAAGGCCTGAAGGTAAATTCTACAGCCCTGAAAAACAGACATATCAACCAGGTGAACGGCCAACTCAAGTCAGGCCGGAAGATAACCTTAGACCCGAAGGTGAATTTTACACTCCAGATAAACCAGGTTTCAAACCTGCTGAGCGTCCAGTTCAAAAGAAACCAGTCGATAATTTGCATCCGGAAGGAGAGTTCTATAGTCCCGAAAAACAGAAATACCAACCAGGTGAACGTCCAACTCAAGTCAGGCCAGAAGATAACTTGAAACCCGAAGGTGAATTCTACGCACCAGATAAACCAGGCTTTACTCCTGCAGAGCGTCCAGTTCAAAAGAGACCGGTGGACAATTTGAAACCAGAAGGAGAGTTTGTTGCACCTGAAAAACATGTATATCGGCCAGCAGAAAAAAACGAAAGGATCATCAGAAAAGATAATTTGCGTAGCGAAGGCGGAATGACGTTTGTAGAGAAGGAGGAGTACCAATATGTTGTTCGCCCAGACCAGGTTAAGCCACTGGATAATCTTAAGCCTGAAGGAAAATTCTACAGTCCTAAAAAACAGAAATATCAACCAGGTGAACGTCCATCACAAGTCAGACCAGAAGATAACTTGAAACCAGAAGGTGAATTCTACGCACCAGATAAACCAGGGTTTACTCCTGCTGAGCGTCCAGTTCAAAAGAGACCGGTGGACAATTTGAAACCAGAAGGAGAGTTTGTTGCACCTGAAAAACATGTATATCGGCCAGCAGAGAAAAACGAGAGGATCATCAGAACAGATAATTTGCGTAGCGAAGGCGAAATGACGTTTGTAGAGAAGGAGGAGTACCAATATGTTGTTCGCCCAGACCAGGTTAAGCCACTGGATAATCTTAAGCCCGAAGGCAAATTCTACAGCCCCGAAAAACAGAAATATCAACCAGGTGAACGCCCATCTCAAGTCAGGCCAGAAGATAACCTGAGACCCGAAGGTGAATTCTACACTCCAGATAAACCAGGTTTCAAACCTGCTGAGCGTCCAGTTCAAAAGAAACCAGTCGATAACTTGCGACCGGAAGGAGACTTCTACAGTCCCGAAAAACAGAAATATCAACCAGGTGAACGTCCAACTCAAGTCAGGCCAGAAGATAACTTGAAACCCGAAGGTGAATTCTACGCACCAGATAAACCAGGCTTTACTCCTGCAGAGCGTCCAGTTCAAAAGAGACCGGTGGACAATTTGAAACCAGAAGGAGAGTTTGTTGCACCTGAAAAACATGTATATCGGCCAGCAGAAAAAAACGAAAGGATCATCAGAAAAGATAATTTGCGTAGCGAAGGCGAAATGACGTTTGTAGAGAAGGAGGAGTACCAATATGTTGTTCGCCCAGACCAGGTTAAGCCACTGGATAATCTTAAGCCCGAAGGAAAATTCTACAGCCCTGAAAAACAGAAATATCAACCAGGTGAACGTCCATCTCAAGTCAGGCCAGAAGATAACCTTAGACCCGAAGGTGAATTCTACTCTCCAGATAAACCAGGTTTCAAACCTGCTGAGCGTCCAGTTCAAAAGAAACCAGTCGATAACTTGCGACCGGAAGGAGACTTCTACAGTCCCGAAAAACAGAAATATCAACCAGGTGAACGTCCATCGCAAGTCAGACCAGAAGATAACCTAAGACCTGAAGGGGAATTCTTCACTCCAGATAAACCAGGTTACAGACCAGCAGAGCGTCCAGTTCAAAAGAAACCAGTCGATAATTTGCGCCCGGAAGGAGAGTTCTATAGTCCCGAAAAACAGAAGTATCAACCAGGTGAACGTCCATCTCAAGTCAGACCAGAAGATAACTTAAAACCCGAAGGCGAATTCTACACACCAGATAAACCAGGATTTAGACCTGCAGAGCGTCCAGTTCAAAAGAGACCGGTGGACAATTTGAAACCAGAAGGAGAGTTTGTTTCACCTGAGAAACATGTGTATCGGCCAGCAGAGAAAAACGAAAGGATCATCAGAAAAGATAATTTGCGTACCGAAGGCGAAATGACATTCGTGGAGAAGGAGGAGTACCAATATGTTGTTCGCCCAGACCAGGTTAAGCCACTGGATAATCTTAAGCCCGAAGGAAAATTCTACAGCCCCGAAAAACAGAAATATCAACCAGGTGAACGCCCATCTCAAGTCAGGCCAGAAGATAACCTGAGACCCGAAGGTGAATTCTACACTCCAGATAAACCAGGTTTCAAACCTGCTGAGCGTCCAGTTCAAAATAAACCAGTCGATAATTTGCGTCCGGAAGGAGAGTTCTATAGTCCCGAAAAACAGAAATATCAACCAGGTGAACGTCCAACTCAAGTCAGGCCAGAAGATAACTTGAAACCCGAAGGTGAATTCTACGCACCAGATAAACCAGGCTTTACTCCTGCAGAGCGTCCAGTTCAAAAGAGACCGGTGGACAATTTGAAACCAGAAGGAGAGTTTGTTGCACCTGAGAAGCATGTGTATCGGCCAGCAGAGAAAAACGAAAGGATCATAAGAAAAGATAATTTGCGTACCGAAGGCGAAATGACATTCGTAGAGAAGGAGGAGTACCAATATGTTGTTCGCCCAGACCAGGTTAAGCCACTGGATAATCTTAAGCCTGAAGGTAAATTCTACAGCCCTGAAAAACAGAAATATCAACCAGGTGAACGTCCATCTCAAGTCAGGCCAGAAGATAACCTAAGACCCGAAGGTGAATTCTACACTCCAGATAAACCAGGTTTCAAACCGGCTGAGCGTCCTGTTCAAAAGAAACCAGTCGATAATTTGCGTCCGGAAGGAGAGTTCTATAGTCCCGAAAAACAGAAGTATCAACCAGGTGAACGTCCCACTCAAGTCAGGCCAGAAGATAACTTGAAACCCGAAGGAGAATTCTATGCACCAGATAAACCAGGGTTTAGTCCTGCAGAGCGTCCAGTTCAAAAGAGACCGGTGGACAATTTGAAACCAGAAGGAGAGTTTGTTGCACCTGAGAAACATGTATATCGGCCAGCAGAGAAAAACGAAAGGATCATAAGAAAAGATAATTTGCGTACCGAAGGCGAAATGACATTCGTAGAGAAGGAGGAGTACCAATATGTTGTTCGCCCAGACCAGGTTAAGCCACTGGATAATCTTAAGCCTGAAGGTAAATTCTACAGCCCTGAAAAACAGAAATATCAACCAGGTGAACGTCCATCTCAAGTCAGGCCAGAAGATAACCTAAGACCCGAAGGTGAATTCTACACTCCAGATAAACCAGGTTTCAAACCTGCTGAGCGTCCAGTTCAAAAGAAACCGGTCGATAATTTGCATCCAGAAGGAGAGTTCTATAGTCCCGAAAAACAGAAGTTTCAACCAGGTGAACGTCCAACTCAAGTCAGGCCAGAAGATAACTTAAAACCCGAAGGAGAATTCTACGCACCAGATAAACCAGGCTTTACTCCTGCAGAGCGTCCAGTTCAAAAGAGACCGGTGGACAATTTGAAACCAGAAGGAGAGTTTGTTGCACCTGAAAAACATGTATATCGGCCAGCAGAAAAAAACGAAAGGATCATCAGAAAAGATAATTTGCGTAGCGAAGGCGAAATGACGTTTGTAGAGAAGGAGGAGTACCAATATGTTGTTCGCCCTGACCAGGTCAGGCCATCTGATAATCTTAAGCCTGAAGGTAAATTCTACAGCCCTGAAAAACAGAAATATCAACCAGGTGAACGTCCATCTCAAGTCAGGCCAGAAGATAACCTTAGACCCGAAGGTGAATTCTACACTCCAGATAAACCAAGTTTTAAACCGGCTGAGCGTCCTGTTCAAAAGAAACCAGTCGATAACTTGCGTCCGGAAGGAGAGTTCTATAGTCCCGAAAAACAGAAGTATCAACCAGGTGAACGTCCCACTCAAGTCAGGCCAGAAGATAACTTGAAACCCGAAGGAGAATTCTATGCACCAGATAAACCAGGGTTTAGTCCTGCAGAGCGTCCAGTTCAAAAGAGACCGGTGGACAATTTGAAACCAGAAGGAGAGTTTGTTGCACCTGAGAAACATGTATATCGGCCAGCAGAGAAAAACGAAAGGATCATAAGAAAAGATAATTTGCGTACCGAAGGCGAAATGACATTCGTAGAAAAGGAGGAGTACCAGTATGTTGTTCGCCCTGATCAGGTCAGGCATTCTGATAATCTTAAGCCTGAAGGTAAATTCTACAGCCCTGAAAAACAGAAATATAAACCAGGTGAACGTCCATCTCAAGTCAGGCCAGAAGATAACCTTAGACCCGAAGGTAAATTCTACACTCCAGATAAACCAGGTTTCAAACCGGCTGAGCGTCCTGTTCAAAAGAAACCAGTCGATAATTTGCGTCCGGAAGGAGAGTTCTATAGTCCCGAAAAACAGAAGTATCAACCAGGTGAACGTCCAACTCAAGTCAGGCCAGAAGATAACTTGAAACCAGAAGGTGAATTCTACGCACCAGATAAACTAGGATACAGACCTGCAGAGCGTCCTGTTCAAAAGAAACCAGTCGATAATTTGCATCCAGAAGGAAAGTTCTATAGTCCCGAAAAACAGAAGTTTCAACCAGGTGAACGTCCAACTCAAGTCAGGCCAGAAGATAACTTGAAACCTGAAGGAGAATTCTACGCACCAGATAAACCAGGGTTTACTCCTGCAGAGCGTCCAGTTCAAAAGAGACCGGTGGACAATTTGAAACCAGAAGGAGAGTTTGTTGCACCTGAGAAACATGTGTATCGGCCAGCAGAGAAAAACGAAAGGATCATAAGAAAAGATAACTTGCGCACCGAAGGTGAGATGACATTTGTAAAGAAGGAGGAGTATCAATATGTTGTTCGACCTGAACAGGTTAGACCAACGGACAATTTAAAACCTGAAGGTGAATTTTACAGCCCAGAAAAATTAAAGTACCGCCCTGGCGAGCGCCCGTCTCAAGTTAAGCCGGAAGATAATTTAAAGCCTGAGGGTGAGTTTTACGCACCCGAGAAATCTGGCTTTAAGCCTGTTGAAAGACCCACACTGAAGAAGCCTCAAGATAATTTAAAGCCACTAGAAGGTGTAATGTATACTCCAGAAAAACAAAAATTTCAGCCAGCGGATCGGCCTGAACAAAAAAAACATGCAGACAATTTAAAGCCTGAAGGTCAAATGTATATTCCCGAAAAGGAATCATTTAAGCCAGCGGAAAAGGTTAAAACTGTTATAAGGAAAGACAACCTTAAAAGCGAGGGTACAATGACATTTACAAGAAAAGAAGAATATCATCAGGTCAAAAGACCCGATCAGATAAAGCCAACCGATAATTTAAAGACCGAAGGTCCATTCTATACACCTGAGAAACCCACATTTAAGCCAGCGGAAAGACCGACACAAAAGAAACCCAAGGATAACCTTAAGACAGAGGGTGAATTCTACAGGAGAACTGATAGAAGTGAAACGGACAGCAAGATACTAATTGAGAACGCTAGAAGAGAACCAGCAAAGAGGCCGGTAGATAATTTGAAGCTCGAAGGATCAATGAAAGTGACAAGAAAAGATGATTACAAGACAACAACGACAGCCATCGACAGAGTACAGCGTACTCAAAAATACAAGCACAACAGCTCTTCCATCAGTTTGGGAACTGACACTTCAATTCTTAAAACAACCAATCAAATGAACTTTGTGTCGGGCAGGGACGCAATAAAGCAAGTCGATTCTGATAGCCAAAAACCAGTCGATGGCTTGATAATAGTTTCAACGAAAAAGGTTACTACTGTTGTCGGTGGTCGGGCTAAAAAAGAACCGGAAACCGAATATGTGAAGCGACCAGCTAAAATTAATGTTATTGAAAACGTGTCCAGAAATACGACAACGACAAACATCGAAAATACTCAAAACATACATCAAGAAACAACGTCAATGCAAAGAAATCACAATACTCTGGAAAAATCTGATGTGATCATCGATCAGATAAAAGGGTCAACAGCTGATAGCAGTGCTCTCATGAGCTCCACAACAACCAGAAGAAATCAAAATGGTACAGTTACTAACAATGCTATGGGATCCAATGGCTCAACATCACACATCGTCTCCAGCAGTACAGCTACCAGTAAGGTCAATGGTGATTCAACATCTCAGGTTGTCGGTGGTCGTTCAGTGACCGACCATATAACCAACGATAGCTCTATATCTCGTGTGGTCAGTGGAATGGACCGTATGACAGGTGGCACCTCAACATCTCGTGTGATCGGTGGCAGCTCAGTTCAGACTAACAACGTAACAGGCAGTTCAACTTCCCAAATGAGCTCCTCAAAACATTTCCATCACAGGAAAAGTGAGTTTTCGTCAGAAGCTGATGTGTCCAACACCATATTCCATCGTAAGAGCGTTTCAAGCGACTCAAATGCCATGAACAGTAGCTTAACATCAACCGGCAAGATGCAACGCAAGAGTATTCTCAACCTACACGAGCAGCCATCTAGCACCAGCGCCCATTCGAATGATCGCCAGAGCTACAGCAGCATTCATCGCCAAAATAAGGAATCCGACTTGAGCACAGGCTTCTCCACGGACCGTCGCAGTTGCAGCATCCACAAAGAAAATAAGGAACATCAAGTAAAAACCTCGTCATCTACTTCATCGATGGCAAAAATTATTTCGGGAAGTGCTGACAGCTCTAATGCCAATAGATCAAACTTAGAAAGGTCAACAGTTACACGCACCTATGTTTCAGGCGGCATTGATTTCCCATCCCAATCCCAATCTCAGAACGAGCGACATATGACGCGTCATCGTGGTAGTGGTAGCCAACATTTGTCCAGCGGCATAAATTTCTCCTCCTCTTCCTCGTCCACTCCATACAACGTTCATGGTCAGAGTGAACGTATTGTGAGCGCACGTCGCGGCAATCAATCTTCGATCAGTCTGGGCAACGAGAAGTTTACCGGCTCCAGTCAATATAAGAGCGAATATATAACTGCCCCAGCAACAACGTGTGCTGTGCATAAGATAAAACAAGGTGCATTCCAACATACCAGAAGTACACACGATCATAAATTTTATAAAACCTCTAACTAACTAACATTTGGAAACGTTTGTACGTTTTCTTTGTCGTGTCTTGTCTGCATATCATATCACATAGTGCCTTAAATTCCATGACAATATTTTTTATACAATATCTACTCACCAAAACAAAACAAACAAAAAAATAAAGCTATAAGATTAACAAATAAAAGCATATAATTTTCAACAAAAAAATTGAGCATGTGAATTTTTTTCTTAAAGTAAACAAGGGTTTATTCAACGTGAGATGATGGTTTTTATTGAGAATTTTTAAAAGATGCTAGTGTTGTTTTTTAAAGGCTATTATTGTTTGTATAAGTACAGCAACTGTATAATAAATATCGTTTAAAAAAACGATTTCAACTACATTTATAAATATTATATGCATGGTTTATAAACAATCAATGTGTTCTATCTATTCTTTATTGGATTTACATACACTCAAATTTGTATAATGGCTTATTGTTGTCATATCTTTGTGTGTGTAATTTTTCCCTCTATAGTATATGTATATATAGATATATATATATATATAATATGCGTTCATACAATATATATCAATAATTTATTTAATTATTCTTTACTTAAATTAGCTTAGGAGATTCATATATCATGTTTGGAAGACATTTGTTTCGCTTGTTTTGGAAGACTTGCGTTTCGTTTCTTATTGACTAAGTTTATTGTTTCGTTTTCTTTCATATAGCATCATCATAAATTATCATGGTCTGCATTTTTGACATTTAATACAATATTTTAACTATGTTTATAGTTTGGAAGACTTGAGATGTTTTGACAAAAATGCAGATCATAAAACCCAACAAATATATATACCAACAAGGTATTTGTGTTACCCAGTTACAGTTATCTAAAAAAAGTTTCGTAACAATGGTACTAATACAGTTTAAAATGGAAGACCAATCTCGAATGCATTGATTAGGGCATTGCCAGAATCATAGATGCCAATAACGCCGAAGAGCACACCTAGCGATATGATGAAGTAGTCTGTAGCAATTTCTTTTTGATCGAGCAGATGACCCTTGATTTTGATGTGGAAGTAGCAGGGCCAAATGAAGCTCAACATGGTGCCAGTGAAGCTGCCAATAAAGCCCATAAGTATTGAAAAGTGTGGTATGAATATGGCCATAAGGACAGTGGATAAAATAATAGCCACACGGAAGCCCAATCCCCAGACCTTAAGCTCACCATCAAGATTCCAGATGGTCGGAAATTTGGTTTTTGGCTGGCCACGGAAGAAATTACGTTCCAGTAGCTCACAGGCAGCATAGTATGGCAATGGATAGCTGAGTATGGCCTTGATGACCAGGAAGAAGTTGACCATGCCCTTAAATCCCTGCGAATGCAAATTATTGGTAATAACCTGCTGCGTATCGTTCTGGAAGGTAAGGAAGCAGATGTAACCAAAGCCTGCCTTGAATGCAGCAGCAGCTATGTGGGACCAGTCCAACATCCAATCAAACTTGGAACGATCTATCATGTTTCCCTCAAGGGTGGGCAGAAATATCTGTGAGGTGTACGAGAAGACAATGACGCCTAACGAAATGGGAAAGTTTTCCATGTCAATGCTCCAGCGTACCTTGGACCAGCCCCAGTCGCCTATCTGAAGCAGACAATAGCCCAATATTACCGCATTTATCACAATATGTGACATGGTGCACCAGAAGGATAGCGTCGACACCATTTTCAGTGACTTGAGGAAACCCATGGGCAGTAAAAAGATGCCAATAAACAACATCCAAGAGCGCGAGTCGAACGATCCTTGCGGATAGGTGCCCGCCAACAGATCTCCACAAACGACAACGTATAAGATGCACGTCATCAATAGCTCAATCAGCTGGGCAATGCTAACGGCCCGAGCACCCAACTTGGGACCGAAACACACTTTGGCAATCGCCACATAGCTGTCACGAACGCGCACCATTTGACCGGTGGCCGGGTCAGGTTCGTAGAGGCACTGCACTAGCACTTTACCCGTATAGCAGCAAATGTGGGCAATGCCCACCATGGCAATGATGGCCCAATATCCGCCATGCAAGACGGCAAATGGCAGCGATACGATGAACATGCCCTGAATCGCATTTGTCACATTCCAGGCAGCCTGGAACTCGTCGATTTTGCAGCCGCCGCCACCTTCACCCTCGCAAACAAATGAGCTGCCCTCCGAGGCGATGCTGCTTTGCCTAGAAGTGGACAAAAACAATGAGCCAGTGCATCATTGGATGGCTGTTTTAAATGCAAAACATACCTGAATCCATCGGTTTGCTGATACCTGCCATCGTACTCGTTGCCCACAAACGATGTGCTCTGGTATTCGGTTTTATGGTCACCGTCAGCCGCTTGCTCATTCGTCCAGCTGCCCGCATTTCGAAAGGGATTCGAATTCATCTCTGTGGGTAGCTCACTGCCATCGCCAACAGTATCACCTGCTGGTGGAAACATGCCTTGACCTTGACCCTGTGCAAAATTCTGCTGTGGATTGCTGGTGCCACTTGTGCCTGCTGGCTCTTGATAATCCTTGCGTGCTGGAATTGTCTGTCTAGCCGTTTGCACGGCAACATTGAGTATGTTCCTTAACGGTGGCAATGGCATTGCTTTCAATTTCGTTATGAATGACATGTTGTTGTTGACGATTACTTAGAGAGAGCTCTCTCCTGTAGGTGGGTGGGTGATTGCTTGATGCGAATGGTGTTTAGTGGTGATGGTGGTGGTGGTTTGGGTGGATGACGGCGGCCCCTTTTATCTATCAAGTTGTAGTGCGAATTGTACGGATGCTGAAGTTTATCGATTTTGCTGAATGTTGAAATGTTATCTCGAATTGCGTCTGTTGATTTCAAATTATTCACATTGATCAACTAAAATTAAGCAACATTACTAACAATATTTAACTTAAAAACTTAATTTTCGCTAGATTTTTTTTTGTGGTAATTTTTCGTTTTACAAATTTACTTAGGCAGCGCATAAATGGCGCTCTATGCGAATGCTTTCATCAAAACTTCACACATTTTTTATTATTCGCTCACTTAGCTTAACTGGAACTTGAAATGTAGTTTCAAAAGCTGCATCTCTTTTTGTTTTGTACAGTTGAAATTATTTAAGAATCGTATGGAATTATTGAAATTTATGTAACGTTTTAAAGAAATCCTTCAGCCCGTTCAGCACAGCAGCAAGAAAAGAATATATCCTTTCATCTTTTTTTTTATCTACAATCTCATAGTATGAAGCATTGCGCAGTCGCCAGATGGCAGATGCTGTGTATCGGTTGGACAGTGTCAGGTGTCATATGGTTGCAAACTGTCAAACTTACGTTCCACACTGATTTAAACACTTATTTTAAAATTAATGCAACCTAGCAAGTTTCATCGCGAATTTCAATTTTATTTCAATGCAAGCTAGCTTAAGTTGAACATATTTCATATTTGATATAGTACATACATGATAATAATAATAATCAAGAACTCTATATATATAGTACAATTTATTAAGAAGGATATGGAGAAGGAGCTGGGTAGGATCAATACTTATGCGTACCTAAACCAAGCGCTAAACTCTAAATTTTTCAAATATAACAAATTTCGAGAGATGCGCATTTTATTTATCATCAATTGCTGTAGCAGGTTTTGCGCACACCCGCCAAAATATTACTAATCTCATCATCCTTGCGCTGTTGCTGCGGCTGACGCTGTTGCTCGAATATCATCTCACCAACGCCCATGCCGGGTGTGGCGCTGCCTGCTGCCAGAGCACCATTAGCTGCAAAATGATGATGATGATGGTGATGATGTGGATGGGAATGGGCATGGGCATGTGGATGCGGATGCGGATGGGATTGTGTTAGAGAAAGATGGTGCTGTTGCATGGCTGCTTCTGTCTCGGCTGTTGATGGAGGTGCCGGTGGTGTTGGTGCCGTCTGCTGTGGCAGCAATTGTACACCCGATCCATTCGTCTCATAGTAGTTGCCATAGTGTAAGTATGGGCTGCTCTGCATAGGCTGTCCATAGGCAGCGGATGAAGCTGATGTTTGTTGGAACGGCACGGCTAGCTGCAATGGAAAGGCGGAGTACGGCAACTGTGTGTAATAGCTGGTGCCTGTTGGTGGTGCTGATGGCGCTGCCGCTAGCAACATGGCATTGTTATAGGCCTCCGCCTCGTAATCGTCATAGTTTTGATTTGTATCCGGATACTTCGAACACTTCTGTGCACTGCTATTGTTATCCGTTGTCTCCTTGTGCTGATCATAGTCCAGCTGCTCGTTGCTCTGATAGCGCAGAAAATCCTCATATTGCATTCCATACGCATTAGATAGATAATCATTGGTGCAGTTACTCTCGGCCATGGCCACTGTATAGCTGTTTAGATCACTTGGACCGGATGCACTGGAGGTTACTGTTGCTGTTGACATGCTGGCGTTGCTGTTGCACAGCTGCTGCTGCTGTTGTTGCTGCTGTTGTTGTTGTTGCTGTTGGTGTTGCTGATGTTGGTGTTGCTGTTGGTGCTGATGGTGCAAGGAGTTGCTGCTACGCAGTGAGTTGCTCGCATCGTCATCATTGGCACTGGACACCGGTGGATAGAAGGTGCCCTTGACAGAGTGTCCATGATCCAGCAGACCACGATTGTTGCATGTCACATACATGCCACGTGCGGCAACAACTGCCACAGAACTAGCCAGCGGATAAGTTGCATAAATACTCGTTTGTTGTTGCTGCTGTTGCTGGTGTTGTTGCTGCTGCTGCTGCTGCTGTGCCTTAGACTTCTCCTCGGCCTTGGCAAGCTTCTCGCTGCGCTGCTTGCTAGCGCGATTTTGTGCCGCTGTTGGCTTTGTTAGCTTCTTGAGCAGCAGGGAATTATCATAGCTGGGATTTGTGGCACCCGGTGATGCAGCCAGACTCTCAATCTGTTCCGTACTATCCGCATTGCTAAAGCAGTCCACGGAACTTGGCGAGAAGCTTGGCTTTAACGGCTGCTCGTACAGTCCGCCCACATTTTGTGGCGTCGAGTTGCGGCTGTCGTCGGTGGGCGTGTTATAGCTGCCACTGGTTGCTGTTGCAGACAATGGCGGCGTTGACAGCTTGGGCGTTGTTTTGGTTGCTGCCATTGCTGCAACAGTTTGGGACGTTGACTCACCCGACGGCTCTTTGCCTGCCTGTGATATGGTGCGCAGCTTGGATTGCTTTCGCCTGCGGGGTCGATACTTGTAGTTCGGATGCTCTGTCATGTGTATGACCCGTAAGCGTTCCGCCTCCTCGACATAGGGTCGACGATCCTGTGGCGTCAGTGAACGCCACTTTTTGCCTGCAAAAAAAAAAAACGATTAACTTTAGTTCAGACTTAAACTGAAGCATGATTTCCTCTCCCTTACCCAACATCTTGCTTAGATCGGCATTATGCAGATCGGGATTCTCGTCGGCCAGCTTCTTGCGCTCGATTTTGGCCCACACCATGAACGCATTCATTGGCCGGCGTATGCGCGACTCTTTGGCACTTTTTGACTGATTACCGCCTGGTCTGTACTTCAAATCGCTGGGCATGGCCTTGTGCCGGTCCAGATAGCCACAATTCGGTGCACATATGTCACCCTTGTAGTCGTAGCTCCACATTGACGCCGGCTCAATGGGTGAATGCGATGATCCTCCACCCACTCCGCACTCATCCACTGGCCCACCAACAATCATACTTGCATGCGGATGTGATAAGAACTTGTTAAGCATCGAACTGCCGCCTCCTCCGCCACCCAATAACGGTATATTGCTGCTGATTAATGAGCCACTGGCTCCGCCTACACTATAAGCAGCACTGGACACCATCGGCGAGTGGCTGTGACTGTGCACCGAGAGCGTTGCTTCGTTCATTGAGTGCTCATTGTCGTAGCCGGCGCTTTGTATGGCTGGTGAGTGGAGACTGGGCGAGGAGTGCTCACTGCCCTGTCTTACATGGTAGATGCCATCGCTGGGACTCTCGTGCAGCAGTCGTCCATCCAAGTATCCAACATGTTCCGGATAATCGCTGCCAACGGTTGAGTGGCTAAATTCTGGTGTTCGGGACACGTGTGGATATTTCTTAGCACTTTAACAGAATAGAGAAAAATAAGTTTCATATTTTATCCAAAAAAAAGATTTTTATAACGTTTGCAAATATGTTGTTATAATAAGAAGATGCTCAAATTATTTTCTTATCATTTAACGACTTAAGCTTAATATATTTACACTCACTCATATATCTCCCGACTATATTTTGTTTTAAAAACCTTGTGAAAATCGTATTCGAATAATATAAATTCAATCCTTTGAAAGAATTTACTCTCTTTAATTAAGTTTATGTATTTTTATTTATTCATTAGAAACGTTTACTTGGTTTTTATTACTTTTTACATTAGTTAGATTTAAACTTTTCACGGGCAACATTCGTCAATCTACATATTTGAAGATTTGAACATTTCGAAAGTCGAAATAGTCAGTTGCATTAAGGATTGGAAACAATAACTTTTTAAAAAAGATTCTAACGCTTTGTGAAAACGTCTTAAAGTCAGTTTATCGAAAAGTTATGATTCAACTCTACACTGATTAACTCAATCCTTAAAGGAAAAATATGTTAAGCTCCCTGTGTTTTTAAGTGTAACCTTTTAAATTTGTGCCGTTCCTAATTAGAGTTGAAATCGTTTACGCATGTTTCTCATGGTGTTTATGAGCTACTGTTTAAAATAACGAACGGACAGTTAAAAGAAATGTCGGCAATTTTTGTCTTATAATGATATTAAAAATCGCCGCTAAATACGTTGACAATTTTCACGTTTGCAAAATACAACAAAATAAAGTAAGAAAACGAAAACAAAGGTACAAACTTTGCGTTTATATCAGACACCAGCGAGCACAGTGAGAACGGCCAAAGGAGAGGACTGAAGAGGAGGTAAGGCTTAAAACTGGACCAGAGCATACTCCATACACCAAGCTCAAAAGTTGGCCCTGCAACGTTGCGCTCCTTAATGTCAGTGGACATAAATGTAAATTGGGCGCGTGCAGCTATTGTATTATCAAAGGAGGCCGCATTGCCGCAAAACCGAGCCAGGGTAAGCAAAGAAGCTGTAGTTGAAGCTGAAGCTGGAGCAGAAGCTTGGGGCCCCCAGACCCTTTATGCATAACTTTTAAAACTTGCGACATATCGACACATTTCAAAGTAATTCGGCTTCCAGGAATTCAAGCTGGAGCAGCCACAGCAGCCAAACGAGACAAGTTTAAATATTACCAAAGCTTTAGCCCTGAGACTCTTTGCTCCCTAAGGGAGAACCCCCGAACATTCGACTCTTCTGTCTCGGTTTTGCTTGCTGTGTGTGTTTGTGTGTGTGTGTCTGCGTGTGTCTTTTGGCTCCAGCTCTCGATTTGTTACCGTTTGAATTTATTGCTGCCCACTTCACTTTTGGTCTATTGTCTTAAGCCTTGGCTGGCTCGACAGTCTGGCTGTCTAACTGACTCTCTGTCTGGCTCTTTTGCCTACAAACTTCGGAGCAAGCAAAAAGAGCTCAGCCTAATTGTTAACTGCTGCCAGCCAGCCATAGGTTACTTTGGCGCAACAGCTAGGCGCTCTAGTTTTTAGCTTTCTTTGGCCAAAAGCGCGCCCAGAGCGCAACAAAACCATTTTACCACAAAAGTTAAGGCCCCCAAAAACAGACAAACAAACACAGTGCCTAGAGTGCCCCCAACAGGCTATACAGCTTCAGTTGGATAATTTATTGAGGGTTCCTGGTGACATCGTTACGTTTTTGATATTCGGTTGCGGCTGCCGCTGCTGCTGCTGCTGCTGCTGCTAAATACTTTACCAAAGGCAAACAAAATTATGCCGTCCGGATCTGTATGCCTGTCCAAACTGGACGGTCGGTTGGTCGCTCTGTCTGTCGGTCGTTCGGTCGGTTTTTGGGCTCTGACTTGGGTCTTACTTCGGTTTGCTTTATCCTAAGCGCGCGCTCACGATCCACGACGACAGCAGAGCGGCTTTGGGCTTTGGGCTTTGGCTTTGGGGGCTTAGCCACTGGTCTCAGCGTCTTAGCCATGGCCCTGATTTTAAAATAGGACACATACAGTGGCCGGTAAGTTGGCATTTTTATGCGCGCAAAATGTCAACATCTTTGCAAAATGCCACATATTCCACATTGCGGTCCTCTGTCGTCCACCACTGTCTGTTTGTCTGTATTTCTACTCGTTGTATGCCTCCTTTATACTACTATATGCCCTGTCTCCCCGTCTCCCTGTCTTTGTGTACCTCTGTCCGTTGTCCAATGTCCAATGTCCACTGTCTGCTGTCCAAGTACTGACTCGGTGGACTGTGGCAACAACGTTTTGTTTACGACAACCGCAACGAGGCGACTCTGCTGGTGGCTTCAACTGGCTGCTGCTGCTGCTGCTGCTAACTTGGCTAACTCACGGCTGCCGCAAAGTAGGCAACTTTGCGCTTTGTGGCCTTAACAAGCCCCAAACAAAACTTCATTCAGAAGCCGCATTGATCTGGGGGAGAGAGTGTCAGCCCTTTAGCATATTGTGATTCATGTGTCGCTGCGCGAAGACAGCCTTTTAAGTTTAAATCCTCTCCCCCTGAATCCGTCGCTGACTCGCTCCTCTTGTTTCGATTTGCTTACAGTGAAGGAAAAGGCGGCGGCATTTTGTTGCTGATTTTTTTGTTTTTTTTTCCAACCAAAGTTTTTAAATATTCTTTGTTTAATCAGACAAATAACTTATATGAAAGCTGCATAACAATTTTCTTGACTTCTTCAACAAACAAAAACAGCGAAAGTCACCAAAGTTTATTATATATTAAATACTTTATATAGACTGTCGTTCAATTTACTTGCTGTACTTAAGTCACACGCTCCAAATACTATTTACCAAGCATTTGCTTTCAAGTCTGGAGAAAATTCTAAGACTAAAAAAAATAAATCATACGTACATATATTATGCCAGATATCTGGCGCGTGTGAACTTAACTTCAACTTTGTTATGTGAAACTAGAAGAGTTTAAGGCCATGTTACTTATACGGTTATTTTTTTTTTAGCTTTTAACCGCCTTGCAAAATAATCATTATTTAATAATTGACTAACCCTAGATACATGCATTAAAAAATATCTTACTTTTGCAATCTTGCACCTTATGAATAATTCCAAAACCTTTCATCTATGTTTTATTATTATTCACAGAAATTTAACCTTGCGTCACAATTTAGTAACTTTACAATTTTACGAAATTACTTAAAAACATATTATCCTAGCTTCATCTAGATATTTGAAATGCTTTAGCTATTTTAAAGACTATTGAGCAGACAAAGACTTTTAAAATAAACTTGGAATATTTTATTTTGTAATATCTGTTTTTGATACTTGGCAGACGATTTAAATAAAAAGTTATTTTGAATACTCTCTTACAGCATATTCTTTTCAAAAATTTGAGTTTCCTGTTTGCTCTTGCTTTTTTGTGTATTCTTTTATTTCACTTCTTTCTAAAACAGTCGAACTTCCTTTGAACAAAACTTCGTATATCAAAGTTTTCTAAAACAAATTATTTTCCAAAACATAACAATTTGGTTCAATTAAAAACCCATTCAATCTTAGGAAATTTCTCTGTAAAGAAGTTTTTTCTTGTTTCGTTTCATGAAAGTTTGACTTAATAGTTAAATCCAAATTCTGGCCAAACGTTTTTTATTTGTCATAATATTCTGAATGCCGGAATTTTAAATAAAATCATCTACAGTTTCTATTTTTCTTTAGAGTACCTTTCCGATTTTGAGAAAAAATTTTCAAGCTTCTTTATGACTAAACAAACTGCTCAAAGATAGTAAAAACTTTTCGAATCCTATGTTATAAATATTATAATACCTCATTAAAACGTGACAAAACAGAAAGACAAAAATAAATATAAAACGATTAACCATTCTTTCAACCAAATCTATTTCTTGTGTGCCATTTTTCAACTGATAATAAAACTCCTTAATATATTCTTTACCATCCCACAACAATATCTATTTATTAGCTAGGCTTTAGTCATTTTTCAGAAGGCATTAATTAAAATGCATCGTATTATAGCCGGCCATATTGAGCTGGTTGACGATGGTTGCTGTTGTTTTTGTTGGTCGCTTGTAAACTTGTGGTAATAAAAGCCATTTTGGTTTTTACTGTGATGCCCACAGAGTGGGTGTGGCCTGCATTGAGATGCAGCATCTGCTCTGCTCCATTTGCAGTCTATTGGCTGATGGTGCCAGGCGCCCCAAAACCCGAATACATTTGTTTCCAACTCATTTTACGTTGACTCTTATAAAAAACAACAGCAACACAAAACCAGTCTGGCCCCAGGGACGGCTTGGGACGGAACGGGCCAGTTCAAGATCTCAGTGTTGGCTGCTGCTTGTTGTTGTTGATCGTTGTTTGTGTGTTGTTGTTGTTGTTGTTGTTGTGGTGCCAAGGCAACTGTGGCCCAGGTGTGATGTACTGGAATAACTTAACGACGCAGTCGCAACGCATACATATGCATAAGTATGTGCGTGTCGCAGTATCAGTGTGTGTTTATGTAGATGCTGGCCTGTTGTTGACCAATAAGCATAAACAGCTTCAGCATCCGGCCCAGCTAACCGCCATCTTAGCGCGTTCGTTTTAATGAACCAACAACATCAACAACACGAAAAGGTAAACGCAGCTACCTGTGGCAATCTTAAGACTGTAAAATGAGAGACCATCAGAAAGAGACAGGGAGCCAGAGAGAGAGAGAGAGAGAGAGTGAGGTAAAGAGGTTATATATACTCATGTGCACATAATTTCATATATATAATTTAACTAATGAAGCCAAGCATTTAAAGCTGCTTGCCTCTCTATTGGGTCTCTTTAGGGGCCCTACCCGATCCGATCATCATCCTCCAATGTATGTACGAGAGCGAACCACAAAATGCACAGAAAATCCCGAGGCCAAAACGATGCTGTTGTTGCTGCGAATGAGTTCGGCTAATGAGGTTTACAGCCGTCTCCAAAGAAACAACGCCAAGACCCAGTTCTCACACACAAAAGCCATTTTAAGAGCAAGAAAAATGACAGACTCAAGAAATATGTACTAAAAATTTAATGGATTTTATCACGCACATACGACAAACTACAGAAAAGAAAAAAAATAACTCCCTCAATAATTTGTTAGTGCAAGTTGAGATATATAGTAGATAAGTACTATAAAGCAATATATGTACATTTTATGTAAAAGAAACTATATAAACGCTTAATGAACTAATGTTAAGTATTATCATATGTTTTAATACCTTTTAGTACTCAATAGAAACCGAATCTGGTAAATATTTTTAAAATCCTTGTGTTATTAAAATAATAATATCATAAATGATGATTTTAAATAAAACTTTATCTACAGATTCGAATTTTCGCCATACGATAATTATTAAAATGCCAGCTTAATCATTAAAAATTAGTAATTAGTAACGCAAGTTTAATTGTTCCATTAAAAAAAATAAAGTTTTATCTCAAAAATTTTCGCAAATATTATAATTGTTATCGTTCATAATTTATTCGGTTTTATTATCTTGAAACATATCAACAGGTTGTTAAAACTGAGATTATTAATATTACACGCTAATTGGCGAATAAATAATGATAAAGCAGTTTATTTAACTTATTAGTAAAGTCTGTAATTAAGTTGTCGCATCCTGATTTATTTGTATAGTATATTAGCAAAATCCATGCAAATGTAATAAAAAATAATAGTTTCAATTAACTATTTATCCAACTCTGCAAAACTGTTATACACGTAAATAAAATGAAACTACAGCTCCAAAAATAAAAACTTAACTTGGTTTTAGAAAAAATATGCAAATCAATTGAGATTGAAACTAAAGTTAGCCCGTTTTGAGCTTGCCCAAATTGATGTGTCTACCCATTTCGTGGATTGATTTATAGAGCGAAACTGAAACAAAAACCTTCCACAGGATGCTCAAAAAAAAAAAGCAAAAAGCCATAAGATTTCCAAATATGTGACAAAATGTGTGACAGAATTGTGCAAAAGTATTTCGATCATTTTTTGTACGAAAGAAACTTTCTAAGAAGTGTGAAAGGGTTTTTTTTAAATATATAGTCCAGAAGAAAAAAAAAACAAAGAGTTATGAATCTAGTAAAACTAAACCGGATGCTTCGTAAGGTTAGTTACTGGGTAACTGTTTGCCTATGTAAATATCATGCACAGCTATCAGAGAGTTTAGATCACAACTTAATCATTTTAATGAGCATGGCCACATGATGACCTCTCTCCCTCTCTCTCAACAACTTATATACGATGTTTATGTTTCTTTTATATACTAGTTAGTTATTATTATGTTTGACCTCTTGGGAGTTTTGTTTTCTCAGACTTTCTTAGTGAGCGGCTAGCAGCACCATGAGGTTTTGGTTCACTTTCCACTTGAACAATTTCGAGTCCGAGTCTGATGTTTTTAGAGAGGAGAGCTAGCTTGTTCTATTCTAAACTATTCTACTACTATTTACATACTATATTCACACAGAATGCACACAGTGAAACGCCAAAAGCGGACACACGCATACAAGTGCAAGTGCTTTAACTAGATGTTGATCTAAGTTTTATGTGCCTTTAAGCATAAAAAATATATATACATATGTATATACAAAATCTAAGCTAACTTTCGTATATGTATGGATATAGTTAGACATTCCCTTCCTGCTGCTAGTGTTGTTTTTTATCTCTAGTTTTGTATCTGTGTGTTTGGCTAAGTCTTAAAATGCTCCACCCCACCACCGTCATAGACATAGTCTGTGCTTAAACTTATACTATATAGTATTTCTATATACTATGTAGCTGGGAGAGCCAGAGATATATACGAGAAATCTAGAGAATTTCTTCACAACTACCAGTGCATTTTTCCATTTTTCATTATGGTTATTATCTTAAAAGATATGTATCTTCGCTACGGTTGGATATAATTAAACAACAGTGTTGTTGTTGTTTTTTTTTTTTTTTTGTTTTAGCATGGGAAAAATGTAAATATTACTTGTAATTTGTTAGCAGATGATGTGGATGTTCGTGATCATATGAGGGTTCCATTTTTATACGGCTATAGTAACACAGCAACAGCTACGTTGTTTCGTGGTAACGGTGACTCCAACGACGACGTCGACGACGACGAATTGTTGCAGGTTGTTGTTGTTGTTTTTGTTGTTCTCGTTGTTGTTGGTGTTGTTGTTGGTGGTTTGTGCTTTGCTTTAGCTTTAGCAGGGCCAGCAGCATTTTGCTTAATGTTGCATTATTCCGTTAGCTTTTTTTCCCTAAGCGACCGTGCTGGCCGTGGTACCATTTTGCCCAGAGTACCAACAACCAACCATAAATTTGTTAATTCGTTGTTGTCTTTTAACTGGCATGTGTGAATTTGTGTCTATTTGTTGTGCGGGTGGGTGGGTGTGTGTGTGTGTGTTTGTTTGTTTGTTTTGTACTTTAATTTGTGCTAGTTTAAGACCTAACCCACATTAGGCACTTGAAATTTTGCAATGATTTTGTTTCTTTGATTTTTTCTTTATTATTAATCTTTTTCACGAATTCATTCAACACTTTAAGGCACTTTTATTATGTTGAGAACCAAGCTCTTGCTCTTTTTATATTTTTCGTTAATATGCACACAAATTTATATTTTTGGAAGGATTAATATTATTTGATTGTTAAACTTTATTTATAGTTATTGCTGGCTGTTTTATTATTATTTTTACCAATGACAGCTGGTTCTGTTACGATCCCACGTTAGACAAGATCAAGAGGTTGGCGAAACGCGTTTACGATCACGAAATGTCTTGCGACGACTAATGAACGTATCTGGTGCTTAAAATCAAGGGCTTCAACATTTCACAAAAACAAAACCGAGAGCGGATTTGCCGTCGCCGTTGCTGTTGTTGTTGTTGTTGTTGTTGTTGTTGCTGCTGCCTTTGGCTCACAAGTTTACAATACACTTGGGAAAATGTACAACACAACGCATTGACATATAAAACGGACCTACAACTATATACTACGATTAAGCAGCAACGGCAATAGATGCAGATACAGATACACATATACACAAGCACACAGATATACATAGATACACAGCGCTGCTGTTGTTGTTTTTGGTTGTATGTAGATATTTATGATTATAAGCGCAACGCGCAACAGCAGCAGCAGCTGCTGCCGGATGAGAGATTTGGCCAAGCCAAAAAAAAAACCAACACACTGCAAGTTTGGTGAGACACATGAACCACGCCGATGACAAACCGCAAGCTAACTAACTGCCAACTGCCAAACTGGCAACTAACAACTGGCGAAACTTGGCTTAAACTTAATGTGTTCAATCTGCAGTTCTCTCTCTCTCTTGTTCTCTCTCTCTCTCTCTCTCTTTGTGAACTAAGATCTCCCGACTCTGAGTCGCAGTCGAATGCATAAGGCCAAAAAGCGCACAAGCAAAACCTTTTGCGCAGTCTTTCGGCCAGCTTGAAGCTGAGCAGCGACGACCCCAGAGCAAGAGAATGAGAGACAAGCACAAGCACAAACTGGGGAGAGAGCGCACTGTCAGCTGCCCAGTAAAGCGGAACGTGGACGCAGGTCTCATTCTGGGGCAAGTGTTCTCAACAGCATTCGAGCAACAGGCGGCAACGTGCGGCAAGTTCTTTTGAATCTAAAAATGAAACAGTCTTATTTAATATTCCTTCTCGCCGAGTATTTTACTATAGAACAAAAACCAAAAACAAATGAAAATAAAAATGTTCGAACCGAGAGCTAAACTAGCTCCCTCTCTGGCTCCCTTTGCGCTTGCCTCTTTGTCTCCAGCAGCTGTCGCATTCACTGACAATAATATGACATGAAAACCAGTTCTCGGTCTTTTAATGTGTTGTGGGAGAGAACGACTTTGCATTTGGTTTGTTTCAATTGGTGGAGGCCCCCAAGTCGCCAGTCGTATTGGTGTGTGTGCCAGCCCCAAATACATGGCCTATACACAAACATGATACACATACATACATACACATACGTCGGAGCATATGCAAATACTGTAATATGCGGAACCTTTGTAGCTACTACTTTCAACAATTAGTATGTTAGTATATTAACTTATCAAAAAATCTAACTTTTTTTATAATTCAAAAAATTCTTTTTTCGAAAATAATTGAAATTAAACTAAATATTTTCTGGAGTTGGTAAATTGATATGTTTTTACAAAAATGTATTCAAATTGTTGTTTTATTCGAATTTCTTATTTTGAGACTCTTTAAATCATAAAATACAGAGTACATTATTTATTTACTAAATTAAGTTTAACAATAAAGCATTGAGAGTCTTTGAGGGTTACAATAAAATATGAATAAATATATTTAAATTAAATTTAAAAATGCAACAAGTTTCTAAACGTTGATTGTTTTAAAATGTTCGAAACTGACAAGAAAGCGTAAAAGCAACAAATGATTTCTAACCTAAGTATCGAAAAATAAGCTTAATATTATAACAGATAAAATTAATAAGAATTCCTTGAAGATGACAAAAATATTAATTTGATAAATCTTTTGATCTGAACTTAAATATATATATTTGAATTTTTTAAAATTTTATCTTTGAAAACTGATCATCTTCTGTGGAATGTAAAAGCATTTTGAACACAATACTTCTTCAGCGACTGTTAATAGCTATCTGACTCAAAAAGCTAACTTTATATACACATTTTTGTCAAACTGTTTATATGTTGAAGGCGTTATATAACATCTTATCAATGGCTTTAGCCAAAACAAAATTAATATTCAAATAAAGCCGTATTTAATTTTTATTTCATTTATCCACCCACTTTTGCATGCAACCAAAACGCCGACTGATTGGTATCCACAAAGCGATAAGCTTCTAAATTGCATATTGCAGCAAACTAAGACCAAAAAGGCCAAGCCCAACAACGGATTAACTGCCAATGCACAGGTACTTACCAAAACCAACCCAAAACCAGGTAAAAGTGCATTTGGCCACGCGTAAAACATTATTATACACAAATATACAAGAGTTCATAATTAAGCGCCAGAATGCCAGAAAATATTGCTTCTCAGTCGGCGACGTGGGTTAGATGCAAAAATATTTGTTTATCATATCGCGATAATTGCCGCCGGCGCTTGCTGGGTCCGTCGATTTATGCCAGGGCTTTGGCCAGCCCAGGCCATCCCAGGACAGAACAGACCAAAGCAAAGAGCCAAAGAGAAACAAAAGAAATAAACACACAGCCACACAAGCGTGTGCCGACCGCCTTTGAGTTGCAAGTTGAAGTTGCAGTCAAAGTCGGAGTCTGAGCATGAGGATCAAAGCGTGCCCTCGATGGTAACAGTGGTAGTGGTGGTGGTGGTGCTGGTAGTGGTGGTAGGTTACAAGTCTCAGCTTAATGGTCCAACAGCAAAAACAACAACGGCAACCTATGGCCCGATGTGGCTCATCTGCTGCTGCTCCAAAAATGTGGGCGTGTGACACTTGAGGTTGCTATCGCCAGCGAATCTTTGCCTAAATACAACGTAAGAGAAAAAAAATAAAATACAAATTATTGATAAGCAGATCGCCCGACCGTTGCACTGTAAGAAATTCAGATTGCCGCACAGTAAGACTGTTGATTGCTGGGCATGTGGTTTTGCTGAGTGTACAAGGCTCAGTGATCGCAAAAGTATCGCTGTAGGTGCAGTTGGCTCTTATCAGAGATGAAGCTCGGCACACGTTGGTCCAGACACAGCCGCTCTGTCTCTGATGTAGTCGTTGAATGAAGCTGCTACAGCACATATATTGATGTTGATTGCTGTCTGCTGTTGGTTTTGCCTCAATGTTTTGGGTTATGTAAGCCAGCGTGATGAGGTCGTTGTGTGTTGTGTGTGCAATACCCGCCTGTGAAAGCAACCGCTGCGGTAGGTTCGAGTAGCTGGCACTTGAATAACTTGTTATGTTCAAACGAAACAAAGGAGTGTGTTTAACCACAGGCATCAAAAATATTTATAGCCCTAACATATGACCACATACGCAATTAAAATAAATTTTTCAATTTTTAAACCATCTTAGCAATAGCTATACATTTTCAAACTTTTTTATTTTAGATAGTATTTTCGCGCGTAAGCAGTGCTATAAAATTTCATAATCTTTTGCTTTGTACAGCATTTAAGCGCCGTCTATTCTTATCGATGTTCCGATAGTTTTACTATCGATGTGAAAATATGTTTTTCTTTGCATGGTTTGGTAGTTCTGCCATTCAGAAGAGTATTTTGTATGTTCGTGGTGCCAATGCAACATTGCGGTTGCGCGCTGATAATTTTGCAGAAATTAAATAAAAAGTGTGTTACAAAATAAATTAAACGTTCAAACAGTTAAACTTAATAGTCACAAGTGAAAGCTTATAGAATGGAGTTCGGCGGCACGCAGTCGTTGAGCACTATTTTGCAGCCCGAGGAGCTGCAGCTTGTGCCAGACAAGATACAAGAAAAACTGTCATCGTACATTGAACAATTTTCTGATGAATACTGCAAGGAAAGAGCGGCTGCAAATCGCCTAAGTAAGTGCATAACATTTTATAACATTCCCGAATTTAACAAGATATATTACATACTAAAAGCCGGCAAATGAAAATGAAAATTTAACAAAGCAAAATGGTATCGCTCTACAGCTAATATGTGTGTACACACTGCAAATGTGTACACACTTGCACACAACTATTGCAATTTGCGATTGCAAAAATTGTTTGTGCTACAAAAAAAGAAATTAAAATTAACGTAAATTAAAATATTGAAAACATTCCAACCATGGATCTCAGTGGTCCACAATCGCTGGCTCAAATATTTGAACCGGATGAGTTGCAGCAGTTGCCAACCGGCTTGCAACACAAATTTAAGTCTTACATTGACGGCTTCTTTGACGAATATTGCAAAGAGCGTGCGGCCGCGCATCGTCTCAGTGAGTAAAGTTGGGGCAGCGATATGTTTTTTATTTGGTGTTAATTTGACTATAATATTGCACTATCATGGTCTTATTAAACTTTTTTACTCTGTATTTATGTGCTTTTCTCTCAAGGTGAAACGGAACAAAAGAATGAAGAATTGCAAAATCAAATTCTAGATTATCAGGTAAAATTCACCAATTTTGAACAAAATGTGACTGAACTGCGCACTCAGCTAGATCAATTGTCCGCTGAACGTGATCAACTGATTGAAACGGTTAAGACTTATGATAACAATGCAACTACGCTGCGCAAGGAAAAGCTGTCGTTTGTTGAAGAGCGCGACTCGTTGCTCAAGGTGATTGAGCGGCAGAATGGTGAGTTGGAACGCCTTAAGCACGACTTACAAACGTATCAGCACCAGTTGAAAAATGCCATCACCGCCAAGTGTGAGGCAATTGCGAAACTGGATGAGGTACAAAGCAAGGAAATGTCGCTGGACTTGAAGGAGCGCCGACTGGAAGGCGAGCGTGCAATGCTGCAAAATGAGATTCAGTTGCTGAGTAGTGATTTGAATCGAAGCAATGCTGAGCTACAGTGTTTGCGTCGTGACCATAACATGAACACCATGCATTTGGAGGTGCGTCTCAAGGAAAAGTGTGACGAATTGCAGATTATCCAAAGCCAAAATGCCCAGTATTCGAAAAGTATTGAAGATTTAAACAAGAAGATCGAGCACATGAATGAGTCAATGTTCAAGCACAACTCGGCAACAGAAACGTATGTAGACACTCTCAAAAAAGAGCTGAACAGCAAGGAGAAATTAGTTGCGTATTATCAGAATACAGAGTCCAATCATCTCGCAGAGCGCAATGAGTTGCTTGGAGGCATCGCGGAACTGAGGCGTATGGGTGCCGAAACCGCTGAACAATACGAAGAGCTGGAGAAAGAATTTAATCAGTGCAAGGAAACACATGCCCACGAAATAGATGAACTTAACAAAATAATTGATTCGCTTAAGACACAAATTGCACATGCTGATGATCTGCTAAAGGAGGCGCAGGAGCAGACATTGGAGAACGCTATTTGCCAAATAGCTCCAACTGCGGCTGTGGCTAATCGCCTAATGCGCAAGGATATGTCACTAACTGAGCTGTACTCGATGTATGCTAGAAATTTGCAAGAGCTAGAGGAACAAAAAAAAGAGAATGAACAGCTCAAAGCACAGGTTAAGTCAATTGTTGAGGAGATCAACGAGCATGCGCCCGTTGTTCAAAAGCTACACGAAGACAATGCCAAACTAAACGAGGCGCACACTCTGCTAACGCAGCAGCATGAAGAGCTAGTGGCAAGGACACAGAACTTAGAAGACGAGCTTGAGGAGATGAAGTTTGATGTCACTCGACATGTTAAAGAAAACAATAAGCTGCGTCTGTCTCAAAAGGATTTGAGTCGCCAAGTTTGTGCGCTGCTCGATGAGATCAATTGTCTGCGTGCTGGTGTTGTTAATCGATCGCGCCGTCAATCCCATACGGAATTCGAAAATGCGACTGATGCCATCTCACGTAAATTGGTCGAATTTACTTCAATTGAGGAATTGCAGGCTAAAAATATGGAATTGCTCAGCGTGATACACGGTCTAACCATCGCACTAGAGGAAAACGAGTCGAGCAACGTAACAGACCAGATAAAGACGTACCAGGAGAATTTGGAGAAAATCACAAAACGTCTCGCTGAATACGATGAAGATCTCAACCAAAAAGCTAACACAATTGCCACACTGATGGCCAAATGCGAGCAATACAAAAAGTTGTACTTCGATGCACAAAAGAAATTGGGCAACCAGATCACCGACATAGACGAGTCTATCATGCAAATTGACAACTCTAAGTCGGAGCAGTCGAGGGTTGTTGAGAACGCTGAGAATCTAGAAGCACAAGCTAAACTAGAGCGACGTATACACACCCTGGAGCAACAGCTTGAAACTGAGGTCAAAAAATATGCAGAGCTCAAGGAAAACTATGAATACTATACCAGCGAAAAGCGCAAGAATGATGCACTCGTTCAGGAACAGTTCGATTCGATGCGCAAGGAGGTACGTGAAGTCAGCTCCAACAATTGCAAACTTGCCAACGCCAACGAGTTCCAAAAGGAACAAATGGAGCTGTTACAAAAGGGCATTGGGACATACAAACAGCAGATTTCTGCACTAGAGGAACGCACCAAAAACTATGAAACGACAATTATTAAGCACGAGCAGACCATTCACATGCTCAAGGATGAGGTGATGACGGCGCATAGCAAACAAATAGCATCCGAAACAGAGGTGAACAGTTTACGGCACGAGACTCGTGTGCTGAAAGACACCGCGGCACGTCTGCAGGCCGAAAAGGATGGCTACAATCGTGAGCATCAGAATCAGGCCCTGTTACTCAATAACCTGGAGTTCATCAAAGCCAATCTTGAGCGCTCGGAGACAGAGGGACGTCTGCGTCTAGAGCAGCGTCTTGACGACACAGTGCGTGAATTAGCCGCCCAGCGTCGTCACTTTATGGAGGAGGAGGAGAAATATCGCGAATCCATTAACGAATTCAAGCGTCAAACTGAAACAGCCATCAAGCTGAAGGAGGAGGAGCGCCAGCAGGCCGAAAAGTATCATCAGGAACTGATAGGGGTTCGCGAAGAGCTCGCTGCGAAGGTTACCCAGGTCAATGACTTGAGCAAGAAACTGCAGGATAGCTTAACGCCATCCAAGAATGAGAATCCCGTCACAGCGGCGAATAAAAAGGCGCGCGAATTCGAACTACGCTTTGAACAGGGTAAAATCGAAATCGAATACCTTACCAAGGAGCTGGCCAAGGCAAAGGAGCACGGCGATCAGTTCTACAAGATGTCGCAATCAGCTGAAACCGAAATCAAACGCCTGCACGAAATGCACGTCGATATTGTAGGCAAGGCCGAGGCGGAGATCGAAAAACTCAAAAACTCTGAAGCGGAGCTGCAGACACGTGTCACCAATCTTGAAGCCGATCTGATGCTCAGCAATGTGACCAACAAGGGCAAATCTACCAATCAATCAGATCAACTACAGCAAAACCAAGAGGATATGAAGACCATATTAGAGAAACTAAGTGAGTCGACTCATACCGTTATTACACTGCGTGCAGAAAACTCCAAGCTGGCGGAATCTCTTAATGCCGTTGAAATGAAGTATGCCAATGAAATGGTATTGCACTCGGCTGATATCCAGGAATTGTCTAAATTCAAGGCCGACTTCTTGAAGGTTAGTAAAGCAATTATTTTAACCCAATTGAGTACTGATTTATATAAATATTTTTGGCCAGGTACAAGACGAACTCAACCAACTGAGGAGCGACCGTGAATCCTTGCAAAAGTCTAACGATGAACTGTCTAAGGCGAACGCTGAGGCGCAAAGCATTCTGCAAAAGGAAATGGAGGAGTCAGAGAAGCGTGTCGCTGATCTGAACGCTCTTAATGCTAGTCTGCATGATCAGATCGAAGCGCTGACAACTAAAATGGCTACGCTTACCCAAACAGCATCAAACATATCAATTAACGACTCGTTCAATGAGGCCACATCCACCATGGATCTGAGCAGCTCAATGGCTGTGGATGAGATCAAGAACAGTGACCAGCTGCTGAAGATTATCAAATTCTTACGCAAGGAGAAGGATCTGTATGCGGCCAAGCTGGACATACTGAAAGCAGAGAATGCTCGTCTTGTTTCGGAACACACTCTGTTGCAGAAGAGGGTAGACGAGCTTAACGGTTATCTAAAACAGGAGCGCTCCAGGAGTGAAACCGATACTGTCACAGCGTCCCAGCACGAGGCTGTCTTGCGGAAAATTGAAATGCTTAATGCTATGACCGATAGCAATCGAATTCTGCGCGAGGAGCGCAATGCACTGACAAAACGTAACGCAGAGCTAACGGAGCGTATCAGCAGCTTGGAGAAGGATCTGTTCCCGCTGCAGTGCTGCAACAAGGAACTGATCTCAAAAACCGAAGAGATCAATATAGAGAACACATCGCTGCGCACTGAGGCCATCAAGTGGCGTCAGCGTGCCAATGCTTTGGTCGAAAAGAGCAACAGGAATCCCGAAGAGTTCAAGCGCCTGCAGGCTGAACGTGAGAATCTTGCCAAGATGCTCACAGCCGAAAAGGATGCGAGCAAAAAGCTGGCTGATGAGGTTGCTGCACTGAAGTCTCGGCTGGAAAACGAGATTCCAGCACTCAATAGAAATTTGCAGTTGCTAGATGAAGCACGCAGAAAGCAGGCAGAAGAGTCCAGTTCGCTGAAGCAATCCAGCGCACGACAGACACAGGAACTTATGGAACTTAAGAATAGGCTTCTGCAAAAGGAAGAAGAACTACTTAAGGCGCAAGAGGAGCATGAGCATAAGGACAAGGCCATAATAGATAAGGATGGCAAGGAGGTAATGCTACGCAAATTAGCCAAGCGCTACAAGGATAGCTTCCACGCACTTCAAGCCCAATTAGGTGGTGTCGACGTTATCAATGGTTATGTTAAGGTTCGCTCCCAACTGGATCTTTCAAACAACGCTATGCGTACCCTCAGGGAACAGCACGATCAGCTGAAACAGGAAAACGATGTGCTCAAAGCACGCTCTAGTGTGGAGCAGGCGAGCGATGAGTCGAAGCAACAGCTCGACAAGCTGCTCCATGAGCTCGCAGAAACCAAAACGGCGCTTACCAACCAGGAGACAGCACATGCTGGTACCAAATCAAGTTACGCTGAGATTGTACAACGTCTCGAGAAGGAGCTGCAGGATCATATCGCCAGCAACAAGGACATCAATGCACGCCTTCAGCGCGAAAATGAGTCCCTTCATATGCGCATCAATCAGCTACAGCGTCAACTGGGCAACCAACAGTCCACCAAGCCCTCAACCAGCTCAGTAGGCATGGCCGAGAAGGGCACCATTTCGGAATCATCACCGCGCACGGCCAATGTTAAACCCATGTCCGGCTCAGCCACAGTGCAGCAGTCGGCAACGGTGACGCCATGGCGCGGCGGCGAGACACCTCTGGCCAGCATTCGACCCATATCCATGCAGAACAGTCGCACTGCAGCCATATTGCCAACCAGTCAGCAGCCGGGTGCAACCACATCATCAACTTCCACCTCGACATCTACTTCATCGGTAGCAGCTTCAGCTGCTGGCAGCAGTACCAGTAGCAGCACCAGCAGCAGCAGCAGCAGTACATCTTCTTCAGCTGCGGGCAACACGGCGCTTGTGCCACCACAACAGCAGGTGCATACCACTGGCAGTGCCTCATTGGAGTCAATGGCCTCCTCATCGCCAACATCCTCGCATACTGATTATATGCCCTCGACTAGCTCCGCTGCAGTTGCCGTTGCTGCTATACCACCGATGGGAGCTAGTGCAGCTGCCGAAAGCTCTCAGGAAGCGGAGAGTGTACAGCATCCGCAGCAGAATGATGCTCAGCTCTTTGTTAGCGGTGCACAGCAACAGGTGGTGGCCCTTGTCTCGCCACGCGTCGAAGGCTCATCGTCCTCGACCAGCACAATCACATCGAATCCTACAGTGCCCAGTGTCCAGGAAGCCAACAATCAACAACAGCCCAGCACATCGGGCAGCAGCAGCAGCTCCTCAATAGTGGTTAGCAGTCACAGTCGCCACACACCATCGAGCAGCAGTGTAACCACCACCCAAGCGGGCTGCTCTAAGCGTCCACGCGATGTCGAAGGTGACTCGTCCACAAATGCCGAGGAGGGCGTACCAGAGAAAATAGTCAAGTTGGCGAAACGTATGCGTGCACCAATGCATGGTGGTGAATTGTCGGCCGGACATATTGGTGATTCCGGCATGGATGTGGATCAGATGCCCACGTCGTCGCAGCGGGATCAAGAGGATGAGATTCAGGTCGTTGACTCGGATGATGAGGAGGAAGATGAAGAAGATGTGCTAGGTCCAATTGATGGTGGCGAAGCCGAGCAGGAGGAGGGCTATGAGGACTCCTACGAGCAGGATAACGAAATGGAAGACAACGATGGCGACGATGATGCACCCGATCAGCACAACGAAGTAGATGTAGAGCAGGAACAAGTCCAAGCTCAGGCCGAGAGCCAACTACTTGATAACTCACCCGCCGCCGTTTCCACACACGAGAACAACCAAAGCCAGGCCATAAGCAGCGGCAGCGGCGATTCAAATACACTCCAAATGCCACAGGCTGAGGACAACTGGAAGCAGCAGGCGCCCTCTACATCTACGGCAGCAGCACGTCGCACTGAGAGGTCAGCAATCGAAGTGATTCCTTGAAAAACCAATGCTTATTATTTATCATTTATTTTTTAACTACCCGCAGTTTCGTGGAGATCGTAAGCTCGCCCCAAGTGTCCAACTTTAGTGAGCAGCCAACTTGCGCCGGGGCTGTAGCCGATGGCACAGCTGTTGCAGAGGCTACTGCAGCAGCGGATGACATTGCAGGCACGAGCACAAGCGTTGATTGTACCAAAGATGTCGCCGGCAGCTCACCACACAAACCAAACGAGACAGCTGAACAGAGCAGCAGCAGTAGCCAGTCTGCCGAGGTCAAAGACAAACCAGACGAAGGTGAGACAACAGGAACGGAGAATTTAAGTGAGGCAGATGAAGCATTTGCCGAAGAGACAACAGTTGGACAGGCAGAAGAGTCCCAGCAGCTGAGCAACAATGAAAGTTAGTCAAAGGAGAAACTGAAGAAAGAATAAGTAAATTATCATGCATTTAACTATAATTAGATCCCAATGTGGGCACCAGTCAATCTGTGGAGATGGATAATCAAGATAATCCGGCTGAAGGACCATCCGAAGACAACGAAGGTGCCGATGGCGTCTCCTCAGAGGGAGAAAAACTGGCCGTTGAAGTTGAGGTTAACTACCACTAATATTCTTCCATTCACACATAATACTTGAACACTTTTTTTCTCGTTCTTACAATGCTAGCAGGAGGAGGGTCGTGAAGCAGAGGCAACATCACCGTCGGAGAACACACGCTTTCGCAATCTGCGCAGTGCGGTGCCAACACGTCGCGGTGGTCGTCCAATAATGCGCGGCAACAATTCAAATAACAACCACAACACAAACAGACCGGCGCGCATCGTCTGGCAGCGTGACTCGAACCAGGGCAACATGCGTGGTGGTCATCCGGGTATGCAAGACCACAACAATATGCCCAGCGGCTCACCCAATAGCAATCGCATATTCGCAAATCGATCACGCGGCCGTCGCCCAATGCGTCGTCCAGGACCAAACAACTTTAATGCCGGTGGTGGCGGTTACCCATGACCGGATGAAGCACAGTCTGACACAGGCTGATGACTAGACATTTAAGCATAACATTAAATCACCAATTAATAATTGATACAGTACACATTAAACGCTCAATATTAGAACAAATCATTTTGTTACACTTAACGTGTCAATTACTTTTTGTTTGTTTATTTAGTTTTGTAAAACCCTAACTCTGGAAAATGATAGATGCATTGTCATCTAAGATCTTGGGCGCTCCTTCTTTTCCTTATACAGAGCCAACAGTGAGACGTTGGCTACTTTGACGACCTTGAAACGGACACCGGGAATATCACCGACGGCGTGACCCTTACGACCGAAACCGGCAACCAAGACCTCGTCGTTCTCCTCAATGTAGTTCAAGCTACCGTCACGGGGTACGAATGCGGTAATCTTCTTGCCGTTTTTGATCAGCTGCACCCTCACGCACTTGCGGATGGCAGAATTGGGCTGTTTGGCTTCAACACCACTGCAAAACAAAGTTACAGATATTTTATTAGTTTGCTTTAGTCTTTATTTTATTAGAGCTTACATTTGTATTGAATCGTTGTCTTCACTGCCGATAACTCACAGTATAATCCTGTGATTTGATTTTTAAAATAAACAAAACACAGAAGTATACTGCGAAACATCGAAAGCGGAGGCTTAAAATTAACACTTGTATGCACTCAATAAATTGTGAATTTGTACTTACACCTTCTCAAGGACAATACCCTTGGCATGGGAAGCACCACCGAAGGGATTAGCCTTCCATCTGGTGCCCAAATGAGCCTTCTTGTAGTCCTTGTCGGCCCAACGCTGGTCGCGACGGTGGTTCACATGCTTTCTGGCAGTGCGCAGACCTCTAGGCTTGCCTGTAATTAACAACAAATTTCAATTTATTATTAACTTTATATTATAGAAAACAATCAACAGAATGTAAACAAATGGTGTATTAGCGGCGTCATTTTTAGGTTAGATGGAATCAGACAGACTGAATTTTTATAAACGCGAAAGTTTCCATAAATAACACTGGCATTTATTGCGTTACATAGTCACTTAATTGTTTAATAAATGTTTGAATTGTTATATTGCACGATTCTTTTAAAATTAATGGATTATTAGCAGATAACAAATTGCATTCTTAAATTGAAAGTTTTGATGTCGGTAGTTTTCGTCGTATTCTTGCGAAGGCCAGTTTAAATTTACTTACGTTGACTGCTACTCAATTGTTGTAATTAACTTTGCACTCATTTAAACAACACAAAATGCGTATTATTCGCAAAAACACTCTTTTTGAACAACTCACCCATGATTTTTCAACTATCTCAGGCAATGGCGGAAATAAAAGGAAGAGGAAAAGACGATTTCTTCTTGTTCGCAATGCTTGCAGGGTTGATTGTGTGACATCAGTATATCGAGATGCCAGCCCTCGTCCGATAGTTTGTGGGACTACCAAAAAGCTAAAGCAACTCTAACTCAAAGTGCTGTCCATCAAGTAATTTAGTAACTTAACTGTCATTCGAGTCGTGGCTACCCTACCAATGTTTAAATCAGATACTTGTAACGGCTAGCTTATATACAATCAACATTTGCTGGTTTATTTCTTCTGATGTAAGTATGACAGTTTAATAATTATGCCATACGCCAGCATGCTTTCTCTGTAGCGCTGTATATTTTTCATAAACAAACAAGGTATTTCACATAGTCGCATTAATTAAATAATTGTTATGTTTCATAGTTTGTAAATTGTTTTAATTGTAAAGAGCTCTCGATATCATTGTTCACGCGTGAGCATGTAACACCGAGTCTCACTTGGAATTTCGGCAAAATGAAAATATCGCACCATATTGCACCAAACAGCTAGCTGCAGTTATCGCTAAAAATAGAAACCCACATGTGGTCACTCAAGATTGTAAAGTGACCCGAAATAAAATATTTCATCTTAATCAAAGGGTATGAAAAATAACCTAATTAAACATAGATTGTAACCGACTTCTGGCGATAATGTACCACAGCAGGCCTAATTTAAAATATGCTGCTAGTATATAAGGACTGGTAGTTGTAAGAATAAAATCAGTATCTATTTAGAACTCAAAGAAAACACGTAAGCTATCATGCATTGCACTTGCTATTTAGTGTGCTTAAAAAATATTTTTGCAGGATCTTATCATGACTTCAATACGAAAGAAACTGGTTCTAGTTGGTGATGGCGCATGCGGCAAGACCTGCCTATTAACTGTTTTCTGCAAAGACAATTTCCCATTGGATTATGTGCCGACTGTTTTCGAAACATATGTGGCAGATGTAGAAGTTGAAGGATCACAGGTTTGTCTTCAATTGCACCCCTTTTTGTGTGTATATTCTGTACTATGAGCAATTCCGCAAATATGCAACAAAAATGCACGCACTTATTTATATAGATGTATGTACATATGTACATATGTAGTAGATGTTGCATGTGAGTACTTATATGAATGAACACTCTGTGTTATTTAGTACACATCTTATTTTAGTATGTGCCTGCGCTAGGGTAGGCACCAGTTTGCCCCTCGAGTTTATAAACAAATCGCTATGACATGATTCATGAATCGAGATGGCTGGCATTCTGAATTGTGTTTATAATATTGTAGCAAATTAATATGGGGCAACGTTTTAAAATATTTGCCTGAACTTCGTTTTTTTCTGTATTTTTAGGTAGAATTGGCATTGTGGGATACAGCCGGACAGGAGGATTACGATCGTTTGCGTTTGTTAAGCTATCCAGATACAGATGTTATAGTAATGTGCTTCTCAATCGATTTGCCCGATTCCTTGGAGAATATACAAGATAAATGGATACCAGAGGTAAGGCACTTCTGTCCCAATGTGCCCATCATTTTAGTGGGCAACAAACGCGATTTGCGCTACGATCTGGAAACCATAAAGGTACATTTATATGTTTATGTTTTTTACCTTTAACGTTTACTTAAATGTTTAATTATATAAATTACAGACTTTGTCGTTCAAAAAGCAGCAGCCCGTTCAAAACGATGAGGGTATGATCACAGCCGAGATTATAAATGCTTATGCATATCTTGAATGCTCTGCCAAAATGCAGGAGGGTGTTCGTGAAGTTTTTGAAACAGCCACAAGAGTTTCCTTGCAGGTCAACAAGAAAACAAGACGTTCAAATTGTTTTGAATTCCGATGCAAATTATTATAAATGTGTTAACACTTTAATTTTGCTATTTTCGTTAAAGTTCAAGAAAAAATACGTTCACTTCCGCGACCAACTACTCAAATCAATAAAATTCGATTTCCGTTCAACCTATTTTTAGATTGTACAATAGAAAACTACTTAAAAGATTAGAAAGGTATGTAAATTATGAAAATATATACATATATATTTTTTAAGTTGGTTAGTTGGCCTATTGTTTCTTTTATTTATTGAAAATAATTTATTATTCTCTATTCTTGAATATTATATTGGACACATAATTGTTTAACATTTTTGGTATTTGTCATTGCAACTAAAAGGTTTATATTGTTGCTGCTGCTGGCTTATCAATCAAAGTTCAAAATAGCCAAAAAAGTAATCAACTAGCTGATAGATATTTGCATTAGGCTCAATCACATGATAAACAATACAAACACAATGTATGTATTTATTTTGATAATTGTTAAGTCCAAACGCATAAGTGTACTAGCAGCGATTTTTCGAGAATCGCCCGAAACGCAAATTGAAAGTATGCCAAAAAATGCGATAAGCATTATTCAAAATGCGAGCTCTTATTTTGAAGTTCTTTGTTTCACATACAAAACGTTCCTATGTGCGGACAAAATTATTTGCAAGTTCATAGAACGCTTAATGAATTCGAATTTTCATGATTTCGCACTTTTTATGTCCAATCATGCTGAAGCTCTGATGGGATCCGATAATGTTTTGTGCTTTTTATAATTTCTATCAAAAATATTGAACTAATATGACCATTAAAAATAAAGACCAGTTTAAAAAATAAGAGCTAAAACGATCGACTATTCTAACGAACAAAAAAGTAACATGTGAATGGATCTTATTCAATATTCGGATATCGCACGTTAGTGGAAAAAGCCACAGTATACAGCGAGTATATACCATAATTACTAATACAAATATAAACACAAACAGAAAAGCAGGCAAACACGTACGACAAAAACAAAAAAATTCCTTTAAAGAGTACAAAGAAGTCAAAGAAAATAAGAAACAAAATGTGTAGTCGTCAAAGTCGAGGAGCAATAAAATTCAAAGATTTTGTGCAAGAAACACCAACAGCAGAAACTTTGTTTAATTGGTATCGGTATCGAAATCTATGCATTGCGTATACGTTTTTTGTTTTTTTTTTTTTTGTTGCTTTTATGTATGTTTTTTGGCAGGCCAAGACGCAAAGCAACGGTGCTGGCGATGACAAAAGAGTGCTGCGCAGTGCTCACATGTCAAAACGAGAGAGAGAGAGAGAGAGAGAGAGAGAGAGAGAGCGACTGAGAGTATTCCCTTCTTATGCTGCTGCAGTCACACATGCGCAATGTTGGTGGGCAGCACGCCATGTTTTTGTTGTTTTGCCGGCCGTTGTTGTAACGTTTTTGTATGTTGGCTGGACGCTGGCGCTTTTGTTGTTTGTTGTTGTTGCAGTTGCTGTTTCATTTTCATTCACGATGATAACATCGAAGCCATAAGGGGTAAACGGTTGGGCGCGGGAGTTGGGTGTGTTTAGCTGTCTGATAATGTGCGTTTACAAGAACGAGCAACAACAACATCAACAGCAAATACCGAAAGCAAACACAAAACGCACACAAACACAAACACACACACACACAACATATGAGTGTATGTGTTAGTTTTTGAGTTCTCGTGCGGAGGTGCTGCCTTCGTACAGCGAGAAGTAGCCTGCTGCGTACTGTATTTGTGCTGTTTGCTGCTGCTGCTGCTGCTTTCTGCTTTGTGGTTTATACTGCCAACACATTTCCATTTCCCTTTAGTTATCTTTAGTCAGTCGCTCGGATCGGTCGGTAAGCGCGCGATCAAAATACAACAAAAATATATATAAAAATAAAAAAAAAGAAGTAAAATAAAAGCCAAGCGGCGCTGAGAACAGTATAACAAAACAAGCGCCTGAAACAAAAAAAAAAAAAAGAACGACGAGCATAACAAAATTTATAGAATAATTTAAGAAACACGACAAACTTGTTGAAACGCGTGCCTTTCGCATTTGGAGGCAGGTCGCACATTTAATGTGCTACACATGCTGTGTACTTTTTTAGTATAATACAACATGCTTACATAAATAGTACATATGTATGTACATACATACATAAAGTAGCATAGACAGACGCGCATACATTGAAACAAATCGGTGCACAAACAGCTGCTAAACCGCTACAGATAACCAGATACAGATACATACTATAATACTAAAAGTATTTATAAAGCGCGTTCACTTTTCGATTCTGCTCCTCAGCGTGTTCGGTTCAATTTCTAAATTAAGGCGCTTTTTTTTACAGTTAACTTTCGCTTTTTTCTCTGTGCCTTCTGTGCGTTTTGTTCAAATTTGCTTTCGCTTTTTTTTCGCATTCAGAAATTCTTTGCACTGCCCACGATTGGGGGCCAGAAATAGCCAAAAAACAAACAGAAAACAAAAAACGTAACAAAAAAAAAAACACCGCCCAAAATATTCAACATTCAAATACTCAACGGAATTGAACGCTGCAAACAAATTGAAAGCTGCAACACAGACGCCACTAAAGAGCCGAAAAAACAAAAAAAAAAAAAAACAATACACATCAACATCAATATCAAGAGGTAAGAGGGCTAACGCACACACATACAAACACAGACAGACGCATACATATATAGAAAACTTGGCCTTATGCCTGTGTCACATGACCGCGCCCCTGCAGCACGTCGCTTTTACTCTTCTAGTCTGAAGCCGGCCAAAAACGAGTTTTTGGCTAACATAAATGAATACGTCGCAACGTCTGCCACCAACTTCGATTGAGACCCGGCCAGGCCTGAGCTTAGTCACAATATTTTTCTTTTTCTTTACTTTTTTTTTTTAATGTTCTAACTTTAGCACATTGGCTTTCATATTTATATTTCATTTGCTTCATGTAGCCGCCGTCTTGGGTTGAACATGGCTTTTTTTTTTTTTGTTATTTCGCTTTTTGCATTTAGAGCCAATACCAGGAATCAGGAACAAGAAACACGTTAACGTCTCTTCACGCGTAAACGGCTTTCGATTTGCCTTTTATGGGCGCATTTCGCTGACGTTGTTTCCATACTTTTTTTTTTTGTTTTTCTGTTTCTTTTTCCCGATTTCTGTTTTGTGTTTTTCCCCGGTTTTCTCCCCTAAACTTGAATAACAGCGCTTGAAAATCAGCTTAAGATTAGATCGATATAAGAATCAGATACGAATACAAATACAAATACAGATACATTTACCCACTAGTTATGCAAATATGAATCTAATCGGCCCAAACCCAGTTTTACTAGCAATTTACAATTATCTTAATTGCAACCGCAATTACCATGCAAATTTCGTCTGCGAAAGAAACTATAACAAATTCTTTTATTCTATTTCTATTTTTGTTTTTGAGTAAAAAGTAAACACAACAAAATTGAAAAACAAAAAACAAAAGCCAACATCGACACACCCTTTCTATGTTTTCCATACATAAATGACTCATCCATTGACAAATGTGCCAAAAATATTGACATTTGGTCAAGGCCTTTTTAGCCTGTCTTTCATCTCGAAGCGACAGTATTTTGGTAAACTTTTTTCCACACCATTGCCAAACCGGTCTCCGGCCAAAAACCAACTCAAAGTTGATCCATTTTTTGATAAACTACAGCGCATAGTAAAGAAAATGAGCAATATCGGCTTAAGGATACACTTTTACCAAAAATATATATAAAAAGAGTTTGAAGATATTCAGAAATGTTTCAAAACTGCAAATATTATTTGAACTTGATACTTAAGAATAATGTTTATTTTATAACTTTTAAATATTCAAGTGAAGGTTAATGCCCCTATTAAAATAAGTAATATTATTGCTCTTTTACCCCAAGCTTTAATCTACAAATATTTGACCCTCATATTTATTCCGATTGCTAAGAAAGATGTGACGTAGGTTGGGGAAGCATTAGAACTGCAGTTAGCTGTTGTTAAAACTGATTCGAAATGCTAATGACCCAAATTGGCTAACGTCTAATTACATTTGAAGTTGAAACTGTTTTGTGGCATGTTGCCAAACATTTTTGGATTAATTAAATACAATAGCAAAACTGCATTAAGTATAGATTGTTGAGATATATGAGATTTTTTTATTTTTTTATGTCTGCTAAACATGTTTTGTGCATTTAAAATGTCTGACTGTCTGTTCGTCATTCATTGCCAAATAAGTGTGGTTTTTTTTCTTCAAAATTCTTGCGGTTACTTTTTGAGGTTTTTATTAATGAGTCTGTATTTTTTTGATTGCATTGTTGGATATGGTTAAGTGCGCCTGCGTGTTGGGAGCTTTATTTCAAATCGAGTACACAAAATCTTTCCACAGCTTTTGAAGGAAAACAAATACTATATGAAAAGAACAACACAGAGACAACAGAGGATTTACGCAAAGCGTTAATCAGTTGGGAAATATTTGCATATTTGCGGTTGTTGATTATTTGAGCTGTTTCTCAGCTGCGACTCAGCTTGATAACGTTGATAACAGCGCGAAACGACAAAAAAGTTTTTAGAATGCAATTGCAGCTTATTATTTATTATTAGGTTTAGTGCCGCTTATCAGATTCGTATTCAAGTCGCGAGCATTTTGGCGCCAATGTCACCGTGGCGGGGTCAATAAATGTTGTTTTTTTTTTTTGTATCTGTATGTCCAGTAAATGTATCTGTAGCAACAAGCTGTGCACACGTGCACATTACTCAATAAATAATCAATTTACGCAACATCGAAAAAAAAAATCAGTTTCATAATTTTTCTCTATTCTTTTTTTGTTTTAATTGTGCGCCTTTTAATTGCATCATCAACATCATCAATAATTGCGGGACTTGGTTGTTTTTTCTATTATTTTAACATGTTAATTGATTTGAAATCGCATGCTCCACTTCCGACCGAAGAGCGCTCGGGCTTGTTGCGAGTTCGGGCTGAGAGTGCTTCTCTAGTCGAGAGTCCGCAACCCAGGCGACCATTGATCGCTCCACTAATTGTTCATTGACACTGGCTGTGCCACCACCGAGTTGACAAGCCTTTGTTCATGCCGATAGTGCCGACAACAGCACCAAAAACAACAACAATAACCAAACTGATAAAGTGCGTCCCGCATCATCTCGGTACCATATAGCAAACATATAAATAACCTATACAAACATTGTGATATGTAAGAAAGAAAGCTATCTTACAAGTTCCAAAGTTTCAATGCTCTTGCAGACTGTTGAACTTTAATCTCGAAGATTATTACATAAACTATAACACTAAAACTTATTATTTTTTATAAAGTATTTAGAATTTATGTTGATTTATACTTAATAAAAGAAATTTAATCCATGATACGATTTTTGAACAAAATTCTAGTTATATTAATTTTTAAAATGCAATTAAAGCTTATTGAAAATATTACATACCTTTTCTATTTACCCAAAAGAACGCAATTCTTAAGAATTTTTCAAACCCAATTATTTTGTATAAATTTTTACAATTTCAAGGAATAATATTATTAAAAATGTTTCTTTGAGTGTTTTTTTGTTTTCGGTGTTATTAGTCATGCAGATAAAAACTCTCTCAGCAAACGCATCAGATTAAAATCTGTCATCCGCAACTCTTAAAATATTCAAACTCGATTAACCACATGGCATTCAAAATTAACAAAATGTTATATACCCCGCCTTCTTTTTTGTCTGCTTCTTGATTTTTGTTGCGGCTGCGCGACTTTTCCCTTCGGTTTTGGCTATGATTCAGACTGGTTGACTGTTAGTTTGTTTTTGTTGTGATCTCTGTGCGGTGGGTGAAAGGCCGTTCAATGAACTTGAAGAACAAACCACAAGCAACTAGTATGTATAACAAACACTCAACAAAAGACAGTTGTTAAAAGTGTTTTGAATGAAAAATTTGGGCCAACTTGCTTGTGGCGCTCTGTCGTGTTGTGTATGTATTTCACCTTATTTGGGAGCAGTCAACAGGTTGTTGGCGGTCCAAAAGCGTAAGCTAATTAATATTTTGAGCATAAAATCATTTAACAATTGGCTCTACATGTAGCTACAAATTGTTTAGCAATGAGTAAGTGTGTTTGTGTGTGTGAAGCAAAAGTCGACAAAAGATGAGGCACATATGTATGTACATATATATGTATGTATGTAAGTCTACATATGTTGCACAAATAAACAGATACAGAAACATTCGTACGCATAATCATGCTAAAAGGAAAAACCAGCAACAGGAAAAACAACTTAAGAACGCCAGACGACTTTGTGTCCCTCTCTGTCTCTCTCTCTCTCTCTCTTTATCTATCTCTCCCTGTCTATGACTAGACATACATATGTGTGCGTGTATGTTTACCTATACTATTTATTAATTCAATCGACGGGCATCAATTTAAGAGCCGTCAACGTTCGCAATTGCCACTGACAACTGTTTGAAGCAGACAGAGGGGTGGCGAGGGGTTTATGGTAGTTGTAAGTTGGAGGCGTCAGATGATCGATGGGCGCTGCTGTTTGCGCACAGCGGGATTAACTTACAACCAGTCTAAGGATAATAGCTCAACATGCCACATAATAAGCAGAGTGCAACAACTTCAGTATAAATGACATAAACGTGCCGCCGCCGCCGCCGCCGCTAAGCCCTGCGACAAAGCAAAGTAAATAAAAAATAAAACTTTCAGCCTGTTGCAGTTATTAAAAATAAATGCACGACTAGCCTTATGCTCTGTAAAGTGTTATTAATGTTAAAATCTTATAGTTTTGGGGGCAGCTTCAGTGATTTAATTGCGCTTCTTTATCATGCGATGCGCTATGTCACAACAAATTTGCATCAAAATGTCAAAGTGGCAAAATATTTATGGCATTTGATAATTTGGCTTAAAGGGGTCGACAAGCTTAAATGCACGTTGGATATAGTATAAATGGGCAATTAATAATAATTCGATACGTGTTTACAGGGTATATGAAGAGTGGAGGGGTTTTGGCATGATTGCAACAGTCTGACAACAAAAACAAATTGTCGAACTGGGCGCGTCCTTCTGGTTTGCAAGTGGTTTTTGTACTTTGTACGAAACAAAATGGTTCGATTTCGTTCAACAAGTTGACAACGTTCTATTTATAGTATGTTTGTAGGGATAGGATAGCATGGCAAGCCAGTTAAGAGCGCGATTCCAGAAGCACAAGCAACAGCACTTGACCGGCTTCCTCTTGAACTGAGTGAGCTCAGAAAGTGCATGGTATTGTTTTTTTGTTTGTTACAAGACTTTTTCTACTACTAGACGAAAGCCAATATTGGGACATATGTACAGAAAAAAGAAAAACAAAAGGCAATCATGAAATACGATACTCGACACCAGCAACAATAATAATAATAATATTATTGCATAAGACGTCTTCGGCAAAGACGGCGCCTAATCTTCGACTTATTTATGACAGACCATAAAACGGTCGACCAATATTCCAACAATCAAGGAAATCATATTGTCAAAAGTCACATGTCACGTTGGTTTTTTCTTGGTTGAGTTGAACTGAGTTGCCGTGTGGCTTAAATAAATGTATTATCTGGATGGCGACAAATTCGTTAAGGCCATGTTATCAAGGAAACGCTGGGGGTAAGGCAAATCTGCACAAATCAATTGATTTACGTCGTTGTCAACTTCATTTCGGGGTACTTAATAAAATATACAGCATATTGCTAGAAGTTTACGAGCTGCTTGTTTTTTTTTTGCCTATAATAATAAAACATTTACAATCGTCTAATCAGCAAACTAATCGTCAGGGTTTTCTAACTAAATTTGTAACCTTTTGAGTTGCCATGCAATAAAAAGCAAAGAACGAAAAACCGCAAATAAAATTGCTGAAAAGAACACTTTGCCATGAGTTAACAAGAATCCAACTTTCATTGAGTGCTTGTTAATTTGCATATACAGGAAAGAAAAAAAACTCTGCTATCGTGAATCTTCTGATTTTTATCAACATATAAAGATATGACCTGAGTACTTATTTTATAGCTAGTACTAATTTTCTGGCACGATTATAGGCGCTTAGCTTAAATTTATAAGTTTATGCTATGTTTAACTTTTATTTCTTTGGAACAAAGTGTTGCAGTGCCTTCCAGTTTATGGCAGCTATAAGCTATCATCATCATCCAGTTATGCATTCAGATCTAGAAGAGATTAGATAAGGCCAAATACTATACAGAAAATAAATCAAGGCCAAAAGTTTATTAGCGGGTGCTAAAGAAAATAACAAAAAAAATAAAAAGTGCCAGAATATCTACATATATATATTCATGGGACAATTTTTTCTTCAGAAATTGACGAACAATTTGAAAAACATAATTACTTAAAATTCTATATCGTTTTTTTTTCTCTCTTTGTTTTTGGTTGAAAAATTTATGAAAATATTATTAAGCACATATACAATGTGTTTTTATTTTTGCGTTTCTTTAGCGAAATGTTTTATGCAGCTTTTGACGCATTTATTGTTGTTATTGTTCACTGCCTGACATTGGCATTGAAGCTGTCATTGAGGTGTGGGGAGGGCAATGACGTTTGACACCCGCCCCCTCGTTTAATGCCCCACCGCCTACACACGAAGCCATTGGCGCCGTTGAGATAAAGAAAAGTTAAGCATAGATAGCTAAAAACAGATATAAACGCATCATCAATACGTAAAACGTAGACATTATATGCTATATAGCTATAGTATTGAAAATCGAAAGTGTTTCATGTGGCGTATACGCAACCTAAACTTATCTGAACTTTTGCATAATCATTTGCCAAATACATTAAGTATGTTATGTTAATAGATTGTTCCATTTTCTTGCAGCTAAAAAATGCCAACGCCAAATATGAGATCACAGGATGAGTTGGCTGTGGCCAATACAATTGTCTCCAAGCATCCCGATAACGATAAGGACATTGACGAGGAGGAGGAGGAGGATATTGATACGGCAGCTGTGGTAGTGCCACCGGATAGCGGCTGGGCCTGGGTAGTTATGATTGCCTCGTTCCTCTGCTGTACGGTTATTGATGGCATCGTCTTCTGCTCGGCCATCATACAGGAGGAGCTGATGAAGGAGTTTAATGTGAGCAAGTTTTATGTAACATTCGTTTCATCGTTGCTCAGCGGTTGCTATCTGATGGCTGGACCCTTTGTGAGTGCATTGGCCAATCGTTTCGGATTCCGTCCGGTGACAATTGTGGGCGCAATCTTTGCATCATGCTGCTTTGGACTGTCCTACAAAGCGACGAGTGTGGAGTTTCTGTTTATTGTCTATGGTATATTGGGTGGCATTGGTTTCTGCATGGTTTATATACCCGCTGTGGTCATCATTGGTTTCTACTTTGAGAAGTGGCGTGCACTGGCAACAGGCGTGGCTCTTTGCGGTTCGGGTGTTGGTACCTTTGTCTTTGCTCCGTTAACCAATATGCTGCTGGAGAAATACGGCTGGCGCGTGACCCTAGCAATCCAGGGACTTATCATCTTGTCGTGTGCCATCTTTGGCCTGGCCTTCCGTCCCATTCAGCCCATTACACTGGGTGTTACCGAAGATGGCCACGTTGTCGACGAGGAGAAGTCCAAACTCAATGGACATGGTAATACGGTGGCGCCAACGCCCCAGCTGCATCAGGCTGCCTTCACAAAACCATTGCCCGAGGGACGCTTTGCCTATTCTATGCCCAATTCGGCACACAATACATATATGGGCGCCTCACAGCGTCATCATTATCCCACGGCTGCTGAGATCTTCAAGGGCATGAATCTGGAACGTCGTCCATCGGGTCCGGCCAGCAAGGGCACGGAGATGAAACAGCTGCGCAAATCGCAGCCAACAACACCAAATGGTGATCCACAGCAGCTGACTTTCAATCTGCACAAGGAACTGACCACTGTGGGTGAGAACGAGGAGGAGGCCGAGAACGATAATCTGTTGGAGACGGATGTCAAAGCAATCAGCATTCAGGCACGTCGTCACACTGTATCCGGACGTCGTCCACAAGATCTGGCTAAGCGAGCAGCTGCTAGCGCCCAAAATGGCAACCATCAATCGCATTCTTCGTCACGTCCTATGTACAGAGATGATGCATTCTTCACCGGCTCCCTGACACGCATACCACAGTATCAGTCACAGACATCGCTGGCTTATCACATGTCCGTCACGCGTTTGCCCACTAAGCATGACATGCTGGAGGAGAGGCAGAAGGGTTGTCGCGTCTGCCCGGAGGCAGTGCGTCGCACATTGTCGACCATGTTGGACACAAGTCTGCTAAAGTCGCCGGCATTTATGTGCTTGGCATTCAGTGGATTTTTGACCATGATGGGCTTCTTTGTACCATTCTCCTTCCTCACGGATCGCGCCATGTCCGCTGGCATGTCCAAGGAATCGTCTGTGTCGCTCATCTCTGGCATTGGCATGGTTAATACCTTTGCTAGGATCGTTTGTGGCTCCCTCAGTTCCTTTCCCAGTGTCAAGCCACTGTGGCTCAACAATGTGGCACTTACCGCTGGTGGCTTGGCCACCATATTCAGTGGTGTTCTCATCAACAGCGTCACCCAATGGACATTTGTTGTACTCTTTGGCATTTGCATTGCCTGCTTCTCGGCGCTGCGTTCACTGATTGCTGTCGAACTGATTGGACTCGAGAAGCTGACAAATGCGTTTGGTTTCCTAATGCTCTTCCAAGGTCTAGCTGCTGCCATTGGCAGTCCCATAGCCGGTAAGTAGATACGAGTATTATAAAAAATTGTAATTTCCTTAAATTGTTATTTTCTACCTTTACGTGCAGGCGCTTTGTATTCAGCTACCAATAGCTATAATGTGGCCTTTTATTTTGCTGGCGGTTTAATCCTACTTTCCGCCTTCCTATGCTATCCATTGACCTGCATATCCAGATGGGAGCAGCGACGCAATGCCAACAACGAAACGCTGCCAACGGCCTAAGCGCTTATCAAATCAGAAACAAGCCAAATTGACAAAAAAAAACTAACTGGAAATTTCTAACAAAAGTGTCATTATTGACTTATTGTCAATTACTCGATGTTGTTGAAGATTGAAGTTTAACCAGCAGAACAGCAAAGCAGTTACTGTTAACTGAACAGAAAACCGATAAAGATAAAGGGAAATTGTAGAACAGACTGCGTGCTGCCGAGCAGCTTGTGAAGCATGTGTTGTACTTGATATGTTTTATTTGTTTAGATCTAAATTAAGTAGCCTTAGCATAAGTGTAATGTTTGTGCCTTTTGCTTTATCGAGTGCCTTGCCTCGACCTAAACACAGATGCACCCACACACACACTAAAGCATTAGTATTGATTGATCAATTTGTAACTACATATTTATATCGATATATACTAAACCATACCTATATATATGTACCATATAATAACATGTACAATCTTAAGTGCTCACCATGTTGTGTGGATCGCTTTGATGGGTGTGCGAAGAAAAAGATGATAGAATTTATAAGATTATGAAAAGTTATAATCTAATTAATAGCAGCTAAGCACATGGCTGGGCCACAATTCGACTGCCAATTTAAGAGATGAGGACGTTGCATTTGTTTTATTAATAAGTTCGACTAACTAAACTGTTAGCTACTGCTCCAGACTTGTTACATAGTTTGTACATATGTAAGTTCTAGCTCTAAGTAAACATTATAACCAAACACACACACATACACACACAAATACACAGACACTGCTGTTGCTGTTGTTAAGGTCATTGTACCATAAAATCTAAACCGTTTCACCGACTCTTTATTAGCTGATTATGAAGAACAAACAAAACGCTAGGTCTGCTGGAAAATGCGTTGCTCGTGACTCGTTAAATTACACAAACACACACACAGACACACACATACACACTACACATAGATGTATACATACTCAAGCAAAGTAAAGCGCGTTTTGCGCTTACGTTTATTAACTACAATATGTTAAAACTATTATAATTTAAATATGAGACGAAAAACGAAAGTAAACAATACAATACAACAGACTTCGAAAGTAGATAAACATACATATCTACATATGTATCTATCTAGCTTATTTAACAGTTATACATTTTACAAATAAAACATTTAAGTAAATTAAATAACCAAAATTTGCGTTTACTCTTGGATGGCAGCAAAATAATTTTTCCTACAAGCGGTTGTAAAATAAATAAGGTTTTTGCATTAGCTTAAGTTCGCTATAGTAAAATTTGCAGCATACTTCGGGAGGCACAGAAGCGCCAAGCCAAAAACTCGCCCATATCCTTGCTGAATTTCGCAAGAATATAGAATGGAACAACACTGTGAAACACCTTAGATAAACTAAAACTTTTGAATCACATACATACAAACTAACAATCTTTCATTTATTGCTCTTTGATGCATAATGTAAGCGCAATAACTAAACCGTAAGGAAAATCGTGATTATAAATGTGTTCTTCAGTTTTGAGCTTAAATGAGAACACTCAACGCTGTTGTGTCTTTGGTTACAGCACAACCTCTATTTTCTATTTTTCCAGATTCAATGAATTAATGAACTCCTCAAGTTTCTCCTGAATTTGTCGTACTTTAACTGCAAGAAATTGTGATTAGTTTTATAGTTGAAAAGTTTCTCGATGGTCTGTCTACATACTCAGCTCTTCAGCCAGCTGTACACGTTTGCCCGTAAGCAAATGAGCTTTCCGCTCCTCATCATCACTGAACTCATCCAGCACCGCCTTTATCTCTTTATCCAGGCGTCTTGCCTCACGATTAATCACTTGCTGTCGCAGCGCATTACCCGTCACCTTAATGACCTGTTGTATGCGCCAAAAGAGAACAACATCACTGCAGGAGACCTAAGAGAGCAATACGCAACGATTTTCAATCAAGAAAGGGAACGGATTCTACTGTCAAACATACCTCACACTCGGTGCCTTGTTGCGTGTAGAGATAATAGGCCTTGCGACAGTCTTTTGCACGCTGCAGTGCCTGATGCAGGAAGTGTCTACAAGCGAAGAAACATTATTTAACTTATTTAATAATGGGCAGTTATTATGCGTACTTTCTGTAGACGGGGAACCACGTTTGACGAATATAATCTGTATCAACTTCTACATTATCTCGCTGCAGATTCTTGCGCACAGTCGTTAGCTCATCGTAGCTGAGGGTGGGCATGTGTTTCTGCAATTTGAAATGTACATTTAAGTTGATTTCATTATTACATTTAAGTTTATTTGAGTGCTACTCACCGTATCGTTTTTGAGTATTTTGTCAAGTTCCCCCTTGACACTGCGCCGCTTTTGTTGGTCCTGGGTTAAGTATTGCCAGTGCGCAAATCGCGTCCACGGTCCAGGTCCCAACATTTGGGCCAATGTCTCATCGGTTTGCAGAAGTTTTGTATTGACTGAGGTTTCTAGGAATTTTACGGCCTGATCCCATTCGGTTTTGTCGTGCACAAACCGATCTTCTAAAGTGTTAAGTTGTATCACACGCAACATGTCGATGGCTTTGTCCTCCCAGCTATGTCGCCGTATAGCTTCATCGACAACGGCGCTCTTCAGCTGATCAAACACACCGTCATGATCATGTGCTTTCTTTGCTCGCTCCATCAATGATATGAACTCCTGCTGCAGTGCCTCCCAGCCAGCTTCAACCGATTTGGCAGGCAACGCCTGTTCAGCCCACTGTCGTAACTTGATATCCACCATGGTATTAAAGGAATCTAAAATAAAAAAAAAAAAACAAAAATTAGTTCCTTCTACCAATGCAGTCTCTAAAAGGCATAGAATAGATGGGAAAATGATAAAAAAAAAATGCTTTTGAAATTGAAGCTGCTAATTAGAAAAAAATCTTTGACCTCGTGTTCATTGATTAAATTATCGTATTTAAATTCAAATTTAGAGGTGAACATGTTTTTTTTTTGGCACGATTCAGTTTCAGTTTCTCTGTAAACGTGTTTCATAAATCTTCAAGTCAGACTTTCTGGCAAGTACGCGCCTTAATCGCACATGACAGTCAAAAATTAAAACAAATGAAAAAAAAAAACATATTTTTGTTTTGGGAAGAGGTCTGTTTAAATGATGCTAATGAAATTGGAATTGGGAAGTCCACATTTTTTAACTGTAAGGCCTGATTCATTGGAAATTCGTTAATTTAACGCGAGCTGAATCCGGTTTTGGATCTTAAAATGCGCGTGTGATTCCCTTATTATTTTGAGTAATGTTTATCGTTTCGTTACACGCTGACGCAATGAACTGAGTTTCCAGCTAAAGATTAAAATTCTGACCTCTTAGCACACACACACAAAAACGACACGCTTATGTTGATGGACTGAATGTGATCCTGAGCGTGGCTTATAACATAAAACTTATAGCTACTGAATATTACTTTGAGAACCTGACTGTGCAGCTGGTAGATAAATATTTTCGAAAACATAATTCGATAGTTTCTCCCATAGCTTGCTTGAAAGTGCATCATCCCATTTCTTGGCTGAGATCTGTGATAACGTCACCACTTCATCCAGTATTTCGCCTTTCGCCTTGTCAAACAGCTCATCGCGACCAGATTCGCGCAGTCTGCAATAACATTTTATTATTATTATACAGATAGGTATTTAATACAATACAGTTTCGATAACTCACCTGGGGAAGTTGTTTTTCCATTCGGTTTCCAAATTAAATCTGGTTGCTTTAAATGCATCGGCCTGCTGTTCAATAGTTTCACGTACCATCTTCCAGAAACGATCCGAAACAGCTAAGCTCAGGTTACGGCTTGTCACTTGATGTGGCATAATAACTCCGCGTCGACTGCAAAGTTCAAGAGGTGCTATTGCAACGTGATTATCGTGCACATGATAAAAACTACTCACTGAAACAGCTTGGAGTTTTTGAAAAACTCCTCCTCGTACTGTCTAATAGCGTCTATGCTGTCATCTTTCCTGCCGCGTCCAGTGACAACGGCATAATAGCCCAGCGCCTTCATCGGAAACAGTTTCCCCGACAGTATTTTCCTTATTCGCTCAGGGTCTGCCAGTTCCTCGGCCAAATCCACTTTAGTTAGTACAAATATTGTGCGCCGACCCAAGGGATCACATTGCATAACTAGATCGGTTACGTTGCTGCGCTCCGCATCAACCGAGCCATCCTGAATGCACAGTATTATTGCATTTGGGTTACTCATATAATGCTTAGTCATTTGGTGAATGGAGTCCTTAGTGTCTGATGCCATATCAACTGTCATGGTCTGTAAATAATTTATAAGTTAGAATCAAGAAAAAACATATAACTATAATATTATCCAATTACCGAAATAATGCCTGGCAAGTCGACCAGGACCATGCGCTGCAGGCCAGGACCCTTAACCGTCATGGCAATCACCTCATTGCTCACAGTCTTGCCACCACGGACAGACGAACGCATGCGGAACTCCACCTCACGACGCAGATCAGCCAGATCTGACTCTTTGGTCAGATCGAATTCACGATCATTGTCACGAAATTGCGCCACATGATAGGGTCCCTCGGCAAGGGTTACTTTGACAGGGGCACGAGTCATCATTTCACCGCTGCCACGAGGAAAGATACGTGCCTTGGCTATAGACTCCAGCACTGAAGTCTTGCCGCTGCTCTGATCACCAACAACAACAACTCGTGGCAAATGATCGGCCATGGTGTAGCCCGTATCATATCCGGACAATTCGTCCAACACTTCCGAATACATGTCAATTAATGATTTCTTAATCTTCTTTGCCGTTGTCTTTTTGTTCGTCTTGAGTATAAGATATTGCTGACGCAGCTCACGATTCTCCTTTTCCATTTTCTCCAGTTCCTTTTGGTACTTAATCTGTACATTCATTATTTCAGTCTGCAGCGTCTCCACTTGGTTCTGTAGCTTGTCTGCAAAAATATACAAAACCAACGTAAATTTAAATATTCAATTTTGACTATTAACTTTCTTGACGACTCACCATATTTCTTACGACTTTCGTCGGCGGGTATTCCCAAAGCTGAAACAGTTGTCTTGGCTTTAATATCATCTTTGGCTGCAATACAGTAAGAAATTTAAATAAATTAATGTTGAATAAGAAACTAAGTATGGGGCGAACATAAATTCTCTCACTTTAAATGCATTACGTTCAGTAAATTGATATTTGATATGTGTGTAACCTACTTTCGACAATTTGATTTCCTTGATAGTCGGCCGCTTCAATTGCATCGTCCAGACGATTGTCAAACCATGAGCGCCACTCTGACAACTTATCTTCGCTCAGCTGCTTAAGCCTCGGATCTACAAGCAAACCCCAATATCATCAATATTTATTTTAAAGCCAATGCTTTGTATTACAACTTTGCGAAGTGTTATTTTTATTCTAATACTTTTCTTGTTTGTATAGCTTACAATTTACTTGAGATTTAACCGATCTCTTTGTATTAATGATTATTGTTAAAAGAGAGTTATGGGAAAATTATAAAACAACATATGCGTCTGTTAGGCAACAGGTTCTTTAGTATAAATGCATCTGCAACTACATAAAAAGCAACAAAAAACCGCATAACATTTAGAACATTTTGTCAGCTGTCAAAACTGTAATATGTGTGGATGTAAAAAAAAAGAAGTTAAAATCTTCTACCCCGCACAAAGTAAAAAAAAAACTTTCTTGTATGGCAATTTAAAGTGAGAGAAAGAGATAGAATGGAAGAGGTATAAATTGCAAGCTTACCGATTTCAATGGCATTCTTCACAACGCTGCCAACTTCAATAAGATTCCTTGAGAACTGGCTCCATTTCTCACCCTGCGGTAGTGCATCCTCTAGCCACTTCATATCGGGTAGCCCATCCTTCCAGTCCTCATATTTCTGCACGTACACATGTTCAATTTGAAAATTATATAACACTGCAAAACCATCTGCTTATGTTATTTACTCACTTTGCTCAATGAGACGCCACCGCCGATAGCGCCACCCAGTACAATGTAACGTAGCTTGAGGGCGCCCCTCAAAATTCGCACAACTAGCATGCCATAGCCGCGCGAGTGGGGCGGTATTGTCCAGCCTCTCGCTTGATTGCCACCCAACAGAAACTCTTCGTGGTTGCGGTTGCTGTTCTGCTCCCAACGTCCTCCGGCAGAACCAGTGCGACGTGTTTGGCTGGTGATGTTGCATAGCGTAGAATGATTGCAGCACGCAACCTTCGTGGAGTAAACAACCGCTTTTCTCGCTGTTCGCCTGAAAATGCGAATTCGCCAAAATGCAATAAGGCGATGACGAAATCGGTGTATGAAAATTTGTCACCGGCTTGAGTTAGACACGTGCTGTGCTTACCGGTATGTGTTCTGATAAATGCGCAACATTATCCTGTATTGAGGCTGAAGGTTTCAAGTTATTGAATAGACCCTATGTTAATTCTTTTATTATTTTCAATTTTTTCTCCACAAAAATGTCATAATAGAGATGAGAGCGAGTCACGTACTTGTTACTTAACACCATTACCGAAGAATACCGAGTTACAGCGGTAGCACATCTCTAGCATGTGCAGTCGATATCGATTCAAGACACAATCGATTAAATTATTAAATGATGATAGCGCCAACTTTAAGTCCCAAAGTCGAACTAAGCTAAACTTCAATTTATTTGGGTTTTAAGTTTTATTGACTTTATTTGAGTTGGCTTGTACATTGTACTCACACATTTTTCTCCATTACATATATTAATTTCGGGAATGCACAAAATCTATTTGTGCGAATGGTGTTTCAAGATTAGGCAACGGTATCTCAAAAGTAAATGAGTTTAGCATAATGTCAAAAAATGTGCCTTTTTATTGCTAGTTAAAGATTGCATAATAAATTAAATTACGCTACAACTAATATTAAATTTTTGCGTATGTATTCTTTTCTATAACTTTTACTCTTTCTTTTAAATACCTACACGTACATGCATATTTTCTACATATTTTCTACGTTTTTTAAGATTTAGAATGCAGTTTGCATCTATTTATTTAACGGTAACTATGTATTAAGAAAAGTTTACTACTGGAAAATATTTTCCGAGCCTTCGAATTTTCTTCATAGTGACAAAGCATTTAGAGCCGGTAACATTAATTGCTTTGGTAAGGCTTTTATCTTCCAAAATCAAATCGATTTTCTCGATTGAGTTTAGATTATAAATATCTTTTGGTGTTTCGTTGGATTTCTTTTTGCTGTTATTATTGTTATAGTTTCTACTATAATTGGTGTAATTGTTAAAATATTGCTTTTGCTGAAGCGTTGCTTTGGCTGCATTCAATGTGTTCATAATTTGGTCCGTATTATGGTTATCTGGTATAATTTCAGATACCTCGTCATATTCATCTTCTTCTTTAGTTTCGGCAACGGAGAATGTACTTAAATTGTATAATGAATTTCTTTGCTGGATATGTGATTGATGTTGTTGTTGTTGTTGACTTGATTCAGCTGTTGCTGCAACTCCACCGGCTGCTTCATTTATATAGCTGCGATGGCGTAGCTCGTATTCTTGAGCCTCTGTAATGCGATCCAGGGATTGGCTTTCGCGAATGCGCCGACGACGTGCCGTTGTACTTTCGTATACCACTATTTGCTGTTTATCCGCTTGGGAATGTTTGTCAACATGATCCTTTTGCTGCTTTCTATTTTTCTGTGTGTGAGATTTGCGTGTTTCCTCGGATTTATTTGGCTGTTAATGATTGTTGATAATTAGTTGGTTATATGTTTTAGTGTAATCGATGTCTCACACTTACCTCCTTATATTGTCCCTGCTCCTCTTTTTTGCCACCAGAACTTCTATTTGAAATAATATTCGCTGCACCGCTATTAGAGCCTGGCGGTGGATACAATTGGTCTTGTGAATCGCTAGAGTCGTCATGCGAATCTCGCCGATGCATGCGAAATCTGATGGGTGTATCGCCAGTAAACTTATTTATCTTCTTCTTATTCCGTGTCTTTGTATCATCGTCGGATGCCTCAGAGCTGCTGCACGATGGCGTACGTATTTTGTTAAGCTTTGTACGGCGATGCGTCAGCACCGGATTTTTGCTACTGCTTGGCAACGGCTTCAGTTTTCCAATTTCAAGCTCCTTCAGGCCGCTTAATGTGTCCTCATCATCCACCTTGACATTTTTTTCCATTTTTTTTAGCTTCTGGGCGATCGTATCGACGGACACGACTATTTTTGTGCGTGGATGTGTTGACACTTCGGCGGTTGACGCTAATGCACAATTGCGTTGTTGCATTGCTCGATTAAGCCGTCCATCAGAAATAGACTCGAGACGCATAGAAGCCACTTGTAACTCATTTCCAATACCGCAACCTTCATTTGATGACTCCTCTTCGTCCTCCTCACGCACAATACTGCATTTACGGGTACGCTTATCCTTAAGATTGTTCAATATGTATATAAGTAATCATTGTGTTGATAATGTACGTCAAAGTTGACAACTTACTTGCTTGGCATTATCATTGCTAATTTGGGCTGCCGGGGTGACATTTATACTAACAGGCACAACTACTTTGGGATTTTCCGTTGGACTTGGCTTATCTGCTGTAGGCCTTTGCTTTACATCGCCCAATCTAAAAGATAACAATCTGTATAAGTACATGTATATATAATATATACTCCTCTACTCACTTTAGACCCGCCTCAAGCAGCTTTTGCTTATGTGCCTCTTCTCTTCGCCGGCGCAAACGAAGTTCAGCCAACAAAAAATATGTAGCTGTTATATGATTGTACTTATTTTTATCCAGAGCCCTGCACAAAATTTAAAATTAGTAATATAGTAATTATAGGGATCGCAGTTCTAATAATGTATATTACTATGAAGCATGCCAGTCATATTTGTGTTATATGAATAATTACGCAAATGATTGATTGTATAATGTATTACAAACGTGTGTTAAGGCAGTTCGCGGCCTTCTGTTAATCAGTGTAGCATTATTGTTAAAAAAGTTTATAACAATATAATGATGATTCTTATTAGAGTCTGATCGATTAATTATACTATTTGGCTTATAACAATCCAGTCAAGCCATAGCCTGATGCACAATTCGCTTCCCCGAGCTGAGTAAATTGTTACACTTGTTTAATTACTTACTGTAGTATCTCTTCTTTGGACGCAATGTTTCCGTTTATCATTTTCTGTATAATAAAGGCGTGATCCTCTTCACTCAGCTGCTCACGGCTCACCAGTGGCAGAGTATGCTCCACGGAATCGGGCTCGTCGGCTTGCTTTAGCCAAACGGATGCTGCAAGTTCCTCGACAGTTGCACGCTTCTTTGGATCACGCACCAGCATTGTGGCAATTAAACTGCGACATTCCTGTGTCACGTGCGACGGCACTGTGTACTTGCAATCCATAATCATAGTTAGCGTCTCTGAATCGTTGGCCTTCTCAAACGGCGCCACGCCACACACAAGCATATACAGTATTACACCCAGAGACCAAATATCTAACAGATAATGTCAACAATTAAATAAAGCTTATCATGCGACACACACACACACACATAAACACAAACATAAGCACACAATCACATAGCTACACTTACCCACTGCTGGCGCATCGTATGAGTCGCCTAGCAAAATTTCTGGCGCTGAATATGCGAGACTGCCACAAAATGTCTCCAGTTTTTGACCGGGTAAGAACTTATTGCTAAACCCAAAATCCGTCAGCTTGACGAGTCCCAACTTTTCAAAAAATACGACATTCTCTGGTTTCAAGTCCCTGTTAGCGAGCGAGTAAAGAGTATAAAGTGTTATGTAAAAGACGAGTAAAGATTTTGACAAATCTAAAACTAGTTTTATCTTTGTTTAATTACCTATGCACTACGTGCAGCTGATGACAGTACGTGATTGCGCGAAGTATTTGTCGAAAATACTTGCGCGCCAGCTCCTCACTTAGGCCGGTTTCGTGCTTCATAATATAATCATAGAGATCGCCACCATCGCCCAGCTCCAGCACTAGATATAACTTGGTTTGTGTGTCAATCACCTCATAGAGTCGCACCACATTTGGATGCTGCACCAGCTTCATGCATCTGCAAGCGTTAGAAATATATACACATCACACATTTTACATTACGCATATGCACACGATTGCAAACTCACCGGACTTCCTGAAACAAATGCGATTTGGAGACCTCGTCAAGTTTTAACTTATCAACGACTTTTACTGCAACTTTGGCACCCGTAAACACATGTCGCGCCAGCTTCACAACAGCGAAGTGACCCGAACCAAGCGTTTCCTCTAGATCGTAGAGTCCGGCAATTTTCCCATCGCAGATACCCCCGCCAACTGGTTGCGTTTCCAAGGTCATGATCCTGTCCTTATCTCTGCCACTTGATCGACCCGCTGCACGACTTTAGTGAGTGCACTTCTCCGTGTTGAACTAAAACCACTAGAAATGCATTTTATAGTTATATATATATCTAGTGTATAAGTACAGTACTTCAAAACCGCAGGGTACACACATTTTGAAATTGGATTATACACACAAGTCCACACATCGTTCATAATATTATTGATCTTTTACTTATATAGCTGAGCACCGTCATTCTTCATTCACTCATTTTATTTGTATATATTTTCAAATAAGTTAGTTTTAAGTTTTCACAGTTGTATCCTGTGTACAGGCAGGAGCACCAAATGCACTCATGGAACAGGGCTGTTACACAAGGGGGACGCAATGGGGCAGGGCTGTTGTTACCGTTTTTCAGCAGCCGACGCACGCAAAAACTATAATATTAGCTCCATTTCACTGTATGTTATTGCGCACTATGCGTTAGAGTTGCAGTTTTTGATTGTCCTTTAACACAGTTAAATGGTTATCACACAGGAAAAGTACTTATTTTAAACCTTTTGTGTATACTAAAGTTGTATCGAATCGCTCGGAATAAGTCCGATCGAACGACTCACTTAACTGAACGAACCAACTCAGTTCCTGATGGTTGTTCCTTTATGTTAAGCTAGTATTGATTTCTGTAGCCCTTAACAAACAAGCAAATCTTACAACTAACTTAATAAAAAAGTACCACCCAATCACAAAATATTTTTCATGAACATAAATTAATAGGTCAAGTGTTAATTGCAATGGAATTGTTTCTTAACAAGACGTTCTCAACCTTCGCGCCAGTTAACAGCTGTTACTAACAGTCTATAAACATGTTAAGTGTTTTTTATTGGATAAACATATGTTTTTTGTTGAAGACACATAAGCTAAGCTGAATTAGTTATTTCATATAGGTGGTGCTACAAAACATTTTTTAAATGGAGGAACAAGAGAATCCGTTCGATATGGACAGCTCGAGCTTTGATGCCGATAGATATCTGGAGAGACTATTAAAGGACTGCTCGTTAAAGCAGATTATGGACACCGAGGCGGCCGTTGTGAAGGATACCCAAACACTTCACTCCGACATGCAAACGCTTGTGTATGAGAATTACAACAAATTCATCTCGGCCACAGACACCATACGCAAGATGAAAGACGATTTCAAGCAGATGGAGACGGATGTCAATCTCCTTATGACAAAGATGCAGTCAATCACAACATTCAGTGAGCAGATTACGGGCACGCTTCAGGGCACACGCTCCCAGCTCTGTCGCCTTTCGGAGAAGCACTCGCTACTAAAGCGCCTACAGTTTTTGTCCACACTGCCAGCAAAGCTCAAGTCGCTTATTGAGGAGCAGAACTATGCGCAGGCTGTGCAAGATTATCTCCATGCTCAAAAGGTGTTCGCCCAATACGGAAGGCAACCATCCTTCGATGGTATTCAGCGCGATTGTGATGCTATTATGGCAGATCTAAAAGAGCGTCTGCGTCAGGACTTCCAAAGAGCTGGCAATACAGCACAATCTCTGACAGAAATAGGTGAGCTTTTGTTGCAGCTGGACGAGAAGACCTCGGATTTGGCCAGCGAGATGTTACGATGCGCCGGTAAACGGCTGCATGAACAGATTGTCATGCTGCAGGATCAAACGGAGCGCGATATGCTCGAGTTTGTTGACATGGGCATAGATGGCTTCCTCAACGATCTGGCTCTGGTGGTTACCTCCTATTTTGATATGTTTGTTGCTAAGCATTACGAGCACGAACGGTGAGCTCTTCTATTTTTTTATTACTCTTGGTGTTGATTGTCGAATAAAATTTATGATTTTCCAGCGACGATTTCCAGGAGAATGCTTTGAATGAGCTGAACATTTTCCTCAATGAGAACATTGGAAAGTATCTGACGCTTGTTCAAGATCGCGTCGAATCGGATATTGGCTTTGGCGATACGCAGGTAATGCTGCGCGCTTTGGATCGCCTGCATCGCCGCCTGCAAGCTATGCGCAACATCTGTCGTGGCCTTCAAGTGCAACGCAACACGCTGGAAATTATTATTTCTGCTGCCCATCAGCTCTGCGATGCGCATGGCAAGAGTTTGAGGGATCATTTCGCTGATAGTTTGAGTGCAGTGCGTCTATCGCTTGTGTCAGCCAAGAGCGACGTCGCGGCTGGTGTGAATCTCAGCGATCTTATTAGTAATCTCTATGTCGCTATGGTGGAAAAAATCAAGGGTGTGCTGCAAGATTTGATGATTTTCCTGCGCACCGATTGGTCCTTCAACATCAAAGCTGAGCACAAAGGCGCCTTATGTGTGGTAGGCATAAGGGAGAACCTTCTTATTGGCTTTCTGCGCCACATATCTAAGGTGATGTGCGGCTTTGCGGATGCCTCTAGCTCCAGTCCACCTAACTTGTTGCTGGTGCTGTCAAAAACGTGTCTTGAACTCGAACAGCAGGGCGTCCACATACTGGTAATTGATAGCATGTCCAATGTCAAGAGATACAATTTTTGATTAATTGTTTTCAACATCTTTGCAGATCGCGCTCGTTGACGACCTCTACGAGATTGATTCGGAAAACAGTGCAACGCTGACACACGAAACCGAGATCTGTGCTGAGATGCGAGAAACAGCACAATCGCTGCTGGACGCCTATGTTCGGCTGCAAGGCACAAACATCTCCCAAATGTTGCGCAAGAGCGTCGAAACGCGCGACTGGCTGAATTGCCTAGAGCCGCGTTCGGTGCGTGCCGTCATGAAACGGGTTGTTGAGGAACTGGGTAGCATTGAGACAGTTGTCGCTAGCCTCTATGAGAGTACTGGTAATGCAGGCTTTCGCACCACGGCCAGCAGCGATTCCAGCCGCAAGACATACTTTAGCAATTTTAATGCCTCCAAGCCGCAGTATCGTTCCAATTGGTCAAACTACACGCCTTCACAGCTGGAGTCCAGCTATGTGTCCAATATACATCGTTTGTTTTCGGAGCGTGTGGATATCTTTACATCCGTGGAGTTTACCAAGGCGTCGATTGTAATGGGCATTATTAAAATTGGACTCAAGGTAGGATTGAACTAGTAAATGTTTATTTTCTTGCTTTAATCTTTTGTTATCCTTTTTCAGACGCTGCTGGAGTGCGTGCGACTTCGCACATTTAGCAAATTTGGACTGCAACAGATTCAGGTGGATGCACACTACCTGCAAATGAATCTCTGGCGCTTTGTCAGTGATGAAAAGTAAGTGTAGATCTTAAGACGATTGCACAAATTTTAAAAATTTGAACTTTGCAGCCTGGTTAACTTTCTACTGGATGAGATACTTGGCTCTGCGGTACATCGCTGTCTGGAGTCGGTGTTGATGGAACCTAACGCCGTTGAGATTATATGCGAGCGTGGTTAGTACATAAAATCTTGACAAAATCTCTGTGCAACATTCCTAATTTTAATATGTGTCTATTTAATTTTGTTACTTGATGCTAGCTTAAGGATTTGACTTAAAACATAAATAAATTAATCAAAAAAATGAATATATTCAACAACAGATTGTCTATTCCGCTGGCTGTGGACTGAGCTCAAGCATAAACTCAATGTTTTCGCCCTTGAAATCCCCGTCGCTATGCTCCCCATCCACCGTCGACGTTGTCACCAGTATATTGTGCATCTGCAGTTCGCCTTCGGTTTCGCCTGTTGTAATTGTTATAAGACTTGTTTGGGATTTGTTTTCGTTTGCCTCATCGCCCATGCGTTTTTGAATGCGTGCCTTGCGCGCCTCTTCGAACTCCTTGGGATGGCACTTTTTGCGATGCGAATGCTTGTTGGCGTTCGAATTGAAGGTTTTTGGACAGTGTGGACACTTGTACAGCACCTCGCCTGTATGGGTGGCCATGTGTTCCTTCAGATTGATGGCCTTTTTGAATTTTTTATTGCAAACACTGCAAGCATGCGCTCGGTCCGTATTGTGAACGTAACTCTGGTGGCTAAGCATAGCGCTTCGATTGGGCGACACCTTGCCGCAGATGTTGCATGTGCACTCCTCTGATGAGGCATTGTGTCGACGTACATGCTTTTTTAAGCTCGTTTTGTTCTTGTGCCACGAGCCGCAAATATTGCATTGAACCTTTGGCTCTGTAATGCCAGCATGGGTCAACTGATGACGCTCAAATGCAGCCGGTCCTCGAATAACCTGGGCACAAATGTCGCACATAGTCCCATAATTGCCATGCACCATTTTCACATGAGTGCAAAGTCTCGATACATTCGGAAAACTAGAAAGGAGAGAAAGAAGAATCACAAAATAGATAAGTTGTTGTTTTCAACATAAAAAGAGCACTTGGATCTTGCAACTAAGTATTCATAAAAGCTACATCACATTCGCTCACCGCCTGTCGCAGATATTGCAGGGAACGTTGCGCTCCTTGTGTATAATACGATGTTGATCCAATAGATACTGTTTGGTATAACGCTTGGGGCAGTGTTCGCACATGAACTTCTTCTGCTCATCCGGCTGGTGCTTAAGCAGTCCGTGATTTCGTAAGCACTGTTTGTCTGCAAATGTTCGATCACAAAGAGCGCATCTAAAGAAAAAGCAAAACACAATTTTACTATAGTCCGAGGTTACTTAGGAAATTGTTATATGTTTAGTTTGTTGTCCGCACTTTACCACTCACTTGAATTTCTCGGGATTCTTATGACGATCAATGTGATCGGTGAGAAAGGAACGTTTGTAGAACTTTCTGTTGCAGCAGATCGCATAACCTTTGCGATGATGCACCTGCATCATGTGCTCGCACAGCTTTCGAAACGTTTCCTGCCCTGCATGACAAACACTGCAGGTAAGCCGCATATGTTGTGCGATCTTCTCATCAATTTCCAGCATTGATTTCTTGTAGTCTAAATAGCGTTTGTGCTTTGGCAAATCCTCCGTGTCGCTAGCAACGACTTTTTCCACTTTTGATCTAACACGTCGCTTTGCAGCCAGTTTCTTTTCAGCTGGCGGCGATTCATCGACCTGATTAGCTTTGCTTTTAGCACGCGTCGAGCGTGTTTCACGACGTTCCTGAATAGTTTCTGTTGGTTGTAGCTCTGGCTGTTCCTCTGGCACTGCTTCTGTGGGCACATCTACGGCTGGCTCGCTTTCTGTTTGTTCCTGCTGGGCCAATACATCGTTTAGGAACTGCTCATTGCTAAAAGATCCAACTGCATCGCTTTCATTGCCGCTGACGTACATCTCCTCAACAGCATTGTCATCCTGGTCCTGACAAAAGTCTGCTTCCTCATTATCATGAAAAAAGAAGTCTTTGGAATCTTCCTGTATTCCTAACTCATCTTGCTTTTCCTCACCAGCTAGCAAACTCTGGCTGTTCAAGTTGTGCTTCTCCTGCTGTTCGTCGCCTTTGATTGAGAAACGTTCAGTGAGAAGGCGATGTGCCTTCTCCACGCTGACATAGAACTCATTAAAGTCACTAACACGCATCCAGCAGCCCATACAAACGGCTGTAGAGATGGGGTCATCGCTTTTGGGCTACAATTTTCACGTTGCTTAATATATACATATTTAAAGATTAGGATGTCACTCTTACCTGAAACCAAAAATATTTCGCCAGCACCGTGGCGATGTTCAGAGATACACCGACACCGTCAAATATTTGAATAGTGTCACTGACGCTATTTAGGCACAGACGGCAAATCATTTTTACGTTTAGTATTCCATCAAAATGCTTTAGCAATAATCACAAAAATTGTTTTATTGAAATGTAGCTGCATCAAAACATTCTGCTGCTTCTTCTTTTTTGTGATATGTGCTGTCGATAAGTAATCGACTGTTGTGTGAGCTGCTACCGATAACTGCTGTTAAGTGTAAGTTGACTTGCTTTTCAATAGGTGGCGCTAAAGACAATTCAAAAGAAATCTCTTTTTAGTTCAGCTTTTTACAATATCAAAACTGAATAAACACCATTTAGTTGATATGTTTGGAGAATTTTTAATTTATTTAAGATAAAGTAGAATTGGTATTATTATATAATCATATGTATAACTAAGTTCTTGTTGTTTATTTGTTGGTTTCTTTTATTTATCATTTGTTGTTGATTTATTTCTGAACTAAATAATTAATTATATTTTAAATCACAGCAGTCTTTTAATTATAAATTTATCAATTTGTTTTTTCTTTTTATCAATTTAAACGCATATAGATGGCGTCATTTCTAACCACTAACAAACGAACAAAGTTTAACTATAAAAATATTAAAATGTTGTTATTTTTTTTTTTAAGTTTAACGGAATCAAAGAGCTTACTTACAATATAGTCCTTACGAATATCGGAGCAAAAACTGCATACTAGCTACAGACATAACTAACATCATACTAGACATTATTACCATATATATTTAAGTATGCACTATATAGAACAGAGTGTTCGAAATCGAAATTGTATCGGATTGCACAAAGTTAAAAATATGATAAAACTTTTAACTATAACTACATATTAGATACATATACATATGTCTGTGATATATATAGCTAGAACGTCTGAAAATCTAGAAGAAATTTGCTACTGGAATGCATTAAACATGTTTTAAGTTTGAGTCGATTTCTCAAAATAGACAACGGTTTAAGATTGAATCAATAAGAGATTAAAAACTTTTCTATGCATTTGTGTTGTGTGTGTGTGTAAGTGAATAGATATATATGTCTATATAAAAAAATGTATATATCTACTTATATTGTTTTGAATATATTTATATAGTTTGTTAATAAAATTTTGATTAAAATTTGTTCTATCTTAAAGAATTTAAATGAAGAATTCGAAAATGTCAAAATTGCTAATTTGTTTAGATATTAAAGAACACTGACGCACACACAAACACACATACGCAATTGCACATACATGCATATTGATACACTTTACATAATATGTATTTTAATGCACTTATATAGTGAATATCGGCTTAGAATCACAGCTACGCAGAATTAATAGGCAAGGCGAGTCATTTTTTGTTTGGTTAACATTCAGGATACAGGTCACACACAGATACAGATACAGACACACACATTCAGACACGTACGCACACATATTTAAATAATGCTTTTGGGACAGTCCTGCTGCCATCTAGCCCGCCACCTGTTGCATGGTTATGGTACTAATGAGCTGCTGGCAAATCTTTCCATACTCAAACTGATCACCCGAGATGCGCCGCAATTTAATGCCTTTGCCAGCGCCATGATCTCGACTGCGTCCCTCGCACACCTGCACCTCAATCTGAAGACCACCAGAGTACTCCAGACTGAGATTGGTGGTCGGCGGTTCGCCATAATTGGACGCAGTGTAAGCAGCTGCTGCCAAACTGGCGGCGGTGGCAGCACTGGCCGTTGCCTCACTCGATGCATTGGAAGCGCTGCTGTGTCGCGATTCGGCGCCACTATCCTCGGAACTAATGCTGCCCTTGTGCAGCACAAAACCCTTTGGCGGCATTGTCGAATCGATTGTTTGCTTAACCATCTCGAGTATACGCGTAGAGTCCAGATTGGAGCATTCGTGCGGCAGCGGCACCTCGTAGCACATCTCGTCGGACATGCGACGTGAATCGCACATAGAGTCCGGCGTCAAATGACCGCATTCGGTATGATCGCCCATCTCGGAATGTGAATCGGACTTGAATCCAGAGCTGGCCGAAGGCTCCTGGCACGATGGCGACAGATTATTTGAATCGTTGCTCAGCGAATCGTCGGAGAAGCCAAGCGATTTATCGCTACCACGCCTATGCGCCTCCGAGTTACCTGATCCATGGCCATGGCAACTGGGTCCAGCATGAATGGAGGCACTATTCTCCCAGTCCAAACTGGTCTTGCGTCCAATGCCTCGCGTTATCGATGGCATATCGCTGCTGGGCTCCGTTATGATCAGGCCCTGTGTGTTAAAGCATACTATGATTAGAATTAGGAAGTCAATTAGATATTGAGGATACGAAATAATTTGAATTGTTGTAAATGAGAAAAGAAAACTCTAAATATCAAATCAAGCTGACCTGCAATGACATAACTGGCGTATGTGGTTCCAAAGAGTCTTCACTGTCCCGACTGTTATCCGAAGAGAGCGCCACGAGCGTTATCTCACTGCCTTGGACATCGGTGAGACAGATCTGTGGCGTTATGCCGCCCGTGCAGCCGGCATAGGGTGTGCCTGTGCTAATCGTATGACACATTTGCCCATTGCCGTTCTCCTCCTGGATTATGCACAGATTGGGCGATGCGGGCGGTGTGGGCACAATGCGCACCGGCTGTGCCGGCGACAAATTCAATGGCTTCAGATCATAATATGCTGCTGTTGGCATAAACCAATTGGGCATCGCATAATCAGCTAAGCTGTGATCAGCCGGAATGCATACATCCATGGATAGATCGAGAGGCTGCTGAGTGCCGCCCTCGCTGGCAGCGGAGGTGCCACGCGTTATGGAACCACCACCGCTGCCAGTGCTCAAAATCGATATGCCCTTGGTGATTTGATGCAGCGGTGATGTGCCTGCCACATTGACATTAACACAGGGATTAAAGGGACCAGTGCCCGGCAAATATGGATTGGGATTGGGTGAGCAACTGCCGCTAAATCCACTGCCGCTGTGGCTAGTTGTACCAAGGCTAGTACAATTGCTGTACACTGGCGATTGGCAGCCACTGCTGCTGTTCGAATTGCTGGCACCCAAGTTGATGCTACTAAATTGACCCACCAGATGTTGCGGTTGCAGTGGCAAAGTTAATGCAACTGCTGCTGCTGCTGCCGCCGGCTGATACTGATAGCCACAGATGGGCTGTCCAAACATTTGCTTGGCCGAGGTGAGCGAGGCATTCGGACCGTGTGGCAGTATTAACGGCGATACACTGCAACTATAAATGGGCTGCTGATGCAGTTGCTGTTGCTGCAAATGCGATTGATCCAAATGACCGCCACTAACTGCTGAACCACTTGCCGCATGGGCAGCAAGGCCAAGCTGTGCGGCCAAATCAATGGGCACCACATTCGATGAGATTATCTTCTTGGCGATTTCAAAGCTGACACGCTGCTCCTTCACCAAACGATCCAATGCAGGCATCAAACTTTTAATGGCCTCCGGCGGCACTTCGATGTCATGGCCGCGACGCAAGGCTAGCTGCAGGTTCGTAGGCTTGCCATGAATGGGCGAGGCTAAATTGGAGAGTGAGGAATATGATTAGTTTAGCTCATTAAGCAAAAATGTTTGTTATCCTTTCGTTTGAGCGTATTTTGATTTAGCTTACCGGGCAGACTGATCGAATTTTCTAAAAGCGGCGGACTGGGTGCAACCAAAAAATTTCTCTGTGCGATACCTTTTTGCAATGATTGGCATTCCTGCAACGGGCCCTGGAACTGCGATCGTGAGCCCTCCGAGGCGCGACGCACGGGACTGTAGCGTCCTATGGTCGCTAAGTGTTAACCAGATGATGATGATGACGATCGAAGAGAAAGAAGCAAATAAATAATTAAACATTAGTCAAAACTCTCTAAGGAAGAAAAGCTTATCAAGTTTTGGTGTTGTTTGCGCTCACGAAAAATAAAATAATAACAAAATCAAAAAAACTTACCACCCTCCTGCACTGTGGGCAGCTTGCAGTGGGTGGCGCGGTATGCGCGCCGATTGATGGCCGCCGTTGTGGGTGCCACAAGTGGCACAGAGTTGCTGCTGCCAGCACTCAATTGTGACGTTGCCACGCCCATGTTTAGACCCAATATTGGTGCATTTGGTGGCGATTGACTCAACGATTTAAGTGTGGGTGGCAAATAGTCGCGATTCATGCGAGTTTCAACTTCGCGTATAAGCTCGGGGCAAATGACTGGTGTATGGGGTGGGGGGAAAGGGTATTCAAGCGAACAGCAGCAGCAGCAGTTGATTGTTGTTTTTGTTGTTGAGCAGCCGGCAATTTAGCGTTAAACAAAATTATCCACAAAAAATTAAAAAACATAAAACGAAATACAAACAAAAAGTACAACACAAATTAATTAAATGAAAATTATAAGCAAAAATTAAAGCTACAAAGTATTTATAAAGTTATTGTGAAAAACAGAATTATAATATTAGTTTCAAAAGTGTGTTTATGTAATAATAATAATAATAATAATAATTAGACAAACTAAATAACGCGTTTTTGGTAGCAGAAAGCAAAAATTTTTTAATTTGAGGGTATAAATTAGGGAGCAAAAGTAAATAAATTAAAAGAAATTGTCATGTTTCCAAAAAATTTTATAGCAATACTTTCATTTTTGATGGAGCTGATATATCGAACACAAATCTTTGGGACTTAATTCTGGACACAACTTTTTCATATTCTACTTAAAACCGTTTACCAAGGTGCTCGAATTGGCTTAAGGAACAATCGGGTAACGTACCTGGCGGTCGTTCGGTAACGGTTAACAAGCCCGTACGACGAGTTCGCATATTGCCACCAACTGATGCACTGTTGCCAGTTGATGTTTGTGCTTGGCCACCGCTTGGCGATTGCATGTGGCCCAGCTCGCCGGTATTGTGGCTGACAGAGAGATCCTCGGTGCACCCAACTGTATGACGCTTAACACAACCGCGCTTCTGCATGTACCTTTAGGTGGTAAAGAAAGCAAACATAAGTGGATGATAAGCGGATGCAGTCAATGAGCAAAACTTGCCTTTGTATTTCCTCGCTGCACTCTTCGCCATTGTTTTCGGGACAGCATTTGAGTTGAACCGCAGACTGTTCACTGAGCGGTGAAAGTTCCTGGGGAATCGGTGCTGCTTGTAGGCTTTGTGTGATATAGTAGCCGGTGGTGTCCATTTGTTGTGCGGCTGGTGCAACACCACTGCTGCCAGCCGATATGCTGGCGGGATAATAAATATGCAAATTGGCACCACCATCGGAAGCTCGACGTCCAAAAGAACCTAGGCGAAGAATGCAAGGAAAAGTTATTAACGTATCAAGGAAAAAAAAAGAGAAGCATAAGCTACTTACTGGCACCCATGACAACTGGTGGCTTTAGCAGATGCTGATCCTTGATGGTTAAATTGTGCAATGGTTGATTTTGCAGCATGGGCAGATTCATGGGATACGCCTGGGCGGGATTGTTGGATTGCGGTGCACACTTGAAATCGATGGGCGGCACATGAGGATTGGCCAATGCCTGTTCATGCGCCACATCGCCCGGCCCGACTGTGTGGCGACGTGCATTTGCGCCAGCGACTCCACCACCCCCAGTTGCGCTCAAATGTTGCGAATTAACGGACTGCTAATGAAATTATAGAATGTTTGAAACCAAAATGTAGATGAAGTCGTTAGCAAACTCACCTCATTGGGTCGGGCCAGGCACTCTAGTTCTATGTCACCAAACTTCTCCAAATCGACACCAACATCGGCACACCAAGCGAATCCTAGTGCTGAACTGGAAGCATTTGCATTGCTAAGCGGACTGAGACGATCGAGAGACTCCTGCTTGACGGGCTCGGAGCGATCAACAATGCCCGTGGTGATGCTTGTCTTGCGCGATCTTGAGTACGCGAGATTCGCATGATGCTGCAGTCTTTGGTTTTCGCGTCGCTTCTGCAGCAGCTTGTCCTGCAGCAGATTATATATGGCATAGATATTATCGAAACGTTGCTCGTGCACCGACTGTGCAATCATATCGGCCGTTAGGCCTGGCAGCTGCAACATGTGTGCCATCACAACGGCATCCAATTGGGGCGCTGTAAGATCCGTACTATCGGCACCGGACAGCGATGTTGTGGAGCTGGCCAGCGAGGAGCTGGACTGTAAACTGAGTGCAATACCAAATGGCAACGGTGTGCCATCCAGACGCACTTCATCCTGCTGCAATTCCGCCTGCCAATCGCTTAGCCAGCGATGTTTGATAATCTGTTTAATGGTATAACGTCGATCTGGCTCCACAACAAGCATATTCCTTATCAAATGCTCACATTCTGCAATGGTTAAGGTAGATCAAGAACATTAGTTAAAGTAACTAGAAGAATTCGAGGACAAACTCACCCTGCGACATAAAGAAGGGTATACGAAATTTGCCTAGCACAACACGACTCTTGAGCTCCAATATGGTCTTGCCATCGAAGGGTAGAGCGCCACAGACGAGGGCATAGAGCACAACACCCAAACTCCAGATATCCGATTTGGGTCCATCATATTCCAGGCCCTGGAACACTTCTGGCGCCGCATAGGGCGGTGAGCCGCACCACGTTTTCAAACGACTGCCCTCCTCATAGTGATTACTAAAGCCAAAATCTGCAAGCTATAAAAAGATTCATATTAAATCGAATGTTCTCTTCCTTAGCACAACTCAATCTTCGCTCACTTTGATGTTCATGTCCTTGTCGAGCAGAACATTCTCCGCCTTGAGATCACGATGCACCACACCACGCAAATGACAATAATGCACTGCCGAGATGAGCTGTGTGAAGACTCGTGCTGCTTCCGGCTCCTTCATCCTACCATTGGCGACAAGATGATCAAAGATCTCACCATTGGGCGCATACTCTGTCACCAGATAGATCATTGACTGCGATTCCATAACCTCATAGAGGCGTGTGATGTGCGGATGACGCAGTGATTTAAGTATGGATATCTCACGGAACGTCTTGCTCAGGTATTCCTCGTTGAGGCATGTCTTATCAATGATCTTGATAGCCACCTGTAATTAACAAAAAAACAAAAACAACATAATCAAGTACGAGCCGGAAACAAAAAGGTTGCATTAGTCGACAATAAAAATTTCAGATATGCGATTTTTTGTTTTTTTTTTTGTTTTAATTCTGTTTGCGTTCCGCCCCGAAGGTGAACGAACCAATGGTAAATGGAGAGTGCGACAAATGACAATGAGAGTGAGAGAGAGCAAGATCTAAAAAGAAATTTAAGCTGTGTGGGCTTACAAAATGTCTCGCTCACATTTGTTTTGAGTTAAAAGAGCAAATCACAATAAAGAAGATATAAAAGGAACACAAATTCGAAAGAAAAATACACTTTAAGGTTTAAAAAACAGGTCCTTGAGCTTGAAAACGATATTGTACTATTGGGAAGATGCTTGAAATCTTGTCCAAAAAACTACCAGAAACAAGAAAAAATATTTTTTCAATTGTCAACAAAGTTTTTGGAGTTTCAAGAAAAGTCGTTCAAAGAAACTTGTTAAGGCAGAGAAAATGTATCTTAATTTAAGGTTAGTTTAGCTTGGTTCAAGTTTATTTTATCTTAGTTTTTGACTTTTTGTTTTTAATTTAAATATCTTTTACTTATTTAAAGTAATTCGAATCAAAAACGGATTTAATAGTCAAAGAACATTTTAGACAGGTTTATTTTCCATCTTAATTAACATAGGCAAACAACTTTTTGTTAGAGTATGCACTTTAACAAATAAAAAAACAAAAGAATAGGAAAGGAATTGTATAAACGTGTCTTGCGTTGTTTCTGTTATTGCTTGTTTTTTTGGTGGGGGTCAGGTGGTAGGTGGCACACCGTCTGTCGCCAAAGTAGCAACAACAAAAACAAGTAAAAGAAGCAATACGACAACAACAAACGCAACAAACACGACGACAACAACGCCAAAGATGGCGCGAGTGTTAAATTCTGTGTGTGGTTGTATTATGTGAAATAATGATAATGATGCTGATGAGCGAAAGAGCGAAAGAGGGTGAGAGGGAGCAATGGGTGCAGCGTCAGAGCAATGTAGGACGGCGTGAGGGTAGACAAGACAAGACATGACGAGACCAGAAAAAAAAACACACACACAAAAACAAAACACAAACATTCTTTGCACACGATTTTCGTCGGTTGTTTTTTTCTTCTTTTTTTTGCTCGTGTATATTATTTACCAAGCATTTCAATAATAATATTATTGAAAAAATAAAAAAATAAAAATGAAATAATTAACAATCAAGCGTGAGTGCAAGCGAAAGGCAAGCACAAAGTCACAACTGAAAGAGAGAGCGAGAGAGAGCGAGACATTGCTTACACAATGACAACGTCAATAATAATTAACATAGCATCATCAACATCATTATCATTATCAGCATCATCATTATTGTGCTGATCTCCACACCGGTTTTAGATTTGTTGTTGTGTTTTAAACAAATTTGTTGTTTTTTTGAACTATTTGTCTTGTCCAGCAATTTTGGTTTAATCCTAGAACAATTTGACTACAAATTTCGTATCACATTGTGACCTATTTGCATACCATTTTCGAAATGCACTTGGATTTGACATCTAACATAATTGCTTGACAGTTGGGCAGTCAAATTTTCTGGAAAATTTCAATGCTGAACAATTTAAAGGGATTTGTAATTGAAAAAAATATTAAAAATAAATTATTTGGAATTTAATATTATAAATTCATTTTTTAAACATTATGAAATGAAAACAAAGGGTACACAAAATTCAAAATCCTTTCGAAAATTTAAACACTCTTGATATAATTTAAAATAATTTTAAATCAGAGAAACTTTGACTTGAAATTAAAATCTATATTCTTTAAAAATTTAATTCATAGTGAAATTCTGCATTTTATTCTACATAGTTTTTATTTACATAATACCAAAAACATAAATGGCTTACAAAAAAATGTCTTATTCTGCTTTAAAAACACTTAAATACTATACTTAATGTCTCACTTAAATGTTTATGGTTAAGTTTAATAAGTTATTACGAACAATTCAAACAAAAGTCGTTTGTCAGCCAGCTGATGGTCAAAACCATAACAGACACAGCAATACAAGAACACAACAACAACAATAACAAAAGAAGTGTAAAAGTTTTGTGCCGGAAAATGCCATTGCCACGTGCCATTTTGACCTTTTGCCGCGCAAATGCGATGAACCTTAAGAACCACAAACAAACAACAAAAAAAAAAAAACAACAAAGAGACAGCAACAACACAGCAACATTAGCAGGAATGTCACATTTGAAAATCCTTCGAAATAAAAAAAGCCAAGGCTCCTTGCTTGGCGCGTTTATATTGATTTACAGGCACAAGGAGTGAAGAAATATACGAAAAAGTCTGATTGCTATAATTCTATGCAAATGCTGTTTGTTGATAGCTATAAATGCTGACTCACGTTTCACCTTTTTTATATGAAATCAAATTGAAATATAGTTTAAAAAAACTGAAAAACTACGCTTATATAATTGCTATGATATATGTATGTTTGATCTTCGATCGATTGATCAGAATGTTGGCTGTAACCAAGGTATACTTAAGAAGGTAGCATTACTCGCTCTCTCGCCCTCTTTTCACTTCTTAAATTGTCAGTCTGTTTTAACCAAGGTATACTTAAGAAGGTAGCATTACTCGCCCTCTTTTTACTTCTTAAATTGTCAGTCTGTTATTACAGCAGTTGTGACCGACGCATCTCCGCGGACAAGTTTATCATGTAAAACTTCTTCTGCTAGAGACTTGATACGATATTGCAATGACTCCTCCAATTTATTAGTCTCTCGCTCTCTCGAGCAAGTGCGGCTACCTTCTTAAGTATACCCTGATTGTAATATTTAGAATAGAATTCAAGCGAGGTTTACCATCATATGAAAGCTAGAACAAGTTGCGAATTATAAGTGAAGCCAATGACAAACTATTGAAAACGACTTTCTTTCTTTATTATAGATCGAATGGTGTATAGCTATTGTTGTGCTCCAACTTTTCGTATTCCTGCCGCAACTGTTCCAGCTCTTTGGCATTTTGAACGCTTAAACGTTCCAGCTGGCCATTGAGGCCGATGATGCGTTCACGTACTGCATTAACCGTGCACTGGCTGAGGCGTTCCGGTCGAAAGACATCCACTTTGAGGCTGTTCATACAATGCCACATATCCTGCAATTGATTATGTTTCTCCAAACGATGCTTGCCACGTTTCTCATCGAGCTCCAGCTTGAGCCGATCAATGTCATTGATGAGGCCGGCGATTTTGTTGCCGCTTGACGGCCTTCGACGACAAACCGAGGGCATGTCCTCGCCACCCGCACTGCCGACATCCGACGCTTCAAGGTCATTGTCGTCGAGAAAATTGCTGGCACTCAATTTGACTTGATGACATTCGAGATACTTTTGCTGTGCCTTCAGTCGCATCAGTTCGCACAGAATGCTTGTGGGCGTGGCCGTTGGTTTTTTTTTGGTGGCACGCAGAGGTTTGGGCGGTGGAGTCGCCATGCAACTAGAACGGGGGCACGTCTCAATGGCGCACGTTTTGAATTTTGATTCCTTGGCGGGTTTCTCAGACATGTGAGTCGGTGTTGTGTTGTATTGTTGAGGTTGCGAAATGAACAGGCGAGGCAAACGAATTTCGAGTCCTTGCAATTTGCTTTTGATTGTTTTTGTTGTTGTTGCTGTTGTTGCTGTTTACACGGCGTAATCAAACGTGTGTTGCCAACAGATGGCAACCCAAACCCCCACACTGGCAGTGTTTAATCAATAGTCGACGCGTCCTGCCTTAACATTTGGGGCTGCTGCAATTATTCTCTCTTTGCCGCTCTCTTTTTCCTTACCGGTTGGTCGATTTATTATGCCAAGGGTCGGTAAACTTTATTTGGGTTCAGATGGAAGCATTTTAAATAAATTTTCAATTACTTTGTTCCGAGCAGCTAGCGAAAATCGATTAGGAGAGAGAAATGTACATTGGCTTACATGGCCTACTTATGGACATGTTACGACAGGTTTTTCTATGAAAAGGGTGCGTTAGTTCGTTGGCCTTGTTCCTACAGCTCTAGCTTTAATCAACCGGCTGTTCGGGTCGTCTTTGCCGATTTATCATTTATAGAAAGTCTTTCACCATTTGAGGTTTTGTTGTGTGGGTTTTTCGATGAAGAAACAAAAGCTAAAATCACAATTCGCATTGTTTCAAATAGAGAATGAGTGCATAAAACAGATAGAGAGAAAGACAAAGAGAGAGCGGTAACAGTGCACATGATTGATTGACAAATTGTAGTGTTGTTTACGTTGTAGTTTATTTAACGACTGGAAGCGTTTTTGATAACACACGCTTGTTATCATATGAACGCGAATGTTTGTCGAGTGTGCGTCGCAGATGAATGATAATATTTGGAGCCCAAATCAACAGTAATTCGATAGATAAACAAAAGAGCAGATCCACGCTGATGTGGACGAAATGAACGGCTTTAAAATCAGTGCACTGCTTGCAATCTAAAGGAAGATCCAAAGAAGCAGTAAGCACTGCTTCGATAGAAAGCAGTTCATAGTATTAAATAGGGTGAAATCTTTAATTATACCAGCTTATTAAACATAGACGATGATAACTGAATGTAGTATTCAACACAATCCTTTGATTAAAATAACAGCAGATATCCATGTTGTTTTACAGCCACCAATTACAGGGTATTCTGACTGTTGAGATTCGACTATCGCAGTCAGACACACGCAGTCCATCAGCTCGTGCGATAAAGACAACAAAACCCGAGTGGGTCCAACAATTAACACAAAAAAGATATAAAAATGGTAAAAAAAAAAAATAAAAACCGCCAGACAGCTTAAAGACGCAAAATATAAAGAGGAAGCAAGAGAGAAATGGACGAACAACAAAATAAATGCCGCGAAAAAGTTAATGAAAAAGTAAATAAAAAAAAATTATAAACGATTTAGTCAGCCATGCGCCTGAGTCGTAAAGTAACGTTGAATATATGTACATATTTATATATTATGTTCCATATGTATTTCAGCTGTGATCTGTGTAGTGTTCAGTAACAAGTTTGGACATTGTTGTTATTATTTTTGTTATTTTTTTGGGCATTTCACTGTCTTTATCTGCTTTGTGGCCAGACAGCGTGAGCTCAAGTTAAATACTTGGCCATGGCAAATGATCAATCAAAGTTGCCTCAGTGCGCAACGGGAGCGAACGATTATTATTATATTATATTTTTGGGTGAAAAATATCACTTTACGACCACAGAATTCGAGTTATAGCTGCCTGCTGCAAGTGCATTTGGTAGACTGTTTAATTGCATCAATTGGAGCGTTAATTTTAATTGAAAAGTTAACCGTTGTCGAGGGCATTTATCTAATTAACCAGGCGCCATAAACTTAAATTGAAAAAAACCGAATCGATAAAAAGTATTCAAAAACAAATTTCGACGAGCGTTTAAATTAGAGATTTTATTAAAAAAAATTTGTGTGCATTTTATTAAAAAATTATCTAGTCAAAATGAAAAAATTTTAAAAAGTGATATTTCTTACTTTTATTTAAACAATTTATTAAGTAAAGTAAATTTTTTAGTTGAAATCAAGCGTAACGCATACAAAGTTAATCTTACTGTTATCAGAAATCGATAAAACAGTTTTTTGATCGATCGAGTTTGTAGAGAATTTTTTTTGTTCAGCTTACAGTCCACATATTCTTATCGATATTGGTTGTAGTACTTCATGTTGTTTTATAATGTATGCACATTGTTCATGTGGCCCATTAACTATTGATAATAGTAGTATTTGTTGTCGAAATGCGCTGAGCAGATAAGCTAAAGCTTTGGGCAATAATTATAATAACAATAATCCAGTCAACATCATATTGTATTTGTACATTGCATTTATCACACACACACAGACGCACACACACATGCACACGACAAGTCCATAATGAATGTTAAATAAGATAAGTAAGTGCGAGTGGACCTTGAAATTGACAAACAGCTGTGGTCGCGCTCTATCTCTTTCTTATCGCTTTGCATACTTTTACATACATATGTATGTTCTCATTGGGAAAAACAAAAAATAAAAAGCCGAACTGTAAACAGCAAACAGAGCACAGCAATACAAACAGATGAAAAACACGAATTAAATAAAAATACAGTAAAAATTAATCAAATATGCGCGCCGTACTATGTACATGTTTGTTTGTACATTGTTCATATACAACCCAGGCGCCATTTTGAATTGAAGGCACGTGCATTATACTCAGCACTCGTTTGCTGAGAAGATGAATCTCTACACAGATGACAGATGGGAGTGCTTGTCTATTAGTGTGTGTGCGTCTTTTGGAGACTACACACTGTTGACAGTTATTTTGTCAATTATGCATTTAACGAGCAAGTTTTGTGTTTGGCCTACAAATTTGCACTTTACTGTTTGGTTGTGATAAACTATTGTTGTTGTTTGTTTTTGCTTTAGTTTTTTTTGATGTTGTTCCAGTTAATACTTTTGTTTCTGCACTCTACTCTGCAGTTGTGTGTCACTTGGGCCCGTCACAATTATCAGTAGTTCCACTGCAAATGCAAATGCAGCTGTGACAGTTGTGTTAAACTATGTATGTACATATGTATTTCTTTCTGTGTATACCTTGTCGCCCTCAGTCCCACGACGCCCGTTGCCCTGCTAAAGGTGACTCATTATCACTTAAAGCATTTCATATTGTTGCAGCAGCTGTAAAATGCATTCGGAATTTCAACCACTGAGAATGCTGAGAAACTGTCACTCAGCTGATTTAGCACAAGTAGCAAACGCAATTGATGGCATCGCTACGACTAAGTGCTACCCTGTTTAATAATTAATTAGGTCAAATTCTTAATTCTTAACATTTTGAAATTTTTGATTAAAACCTCCTTTCAACCTTTTAACTCTAAAACAATCTTCACAACATGGTATCATGGTATCATCATTTATTTAAAGCGTTTTTCCAGACATTCAATATAAATTAATGATAAATGTGTAAGGAAATTGTCGAAAATAATTGTAAATGTAAATTACGTTGAACAGCGGTATCGATTGAGATGATCTTAAAAAAACAAAAAAACAGAAATCAAAATTAATTACTTCCTCATACAGAGAGCAAGACAGAGAGAGAGAGAGAGAGAGAGAGAAGTAAAGACTAAGTAAGAATGATGCCATAATCAGGTATGGCGAGCTCTTAATTGACAACAGACTGAGAAAGAGAGTAAAAGAGAGAGAGAGAGAGAGAGAGAGAGGTAAAGAAAGCGATGCGTTTCAATTAGCATCATCTGATCTCTGAGCTGAACCCAATATGCGCCACAATTGAAAGCAAACACGGGGCACAAAAACAAAACAAAAAATTCAGATAAAAGTTGCTTAGAATTGAGCTAATGCCAATCCCCCAATGTGCCCAGCAAATACTATGTACAATTGTCAATAAGTTGTGTCAACATATTTACTTGGCATTAAACAAAACAACCAAATAATAATAATCAATAAAATCTATTTTGAATAAACCAAAAAGCAAAACATGAAAAAAAAATTAAAAAAGTATTATTTCGCTACTCGATGAAATTATTAATTTAAGAAGAAAAAAAATTCTTATAGTTAAAATACAATGAGGATGTGATAGAAAACTCAATAACAAAAGAATTAGCGTTTTTAAGTCAATAGAAAAATGTTGCATAATTGAATGAAGGTTAAAATTGTCATGTAACAGGATCAGGTCACCCTGCATTAAAGTGGACAAAAGAATTCAGTTTCGTCTTAAATCCTTTGAACACGTAACCCTACTACGAATATAGTACTATAATGGGTCATTTAGTTAAAGCTCTCTTTGATTACCTAATAGAAAGCATTGAGTTTCATCCTAATAACAATGAACATGTTGCACAACTCACTCACCTTTGTCTTTGTGACAATATTGGTGGCCAGCTTGACGACTGCAAAGTTGCCCTTGCCAATTGTCTTCTCCAGCTCATAGTATCCGACTCGGAGTAACTTGTCTACGGATATTTTGCTTGTCGATGGCACTTTGTAGTTTTGTGGCGTTGATTTAGAGGCGGCCATTGCAAAGAATGTTTAAAAGCTTTTTTTTATATTTTGGTTGTTGTTGTTGTTGTTGCGGCAGTAATTGGCAAAAGTTGCGTTGCCTCCTACTCGTTGTGTTTGTTTGTTTGTTGTTGTTGTCGTCGTTGTGAACGCAGGAAGTTCACTTAAGATGCATTTTGTTTTGTTTGCCAAGCTTGAATTCATTTGCTATTCATGCCCGCTGCTGCTGCTGGCGGCGCAGACACACACACACACACACACACGCACACAAATTCACAGTTACAGTTTAACAAGAGAGGGACAGAGATAGCGCGAGAACGGCAACATATAGACAGACAGAGAGACGAGACAAGACAAGCAGCAGCGCCGCCAGCAAAATAAATAAGAATTTAATTCGATTCGTGCTTAAATTGAATTGTTGCAATTACGAGCGAGCGCGCTGTGTCTGAGTAGTCCGACTGATTTGGTGGAAGATGAGGTCAACGGCAGCTGTCTCGTCGTCGCTGTGGCTGATCCTGCTGCTGCTCCTCGCATTGTCAACTGGGCCATTTGCAGGGGCCACGTGGCCAGTGCTGCAAACACGTGACGCAGAATCCTTTTCTTGGTGGGTTGGTCAATGCGTAGATTGGGTCACACTTTGATTTGTTTAAGCTTCACCTCTTCTTCTGTTTTCCTTATTTTGTTATTCGGTTTTTTTCGTTTTGCTTATGTTGTTGTTGGCTGTTTTCTCTTTTTTATATTTTAGACGAGGAGTGCTGTTATTTGAATCGTAAGAAAATAAAGTAATTAAAAGTTATTCACATTTGATCTTCGTTGTATTTTAACACTGTTGCGGCTTTTAGCTTAAGGAAATATTAAACACAACAAAATTTATGAGTTTTGACTATATTTTTCCTCAACCAACTGCATCTCACTTAATCTTTCAATCCCATCAATTTGTTGGGTCGACAACTTTTTGCTAACACTGTGCTTTAAAACAAAACCTGTGTCAGCTACCTCAAGCTCTCTCTCGCTCTTGTTTCTCTCTGTTTGTGCCTTGTAAGATGATCGCCTGGCCTGGCCTGGCATCTCCTGTTTGCCGCCTGCTACATAAGCTATATGTACATATAAGCTACGTGCATTGTGACCACGACAAAACTTAATGGGTTAATGTACAGCATCAAGGTCGCGTGGCCAGACACAAACACACACACACACATATGTATACGTTCAGCGAGTGTGTAAGTGAGATGGAGTGTTGAGCAAGTTGAGTTGCAATGTTTGTTGGAGCACTGTTTCAAGTCAACAATTTATTATTGAAATCAATTTTAGAAAAAGAACGTTGCAGCAAACATTTACAAACACACACAAATGAAGAGAACTCTAATGCCAATTAATATATACGCTGTTAAAAGTTGAAGATCAAAAGGGAAAGCAGATAACATAAACATAACAAAACATGTCACATAACGGAACTCTCACATTCTCCATTTTATTTACTCATTACACCACGCACTTCAAAACGCCCTCCTGTGCTAACGTTACAGAGTATAACAGCGTATTGGGACACACACACGCACGCACAAAAATTGTAAACAATTTGTAAACAATTTGTTGGTGTGAAAGAGCAACGGCAGCTGTAGGCAATACAAAACAATACAAAAGCGATTTTTAAGTGGGTTTCTTTAGATATTTAATTTGCACATTTTCACGTTTCTTAATAATTTCACAGCAAATAAGGAAAACGAACAGAAAAACCAACAGAATTATTAAATATCAATTAAAAAATTGTTTTTTTTTTTGCTTTTGTTGTTGCTTATTAATTATTTGAACAAAAGACACAAAACAGTTGCAAGCGAGCGAACAGTTAGCGCTCCACAACTCGATGTCAATGTACCAAAATCAACAGACTGCGACTGCCTATCTAATGGATGCGGCCACGCCGACGACCTGTGCCTGGAAGCCTTGAATCAAAGCTGAATGAACTTCCATATTGGAAGCGATTTTTGAAGCTGGGCGCAATGCTGTTGACACATTCCAACGCACGCACGCAGCTAACGAGCAAAAGAGCGGGATAGACAGAGAGAGAGTGAGAGTGGGAGAGAGTTACGAATGATGCGTAAGCGAAGCCAGCTGTAAAAGACGTCACAAGCCATCGGCTAAACTAAGACGAAAAATCATCGGGCATAGCGGCAATGTACTCAAGAAAGTCATTCACAATTGGCAAGTGGGAGTGTTTTTGGTTGGGTGGCTGAATGAAGCAAAAACAAATACACAGCGCTACATTTGTGTTCAATTGAACAGTTGAAAGTGAGTTGAATAATGTTGTTAAAAAATTTACAACAAAATAATTCTTAATTAGTTGTATTAATACAATAAACACTTAAGTAAGTATAAGACTTCCTCATCGAAACTTTAGCCAAGCACTGTAAGCAAACAAAAATATGTACGTAAGTACATAAATACAATCCTATATGTATGCCATATCTGTTAGGGTTTGCTGATAACTAAGGCAAGCGCACGGCAGTAGTTGCCCGATTGTTGTTGTACTCGCACTCGTGCCCTCTGTTTTAGTTGTTGTTGCTGTCTGCCTGCCCGCATCTTGAACCAACAAATACATACGACAGCAAAATCAGAAAAAGCAAAATGCGAGAATGATTAAAAAATCAAAAACAACAACGATAGCATAACAAAAGAAAACAAAAAGAAACAACAACAGTCGCGCGCGCACGTAATAAAACAAAAAATAAATAAATAACAAAAACATACACACATACAAGTAGAGTAAATGAACCAACAACTAAAAGAGTAGAAAAAACAAAAGCTAGAGAACGCGACTTCGACTTACACAGCAGCCAGACACTGCCAGAGACAACAACAAAAACAATAGCAATAACAGCCCAGAAGCGCCAAGCGCCAACGCCAGCGCTCAGAGCAGAAGGCAAATACAAAATGAAAGAGCAAAATCAGCAGTTGAGCTTATACATACATATATGTATGAATGTATATTGTTTGAGTGTGTAGTCGGCGGGGGCGCAGCAACAGTTACGGGGCAGACAGGTTCCTGTGTGCATGTGTTGGTGAGCTTGTATATAATATACATAGGTTTGTGTTTGAGTAGGTTCAAGGAGTCAAGGAAATTCGCAAAACAACAGCTAAAATTTCATTTTGAAGCAGCATGGTGACAATTACAAACACACACAGACACACGTAGGCTAAAGTGGGCATGTTTGTATAGGAGCTTATACATATATGTATGTGTGTGGGGCGAAAACGAAACTTGTCGAGGTCGAGCATACAGAAAACCACTCAAATAAAATGTACATAAATGTATGCACTTACTCACACCAACAAAGTACAAGAGAGAAGGAGATATCACGTATTCAATTGATAACGGTGCAAAAGTATTAAAAAAAATTCAAACGCTAGGTGTCCCATAAAACCACTCAACAGCAATTAGCTTTCTTATTTGCGTTTAACTGGAGTTGCTTTGACGTTCGCACAAACACAAACTTAAACACAGGCGCACGCTGGCGGGCAGCGCGCACGCTCACACACAGACGCACATACATATATGCAATCGAAAAACGTCACGACTTTCAAGTGGAAAAGCGTTCGTAGTTTTTTTGCCGTCATTTTGGCTGCAAAAAGTTGTCCGCAACAGCAGCATAATTGCCATTCATGAATGCTTTGGCTTCCGCATGTCGCCACACTCACACATAAACACACAAACGCTCACGCAGTAACAAAAATCATGTGAGAATTTAAATACATGTACTACATATGTATGTACTGTACGTAAGTTTTTGTATGTAATTTAGATTCAGTGCCGCTGTCAGTGAAGCTCTCCTGGTCTTGTTCATTGTTGTTTTTTAACATTTCCAGCAGCCGCAGCAACAATAACAAACGCTATTCAAACAAGAAACACTTTGTTTAATCTTTGTCTCATTTTATTTCCTTTGATTGCACATTACGCTTGCTTTCTATCTTTTAAATTAGTATTTTCTTATTTTTTTTTTTATTTGTCGCCACAGATTTCTTTTCACGTTGAATTTGTGTTACATACATATACAATATTAATTCTTTTTCTTATCACTTGTGCCTTGTTTTTGTGCCTTTTGGCTTTTGTTAATACTTGTTTTTTGCTGCCGTCGCATGCACTGAACTTGAACGTGTGGGCGTAGCATGCGACGCGATTTATATTATAAAAGGTGCCTTTTACTTTCGGCTATTGGAACTTTTTCATGTTGTTTAAGTGGCGATTCTTATACGACAATTGAGCTTCGCGCGACCCACCTGCTCACGAATCAAAAACTCGGCACCAACTGATTGGCATAACGCTCTTTTTCACACACATACTACGCATAGCGACGCTAGCACTCTCTTGCTCGCACACTTGCGAGAGAACAAAAGGCATAGCAGCGTTGACTTTTAGTTGGGCGATAACATTCCATTTCGATAACTATGTTAAAACGAGGAGATTTTCTGTTAAGCGGTGGAGCTGTCTACCCATAAACGAATTATTTAGTCTATGGCTGTCTCCCAACGAGTGTGTTAAATAAGGTGGATTGTAATTTCTGAGCTGTACGACTTCGAGGCTGTAAGTAACAACTCGAATGGTTCAAAAGTGACTGCAGTTAGCGGTCCAAGTATTATCAAGATCTGTGGGCAACGTCATAAAAGTTTGCCACAAACATTTACAATGCACAGCTGAAATAATACAAAATGCGTGGGTCACCGCTGATTTTATAATAACGCTGAGTAATGAATTTTACATATTAAATTGTTAAAATAGGCTGAAGGTTATATTGAATTATATTTATTTTATTTAAAGTAATACAATACATTTTTTTACGAGTGACCGCGCTGGACAAGAAATCATAAAAGGCTGTGCTTCAGGTGGTCAACAAACATTAGATTTGCCTATGCATTAACATATTCAAAATATGTATTACATTCCGATTTTTTATATATTTTTCAAATTCATTCATTTCATTAAATAAAGAATGCTTTTGAACTATAGTGATAATATAATATATAGTATTATTTAATATTAACACAATAGTATAATAGTTCGAATTAAAACAGCGCTATTCCATAAGGAAAACAAACCATTTTAAATAAGGCGGGCATGCAAAATTAACATGAATAGAATTTTTTCAGTTGGCAGCTCTGAATTCCGCTCTAGATATCGAGTGTTTACATACTCGATACTACCTGTCGCAGGGGAAATGTTTGAAATATCCTCCATTTGGATGGCCTGCCAACTTTGCCTTAAAAATCATAAGATTAAGATTAAGAAAATGGCGCGTAATTTAAAAACTTAAATTTATTTTAAACATATTTAAACAACAACATTGTGAGCTCCCAGTTCAAAAGAAGAAACAAAGCAGCTTAAAAATAAATAGAAAGAAAATATTAGCTTGTACAATTTGCAAACAATAAAATATTTACCTTATCCTGCATCTTCAAAAATCTTGCACTTTATCAAAAGACATCATCATTGCTACATCAAATGGACCAGATGTCGAGTAAATGGCGGTACATATGGCTTGGGGTATCTTCTAGTTCTTCTAGTATTTTTAACTTCGATTTTAGTATCGCTAGCTTTTTTCTCACTGAGCATCGTTTTCGGTACCTCTCGTGCCTCATGCCAATAAGGATTAACTTTTTTGACCCAGTTACCGCTGCATAAATAGTGATTACTCAAAAGCTTTGCCACACAACCGATGTTCGCCATCTTTAATGCTTTTGAAATTTAGTAGATATATAATTTTAAACTGTTCACTGAAAATTTAAAACATAGAGTCACGAAAATTTGTAGCTCACCGCTTGAACACAGAATCTGAATGAACTCAAAACAAATATATGTGCTGCGTATGCTTAACAAATTTTGAGTTTAAATTTAGCGCCAACTTGGTGTGGAAAAAGGCCGTCAGCCAGTTGGAGAAACAAGGGGAATAACACGCGCTGTGGGGGAACGCACTCATATCGCCATTATGAGTGCGCGCCTGTGCGGTGCGTGCCGTCCTTGGAACTCACAACTGGTAGTGCGACTACACTCTCCACGCGAGGGCGGCTGGAAGCAGGCCCTTGGTAAGGTCATGTCTCTGCCAAGGGTGCTGACGAATAGTAGTCGGGCGAGAGAAGAAAACTCTTTAAAATTACCCCAGTCCAAGGTGGAACAGCATCGTGCCGAGGGACTCGTGGCTGAGGGGGAGCTCAGTCGTTACTTTGCGAACTCTGGATACCTGCCGACCTCCAGTTTAATAAGGCTTCCCGCGGTACACGGGCTATGCCGCGGGTGACTGTCCACACCCGTCTACTCGTGGGACCAAATTATGAACACCGACAAACAAACAAACCCAGTGTCCGGGACACTCAAAAACCCGGTGGGAAACGCCAATCCCTCTATAGGTGCTTGCACCTCCTCCGCGACATCTGGTACGCCAGCAGGTGCTCGTAACGCCGCAAGCGGCATTGGTGCAGGACGGACAAGCCATTCGTCCTCACACCCCGGACGCCGACCTGGAACGGCTCCTGGAGCTCGGAGGCTGCAACACAAGTTTGCAGCACCAGCGTCCAGGTCCGCGACGCAGGCGGTCGCCCCGGGGTCCGCCTCTACGGCAGCAAATAAACCGCCTATACAAGACCGGAGGCGGGCTGCAGAGATTCTGCAACTCAACCTGAGCGGCCAGCAGTCGTCTCCCGACGGACTCAAGCTCGTTGAGTGGGCCAAGACAATATTGCCGGATTTTAAGCCAGCAATCCCGGCCGCTTCTGCAAAAGCCAAGCAGAAGCGCCAACGCTCCGTGGAGGAGCAGGCTCCGCAAGCCAAGCGGATAAAGCAGCCACCGCGTCCACAGCCACTCACTCGGTCCTTCGCCGAAGCCGCAAAGGGGAAGGTTCTAATTGGGGTCCTCGACAGGGGCCACAAGGAGGGCCATATCCCGCGGAACCAGTGGGGGGCCATTGAGAATGAGCTCCAGGACAAGGTGGTTGACCTAATGGAGCGGTCTGGTGGACCGCCGCCTCGTTGCTCTGATGCTGGGTGGCATCAGGGCAACATAAAAGCGATAGCCTGCGAGGACGAGTCATCGGCAGAGCTCTACAAAAAAGCGGTGGCCTTGCTGGGGGAAGTCTACCCCGGGGCGAAGCTCGAGGCGGTCGACTGGAAGGACGTGCCAAGTCGGCCCAGAGCGAGAGCTTGGGTTTCCGTCAAGCCAGAGGAGCCCGAGCGAATCCTCAAGCTCCTTCAGATGAGTAACCCCGACTTGGTTACTCAGGATTGGAGGATTGCCAAGGTCGAGGCGCCTGAAGGCAACAGCCGACAAATCATCCTTGTGATAAACGATGAGTCGGCTGAGACTCTGGTCGCAACAAATGGGGCGGCTCACTATGGCTTCAAGCCTATCACGATCAAAGTTTACCGCTCGGACGCAGCCAGCAAGCCGTCAGGGTTGGAGGACGCACCGGAGGCACAAGTCACTGCCGCACTCCCGGAGCAGCCACTGCCGGTTGCTGTCGCCGATGATACCACCGCCAATGGTAAAATCATAAGCGAAGCGCCGGCAGCCAAGACGAGTGACGCCGAACTCGCCGACGCGGCTCAAATGATCAGCCTCGAAGAGGAAACGGATGACGAGGCTGATCTCACAGTGGTGGAGTTGAGAACGGAAGATGTCTTTGACACTCCTCCAAATCAACCTCCACCATTGTAAAGCGGCTGCAGCCGCCCTTCTGCTCCGCATAAGCCAATGCGGAGCAGACATTGTCCTGATCCAGGAACCTTGGGTCTGTGGTGGCAAGGTTTCTGGACTGGGGACTCAGGACTACAAGCTGCTTGTAGCCCACAACGAAGGTAAAGTCCGCACCTGCATTCTAGCAAGAAAACATCTAGACATTTTTCTGCTTCCTGATTTCAGCGATGGTGACAACACGGCTGTATGCCTTGAGCTAAAGTCTGGACAGGTCAGACTTAGCTCCGCCTACATGGCCCACGACCACCAGGGGCCCCTACCACAGCAACGACTACGGGCGTTAATCGCTGACTGCGAATTGACGCATACCGAGCTGATTATATGCTGCGACGCCAACGCTCACCACCATCAGTGGGGCAGCTCGGATATAAATGAACGGGGTGAGTTACTCTTCAATTATATCTTAACAACAAACTTGAACATTTGTAATATAGGTAACGACCCGACCTTTATCATAAAGAATAGGGAAGAGGTCTTAGACATGACGCTAGCCACAACCTCCCTCTATAAACAACTGACAAAATGGAGGGTACTCGTAGAGCACTCTTTCTCCGACCATAGGTATATCGACATAGAGTTCTGTCTTGACATACCCAGACCCAAATGGTGCAGAAACGTTAAACGTACAAACTGGACCAGATTCAAAGAATGCCTCGAAAGGCTAATCCCAGAGCATCCCCCAGTGGGATCCCCCTCTACCGAGTACACAGAGTTACTCACAAGTAAGCTCACGGAGGCATGCAAGTCCGCCCTAAACATGACATGCCCCCAGAGCAAACCAAGAGGCAAAACAAAACCACCATGGTGGTCCTCGCAATTAGGCGAGCTTCGTAAAACTTCACGAAAGCTCTTTAACAGAGCTAAGTCGAGGGGAGACGACCAATCATGGAGTCTCTACAAAGCCAGCCTATCCACCTTCAAAAAGAATCTTAGACAAGCTAAACGCTCCTCATGGCAAAACTTTTGCTCCAAAATAGAGAGCACTGCAGAAGCAGCAAGGCTCAGGAAGGTTCTCTCAAGTACTCAAGCAACCATAGGCTACCTCAAAAAACCTGATGACTCATGGACAACGACCAGTCTAGAGTCACTAGAACTTTTGATGGCAACCCACTTTCCCGGATGCTCAGTTGAAGTACCACTACCCCTTATCCAAAGAGAATTTCAGGAACACGTTTCCACCGACCTATTCTCCAGAGATATCATCTCGTGGGCTATTCGTAGCTTCTCACCCTTCAAGTCCCCTGGGCCGGACGAAATTATCCCAGCCCAACTGCAGCATGCAGGGGACATCGCCATAAACTGGCTTCAGAAAATTTTCTCCGACACCCTGACAACAGGAACGATCCCCAAGCCATGGCTCGAATCTAAAGTTGTCTTCATTCCCAAGGCGGGAAAAGCCTCACACACGACCCCCAAAGATTTCCGACCCATAAGCCTAACATCCTTCCTACTCAAGACACTAGAAAGGGTGCTGGGCTTACATATTAGAAATACGATCAAGACCGACAACTTCTCCCAAGCACAACATGCCTACCAAAAAGGTAAATCTACCGAGACAGCACTTCATGCTGTTGTCTCCACAATAGAAGCAGCACTCCACCACAAGGAGTATTGCCTTATAGCCTTTCTAGACATTGAGGGCGCTTTCAATAACGTCGTACCGTGGGCGATCACTGGAGCATTGTCAGGGCTGGGGGTGGGGGACCGCATTGTGGGACTGATTGATCAACTGCTCAAGAGCAGGACAGTCAGGGCCACTCTGGGGTCCTCAACCATATCCAGATCTGTAAATAGAGGCACACCGCAAGGAGGTGTCCTCTCTCCTCTCCTGTGGAACGTAGCGGTAAACAACCTGCTGCGCTCCATGGAGGGAGGGGGCTGTCGGGTGATCGCTTACGCAGATGACGTTGCCATAGCCTTCTCGGGCAAGTATCCCCAATCCTTGTGCGAATGCATGACCACTGCACTTCAAACATTGTCCTCATGGGCCACATCAAATGGACTAGGGCTGAACCCAGCCAAAACTGACTTAGTCCTCTTCACTAGGAGGTATAAGATTCCCCCCCTCAGGCCGCCGTCGTTGAATGGGGTGGAACTTTCCTTCAGTAAATCAGCCAAATACCTAGGGCTCACTCTTGATAGCAAACTAGACTGGAACCTCAACTCGGAGGAACGAGTGAAGAAGGCTTCAGTCGCACTATATACATGCAGGAAATCCATTGGATTAAAATGGGGAATGGCACCTCACATCACCCTCTGGCTGTACACAGCCATCGTAAGGCCTATCCTACTGTACGGAGTGTCGGTATGGTGGCCAGCTCTTTCAAAGAAGAAATTAGTCCACAAGCTTGGCAAGGTACAGCGTGCCGCTGGACTGACCACAACAGGAGCCCTCAGTACGACCCCAACTGAAGCTCTTGACAACATACTTAATCTTCTACCAATAGACCAAATGGGGAAGCTACTAGCAACTCTCTCTGCCCTACGCATGAGAGAAACAAAGCAGTGGTCCGAACAGACTTACGGACACTCCAAGGTTCTTGTGGGAAACCCACTTATTCCCAAAAACACGGACTATTGCCGTCCTCAGGAATTCCCCAAAACTCCATTCCATACACTTATCCCCTCCAGGGACGATTGGTGCTCAGGCACGCCAGGGCCGACAAACTCAATAAAAATTTACACTGATGGCTCTAAGCTAGACGACCGGGTAGGGGGCGGCGTCTTTTGCGATGAGCTATCCATTAACAAATCTTTCAGCCTCCCTGACCATTGCAGTGTGTTTCAAGCTGAAATCGCTGCAATTCACGAAGCACTCTCCTGCATATCCGAAATAAATTGCTCTGCAGCCAGAATCTGCATATTTTCTGATAGCCAGGCTGCTATCAAATCTCTCAAAGCGATATCATCTAACTCGATATCTGTCACAAACTGCCGCAGATCTCTGAAGGAGATGGCCGAGCAGTTCGAAATACACCTCATATGGGTGCCCGGACATAAAGGCATCGAGGGCAACGACAAAGCAGACGAGCTGGCAAGGCATGGTACTACCTTGCCTCTCCTCACAGGCAAGGAGAGCATGGGTATCCCCATGGCCAGCTGCAAGCTAAGAGTCCGATCGCACTTCGAACTTGAAGCAAACAAGAGATGGCAACTCACCACCGCCACGGGTAGGATTGCCAGGCAAACCTGGCCAACGCGCTGTAAAAAGCGGTCCTTAGGCCTTGTTCACTTAAACAGATTAGGTTGTGCTGCCGTAATCAGGGCCATTACGGGGCACTGGCTAGTGGGGACTCACGCAGCGAGACTTCTAGCCCCTTTCAATGATTTCTGCAGAAGCTGCCGAGACGAGGAGGAAGAGGAAACAGTCTCCCACCTCTTCTGCGACTGTCCAGCTCTCTGCAAAAACAGAAAGCGATACCTTGGTTCTTTCTTCTTATCGGACCTCTCTCAACTGGCGGACACTAAACCGAAAAATATCCTGTCCTTTATTCGAGCCTCGGGCTGGGACCACGCCCTCGTAAACGGTGTAACACACTCTACGTCTGGGTAGACGGTATCTGTGGACTAGGTCCACGACGCGGCATCACAATGGGCCAATACATGGCCTACGTGAGTGGGGGGTTTTTGTCTCAAACTGCTCACTACCGCTCTAACCTAACCTAACCTAACCTGGTGTGGAAAAAAACAAAATAGAAACAAACTGTTAATAACATTTTCTTCCACTTGAACTTTCAAAAAGTCAGTGAGAGTGTGAGAGAGCGGCCACTCGAAGTTGGAAGTTGCGCTGGAAGTGAAACAGCATGAATGAAAGTGCTTCCATTGAACCGGCACAAGACGCTAAAAACTAGAAAAATACGAAATCACGCATGTGGGAGGGCTAGCCGAACGTCTGCGTGACGTCAGCTGTTAAAGCGCTGCCGCAGTGGATTTCAGTGAGAGGGCTTTACATACAAATCTACACTGGATGCTGGAAGTGATGACCTTTGCTTAATACGTCAAACTTTTGAGCTAACACGCAACACAAAACGAATCCCAAATCTAAATATCCAATATGCTTTCACAATAATTAGGTGTGTTCTAAATTTTCAATGTCAACTGTTTAGTTTTTTTTTTTTCGAAAATAAATCAAATTTCAAGGTTTTTATTATAAACTAAAAGGAAAGCTTGAATTTGTGAAGAATGGCGCTACATTGTGCTGCTTTGGGTGGCTTGACCCAAAAGCTATCCCAGACAGGTTGCCAGCCACTTATGGGGCCTGTGTACAACAATAAAGCTGCTGATACTGTACCCCCATTGGATTATTGCAGCTGCCGTCAGCAGCGCCAATTAATAAAATCTTCGAACGAGCTGTCCCATTCATTATCGGCAACAAGCGTAGTTTCCCAACACCTAAAAAAACCAATGAAACGGCAGCAACAATTGCCAGAATTCCATAAGCGAATGCAGCAGCACTGGTCAAAACAGAAACTTCATCATCTAAAAAGTTCATATAAGCCATTTAATTTTGGCAAATGCGCAAACAGTTTGATTACATTTAGAAACGAATCCGTTACAGCATCCGAATTCGAAGTAACACGGCTAAAAACAGTACCGCAAGCTGCAGCGCCACACTTTGGCATCGGTGAAAACCAAATAAACAAATGTCTGCAGCAGCACATTAATGACGCAGAATTCAATTATGTCAAGCTGGCCAAGCAAATGTCCGTTGGTAACGAGGCGTTGCCCAATCAGGTGGCTAACAATACAGCACAGCAGGCGGATCAACAAACATTGGACTCCGCAACACGAGTGTTAAATAGCTTAGCTGCAGATATCGAGGGTAATTTGCAGAAGATACACAAGATGTTGGAAAAAGAGTTGCCAAAGTTTCCTGAAATTAATGATCGGCCATATGGTTGTGGAGAATTGAAGAGTCTGGCACCGCTGTCAAACTTGGCTGAGCACATGGAAACAAATACATTTCAGCAGCAGCAACTACAGTGCAGCCCTAACTTTTTTCAATGTCCCGCAATGATGGCGGCCAACTTAAAGTTCGCACAAGAAATGCAAACAAATTCGATTCAGCAGCAGAACCCACAAAAGCAAGAGGAAGACTTTTCTTTTATTCCCGAACAGTCCGCGCGATTGAAAAATTTATTGAAGAATGTGCATCAGCAGGAGAGGGAACCGAAGGCTGCAAAAACTAACGCACAAAGTAGTTCACTCCCCCACAAACGACAATTAAATCTAAGTAAATTGCTCAGGGAAAATAAGCTAAATAGCTCTGAATTACATCCTCTGTGGCATTCCTTGACGCAGCTGGTAATGCAAATAAACAAAAGCGACAAGCCAATCAATGATGAGCGCCTAAGAGCTGGCTCCGGAAAGGGGCGAAATCCTAAGCAATATTCTGTATATCTGATGGTTACATCTGATGAGGAGGACGAAGAGGAGCGACCCATTGAGTACAGCAGGAAATATCTACCACAGGAGCAACAACAACAACAACAACAACCGAAAAAACTCATTCGCAAAAGAAAACGCTTGCCTCGGAACGATTTTCCTTCCACTTCTTTATCAATGGCAGAGCGACGACCTCTTCATTGGCCCAAATATATGCGCATCGAGGGTCAGGATCAAAGCAAAAAAATTAAGAGCACGCTATCAGTTCGTAAGCGTTCCCAACGCTTATCCAACTTTGATCGTTGTGCGTGGCTTACACAACCGGCAATGTTAAATGGGCTTAAAAGACGACTAAACTGATTGCTTAGTCCTAAAAAGCAACCTTCGAAAAACAACTATGCGTAGTGGAAGCCAAAGTGTATATATACTTAATGCATAAATCGTTCATAAGATCAGAGCTTAATTAAAGTCATTGCTTAATGCTTTAAATATGTTTTGCTCTCTTGTGGCGATCTATGCATGATTCATATACATACCTATACACTGTCAATACAGATTTTATTTTTTTACTATGTTAATTCTTGAGTAGTGTCGCAATAAAGTTTGCATGAAATTAAGCAAAGGTCTTTGATGGAATTATTTATTTGGTAAGTGATTACTTTTAACCTGTCAGTTAATAAGACTTTTTTCTACCTCTTCCGAAGCTTATCATAGTTGCTTTGTTTTACTAACTTTCAATGTTTTAAAATTAAATTATTTTTGTTTACACCAATCCTAGTCCCAAATGGCTATTACACAAACAATGCCGTACCAGCTTGGCATAGCCATAGTACGTCCTAGATGTCGAGAGGATTGTACGTTAAACCAGCTACAGGAGCAAAAAAAATGGAACATAAATTTTGTCCATTTAAATGAGTCCCGTCGAGAGGTTGGTGGAATGGATGTCCGTAAAAAATGTTCAGGAAAGCCAAAGAGGAGTCAAGTTGGAAGTAGTCGAGCTAGTCAAAATGTTCGTCGAAATGGCTTGAAGCCAAGCGAAAGTTGTTTGCCACGTCAACGGCAGGGTGAAGAACGGTATTCTCTGCTAGCTAACGAAGAAAGTGTCAAATTTTTAAAATATCCGAACTTTGCTAGCTATTGTTGTAAAATTCCGCAATCCAAAAACAATCAGCGCAGTCATTGTGTGCCAGAATTGTGGGTCAATGCATGTCAGTTTACCGTAAAGCAGTTTTCACGTCTCAAGAATAGCGGACGCATCGCTGAAGTAAGCTTATTAAGCTTACCATAGCTTTTTACTTAATCGTTTATCTTTTTAGCTACTACCTAAGATAAATGTTCCAAAAGTCAGGACACGTCGCAAGCTTAACAGTCAAAGTCAAAACAGTATGCCTAGAAATACCGGCAGTTACAAAGAAGCTGCTGGGCCATCTAGTCTTAACAAGCATCTCTCCGTAAGGTGTCGTGGCGGCAAGATTGCCCCGACTGCTACCAATAGCGTAAAGTCTAGAATATCCAATAATCAACTCAGTGGCAGTCGAACAACGACAATTTCACAGACCAGCAGAACGCAATCAGCAGTAAGACGCAATGGCAAGAGCAATCAAGCCCAATCTCAGAATCGCTTACGACGAACAAAATCTCAACTTCGAACTCAGGGTTCATACAATGCTCCTCCCGCTAAAGCTAGATTGAAACCTATTTCTTCAACAAATACGACACCTAAAAATCTCCGATCAATCCCTTCACAGCAAAGAGAAACCAATCCAAGCAAATTAAAAACTGTTAGATCCAAAAAACTGTCGACAAAAACCAAAGCAACAAGGGAAAGGCGCGAATCCTTGCAAGCAGGCAGATTACCAATAGAAAAACTTACAAACGAAAGAGTAAACACTGCAGAGCAAGAAACACCCGTGGAAAGAGTATTGCCTAAAAACCAAGAGGGTGCATTTCTCACAAACCCAGTCCCACCACAAATACCAGATTTGTCATCTGTGAGGACCGTATGGAACTATAATGAAAGACCGCATAAGAAGCCCAGCGAAAAGCAAATCACAACACAGCGGCCACAATATATTCCAAATCGTCGGGTAAAAACCTGGTCTGACACAAATATTCATAGCTTATACCGTAGCCCTCTACCAGCGCGCAATACTCAGCGATCCGAAACACCATTTGGCAACAATGGTCCACCGTTGACAGTTGCCAAAAATATGTCAAGAGTCTCTAGAGCCTCTCAAGTGCTGAAGAGTTCCTTTCCAAAGGGTATGTCATGCATACGAAAAATATATCAGTTATTGCCCGGTAGTCCTATTGTGGGTCGTCACAAGAACAGCTATTGAGTTCCGAACCCGGAAATTCATGGTGGACACGGCGCAAGTCCATTGCCCAAAAGGTCCCCAATTGCCAAATTGTGGACAGCTAGTAGCATTGCCAACACTGTCAGTGAGGAATATTTGAAAGTTCTATAACTATGACAAACTTTAGAATCAAAAAACTTGTAAGCCACTGCAATAAACTGAATGAGCTTGGGATGACGCACAAGAAAACCAAGTGCAAGAAGACCAACTACTCAGTACCTACAAAAGATAAGTTCGAGACAGAGCCAACAGTCGGTGAACTAATCAAATCCCCAATACAAAATATGCAACCCATCGTACCCATTGTCAAAAGTCAGTTTGTGCTCGGCACGATGAACAGCAGCCACGGACAAGTTGGAAGGACAAGGACAAGTTGGAATTTCCCTAGACCCATGGCTGACAGCAAGCTGGAATGCTTGAGATTCTCGGCAGGCTCGAGTAGACTGTGTCCCTTGTGTGGGCGGCAGATTAGCTCCACAAGCATATCAGACGATAATCAAAACGGATGTTGCAACATGTGCAATGCCAAGCTTCAGAGTGCTCTAGACAAGGTGAAGGGTCGCTCGGGCCGCACGAAACAAACACAACACCAAAGACAAGACACTCGGCGGAACTTAAATACAGCTTCTGCTGCCAAACATTCTGAATTCCCGAAGTTAAGCATTGTTGTGCTGCAGGACTGTAGAAGTGGTGAGTTGATAGATCAAGTAACTACAGCATTGGCAAAAATTGGTTCTACGGAAAGTATGCAATCAACTAACCAGAGCAATAACAGTATCACCAGCGGTTACAACAAGGCACAGACAAGTGGCTTTAGGTAAGCAAATCACTTTTAACAATTTAACTTGAATAAGAACGAAAACGTTTCTTTCCAAGACCTCCACGAAACAGCGAAGTGAGTAACAAACCTAACAGCTATAGTCCTATGGGAAAAGTCCATTATGACGCTTGTCAAAATCAAAACTTCGAGTTTCCAATGGAACAAAATTATCGTAAGTGCTAATATTCAACCAAATTAAAAATGTTTTTGAAGGCCTATATTTCATAAAAACTGGCAGCTCCAAGTCAGAATGTTTGGGAGGGCTGTGAACTGCGAGATTATCCTTTTCAGCAAGATTATCGCACTCCCTATCCACAATCACCTCCAATGAATAGCAATAATTGCAGAAATTTTCCCATTCAACAAAGTAATCGTAAGTATAAAATAAATTCATATGAATATTAATTTTAACAAATATGTTTAGCTCAGGGTTTAAGTTGTCCTAGTGGAAATAGACAAAACGATGGGAGAAGAAATTATAACAATGATTATCCTTTTCAGCAAAGTAATCGTATGTATTAAATAAATTCATATCAAAATGTATTCTAATAAAGATGTTTAGCTCAAGGGTCAAGTTTTCCTAGTGGAATGAGACAAAATGATGGGAGAAGAAATGATAACAATGATTATCCTTTTCAGCATTGTAATCGTATGTATAAAATAAATTCATATGAATATTAATTCTAATAAATATGTTTAGCTCAAGGATCAAATTGTCCTAGTGGAATGAGACAAAATGATGGGAGAAGAAATGATAACAATAATTATCCTTTTCAGCAAAGTAATCGTATGTATAAAATAAATTTATATGAATATTAATTCTAATAAATATGTTTAGCTCAAGGATCAAGTTGTCCTAGTGGAAAGAGACAAAATGATGGGAGAAGAAATGATAACAATAATTATCCTTTTCAGCAAAGTAATCGTATGTATAAAATGAATTTATTTGAATATTAATTCTAATAAATATGTTTAGCTCAAGGATCAAGTTGTCCTAGTGGAAAGAGACAAAATGATGGGAGAAGAAATGATAACAATAATTATCCTTTTCAGCAAAGTAATCGTATGTATAAAATAAATTTATATGAATATTAATTCTAATAAATATGTTTAGCTCAAGGGTCAAGTTGTCCTAGTGGAATGAGACAAAATGATGTGAGAAGAAATGATAACAATGATAATCCTTTTCAGAAAAATAACCGTCGAACTGACCCATATTTAAGTCCAAGGCAGAATACTTTGAGAGGCAATAAAAACTCGGATTATCCTAGCCTTCCAAATAGGCGTAAGTTTTAAGCCAAAACCACAATATTAATTTTCGATTTTGTCAACATTTGATTACCTCAGAATCAGGCAGTTATTGCGATCAACAGAACTGTCCACGTTCAGTTGAAAGTCAAAGAAGCTTAAAAAACGCCACCAATGATCGCAAATTGCAACAAAATCAAGGCAGGTAAATCCTATAAAGTATGGCTGGTACATGATTTTAATTTTGCTTTAACCGTAGGGCGTTCGAAAGCCAATGATCAAAGTTTAAAGTCTTGCACACCTGACTGCACCTGCAATTTTGAAACTTGTCAGAAGGGTCAGACGCCAGAGGGAAAAATAATGTGTCTAATTGCGCAAGCTGTACAGACATATCTTAACGAACAAACTCATCCAAGGGCTCCTAATTCAAAAAATCCTAGCAATACTGGTGTTTCAGTAAAAGCTTCAATTACTATAACTCCAGCTAGCGAGGAAAAACCTAAGGAAAAATCGAAGGAGAAATCTAAGGAAAAATCTAAGCAAAAGTCTAAGCAAAAATCCTTAGCCAGGTCTCAGAGTACGGAGAAAGCCAGGGAACTCTCAAAAGCTGGAAGCAGAAATCAGAAATTCTTTTTGCCCGAATCAAACACAAGCAAAAGTTCCAAGGCACCTGGATGTGGTTTCTGTACAGGAAGTCGTTCATCGCTAGGAAACAATGTCAGCTTATCCTTAGCCTCAGCTGGTGGCTCCAATGCAGCTACAAGCTTCATTAAGTCCTCCGCTCGCTCTAAACAGCCTACTCCAAATAATGTAGCCGCCAACCGATCAAGGGCACCTACTTGCCCGACCGCCAAGCACTTGAACCGCATTGGGGGCGGCGATAGCACAAATCGACAGGGTTGCAGCTTCTACAATCCAGCTGTTCATTACAGACCCGGTATGCTACAGTCTCAGCCCGACTATAGGGTCCGACACAATGGAGAAATTGTACGCCGTAGTGTCATCCGAACAGCAGCAGGAGCAACGATTCATGAGAGTCCGTACACCAGGGATTCGCATATGGAATGTCCTTTCAGCAATCAGTTAAGGCATTGAGTACCGAAATTATGCATTATATAAGTCGCATAAAGTAAGACTTAAAATTATGGCATACGCACATATATAATGCATAATATTGATACAGCCGTGCGGTGGCTTATAATTATTTAAACAAATTTTCCGTTTAATACAAAACAAAAATAAATAAAATAATATCAAAAGTATCTTCTTATCGGCTCACTTAAAGTCTGTTTGGTTTCTCTTAGTTTCCTCTAGTTAGGAGATTTTCCAACTAATCATATGCCAAAGGATTTTGCATGTGGCTGCTTCCGCTTCCGTTTCCGTTTGGTCCAGATTAACTTCTTAGCGGCGCAAATCAAACGGGAACAAACAATTGACGCCACAGGCGTTCCCTCATCACCATTCGACCAGAGGCGCAAAGTCACTAATCGCCAACAATATTTTGGAAGCGCGTTGTACACAAAGAGCAACTGTCTTAAGGACGTTCAAACATACCTGTGTATTGGGATTGGAACGGGAAGAGGGACGTGTTCGTACAATGAGCGCTGCTTGAGCTGCTTCCTGCACATTTTCACACTGCGTACGAGCATCTAATTGCCTACTGGCCACATGTCCTGCTGCTTAAGGACAGCCAGACATCGGGGGGAAAAAAAAAATGTTAATTGCAAACAATTTTCCACAACAGCAGAAGCGGCAGCAGGACATCCTTTTTCCTTGCTTTTGTTGTTTGCCAACATTTGTTTTTACTAACAGCCCACTCTCTCTATCTCTCACTCTATATTTCTCTCTCTCTCTCTCTGTCTCTCTTTCATTCGGTTATTCGATTCTCTGTTTGTGTGTACAAAGTACGCGCCTTTGCACCGTTTCCGCTCATCATTCGTAAATTGTACGGTCTCGGTATATTTTATTTTGGGCCATGCAGCAACAGATGATGTGAAACCCCTCGATCCTGTCCTTGGCTTAAGCCCATGTGCTGTAAGTAATACAGGATGCATTTGTGCAGGAAGTGCAATTGTTCATCTTTGCCTCGATCATAAGCAAATGTTTGCAAAACGTGTTCATGTGCGCTCAAAAATATTGATGTAAATCTATTTTTTGTGCGCGTTGCTTCTTAAATAGTTGGAAAGAGGGCTTAGGTCAAGAAGTCTAAGCAAAGATATTTTTTAATGATTATATGAAAAGCTTTTCCTTATGTATGGAGATCTTAAAAGATCCAGAGAATAAAAAAAGAAAAATATGGATTTAAAAGTGCGTATTAAGGAATGTTTATTTCCAAACCTTTGACTACGAAACTTCCAGCTTATAACAATAAAATCACCTTGACACCATATTCATTCTTATTACAAAATATTTTTATCATCGGCTTAAGTGATCTAATTCCACTCACACCTTCATTATCCATTCATTCGGTTATCTGTCTGACAGTCTCTTCCGCTCAAAAATTAAAGATCCCATCATTTCGTAACTTGATAAACTTTAGCAAACGCGTTTATATTTGTTTGTTGGTTTTTTTTTTTTATTTACATGAGCGCTACCTTCAACTGGCACAATTGCCAAACAATGAGTCCTCGGTTCTTCTTTTTTAATGCCTCATCTTTACAACAATTTGTGAGCTTTACTTTTGGTTGTTGCTGGTGATTGTTTTTGGGGCATGTTGTGGGTTTACTTGGGAAACAAACCATTTACGTGACACATTTCCGAGTCATAGCCAGCTTTAGTGTTGTTCTTCTTATTGTTGTATTTTGCCGTTAATCAGATTCACGGCGCATTTCATTTTTTTCTTTTTCGTTTTGTTTTTTTGTTTTCATTGTTATCATTTGAAAATGCCTTAATCCGAATTTATGAAATGAAAGCGGAAGTCTGTGCGGCTTGTTTCCCATTGTGCCCACTACTAAAAATATCTCTATCTCGGTCTTTTCATATTCCTTCTTTATCTGATCTCAGGGCATGGAGGTGTCTCCGTTTACATTTTTCTGTGTGGCATTTGAATGTGTCTTCGGAATATTATTGTTTTGGTTTCTTTTTACGAGCGTTTTTTCAGTTTGTTGCGTTTTACGGTTACTTCGTTTTGCTTTCAGAGCGATTGATTTGTTGGGTCATCTCTCTCTCTCTCTCTCTCTCTCTCTTTATCTCTGTATAGGGTTCCACAAGAATTGGTGTTAATGACCGAATTCTATTTTCCACAGATTTTATGAGCTCAGCTGCCAACATTTAATGAATGACGAGATTTTCTGCGTATTTATGACGAACCAACAAATTACCGCAAGTTTTTAAAACCAAGTCTATTTTCTCTACTAGAACTAGTGGTAGTAGTAACAAACCCACCCAACTTTCAAATTTTTACTATCCCTCCAAATTGTAACACGTTGCATTTGGTATTTTCAAGAAAAACGCTGAAAACTTTATGACACATCTGTGTTTATTGATTTATAGTCCGGGAAAGTGCCAATAAAACTAAGCCCACAGTCCCTGTCTAGTCTCGGCTTCATAAGGGAATTTTCTCCACTCCCCTCCTAAACAAAACAAGACAAGATCATTAAATTCACTTTACTGTATATTTTTGGTGCACATTTAATGACTTGAACGGGCGTCGGGCACTATATGAGAAAATTTACTTTAAGCCATAAATCGTTTAGCCGAGGGTGTCTACAGTCTGCCCTTCTGCACAGACAGATCTTTAAATATATATATGTGTATATATTTTTATTTAGAGGAACATATACAGAGCTGAATATTTTTGGTGCTTATGATAACATTTGATTGTAGGGGCATTCACAAAAATGCTTGAATGCTCAAACTATATTTGGAACTTGATATATGAACGGCACACGCCCCTATTTCCAAATACCAGCTGCAATATATTGACTGCATTGACAAACGTCTAATACTAAAAGTTGAATGATTTTTCAATGCTGTTAAAGGGGAGAAGAGTGAGATAGATAGGTTTATGAACGAAATTCGTTAGATGCATTAGGGCTTGAAATTATTTAAAAAAAAAAAAAAACTATAAACAATTTAAATTTTGTTTTGCAATCGAATTTTTTTGAAAAATTATTAAATGAGAAATAAGATTGTTCAATTCTGTATATTTAGGTCGGCTCTTTTCCCCTAGAATCATAAAGGATCTTGAATTTCTTACTTTAAACATTTTTTTAAAGTAGTTTTCCTATAAGGAATACAGTTATTTGGGTCGATAATGTCGTTTTCAAATCAAGAAGAGTTTTTAATTGATTTACTAAAAATCATATATACATTTTGTCGTTTATTAAAGCTTTTTACATATTTTGAGTATTAAAAAACTTTACGCATTTTTCTATTTTTTCACCTTACAACACATAGAGTATTTTGCAGTCGTGTAGTTCAGTTAATTTTGTTTCTTCTATTATTTTTCCATATCGGGATCGTGTCAATCGTTCACTTCCTTTTGCTTCGCCGCATTTATTGAATTATGCGTCAACACACAGAGTTACCTGTAATTGAAAATAAACATGCTAAGCAAATAGTACAACTCACAAATGTTGAATATTACGGCACAAACTACACAAAGTCACGTACCAGAGGATTGGGCAAAAAACAAAAAACAACTAAGAAAAATAGAATACATTTACTTGCAGCACCCTAAGCAAACATCCTTTTTGGCCAATGCCGCTTGTCTGGCTTCCTGTCTGATGCTTATCATGTGTGAGCCAAAAGAATGTGAGCATTTACATGTATTGAATTTGCCCATGACAATAGCAAAAATGCATACATTGGAGGCATAGCAGCTGGACGACAGGATGGTAGACTCACAAGGATTAGCTGTAACTATAGTTAAGCGACAGCAGGATGTGTGTGCGAGTAGAGATGTGGCTTAAAATGAAATCGGCTCTCAAAACAATTGAGCCATGCGAATAGTTTCATTTCAAATCAACTCGCCAGGATCTCGTCACGCATCATCTATAACCATTAGGCTGAGAGAGCGTGAGAGACGCCGCGTATCAATTAGGCGGCCAATTAAATCACTTAATTTATTTGGTCGTCGATCAATAAGATTGATAAACAAAGCCATTAGATGGCCGGCACAAGAAATGCGAGCAGCCTTCAAAGCAGACATGGCGACACAACCAGACATTTAAACACAGATGCACAGCTACAGATACGAGATACATTTACAGTGAGACAAAAAAAAATCGACAAAGGTGCAATCTTAAGTGAATAGCAATAATTGTGTGTGTGGCTGCCTGCTTAGATAATTTCATTGGAAATGCAGCAGCAGCAGCAGCTGTTGCGTGCAATTTGAACTGAACGTAACAGGACGCACGTCCTGCGGCTGCCGCGTGCCTTGAAGGGGCAGGCAACGGGGGCGCGTCTCGGTTTCTTTTACTGAACTTTCCATTGAAAAAGGCTGCGTAACTCGAGTATTCCACTTCACGCTTGTCTATAAATATGATGAAAGGATTCTAGCACTTAACTATTCCCAACATATGCTGCAGGATCAAAAACAGAAACCTCAAACAGATAGTCTAATAAATGATCCTTTTTTTTCGCTGTCACTTTGAGAAGGAAGTCGCGCATTCAAATTTTGAAATTCGTAGCAGCCCAGCCAAAGGAAAAGGGATTTCCTGTAATTACACTCGTCGTCTAGTAGGCAGCGTAATTAGTCAACACACACACACACGCACACACAAACACACACACACAACGGCACGTGATTGCTACCGAAAATAGTTGTTGGCATTGCTTATTGAATCGTTTATTAATATGTACAAGAGACATTTCAATGAAAGTTAAGTGCGGCTTGATAAATTGTTCACTGTCGACGGCTTGACGAAATGGTGAGGGAAAAATGAAAAGAATAAATAATATGAAATTCGAATAATGTCATATGATGATTTAGCTAATTCACTGCAGTGTTAAACATATCAGAAAAATATTGAAGAAGTGTAGAGACATTGTTATAAGTAGGAATACTTGATATAATTTATGATAGTAACTTATTGTTAGTTTCAGTTTATAATAGAATTAATCAAAAGTTAAGAATTTATTCTTTTTCCATCTTAAGTCCTTGATAAAAAAATCAGCTGTCCATGAATAGGCTTTGTATCTTAATCAATAGTTTCCTGGCTGTAACAACTATTGAGATAACATGAAACAAACATAAATCGATTAACCTTTTTAAGACCATGAGCTAAGCGTATTAATTCCATACAATACGGGCTCTACATTCAAAAAATGAGAAAACCAACGATTAGTTCTGTCCCCTTGCCAAACAAAAAGGGTCTTAAAATGTGTCCACTGTTGTCAGCTAGACGTACAGGTAAGGGTACCCAGCACACTGTGTGAATAAAATAGTTAAATAACATGAAGAACTATTTCCAAATGGTAACTACAGCCCAATTTTCACCAGTGTAGCACAAAGAGCAATGCTCACTGTCAAACCGAGTGAGCGAATAAAACAGAGAGCGCACATTGTTAAGAGAGTGAGAGCCAAAGAGCGTGACCAAGGTATACTTAACTAGGTAGTCTCACTCCGCTCTCTCGTTGCCTAACGAACACAAAAAGATCATCCGCGTACGTTCGTCGCTTACAACGTTCGCAACGAGACTGAATCGTAAGGAAACAGAAAAAGAGGGCAAGCAAAAGAGCGGGACTACCTAGTTAAGTATACCTTGAGCGTGACTGGCTGAGGCAACAAAACCCGATGCACAACAACGATCGCAATCAGTTGAGAACGTGAAGTGCGCGTGCACAGAACACAGATAAACAGATACAAAGTATACTTACTATTTGTGCTGAATTACGCAGATACGGGGCTCGTACGCAATAACAGCAACAACCACAACAACAAAAACAAATTGCAGCTGCAAACTGGAATTTTGTATTAAGTGAACAAACAAAAACTAAAGAAACTTGAAGCTAAACACAAAAAATATAAAAACGTTGCAACTATTTGAAACAGCAGCAACAACACGAAAACTTTCGAAATCCAAGCTAAGCTAAGCACATACTAGAAAAGTAGTTCAAAGCGCGAAAAATACTTAAACGCCCAGCTGTTTGCAACCGTGAGATACATTTGTATGTTGCAAATTGTGAAATCTGCACACAAAGCAAATACTACATACCATCTCCAAAAGCCCCTTACATTGTGCACTTGTGAAAAGATAGATCGATAGATACATGGATTGAAAAAAACAAGAAGCGATAGCAGGAGAAAATATTCAAAAGCTAAGTGAAAGCGAATGCAATTTCTAGTTTTCGCGAAAAATATACGAAAAAAAATTAAATATTCAGCGACAGCAACGAAAATTGCATTGGCAAATACGTGCAGGAAGTTCCATAAACAAAAGAAATTCATAAACAAATTTATATATATGCGGATATATATATAATCAAGCGATTCAACAAAAAACATTGCCTAGAGGAATCTATTTGGATTAATTATCGTTAACTAGGTAAGTAAATGATGGAACTACCATTGAGTTAGTTCAACTTCGGTTGCTTAAAGTTAAAGCGGCTTGTCTGACAATGTTGAAGAATGTGATCTCTTGTACTCAGTTTCATTTTGCTAATTGACCTCTAAAAGTTGCTTCGCAGTTTTATTCGTGTTTATATTGAAGCTGAAATACCTTTTGAATTAACATAAACGAAACCTTTAACGACTCTTATAAACAACAATATATTGAAAAATTGAAAGTGCTTAGCATTATTAATGAATATGATTTACTATAATAAGCTTAGCGTTAGGGTCAATCGATGAGTTAGGACCTTGAGCGAGGAATGCAAGTTTAGCATGCGTTGTGTGGGCTAAAAGTGAGAGGATTTATGGCCAAAGATTAATTGATATAGTAAATGATGAATTGAGGAATAACTGTCATTTATTAGATAACTATTTTTTTTATCTCAAGGTTATATTTTTATGTATAGCTTCAATGTTTTTCATAACAGCTAAAATCGTATTTGTGATGTTATTATTTTGAATTCGTTTCAGTTTTGCTGTCATTGAATTATTTTGTTCATTTATAAGAAGTTATTAATGAATTGTATTATATTAAGACTTTCTCTAACGTTTCAGCTTAAGAATTTCAAGGTTTTCATAAAGAGATCAGATCAAATACTTATTACTTAAACTTAAGATAAACAGCTTCTAAGCTCAAAGAGTAATTTGTTCAGAGTAAGTAACTGCAAGTCAAGCATTTTTAGATTATATATAACTAAGATATACAATCTCTTAATGCATTGTTGTCAAGCCCCAGCCCTTGCAGAGACATTCACTTTTCTTGGCTTGGCTTAGACTCAATGTGCAGTTTGCCGTGACCAAAATGTTTACAATTTGGTAGCTGGTAGCATAAGTTATGAATTGTGGGTAACAAACAGAATTGTCAAGAGAATTACTATACATTGAAAAAAGGTAACAGTTGAGAACAAACAGAAAACCACAAGACAAAGCGACACACTCGAAATGCCAAAGACGGCAGCTGCAACAAAAAAATAATAATAAAGAAAAATCACCAAAACAGCAAAAGCCGAAGAACAAGAAGAACAAGAAGAAGAACACAGCAGTAAAGCCAGTCAAGCGAATATCAATAGAGTGAGCTAAAATGAGAGTAACAGAGAGCGACAGAGCATGGCATTATGAATGCATTTTGGGCGCTTTGTTTCTTAGTTTTGTTGTTGTTGTCGTTGTTGTTGTTGCCCGCATATTGTAAATGCGCGCGCATGCGCAAAGGATGTGGCCAAGTCGGCTTGGTTCTGAATATATTTGTTTGTTGTGCAGCAGCAGCAGCAGACGCAGCAGCGGCTCTTTGTAATCTCTCACTCTCTCTGTCTGTCTGTCTTTGCAGCTGCTGCCACATATGAATATATATAAAAAAACCCACCTGGCCACACATACCAATAAAAACAGTTCTTAATTAAATTCTGTTGTTGACTCAAATAAATTTATGCACTACTCCTAATAGTTTCAAAGAGTTTATTAAGTTTTTAAGTAGAATTTTTACCATCGTTCAGATAGATAAAAAATCGGAGAATTTGGAAAATCATAAATCAAGTATAGAGTAACTTTAAAATAAAACTTGGCTTATAAAATAGTAGTAAATACTTCAAGTTTTCTTTTTATATTAAAAGCTTATCCATTTTTCAATATAAGCACTTTCTTCAACGATTAAATACAGCTTCAAAGTCGGATTCCTTGTCCTTAAGATGTTCTTATAACACATTAAATCAGCTGGTATTAAATTGTTAGAGTATCGCGCAGTCGTTACTTCTATTAAGCTTACCTGTTTCTTGCCGTGCTGATTCAGACATTCTGTTGACCCACTAAAGGAAATTACTAACTCATGACGTTACTACTTTTTGGATGGTTATTTTTTTTCAACTTCAGTTCATAGATAATAGCAGTTATTGTACATACTCTTTCCCAAGGTGGAGGTCTGCTATCAAATGTCAAGAGTTTTTTTTTAAAACATTTTTTCATTTTCTGATAAGCATTTTGTGTTCGTTGCATTTTTTGCGTTTCCTGTTGCATAGGAGGGGGGAAACCCACCTGAGCTGACTGAAAAATGTTGTTGCAACAGCTGTGTTAAGTTGTCTCTATGTATTTTTATGACGCGTGTCTTGGAGGCTGTCGCATCTTGCAACACGCTTCATTGACCGCGACACGTGTGGGGCGTGAAAAACTGAACAGCAGACAGCAGACAGCAGACTTCTCCTGTTGGCAGACACGACATCATCAAAGCATTTTAATTTCCAGCTAAATATTTACAAGAGACGATTTCACTGAAATGCATTTGGCGCCATTTATATATGTATATTTATAACGAGAAAAAGTTGTCACACATCCGTCCATCAACTGTGTGTGTGTGCGCCCTCTACCCTCTCTCACACCACTCTCTCTCTCTCTCTCTCTCTCTCTCTGGCAATCACTCTCCCTCGCTGTCTATTTTTTTGCGCTTTTGCAGACGTCAGGCAGACGCGTCGCGACAGCTTAACATGATTTGTTGTAATATCAGCAAACATGCACACATATGGCCGCAAATATATATACACTACAGACACACAGCATACCTCGTAGCAGTATCATCATCATGTTGGAATCCGGTTTGATTTACCAAATTGTTTATTTTTAAACAAAATATTCAACAGATGAACAGTGCTATCTGCTTTTGTTGTTGCTCTTGTTGCATGCACTCTGTATAAGCAATATTTCTTATTGAGTAAACAAGTTTATTTGCCTTGAAACTTTGCCGACAAAAAAAAAACAAGTAGAAACGTTGCAGTCGGACGCACCCGACTGCGGTATACTCGATACCAGTAGTAAAACAGATTAAAAGAGAGAGCTGATTGCAATGGTGTGTGGATACGGCAGGGGTGTATGCTGCTGCAGGGGTGTATGCTGCCTCAAAGATTGTCTGGTGCAGATGGGGATGCCAAAAATCTATCTTCCTTCCAAATTTGGTGATTCTAGCTCAAAGTTAGAAGAATATGGTGGATGGTAGGCTTGGGGAGGTATGGGGGGGGGGGGGGGGCTTCGCATCAAAATTTTAGCTGAAGATCTGTGTATGATGTCAATTGCTATCCTCATACCAAATTTGGTGACTCTAGCTCAAAAATAGTAAAATTTGTGGGAAGGGGGGATGGGGTTGGTAAGGGGGGGCGTGGCATCCAAACTTTTGCTGCAGATCTATTTATGATGTCAATAGCTATTCTCAAACCGAATTTGGTGACTCTAGCTCAAAGTTAGTAGAATTTGGTAGAAGGTGGGCTGGGTGCTGGGGGCTGGTATGGGGGGGGCGTGGCGTCCAAAGTTTTTCTGCAGATCTGTTTATGATGTTAATTGCTATCCTCATACCAAATTTGGTGGCTCTAGCTCAAAGTTAGTAGAATATGGTGGAAGGGGGGCTGGGGGCGGTATGGGTGGGGGGCGCCATCCACTTTTTTTGGGTTTCTTCATCACCTATCTTGGCCCCAAATTTGGCGGCTCTAGCTCAAAAAATGTGGAAAATATAGGCGTTTTTGATTTCAAAATGCAGGGGGCTCGGGTTCAGGGGGGGCGCGGCTCCAAAACTTTAATGCAGTTTTTTGGGGATTGTTATTAGCTATCTTCCTACCAAATTTGGTGACTCTAGCCTTAACGCTTTGGAAAATACACGCATTCCCGTTTTTAGTGAAGCATTGGGGCGGTTTGGGGCAGCTTGGTCAGTATGGATTGGCGTGGCATCCAAAGTTTTTATGCATTTATTTTGGGACTATAATCACCTATTTTGGCACAAAATTTGGTGGCTCTAACTCAAAAACTGTAAAAGATATAAGCATTTCTGTTTTTCAACTGCGGGGGGCTGGGGGCGGAATGGGTGGGTGGGGCTCCAAAACTTTGATGCAGTTTTTGGGGGGTCGTAACCAGTTATCTACCTACCAAATTTTGTGACTCTAGCTCAAACACTATGGAAGATACACGCACTACCGTTTTTAGCGAAGCGTTGGGGTGGTTGAGGGCGGATAGGGCAGTATAGATGGGCGTGGCATCCAAAGTTGTAATGAATTGGGTTCGAGATCGTTACCACCTATCTTGGTACCAAATTTGGAGGGTCTAGCTCAAAAACTGTAGTAGATATGGGCATTTTTAGTGTTAAATTGCGGGGGGGCTGGGGGCGGTATGGGTGGGCGTGGCTCCAAAATTTTTGATGCAGTTTTCTGGGGATTGTTAGGTAGCTATTTTCTCCCCAAATTTGGTAGTTCTAGCTGTAAGGGCTTGCGAAATAGCTGGATCTATCGATTTTGCGTTATCGAGTTTATCGATTTGCCAGCCCCCTAGTTATCGTAGAACTCCAATCTTGACACTTTAATTTACTATGCCATAGATAAACAGATTTGCAAAGTTTGAAGTCTCTAACTTGAAGGGTGTGGAAAAAAGTTGCGAACATACAGACGGACAGACGGACAGACGGACAGACACCATGACGGACATTGCACAAACCCAATATACTCTTTACCTTCGGTATCGAGTATAACAAGGAAATAAATAATATGTCAATTTGATATTAAAACCCTTTAACCTTATGGTGAGTTTTATTGCTTAATTTAATAACCGAGCTGCTTATTTCAAGTCACTTTTCCACTTGGTTGACCCACAAGCAAAGCCCCAAACATTTCTCTGACAAAACAAAAAAAAACTCTTCAGCTGGAAATTTTAACCAAATTCTCAGCAACAACAGCAAAAGGCAACGCCAGCAAATTGATTTAGGAGGAAGCGAATAATTTAGCATTTCGTGTGCGCTTGGTAGGCCGCAAGCAAAGGCAAAAGCAAATGCAAAACCAAAGTATCTATGAGATACACTCGTTCTCAGATACTAGTACTATGAGCATTTGTGTGCAAAGAGCTTGAACTGTTTCAAATTGTAATCAAATTAATGGCAGCTAGCAAATTTACATAGTCTCTGTGTGTGTGTTTTTTTTTTTTCATTTGTCAGTCATCTTGTTTGATATGTAAGCCCAAACTAAATAAACAGCGGCATGATTGTGCAATAAGGTGATTGTGACTTGCTAATACCCTGCATATTAATGTGGGCATAGAAGGTTTATTCACGAACAACAAGTGCATCATTTAAAGTCATAAAGTTGAACTTTCAATCTCTGAAACAAATTAATTACCAGTTCTCTGAAATGTATTTCAATCAAGAACTCATTTTTCTTGACCCCTTAAGATTCGTAACTGTACTAATTCAAAAAAGGAACTTATTGTTACTTGCTCAACCTTGTTGGCATGCATAGCCCATGACAAGTTTTTGCACAGGGTATGGCACAAATCTGAATGCGAAATTGAGCAAAGATTTAAGATGCTTTGGCAAAAGTTCGCGGTAGATGAGTTCTTTTCACAAAAACGGAAGCGACCTGCAGATAAAGATGTGAGGCAGGCGTCAACAGACAAAAACACAGCAAAGTCTTAAATATGTATGTGTGTGTGTGTGTGTGGGGGAGCAAATTACGCACTTAAAGTGCTCGCCAAATGACAGGAAACGCGTCATTTTTTCGAACTTCAAATTACGATTTTACGTTTCGTCGTTTTTCGTTGCTGCTGTTGATGATGTTTTTTGTTGTTGTTGTTGTTGTTGTTGTTGTTGCTGCTGCTGTCTGTGCACACTTGAAGAAGCAAAGTCAATGTGTGTCTTTGTGTGTGTGTGTGTCAGTGTTTATATAGTAGCTGCCACTAAGTAGCAACAACAAACGACACAGTGCAAAGTGCAGACGTCAACATAATTAAAACTGGCGCAATTGCATTTTCGTAGCAGAGAGAATCGCCAAGTTGTCGTCATATACTATATTAATGTGTATCTGTGTGTGTGTGTTTGTGTGTGCCAGAGTTTCCTTTTTGTGCATCCTGTGCGCGGGCGTAGGCGGATATGCGCACAATGCACAGACTTCCTGTCATTGACTCTGACTATATAGTAACAGAATACCATTTCCTAAACACACAAGGCACAGACCAACAACAAGAAAGAGACAAAAACAAAGACAAAAACAACAAAGAAACAAATATTTTAGGGCGCGTGCTGTATTTCGGTTAAATCGAAACAAATGCCAATGCCATGTTGACACAAAAATCAACAGACAGATAGAACCTGAAGTTTTGTGTGGGTTAATGATTGAACGGATGCGTTGCAGACAACATTACATTTGTGTAGCCTTTATTTTTTGGAAATTGATGTCTGTGTTGATCCTGATGTTATGTTTTACGTGCTTTTTGCTTAAAAGCCCGCTGAAAAGCAATTCACCCATTGGGTGGTCTTTTTTCGAATATATATTTAGACCGCCTGTTGTTTGTGCTTATCGTTTATCGAAATGTTTATCGTTCGAGCACGCACACAAATCGAATCTTTGTGCTAATGACATGGCAGGCCCCATGTTCCCCATGTTTAAAGGCATCCAAAAAGAACCGACTAATAGCATTAGTTAGTTAACTTTTCCTATAACCTGTTCGGAACATGGTTTGAAGGTCAATTTATATGTTAATTTTCATTTTCACAGACTCCAGCGCACACACAAATAAACAAAATTGGGCAACCAACAAGTGGCACTTGGTGCAGCATTGTGTGTGTGGCTTCCTGGACAGTAAAAGAGAGGAACAACGAAGGGGTTTTTTCTTTATTTTCCATATTTGTTGATTCATTTGATTTGTTTACGCCCGTCGGTACTCAAAAGTTCGTGGGAAATAACTCATTGTGCTGGCAATGAACTGAGTGAATATTTGTATAATTAAAAAGTGCTACCAACACTTTGTTTGATTCCTTCTTTAGGGTTTAGGTTTAACGCACTTCCTTTTGACGGAAGCCAGTTGAAACGAGTTCCGGAAAACTATTAACGCGCTCGCAAATGACAAATGGGCCAACTTAAGGGTTCTCCCTCGCACAGCAGCAGTGGCTTCCCCTTGTTCATGTGTGAAATGAAATCACAGTTGGTGGTTGGTTGGTTGTACGACTGTAGTACACCCAAACCGCGTCGACGGCTTCCGTTTGCCCTTCCATACAAAACTTTAAAGACTTTAGCAGCGGATGTTTTGCTTGTCATTTGCCATTTGCCAATTCCATGCCCATTCGTAATTACATTCGCATTCGCATTCGAATTCGGTGAGTGCTTGCTGCCTGTCTTTGAGCTTTACTTCTTTTTTTGTTTTTTTATTGGTTTGCCTTTTGTTGTGCTCGCCATATTCGCTGTTACTAATTCGTCGGCTTCGCCACCCGTTTGATATTTTTTTTTTCTATATTTTATTTTTTGCTAATTGTTTCCGCTCGCCGCATTTGTTACTCGATTGTTATCGTAATCGTACTGCCATATTCCGGTTTAGCACTTGCTTTTCTATGTCAGCCAACAACAAAACTATTTAGCCAGCAAATAAATACATACATACAAGTACATATGTATATATATATATGTGGGCCAATTATTTTAATGTGGCCATGGTTTGAAACTCGACTGGTTTGTTATTATTGTCGTTTCATTGTTATTGTTCTTGTTGTTGTTATCGATATGACAGCCGCGTAATGATTATTCAGCGCTTCCTTTTGCGTGTTAACCGCCCCTCGCCATACCACACACACACACACATCCGAACGTCCCAATTTTGCGATGGCAGCAAGGTCAGATTTAATTTTGCGCTACAATAACAAAAAAAAAAAAATAATGTCATTGAAAGCATACAAAACAGACAATCAACAATGATGCAATTTGAATACTCTAACTATAAAGTAAACAATTTTTTGTCATTACAACAAATCTTTAACTAATTTATTGTAGTTTTCTTAACTTAAGCACTTCACCTTTGTCCAAATATTATCGTTAAACTACTTATTGACTCCGCAAACAAACCGAATGACCAAGTTTAAATGCCTCTCTCTTTTAAGTCTGATTGAAAACACAAATCAAATTGCACGTTGTACAATGCGGCGTATGCGTATTATTATTGTTGCCGTTGACGCGATTAAACAATTGTCTGGTTGTGAAAGCATTTCCGCCACTTGACTTTAGCTCCATGTTCATTATAAATATTGCTATATATATATATATAAATTCGCTGCAACGCCTCCCCTATTCCGCTAATGAATCATATCCATTAATAATCGGTCATATTTTTCTTTCTTTCTTGCAGTTGTGTGTGTGTGTGTGTTTGTGGCAGCTGAACGATGCAAGCAGTGGAGGCCAGTTACCCGAAATATACCGGACGCGTGCCGCCGCTTGATCTGTCGCAGGTCAATGCCAATCAGGATCAATTGCAATTGCAACAGCTGTGGGCAAATAATGCGGCAGTTGCAATGAAGCGTCATCATCCCTACCAGATGCTGGACAAGTGTCGTGGCGGTGTGGCACTGCTTAGCGATGACAACAACAACAATAGTCTTGCCACCGGCCAAACAAGTCACACCAACCTGCAACATCCCATGGGCTCCGATGGATTGCCGCTTGATCCGCGCGATTGGACGCGAGCCGATGTCTGGAAATGGCTAATCAATATGGCTGTCTCCGAGGGTCTGGAAGTGACGCCTGAGTTGCCACAAAAGTTTCCGATGAACGGCAAGGCCTTGTGCCTGATGAGCCTCGACATGTATCTGTGCCGCGTGCCCGTTGGTGGCAAGATGCTATATCGTGATTTTCGTGTGCGGCTTGCACGCGCCATGGCATTGCTATCCTAATTGCAAGTTGGCCGACTTATCATTCATGAGTGAATCACCTAATCAGGTTGTACATATACATAGTATATAAATACATATAAAATGATATATATAGATAGATATAACACCCCATAGCTAAGTTTTAGTTGTGTAAATCTTAGCTGTTTAATGCATTTGTTTTATTCGCTTAAGTTATCAAAGTTTGCCTCGCCTCTACCCAGATACCCCCTCCCCCAAAAAAAAACAATGTACAGAGCGCGGGGCATAAACTTCAAATGCTGTCCTATTAGTCATTTAAGTTGCATCTAATGAAAATATATAAAATGAAATTTTATCAAATGGAAATGTTAAATTTGTATTTCTTGTTTTTTTTTTTTAAAGTTTGAAGTGGAAATTGGGCTGTGGCATTTATTGTTCTTTTTTTGTTTCCAGAAGGAATTTTAAATTGGTAAGTTTTTTTAAGGCTTATTACAGCTTGGCGAGATTTTTTTATAGGTAAATTGGTCTTGGCGGGCTCTTAAGTACTTTTTAAAGATATACTTCTTATAACAAGTAAACTTCTTTCAGTTGAAATAAAACTAAGCACCATTAGATGTTAAAAGCACTAAGAACTTTTAGAAAATCAAGGAAAAGAACAGGGTATTAAAAATCCAAAAGATCCAATAGAAAAATCTTGTAAATGTTTCTTTGAATATTGTTGAGTTTGTCATGCAATTTAAGATGATAACTTAAGCTTATAAATAAATTAACTTTAGCTAAGTTCTTTAAACAAAACAAATAATTTTAAACAAAAATTTCACTAGTTAAAAAAATCTATACTATATTTTAGTTTTAGTTAAGTTCAGCAAGGGAACTGAACAGTAAAAGAAAATCTTCAACTTTAGCAGTTTCTTAATCAGCTGATTTATTTAATTATAAACAAAAGAAGCTTTAGTCTGGCCCATTCAACTGATATATTCAATAAGAAAACGATTTAAAAAATAAAAAACACACTTTGCTGCTGTGATGGATCGCAATGTGTAAATTTTAAAATATACTCAACATTTTCTTTCATGCCACTTTCGAAACAATTTCGAAATGAATGTTCAGTAGCTAAGCGCTCTTTAATTTGTGTTGTGTTTTATGTGCTGTTTATGCAATGAGTCACAAACAAACAAACAAACATACAAACATATATATTAAAAGAACTACAAAGAGACCCATTGACATGTTGAATACGTTCGGCCCAATTAGCACATCATTAAGGTTAAACGAGAAATGCTCTGAGATACAAAACTGGCGCTGCAGACATTTACCCCCAACAGGAAAACAAAAACACAAAAATGGAAGTGCAATAAACTGTTTTGTTATTGTTGGCCCAGAGAAAGAAATGGAGAAGTTAATATTCACAACATTTGTGTTTAAGTTTTATGCCAATAGAGCAATAGATCCATTCATTAGAGAGAGAATGAGATACTTTTTGAGCCAGTTTGTTAATTATGAAGTAAACAGAATAAGCCAACAAAAAAAATTTAAAAAAGAAATCAGGGTTACGTAATCCAAATTAAGCCACAAAAGGGTTGCTTTTCAATAATTTTACGGTTTTGATTTTCTATTTTTGTTTTTTTTTTTTTGCAGCAAAACAAAAGTTGAACAATTATGACAGCAACAACAACAATAACAAGGTAATGATAATCAACAGCGGTAAGCTTAGACACAGATGGGGGAAAAGAGAGAGAGAGAGAGAGAGAGAGAGAGAGAGAGAGAGAGAGAGATAGATAGAGGTAGTCAAAGATAGATGCTGATTCAAGAGCTTCATCCGCCCGTGCATCCGTTCGTTACGTTGTTCTATGAATGAACAACTATACAAATACAAATACAAATACAGATACAGATACATCGTACTATGCGCTGTCTCTTCCTGTATGCTTTGGCTCCCCCGCACCATTCTCCCTTTGGCTCATTGTCGCTGCTGCTGCTGCTGCTGCTGCTGTTGTAACTTTGGAACTTTGCATTTAGTGCAGTTTTATAAATTTGTCTGTTTTTAATTCTCTCTTTAGTTGAGCATCCGGGATGTTGCTTTGTGCACACACACACAAACACAGAGCGCCGGCCCAAAAGGTAAAGGAAGTGAGACAAATGGGCCAGCGGTGGCAGCAACAAACGAACGACAAACAACAAACAACAGCAACAACGACATGGCAAGTACTTTGTTTTTGTACCTTTCACAGCTATCACCTTGTAATATGAAACAGATGTTGTTGTGGCCAAAGCAACCTCAATTCAGACAACCGACCTGCCACATGCCACATGCTGCATGTGCCGCACGGCACAATAAACAGCTGACGCCCTTTACAAATAATGTATTGACACAAGTGCAAAACTATCAAACGAACAGAGATCGAAACAAATGTTGGAAATTCCTTTCTACCCTGATGGCTAATTTGTTAAACAGCTGTCCGAAAAGATAGAAGTAGTTTTAGGGATGGGTTGTAAGAACCCTAGCTGAAAATGGAGAAGCTAACAATGGAGACAGATAATTCGGTTTAGGATGCATATAACGTCGACCTTCGACAACAAAAAGGAGCTAAGAATATTTAAAATTTGATCACTGTTTGGAGAACAGCTTTCAAAATGTAACTAAGGCAAGTTTACTAGCTTCCAAGCCAATTTGTAATTATATTTTTATCAACATTTCCGGCTTAAGAATAAACAGCGAACAAACTTTTACATAATTGACCAATCGTCTCTCAACTTTCAACCAAAAAAAAGATCAACTTCTTTTTTAATCAATCAATCAATCTGTAAGCTCTGCCTGTTTTTTTTTGTTTTTTTTTGAGTCTGCGAATGCGCTTAGCAAAACAAAATCGGCTAACGTGAATAAACCGTCGAAATGACCGGAAAAATATATATACAGTCAGAGTCAGTCGACAGTGAGGAAATGCCGCTTATGTAAAGTAGAATATCCGCCGGCATCGTGATGGCAATGGCGACGATCGATCGCGACCCGAACTCGCGCGTCGAACTTCGAACGGAAGGCGCGAGGTGCGAAAACAATAAAAGCCAAAACGGAAGTGGAAGCAAGTGACGGTTCCGTACAATCGTCATTATCATCACAATCATTTTGAGCTACTAGACTTGAGCGATGCCACAGATTTTTGCCAATTTGTTTGATTTTTCCGGCCTAGAATCATTCTAACATTTACCGCTTATCCGTTTGTGCCCGAAATTCGTAAAGGAAATGACTTAACTAAAAATAAAATAACAAAAAACTTTGTGAGCCACAACAATTCGGTGGCTCAAGTGGTTAAAGCGCTGACATTTCAGAACAGAACAGAACAGAACAGAACTTTCCAACCGACGCTAAACAAAACACAAACACTGCTTTTGGGGCTGGGGGTAGCGGGGAGCACGGGCATTGTGCAATTGAGTGTCTTGAGGCAGTGGACTTTTTAATTAGTTCATTGGCAGCAGCGGGTTGGGCGCGATATTTCCCACGAACTCTAAAATCGACGGGGTAAACAAATGAAATGAATCAACAAATGTGAAACAAAAAAAAACATGTAAAGGGTGTTTCAGTTAGGAAAGTGGTGCCAGGGAATACCCTGTATCAGAGTGAAACAAGGACATTGAGAAGGAGATGAAGTCAAGAACAAAGGTGGCTTAAGTAAGAATTAGATCATGGAAGTAAATAACTAGTCGGGATGGGATACGTTTGGACCTCGAAAACAGAGAGAATGAATTGGAAAGTTCATTTTTATAGTAAGAAACCGAAACAGTTAGAAAGAGGATGGTAAAACTCAATGTTTGCAATTAATTTCCTTGAAGATCTTTCCTAAGACCCAGTTAAAAAGAATTACCATTATATACAGGGTATTTTTGGTAAAACAAAGAAATTGAAAACTAAAAATATATGTATTCTCAATTCTGCCCCGCTGTGGAGCCACACACAAAGAACCAGAGATCGCTCGCTTGAAAGCTGTTGCCTCCAACTTAAGCCACTTGTTCAACGGGTTGCATGGTTTTATTCATGTATTTGTGTTTGTATTTGTTGGTGTTTTGTTAATGGGGAATTTAGGGAAATTGTTTGAACATGCTGTTGTTGTAGTAACCTAAGAATCGAACACTTGGAAAATGTCGCCTTGCAACAGAAGAGGCAAACCCACGTCACGATCAATGATATCAATGTGTTGTCCATCTTTCATTTGGTGGTGACTCAATGGTGCAGCGGATACCATAAATAAAGTCAAGTCCAACAGAGACACAATTCGTAAAGCATATCATTAGCACTGACTTAAGGTACAGATCGGTTAAGTATAGCTTTAGCTCTCTCTCTCACTTAAAGTTAAGACCCGCCGTCGATTAACAATTAACTTTCTGAAATTTCCAATTCGAATGGAGTTTAACTTCAGGGGGTTGCACTGCGGGTGCTCCATTCAAAAGAGACTCTAGACTATATTGATTATTTCATTTCGATGCTTTGGATTGAGACCACCCGTTCGGTGGGTCTACTATGTCTATGAGGTGGGTTGGGGCTGGCATTTTTCTCTAGCTACATTGGCAACTTCCGGCCCGCATTAGATGTAAGGCAATAAAATGTTTCCCGAGTGCTGCAGCGCTAACACTTGGCCCCAAAACTTAAGCACTTGAAGTTCAGTGGGTTTCTCACGCCCACGCTGCCACGGCCAGATTGCCATGAGACGGGAAAAGCCAAAAGCTGTGAGTTCTGTGTGTGTGTGTGTGTGTGTGAAATGTGTGTGTTTTCAAGAAAAACGCAAAGAGCATAAGACAAAGCAACAGACCGACACAATAGGGGCAAGGGGCAAACTGAAACTGTCACTGACATTGTTAAACTAAGAGAAATAAGAGAGAGGCATTATGCATAACGTTGAATGAACTGATTGCCTCACACACACACACACGCAGAACAAGAAGTTCATGGGAACAAAAGTCAGCGATTTAATGTAGTCAAGTGTTAAGAACCCCAAACGCCTTCATACTCCGGTTCCTCTCTCTCTATCTCTATCTCTTTCATTGCAACATCATCTTCATCCATCTTGAGCATCATTGTTTTGTGTATTTTGTCGGTTTTCGTGGGCACAAGTGCAGAGCCACCGCGTTAAGCATATTATAAATAATGCTTGTAATAATTTATAACATGTGTGTGAAATAAGTGAGTTTTTTTTTAAATATTTTTTTGAGTGTCATTAGAGATCTGTGGTTTTAGTGACACGATCTTTCAAGTGCAGCTCTAGTTAAGATCTTCAATGTGTTAAATTTGATATAGATTTTAAGAGCCGAATAGGGTAAAGATGATAACAATAATGTTTCTTTGACATGAAGAAAGGTTCTTGGCGAAAGATCAAAACTTTATACAGCCAAAGCTTAGTTAAACTGAATGAATTTTCGAAATCAAAAATTTGTTGAAAATGGTTTGACATCAAGCTTAATGAAACATCTATATTGGAACACATTATTTTAATACTCGTTTTAAAGAAATTGATTTTGAAATGGTTTTTAACTGTTCACAGTCGTAACTCCCTCAAAAACCAACTTTAGTTTGCTTTTAGTAATCGCTTTGCATTTTCAAAAATATTTATTAGAAAACAGATATTTGTTTGTAAAATTCGATTTAGAAATATTTGATATTAATATTTTTGCAGCCATAACTTTGTTGAAACTTAAACATTTTTTAATAACAATATATGTAGTTTGCATTTTATTTAGATAAAAGCCATATTGAAACTTCTTAACAAAAATTTAACACTCGTCTACTTTATATCAATTGTCATTACCTTATTGAAACTCAACTTAGTAAACATCAAAACCAAATTTGTATTCCAAAATCCGGACGTCGGAGTAGTATAAAGTTTACTTTACGTCTTGTAAGTATTTTCATTATGTATGCTAGCAATTGTAGCTACATATTTATGTGTATTCTTCAGTCATAAATAAACCTGTTTGTGTTCAATTATGCTGATGGTCCGACAGTATATAATATATACATAAATCGTATAGGGACTGAAGCGATTTTAATAATGATTGCTGTGTGGGCGTCTTCATCACTTTCCATTTTATTTTCATTGCGGTCGACTCGCAGACGTGTGTTTTGTGGCATTCGATATTGAGTGACACTCGGCGCGTCGCTGTTTTGGTTGCACGTTGTTTACTGTTTGCCGCCAGCATAACCAAATCGAATTTTGGCTAGAAATAGTTGAAGGCTAGAAGAAGGGAGCTGGGAGGAGGGAGGGAGCTGCTGGTGCTGCTCTTGCTACTTTGTGACTTTTGTGTGTCTGCAACTTGTCTGCAATGTCGAATGCCAAACGTCAACGTCTGCGGGACTTCCGTTTCCTGCGCATAAATTTTAATGAGCCAGGAACGAGCGACACAATATCAATTGAATCAAAAACAAAAATACAAAAAGTAAATACATCAAAGCTGTGGCGACTGGCCAGCCTTGACTTTGGGCAACAAAGTCACGGCAAATGTTGGCCAATAAATAAGCAGGCAGTTAACCAGATTTTTTTGCCAACTGAGGTGAAAACTGAAGAAGGAAAAGCAAAAATCAAAAGGCAACGGCGAAAGGCACAAAAAAAAAACACATATTTTGGTTTGCAGCTTTTACTTGCTTTCCCGAGCGTTAAATTCCCAGATATGCGAAAAACTTTTAAACGGGCTGTTTAAGAAATATGCTTAAGCCGAATACAATATACCCTAAAGGATTGCAGCTATCGTGTTCGTAGGAATCAGATAGAAGCTTTTACTTAAATGTTTGATATCTTATAAAACCAAAAGGTGTTTAGCAAAAAAGTATTTAACGCAAGATAATTACCAATATGTTTTTTATGGAAATGGACATCTAAAAATATACATATAAAATAAAAATACTGCACGGATTTTTCATATCATCTCATAGATCTCCTTCAAGTCGTTACACACTCTAGGACAAAACTACAAAGCCCATTAAAAGCGTATTTTAGTACAGACGAAAAAAAAAAAAAAATTGCAATCGAAACTAGTTTTTCTGGTTAGGCGCATGGCCAGCAAACAACGACGATGGACTCAACTGTGATAACAACAATTGCAACAATTGTTGGCTGGCGCATGCGCAACTTTGGCGACTGGAGACTCGCGAGACTTGCGAGACTTGTGAGACATTTCAGGAATGTTAATTGCGCAAAAAAAGAAGAAGAAAAAAACGACTTTAAAAAAAAAAAAATACAGTACTCAGTACACAGTGAGAACATATCGCGTGATTGTAATGAATATAATGGCACTAAGATGGGTGTCTCAGTCCCTACATCTAAGTACTACATGCATGGTACATATATGATACCATAATTATGAACGGCGTTTCGCGGCTCGCTGCCTTTTGCAAAAAGAAGGGGAGGTGTAGTAAAAGTAAACAAAGGCATCAGCAATGAAAAAAAAAAATCGTAGTACACGCTGCTCGTATTATAAGTCGTCGACATTCTTGAACTTCTCTTCTTGTGGCAGAAAAATGAGCCAGCACAAATACTTGCTAGAATACGGGCAGAAAAATAGAATTAGAGTCTCTTGTATCTGTATGTGTATCTGTTGTTGTTGCAAAAAGAAGTACAAGAGTGCTCTAGTTGGGAATATAAGACTAGAAGATATCTTTAAGTTTAAAAATTAATTCATTGAAAACCTCATAACTATGTATGCAGCTAAGCGATTGTTGTGTAAATATTAAGTTTGACGGCTTTTAAATTTCCAGCCCTTAAGAATGTAAATCGAGAAATGATACTTATCGACATGCAAATCGACTTGCATTGCATACTAAATCGAGTCATACCCTTTATTGTTATATTACATGAGGGCATGGTATAGAAAGAAAAACAACACATAGTATGTGTCTTGGGTTTTGAGTGTGTTTGGTCGCAGTCAGTGGAGCGAGCAAAGGCATACGGAAGCCATAAGCTGCACGCTGCTGCTGCTGCTGCTTCTGCTGATCTCAACGACCATCGTCTGAAAGATTTCTCTGCTCATGTTTTGGCATTTTGCGTGCTGGGCTGTTGTAAAGAGGCGCTGGAGCGTATACGCAAAAGGTGGTCGGCCCTGTTATGGGGGCCATCTGGAATGCATAGTGCAAACAGATTGATCGTAAACATGCCCAAGGATGCAAGGAGACGACAAATCAATCACACAGCTGCAAAAATTATTAAATCTTCATGCGTGCAAATCACCCAAAATTACAGGAAGCTAAAGCAAAAGGAGATCACTTGCCGAAAATCATTCAATTATATTTTGAACATGCCACAGGCACAACCACAACAACGGCATCAGCATCAGCAACAACGACAACAACAAGGAAAGTTGCCGTCAGAATCCACAGCTGCATTAAAAAAGGGCGTGGCGGCATTGGCAACAATTACGCAAGCAGTTTGGGATTATAACCATGAGCACTTGTTGTTCTGGTTGCCCTGTTTAAGGTCAGCCAGTTGGTTATTTATTAAAGGATGTGAAGCAGTTGAACCGCTGGTGGTGCCCTAAAATCAGCGTATGTAAAATGGGGTCACGCCCCTTCAGGGCATTTAATCAAAATATAGGTTGCAGATGCAAATTTAAATTGGACCGCACAAAAAGCGCCTACTTATCGAATGTAGGTAGTCGAAGCGTTAACAGTAACATTTCTGAGATTAACAGCACACTGTTAATTTGACAGCGTAGAACTTCTATCGTGGCATCGAGTACTTATCGAATAGTTATTGAGCCAAGTCGATACAGCTGCGAGACATATTTTTTCTCAGAAAATGCGTGTAACGTAAACAAAGCGCAATTAAAACAAAAATAAAACACGTCAACACACTTCAAGCCAATGAGTTACGAGCCATATCTGCACTCCCTTAACTCGACCTTAAAGGCCTTCGCCCTGCAAGTTGAATACTTCACTGGCGTCGCTCTGCAAGCCGTCGTTGAATTTCGCAACAAATTCAATACTCTAACTGGTGACTGGCACTGGCAGAGTCCAATCGAATTTACCGCATTGCAGGCAACACTACTTAAAGTGCTGCTGGTGTTGCTGCTCGGAACGGGAGTGCTGATTGGCTGGTCGTGGAGCGTCTACGGTCAAGTAATCACCGAGAAGTTTGTCAGGCCAAGTAAATATTGATAAATCAATGACAAATATTCTTGATAATGCTGCTGAACAACAACGTTTTAGGCACTTTAAAGGAAATTGAAGAACTTAAATTATCTGTGGCCAAATTAAAGTTGCCTAAAGAGCATTCACCCAGAATCTAAACATGTCCAAAATCAAGCGTTTCTTTTCGAAGAAAAAGGAGGAGGCAGCCTTTAAGGCAGGTATGTTAAATGTCTTTTGCTGTAATAAAACTATTGATTTTTACAGCTAAGGATAGGCGGCGGCATGGGCGAGGGTCATAAGCTAAATGCACCTAAGCCGGAGCCATCTACCAGCAGCTCCAAACGAAAAGGGGAAGTCTATGTGCCGCCCAAGCGTAATGAATTAAGCAATGAGGCACGCGCCGCTGCAGCTGCAGCCTTGTCGCGTATAGAACGCAAAGATTCGAGGGATTTCAACACTTCGCTAGCGGCCGTCAAGGCGCAGGCTAAACGCGAACTAGAAGCCGAGCGCCGCCAAAAAGAGGAGTTGGTCTCAAGTGCGTCTAGTTCGACAGGGGCTGTTGCATCGGGCAGCGGTAACACTGCCGAGAATAGAAATCTTGCTTGTCAGGGCGTCTATTTTCGCTGTCCACTTATCGGCGAGGAAGTGCTACCCAAAAAAGAATGGAAGATTAAAATCAAGGAGTTTCTCTACCAACAGCTAGAGTTTGATCGTGGTCTAACTGCCTGTTTGATCATACAGAATTGCAATGTTAAGGAACGAGCAGAGGATTGCATTACCACGCTGACCAAATATCTGGAGAACATTATCAAGAATCCCGAAGAGGAGAAGTTCTGCAAGATACGCATGTCCAACAAGATCTTTAGTGAGAAGGTGCGCTACGTTGATGGCGCCTTGGATGTTCTCCATGCTGCTGGCTTCAACGAAGTACAAATAGATGATGAGCCCTTCCTTCTGTGGACTAGCGAAGCAATGGAAGAAGGTCTCGATTTGGCCACCCTAGTAGATGCTCTCAAGAACTCGGAGCCCATACATTTAGAGCTGGATCGCAATATTAAAGTGCTGTTGCCATCGCAAGCACGTCGCGTTGTACTTCCTGACGATTTCTATCGCATCTCACCGGAGGAAATCAAGCGGGAGCAACAGCTGCGTGCCGAGGCCCTTGAGAGCGCCCAATTATTGAAGACCAAGGCGATGCGGGAGCGTGAGGAGCAACGTAATTTACGCATGTATCGCTACTCATTGGTCAGAGTCAAGTTTCCCAACGGTTTGTATATACAGGTAAGCTAAAAGTCGAGCTGTTGCTATAAACACTTTAATTGTAAGAACTATAAATTTTCAGGGCACGTTCAATGTTTACGAGAAGATATCCGATATATTTGAATTTGTGCAATCTTGCCTTGCGGATGAAACGCTTGAATTTCATTTGGTTGCCACCAGCGAGGGCAAGTTTAGCGAGGAAGACATGGATAAGACATTATATGAATGCAAGTGAGTCTTAAAAATTATAATTAGCTTCTTTGCATGTATTATTAAATCAACTTTTTATTGCAGACTCATTCCAAATATTCTGCTTCTATTTACTGTGCCGGCAATGACATCTCAGGTTGCAGCTGATGTTAACTTTTTGAAAGAAGACTTGTTAATGCTGGTGCAGTCCATGTAGAAGGGTCTATATAATTTTCTATTCAACAGTCAATAATGTGTAACGGCAGCACCATATTTGTCTATATCGCCACCTAATTGATTAATTTATAAATATTATTGTTATTATTTATTGAAATCTATTCAAATATAGGCACATGTTTCGAAATTACTCTCAGGTGTCCAATATTCAATTGTGTACCAATTTTAATGTTACATAGTTTTTAAAAAAGTTTAAGCTCCCACTGTTAGGGTAGAATATGCTGTGCGTTAATGTTATTTTCGCCAGCTTACAGCTGTTAAGTCAAAATGATGTCGCTTAATGTTGGCTGCAGCACAACAATCGGCTGACCTCCACTATTAACTGACAGAAACAGCTGTTTAGTATGCGAAGCTAACAAATAAAAATTAGCTAACTTAAATTGTGATGCGCTTTAAACGCAAACTATAATTGTGCGGCAAAGCGTGTGAATACGTACGTGAATATATTCGAATTTATTAGTGATATGAAAATCGCAGGTAAGTACCGCATACCGCACAAAAATAACAAACAATAACAAACCCAAACAACGCTTTGTTTTTAATGCAATTTGTACATGTATGTACGTCTGTAAGTGTGTGTTTGCGGCTAAATGGTGCTCGAATTTTGTAATTTTTCAATAAATTGCTGGCTTATTAAGTGCGGGGGTGAGCTCAAATTATGACTAATTTGGAATTTATTGCGTGCAGCAGCGGTTGCTCATTAACAAATTGGGGTAAATGAAGAACCATAATTTGTTACGCATTGTCAATTAAGACAAAAGGGCGCCCACTTATTAAGCTAACTAGACAGCCCTGTAACTTTGCAGATGTGGGCCACCAACTAGCACCAACACAGAAACACACACACACACTCGCATAGTGAGTTGCATTTGTGTTTAATGAATCCATTTCGTAGCGCACTGGGTTGCATTAAAGCAACGGTAAAAGAAGCCTTCAATTGCTGCTTGCTCCAACAGGCAGATAGGCAGGCAGCAGTCAGGCAATTTGGCGCAAATCTTTCAAGCCCACGGCAAGTTTATCTTGGGAAAAGTAAATAGCAAAAAGATCCAACTAAAACTTAATGAATCTTTTGTGTGTTGCGGCTGCAGCGACTCCATTGCCAGCTAAATTAAATCGAACGGCGGCCCGCAATCGACCGCCAAATCGAAAACTTTGAGAAAAAAAAAACAGTCAAGACACGCAGCCAGCCAGGCTTCTTAGCCATCGCATAAATTGGCCTGAACCAACAATTTCTGTGCTAGCTGACTGCCTGGCTAGCTATTTGCCTGGTTGCTTGGCCCATTGTTGCCGCTACTTATTATGGCCATGGGATCTGGGCCTTGACCAAAGCTACCAACACCAAGAAAGAAAGAAAAAGAAAGGAAATACTAAGTTCAGTTTGGGGTTCGAGTGCGTGAGATATGCATTATTTATCTATCGGAAAAAAAACACAAAAATTTTACTCATTTTGGCGAGTAGCTTGATCTTTTCTGGACTTTCTGAACGCTGTGGTATTTCGGGTGAAGGGAAGACGCCGATAAGTTATCAAAACTTTGCAGCTTAAATCGATAAATAACCTATTTTTGATTGTTCTCTTGAGTTTCAAATTTATAAAACATTCTTTTCTAATTATGTTATTCAACTTAAAGCAGCGTATGGCCAGTCTCTAAAAAAAAATCTGTACAATTTTTGCTTGCTAAGATTTATCATGTCTTGAGATAGAGAGATTGAGCCTTAACTATTTAGGACATTCTCAGGCCGCTGCCAAACACTGACGCCACTGCTGCTGCTGCTGCTGCACGTGCCACAGAGTCCCGCTGATCTTAACCTTTTGGCCCAGTGGCGCATCGCTGTGGCGCTGATTGAACGATTCGGCCAAAAAAGATCATCACCTGTGTGCTCAGGCTCGCTGCTGCCCATGCCCATGCCGATGTTCATGTTCATGTTGATGTTGATGATGATGATGAGGTGCAAATTGTTGCTGCCATGAAATTGCAAATCAACACACATACACACACACTTACAGCTAACTTCCTCGTACTGCCGCCCTCTCACAGGCTTCCATTTCATTGAAAATTGTTTACTCAACTGCAAAAGCAGCAGTTGCTTTGCTGCTTTGTTGCTTTGCTAAATTGCAAATCGAATTCACCGACGAGACGACCGACCGACGAGCCGGCCGACAGCCGACAGCCAATCTCTCACAGTTTTACAGCTCTGATGCCTGACGCCTTGATTTGTTTTTGCGGTTGGTTTTGCCACACACACAAAAAACCACAAAGCAACCAACAGCAGCAGCAGCAGCAAAAACAACAACAACAACAGTAGTTGCAAATAAGAGCCTCAATTTCGAGCGCGCCCTTTAACAAGCGTTTAGTCTGCGCGCCTGCGCCTGCGCCTGCTTCGTGCAACGCCCCACCCCCACCCCTTTTGACTTTGCCACCTCGTGACCTGTTCCCAGTGGCCCGAAATTGATGTTGTTGTTGTTGTTGCTGTTACTGTGTAATGGTTAAATCGGTTAGAACCAAACCCCAACTGAACCGACACGCAAGCGCCCTGCATTTACATATTGCTCTGCCTGCATTTGAACTCTGAACCACTGAATGCCCCCGCCCCGTTCCGTAACATGCAACATTTCGAACAGCAAGCAACGTCAGCTGCCACAACTATAGCAAAACGGAAATAGTTCTCTGCAGCCTGTCACAAAAAACAAAAGACAAACGAAAAAAAAAACTCATTGCTTCAATTAACACTTTTGAACTTGACAAAAGTCGCAAAGAACAAATACAAAAATGACACAAACATATTATAATAGAGATGGGTTTGTTATGGATACTCTAGCTTTAAGTGCTTGAAATATGTTAATCCCTAAAGTATTTGCATAACAAAAGTATTTTTGGTTTATTTACACTGTGCAAATTGACAAGAAGATTTGCTGTTGTATTGTTTTGAAAGTTTATTTATTATTATTATAATTTCCTTAATATTTTTAGCAAGATTTAAATCAAAATTTCTCTCCTTCTCCTTTTTTCGTTTGACAAAGCTTCTTTCTTGATCTTATGATTTTCGCTTTGAAAACTTCTTCTTCAAGTAATTCAAATGGGTTACATCTTCGTATCAACCTTATAGGACTCTCTACCGTTCCTTCTCAATCTCTATTTCTCTCTCTATCTCTCTTTTTTTCTCGCTCTCTAATATATTTTTCCTTTTCCACCTTTCTTACTTTATTTCCTTCTCTAACTTCAGAAAACCCTTCTTTTTTTTTGTTCCTCTGTTTTTCGCACTGTCTCTTTCCCTGTCCCTTTATCTCCTTATGGATTGTCTCTCTCTTCCTTTCTCTCTCTATCATTTTGCTGTTGCTTCTATTAGTTTCCTTTTATTTAACCACTTTTCTTTTATGCTTTCACATTTTGTTTTAATTTTTTGTCAACTTTTTTTCTTTTCTCCTTGGTCTTTAAAAATTATCACTCCATTTTCTTTTTCAAAATTCTTAGAAACTCTTATAGAAGTTATTGTTTTTTTTTTATGATATGCTTTTATGTTTCTTATAAGATATGTTTCTACGCACCCATCTCTAAAAAAAACCAACACACACATTAACAAATTAAGTCCAAAAGATGAGCAATTTGTAATCAAGAATCAAGAACTTCCGGTCAACATTGTTGTTGTTGTTGTTGTTTCATCTCTTATGCCTCATTGAACAAATTAAATGCTGTTTTCATTTTATGAATGAATAAAAAATCTTGTCATCGTGCCCCCTTTTAACTCTCTGTGTGCCCCTTCCGTTGCGCCTCTTCATCATCATTCGCGCCCAATTAGCGCAATCATTGTGAATGTGGATGTTCGATGTGCCACACCAACTGCTGTAAAAATTGCAACCAGTTTTCGTTTCACCCCCCGCCTGCCAGCGCCACCGCCTAGACAATTGCGCAGCAAGCATGCAATAAAAAATTGTAGAAAAAAATCTACGCAAAAGTTCACAGCTTGATAAGATTAATTGACAGCATCAATAGCAAACCTACCCCCATACCCAGCACATCCAAACCCCCCCCCCCCCTCCCTCTCGACCTCCTCGCTGCAGTCAATTTCAAATACATTTGCAATTTGTCAAAGTTTTGGGTAGCGAGAGCAGCAGATAAATTAATTTCGGCATCGATTTGATCGCTTGTCTCTTGGCCATTTTGCATGGAGGCTCATTTGGTTGTTGGCCAAAAAGCAAAACACTACCAACTGCAATGTTGGCTAGCTGTGTTGGCCATTGTAAATGTGCTTTAATGACCATTGGTCAGCATATCTCATTTGTTGTGTCCCTGCCTGCCGACATGCCGACTCCAAGACATGGACCGCCTGCTGACACTCACACACACACACACACATACATACATTCAAGGCTGGTTGCCAAATAGTCGTAACTTGTACCTGCCCCAAAACGAAAATAATGACCACTGTCCACATGGTGCACATTTGCACATATTTTTTGCCCATTTTCCTACATAGTTTTCCTTACCTATTTTCATCTTTATCTACCATCAGAAAACACCCCCCACCCCCCCCCCCCTCTACCATCAAACTCTCTACTATTTGCATTTTCAACACCAAAAAATCAAAAAAAACACAACTTTGGCTTAACTCCAACTTGGTCGTCAGTTGAAAAATGACATTACAAATTGAGCACATTTGTCTAATTAAATCCCTGCTCCAATAACCAGAAAAATAGCAAGGAGAGAGAGAGAGAAAGAGAGAGAGAGAGAGACAGATCTTAGATTACAATCTCACAGCGGTGCGTAATGGCTTTGGTCAGTTGGGGTCTACACAATTTTCTCTTATCTCTATCTCTTACTCACTCTCTCTCACTCTCTCTGTCTCTGTCCATCTCGGCTTTTAAGTTGGCAATTGTTCAGGTGGCAGCTTGCTGAAAATGTGCTTAAAATTTGATTAGTTTGCTGGTGATAAAAAATTGAAGTAGCTGGTTTTTTTGTTTTTTGTTTTTTTTGGTTACAAATTTATTGTGATTACTAATACAGTAAAAACTGGATAGTGTGAACAAGAAAAAATTCAAAATAATGAAGTATTTTCACAAAATTTTTGTTCACACTTTCAAGGTACTACTGTAGTATTGACTTTCTTTTAAGTCGCTATATAAACCCTATTGATTTTAAAAAAATAAATAAATAATAATAAATAAATAAATTAAGTAAATAAATAATAAATAAATTAATATTAAAAAAAAAAAGATTTCAAGAGGAGTAAAAATAAACTTTCCTCTATTACAAATCATACTAAAATATTCTTTTCAATCGAAATATTTTTTTTTTCTCTGGCGAACGTTATGCTTTATATAAAAAGTCACTGATAAATTTACTTCTGGCTTTTATAATATTTGAAAACCCTTTTATTATACTCATTACCAATAATAAATTTGAATTTGATATGTCATTTCAAATTCTCCTCACCCCATATTTAATTCCTAACCACACTCAATGACCATCTAATATCGATTGAAAATTTATTTTTTTCCCCTCACTTCGACTTTGCCTGTCGCTGCATAAAGCCTGAAATAGGGGCTAAAGAGTTTTAAGTGGCCCTCGCTGTGGCATATTTAGTTTGTACGCTCCGCTTGTACATAAATGTTAGCTGCTGACCAATTAGAATTCATCGAGCGGCCAACGAAAGCTGCTGGCCAAATGCAACCCCAAAGCGCTGGACGCAGGGCGACCACAAAACAAACGAATGACCACTAAACAACAACAACACTGAACCAGCATCTAATAGAATTAATAAAAAAAAAAAATAGTAATAAGCCAAAACGACCACGAAACTAAAACTTAACTGCAGCTTCACTCAACGAACGAATTCAACTCGTGTGCGCTGCTATCAGCTGCCAGATGGGATTTTCACTCAGATTATTAAACTCAACTGATAAGAGCACGTGTTGCTGCATGCCGCCATCTCTTTTGCGCATGCAGTTCAATGCAATGCGGTTGTGAAGCTTCAGGCTTGCTTTAAAGTTTCTCACTCAGCTGACAAGGTTGCCAGAAAGTTCCAACTAACTTAAGACTCGTACTCCTTAAAAAGCAGTGGCATACATTTCGACATAAAAAATTTTTGCTATAAATTATTAAGGGAAATTCCAGCAAAAAAAGTTATGAATTGAATTTATTTCCTATTTTTTTTCATTTTGAAACTGAGTTAAATTTTAAGCTTATACTGTCCCTTCGACCATGTGTATGTTCATGTGCGAGTGTAACAGACATACGCATTTTCACTGGTCAAAGCAAGCTGGCATGACTGCGATAGCCCAAATGATGAGAGAGTTTGAGTGTGGGAGAGCGCAGTTGTAGCTTGTGGAGTTGCCTACTCATTATATTTGCCGGCAGCAGCAAGCATGCGCTCTCTGTCTGACCAGTTGACTGGGGCGCAGGCGGCGCTGGCGCTGACTCTTGGGTCTTTAATATGCTAGCAACGACGACGCCGACGCCGCCGCAACGACTTGGACTTGAGCTTCAGTTGCGCTCAATGCTCAATGCTCAGTCACAGCTTCAGTCTCAGTCGCAGTCGTCTATCGAACTCAGTCCGGTTTTGGAGCCCAACGTTGAGCGCGACTCGCGGATTGCAGTTTTGGTTGCATTAATTATTGTTGTTGTTGATTGTTAATGTCTTGTCTTGTTGTTGCCTGACAAATCCCATTTCCCATAAATAACACGAGTGCGTCTGTGTGCATGCAAAAAAAATAAATAGCCGTCGGCTCTCAAGTGAAATTTGTGTGAATTGAAAAAATAAAATAAACAAATTAAAAACTCTCAGATGCAAAAGTGTCTTAAAACTGGACAAGAATTGAATGTAAGTTGAGTATTAAACTGTGTTTATCTTAAGTTTTATTTTTAATGCTGAAATGAGATAAGACAATTTATTCCCTTAAAAAAAGAAAAACTAAATTGAAAGTGAGCCCAAGACGCATATGTTTTCTGATCTGATTTCGTGGCTTTAAATACTTAATTCTTATCGCATAGAACACATACATACCATACAGATACATGCAGAGATCATAAACAAAAACCGAAATCTATACAAAAGTATTTACTTTTTGAATCAGTCGTCGTAACTGATAACAAAAATTTCAAAATATCTCGTTGCTTCAGCATTCGCTTAGTGCTGATAAGTTGCCCGGCTTAGTGACAGATATTTTGGAATATAAGTATGTATATATTTTGTTTGGTATTTGAAATTCTTGCTTGGGGCTTTCCCAATGTCTTGTTGCGAGAGGGTTATACTACTTATTATTATTAATAATGCTTACTCCAACGTACATCGAAATCATGTACAAGTGATTAAATTAATTAATGATATAGACACTGCGCAATAATGTCCACGCACACAAGGCAAAAACAACAACAACAACGAAAAATAATAATAAAAAAAAAGAGTCGCCAGAGTCTCTCCTTCTCGTATCTATCCATCTCTCTACTGATCCTCGCTTGCTGCGCCGCATGATGCTGGACGATCTTCTACTTTGTGTGTGTGTGTGTGTGGAGAGTGCTCAGAGGCGCACAGATCGTTGTCTTAACTTGTCGTACACGATGTCTTATACGTGTAGCAACAATTTATTTCGCAGCCCCCAAATCGCTGCCCCGATCCCATCCCATCCAAATCGATAAACATTCGCAGCGACGGCAACTCGTCCGCGGCGATCAATCAAGAGCCAGCATTGGCTGGGACTAAGCTTTCAATGCAATATCCCTATGATCAATATTAGCTAGCTAAAAATAATACTAAAATGACCTTATCTTTTTAATCTAGTACTTTGCCAAAGAGGACACGGTCTACAGTTGTAGTTTCTAGGCTACAAAATTAATCATAAAATAAGATTGATATAAAAGCAGGACAGGCTTTAAGTAAAGTTGGATAAGTTTTAAAGTTTATAATTATTATTTGGATTCAGCTGTGGTATTCGATTTTGTGGACTTTGGATTAAATTTTGATTTTTAAAATTATGAGTTCGTTCTTTTGAGTTGATAATAATATTTCTATTCTACTTTGAATATGTTTCCTTATTTTTCATAGTTTTTATACTATTTGTTATCTTTTTGAACTCAGTTTAAAGAATTAAAGATATGTAAATTTCCTTCTAATTTTAATTTCCTTAAACTGAAAAATATGCCGTTTAATACTAAAATCTTTTCAAATTGACTTTCGTAATAATGTTGCCATACTTATTTTATTATTTCTATTATATTGAGAATTTTAAACATAAAATAATTGAATTTTGATTTATTTATTTGATTTTTAAGTCAAGTTTTAGAAATTCTCGGTTTTGAAATAATGCCCAACTTTATTTAAACTAAAATTAATGAAATTTCAAAGAAATATATACATATGTATTCATATATATATTGTTTATCAGCATTGTTATTATTAATTGGGCATGTGTTGTTAATAAATATTGTTAAATTCATATAATTATATATATACCATTATGATACTCGTAAAAACAATAAATCTTATCAGTCAAGAAAATAACGAATTTGTTCAAGACAATATATATGTATATAAGTATACATATATGATTAAGAATAAGTATAGGCTGGTCTTATAATCTCATATATATGAACGACATTATATTGATGAGTCAGTTTCCTATACATATTATATGTCATATATAATTAGTTTTGAGTAATACTCCATTAAGAAAATAGCTAAAGCGTTAACAACAACAGCCAACTCATTTGGGTCGCACTTTGGTTGTTAAGATCTTTTATGACTCGAGTAATTAGTTTTTAACTTTAGTCTACATATATATATATATATACAAATGATGTTTTATGGTGCAGCTGCCCTCAAGTCGAGATATTTTTGTAGATGCTTTAACTATGTGTTTTTCTCTCGCGTTTAATGTGCCGCCTCATAGAGCAAAAAAAAACTAAAAAAAAAAATGGAGTATGAGTTAGGGATGCTATTAAAACTTGAGTGTTGTACGCACGAAACTAACTGTGTTTATTTTTTGTCTACTTCCAACTAATATCTGTATCCAAAGTGCTAATTGAAGCATCTTTGGTCTCCTCTAGTCTTCTCTAGACTAAAGCGCGGGTCAAACCAGTCAAAGTTCTTTGTGTGTGTGCGAGTGTGTGTGTGCTTGGCTTTATGGTCATGTTTTAACAGCACGAGAGAGATAGAGAGACAGAGGCCTCTGTAATGCTGTTCAGCTGTCCAGCTGACTGACGACAAGTGCCTAGTACACCTCTTTCAGGTAAACTGTCAAACTTTCGAGATTGTTGTCGTTCGGGGCCATGTTTACAGTCTTCGATGTCGAATTAATTAAACTAACTTGCAACCCCATTCAAGCTAACAACCAATGTGTCAGTGTGTGTGTGTCAGTGTGTGTGTGAGATTTAGCCTGCACCTCAATTTGTACTTTTCAATAGCTAAAATTTGCCTTTACACAAATGTAACCTGAGGCCTCTTGAATGCCCCTTTGAGGCAAATGATGGTCACTCATCAGTTATCCTTGTGGTCAGCCAAGATAGCCAAAAAAAAAAGAAGACATAATCGCCCATTTGAGACATTGAGTAAAGCAGACAAACCAATGCCATTATTCTTGGCTCAATTAAACTCTATATAAATCTTTCAACTTTATTTAGTATTTTAATTAAATTGATTTTGTTGCCTGAACAAAGAGCTTATCTATTTGGTCGGCCAACTCTTGTGAAATGCTCTGGAATATACAAAAATGAGATTGTTTTTCATAATTTTTTATGTTTCATTTTCGACTTAGATAAATTTTCTGTTAACAAAAAAATTGTATAATAATTAACTCATAGACCCAACAGTTAAATCTACCTAAAACAATAAAAATATAACACAAGTCATTTATTATAATAAAAGCTAAGCATAAATATTAGAGGATATCTGTTAATCGTTTACTTTTAGCTAAAAAATATTAGAACTTATATATTTTTGCAACAAGCTCAAGTGAAATTTAATTTCCTGCATATGTATAATGGGGTCAGGTGTTATATCAGTTTAGAAACGAGCAAACGACACCCCACTCCTCTCCCCCCAACCCTTTTGCCGTACCTAGCCTGCAAGGCATCCTTGTGTAGGAGCTTGAGCAGACAATGTGTTTGGTGGTCATTGATTGGAATATTCATTGAATAGTTTTTAAGCTGATTTATATGCCATTGTGTGTGTGCTTGTGTGTGTGTGTGTGTGCTGTCGACAATTTAATAAATATTTAATTTCAACGCTGCTTCTAAATCCACACACCGTCTAACATAAAAGATTCAATCAACCAAGGATGACCAGGTGAAAACATACATGCATGCACCATAATGATGATGATGATGATGATGATGTTGCATCCAGGTATTAATAATAATAATAATAACGAGAACTCAACACACACACACACACAGACAGAAGAACTCTTGAGTTTTGCCGACATCGTTGTCGTAATTTGCAAAACGCACAATCGCTTCCTATAAATCAACTTTACGCTGAGAGAGAGAGAGAGAGATGATGAAGGGAGTATTGTCTCCGTGGTAAACCTGTTGTACTATGTTTAGTATTCTATTCAGATCAAATGGAGCACAACGTTCCCTCTTTTTTTCGCCATATTTCACCTGGCGAATCATAAAACGTACTTTTCGCATGCTATTCATGCTGTCTTTGTCAGTTCACCCCAAAATCCAAAGCCACAGACGTCAACTGCTATCAATCTCAGGTGAAACGAAGCCAGCCAGCATTGCCTTCTATACCACAACAACTCTCCCTATCCCCTATCCCCTATTCCTATTCTGCTCTATTAGATAGCTTTGTACCGCTCAAAGGAAAGCGCCCGTCGCAATAGATCGCACATTGCAGATAGAGGCGTGCCTGCCACTCCACTCCACTCCACTCTACTCTCCCACCCCTCCCACACAGTGCCTCTCTTTACAGCAAGGCAAAAAGAATACGATTCCAATGGAATAGCAAATACTCTAAGAGAAGCAATAAAATAAATCTAAGATTAAAGAACAAAAGTTAAACAAATGATTAAGGTGTTCTTAGCTGAGCAGAAAATTTCAATTCTTTTTATTTAGTACGATACAGAAAACTTTACATTTTGTTATTCGCAATATTTTCGATCGTAAATACGATATAGAAAATTTTTCATCTCGGTCATCGTTTAGATACTGTTGTTAAAACGATACAGAAAACTACTTTCGGTCATAATTTATTTAGTATCGTAAATACGATATGAAAAACCTTACACTTGGTAAATTTTTTTGTTCTATCGTAAATACGATACAGAAAACTACAGGCGGTCATCATTTATTTACTATCGTAATTACGACAAAGAAAACTACATTGGCTTTCATTTATTTACTATCGTAAATACGTTAGAGAAAACTTTAGACTCGGTCATCATTTGTTCACTATCGTAAATGCGATATAGAAAACTTTACACTTGGTCATCATTTATTTTCTATCGTAAATACGATACAGAATTTACTGTCGTAAATACGATACAGAAAACTTTACACTTGGTCTTCATTTATTTTCTATCGTAAATACGATACAGAAAACTACACTGGCTTTCATTTATTTACTATCGTAAATACGTTACAGAAAACTTTAGACTCGGTCATCATTTGTTCACTATCGTAAATGCGATATAGAAATCTTTACACTTGGTCATCATTTATTTTCTATCGTAAATACGATACAGAATTTACTGTCGTAAAAACGATATGGAAAACTACATTCTTTTATTTTCAAGAAATGTTTATCGTGAAAATAAAGTTGACTCTTTTGTTACTCATACAGATAAGTAGCCTCAAATCATTATTTGTATGCAATATCTTGAAAACATTCTACAACATCTCGCTTTGCGAACTCTTCGCCTCTCCATTTCCACTCTGCGCTGTTCTCAATCGTGTGGCATAAGTGATGGCATTCCTTTGATTAGAGTATACAAAAGCAGCAAAATCAAACAATGCGCTGCAATTTTCAAGCCACAAAGGATGAAACGCATATGGCCCAAGAGAAGATGATCGCAGCTTGCAGCTCGAAGCTCTCAACTTGCAGTTACCAATTCGCAGTTTTGTTGTTGTTGTTTTTTTCTTAGCAGTTTTCGCATTGCAAGTTGCAAGCTGAGCGAGCGCCTTTAGCTGTTGTTCAGAGTTTGTTATAAATTATAGTGCCGCACATGCGGTATGGTATATGCCTGTGAGGCGGGGGCAATCTATGGAGTGAAACTTGGGCGTCTATAAAAACAAACCTTGCCGCCCCCGCACGTAGCACAAACTGTGCCTCTCTCGCTCTCGCTCTCGCGCTCTCTCTGCCGCTATCTTTGGCATTGCCTGGTAAATATTTTGCAGTGTACCGCTATAAAATTTGGTATTCCAAGACGCCACACACTGCTGCAGCATTTGTGGCTGCAACTGAGGCTGCTGTGGGGCTGCCATTACCACGTTGTAGGCATGTTGTAAATGCCAGCCGATCTCTTCTGAATGCTGTGTGCATGTTGTGTGTGTCTGTGTGTGTGTGTGTGTTGTGTCTTGGCCATAAAAATACAGAAATGAGCCCACGTTTAACATGGCGCATTTTCATTTGCTGTCGGCGCATCAGACAACCAAAAACTTGGTTTAAACCAACAACAAATCGCATGTCGAAATCTGCTAGTCACAAAAAAAAAAAAAACCCTCATAAAAATATGTTTGAGCTTTATTGTTATTACCTCTATTTTAATTTTTTTTAATTATTCCAAATTGTAACAAATTTGTTAGCTAATTGTACGGAAACTGTTGAAATAATTCCAAGAATCGATCCAAATGTAATCCGTCGATATTTCAGGAATCCTTCACCTCCAGTCTTCCACCAGTATCCAATTACAATAAATATTCAGTTAGGATTGTTTTTATATATATATTTATTTATATTTTATATTTTCAATTTCACTGCGCTTGTTATCTAAATGATTTCCTTTTTATAGTATGCAAAACACATCCACACAGCTCAACGGAAAACACAAGAAGAAGAAGGTGGCCATAGTAGTGTGACCGCATATTAACCAAAACAAAATTACCAAACTAGTGTTTATTAAGGATATAATGTTTTTGCTCAGTATTAATATCGATATCATCGCTATGTCTATTTCAATGTGATATTTTTAATACACCTCCTCAAAAACATTATATTCTTAATCACTTGTTACTTATTACCTATACGTTAAACATTAAAACAAGGCAGGCTATTATGGGAGTTAACATTATAGTCCAGCATTTGCTGCGAGGATTAGGGAAAACCCATAAAAACCTAATCAGACTATTTCAAATTGAAATTAAAATATTACGTTAAACAATTATATCAATTCAAAATTAAACAAAATTAAAAATTAAACAAAAAAAAATTATTTGAATAGTCAATCTTCATCCATGAGATCCATTCAGTGTTTTGTCTTTAGTTCATCAGACCCATTTGATTTCTTAGTTCAACGAATCTTGGTGCTGGCAACGTCTTCGTCAATATGTCTGCAATTTGTTTATCTGTTGGAATATAAACAAGATTAATCAAGTTCTTCTCAACTTGTTCCCTTGTAAAATGATATTTTATATCTATATGTTTTGAGCGTTTGTGACATGAGGGGTTATTGGCAATACTTATGCAACCTTGGTTGTCTTCATATAACTTAATAGGATTCGTTAATTCTACTTTTAAACTAGCTAATAAAGATTTTAAGCCAAATGGCCTCTCGAACCGCTTCAAATAAAGCCATATATTCTGCTTCTGTTGATGAAGCAGCTACTGAACTCTGTTTTCTTGTGTTCCAACAAATTACGTTTGATCCAAACATTTTGAATAGGTATCCAGTTGTGCTTCTTCTATCTGATTCGCTTCCCCCCCAGTCTGAATCTACATAGCCTATAATGTAATTATTTAAATTTTTGTTTTGTGAAAAGTTAATTTCAAATCAATTGTACCTTTAAGGTACCTTAAAACTCGCTTTAAGCATTGCCAAAGTTCACTATTATTCTTTTCACAATAGCGACTTAAAAGATTAACAGAAATGCTTAAGTCTGGTCTTGTGCATAACATTAAGTACATTAAACATCCAATTAAATTTCGACAAGGAGCATCACACTTGTCATCTGAATTTAATGCTATGTGATTCAATTTATTAGGAAGAGGACAGTTTACTGGATTGCATTTAAATAAATAAATTTTAAAATAATATTTTTTATGTAAGCAACTTGACTCAAACTTATTTGACTATCATGTCTATCGACTTTAATTCCTAGGAAGAATTTTATTTCCTTTAAGTCAGTCATCCTAAATTTATTCATTAAATATGTTTTGAAGGAATTCATAGTTTTTATACTTTTAGTGGATATTACTAAATCATCCACATATAAAAGAACATATATATTATTAGATATATCACCTTTATCAAGGATATAAATACAACGATCAACAGATGAGTTTACAAATCCTATTTCCTTTAATGCATTTTCAAACATATCGAACCAGCACCTTGCAGCTTGTTTGAGACCATATATTGCTTTGTGTAATTTACAGACGTGGTTTTCTTCAGCTATTAGACCTTCAGGTATTTTCATATAAATCTCTTCTTTTAAAATACCATTCAAAAATGCAGTTTTTACATCCATGTGATGTACTTCAAGGTCATATTGATTAGAAAAGGACATAATTAATCTAAAACTTGTGATTCTTGCTACAGGGGCAAAAGTTTCATTATAATCAATTAAATATTCTTGCGTAAAACCCCGGGCAACAAGTCTTGCTTTATATTTTATTGGCTCACCGTATTCGTTCTGCTTAATTGTAAAAACCCATTTACAATCTACTATATTTTTATTTTCAGGCTTTTTCACAATTGACCAAGTTTTGTTTATAAAATGTGAGTTAAGTTCTTCTTTAACAGCTTCTTCCCAGTGTTCTTTATCTTTACTATATTTTATTTCATCAAACTTACAAGGCGTTGAATACAATAATATCTGTGCATTCATAACACAATTATTAATTAAATCTTGATATGACACTCTTGTTTTATTTTTTAACCTTTCACTTTTTCTAATATTTATCTGCGAGTCCAACTTTACGTTTTCATTACTTATTTCATTACATAAAATATCACCAGACACTTCTGGAACGGCATGCTCTAATATTGCTTCCACACCACTAGGCTGTTCTTCTGACTTATCAGAATTCTCTTCCAAATTTTCCAAATTGAAAAAACCTTCATCATCTTCATCATTAAGATGTATGTTACTTTCAACCACAGCTCTAGATTTAGTCATATTTGTTTTGTCTACAATAACATCTCTTGCTATTACAAATTTTTCAGTTTCCACATTCCATACTCTATAACCATTTGGTTCATAACCAACAAGTATACCTTTCCATGCTTTTTCATCAAATTTTCTTTTTCTTATTTTGATATGCACATATACTGTTGAACCAAAAACCTTTAAGTATTTCAAGCACGGCTTTTTGTTGTGCCACATTTCGTATGGTGTCTTTATGCATTCTCTTAATACATTACTTGGGCTCCTATTTATTAAATAGGTAGCTGTCAGCACAGCTTCACCCCAGAAACTCTTCTGAAGGTCTGCCCCTATAACCAGAGAACGAGCTTTCTCTGTTATAGTTCTTATCATCCTTTCGGATACACCATTTAACTGAGGTGTATGTGGAACTGTCAAGTGGTAGCTGATGCCTTTTTCTACACAAAATTCTCGCCATTTCATTTGATAAATACTCTCGGCCATTATCTATGTATAAATTTACTACCTTTAAATTAAAAATTGCTTCAGACTTTAAAATAAAATCTTTAAAAACAGCAAACACATCAGACTTGTAAGTTATTAAGTAGGTAACACAGTAATGTGTATACTGGTCTATAAAAACAACATAGTAATTCTTTTTATCTATTGTTATAGGTGAAATTGGACCACACACGTCCGAATGAATAACAAACAATGGCCTATTTATGTGATCTTTATTTTTAACTTTTTCAAAAGGGAGTCTTGCTTGTTTTCCTTTTATACAACTCTCACATAACTCATCACTGGGTTGAACATTGTTTAAAATATCAGAATCCTCAAATAAATTTTTATGTTTTATTTCCAAGAATTTGCTTTTGCTTATATGCCCCAACCTCTCATGCCATATTTTATAATTTATTTTATTTGATGCAAATGCTTGCTTAGGTATTGTAAAACTAACGGACGGAACATTATCAAAATAATGTGCATTCATAATATTTATATCTTCTTTACTTACAAGTACACCTCCTGGGTGAAATACAACAGTAAAGCCAGCATCTTGCATCTTCTTAACAGATATTATATTTTGCGCGACTTCAGGACAAAATAATACATCTTTTAGGGCTATAGGGGTCATTGTGTCAGTCGTTAGTTCTATTGTTCCCGTTTTTGTTGCTATGATATATTCGTTTGACTTTGCTACAGCAATTTTAATTGGCGATTTAAGTGTACTGACGTTGGATAAAAAGCTTTCATTATTAATTAGATGATCTGATGCACCCGAATCTAATAAAAATGAAATTTTGTTATTGCTAAGCTCATTATAACGCTTTAGCATAAATGCGAACCCGGAATTGCGAACTGGTTCATTTTGGCCTTGTGCCATTTGCGCTTGTTTTTCTTGATTATTTTCCATTTCTTTCTTATATTTAAAACAATCTTTTTTAATATGTCCAGCCTTGCCACAGTGGTAACACTTCAATTTATTGAATTTATTTTTGTATTTAAACTGAACTTTATTTTGGAATTTTGTTTTATTTTGGAAATTATTAATCTTATGTACTTTATTAACTGCTTGTAGCACTTTTAAGCTTGTATCTTTTGAGGACTGCTTTAACTTAATTTCGTGATCCAATAGTCTATTTTTAACGAAGGCTAAAGTCAAATTATTTTCTGCTAATGTCTCAATTGCGGTTATGACGCCATCATAAGAAGAAGGTAGAGTTAGCAGTAAATGGCTCACCTTGTCCATTTCGTCTAGCTTTGCACCAGACGCGATCAACTCTGTTACTAAGTCATCAAAAACTGTAAAATGGTTTAGTAATAACATGTCGCCTTTTAATTTTAACGACAGCAATTGTTTTCGGACAGACAGTTGGCTTGCTAAACTTTTTCTCTCATATATTTCGTCTAGGTTAGCAAATATTTCTTTAGCACTGCATTCACTGGTGGCAAAACTCAAAAAGGAATCACTCAAATATTCTATTATATTGTATTCTTAGCTGATTTTTCAAGCTTTTTCCACTCATCGGATGCACCGTCACTAGTTTCGTCAATCACTTTTATGGTATCGTTTTCGCTCAATAAAGCCCTTATGCGAAATTTCCATATTGCGTACTTTTCCCCGTCGAATGGTTTAATATTTCTTTTTCCTTTTTCCATTCTGTTGTTATAATTAACAAATGAAATAAATGAAATATTATACTTATCTACAATGGTGGCCTGGGCCCATAACCTGTTGAAATAATTCCAAGAATCGATCCAAATGTAATCCGTCGATATTTCAGGAATCCTTCACCTCCAGTCTTCCACCAGTATCCAATTACAATAAATATTCAGTTAGGATTGTTTTTATATATATATTTATTTATATTTTATATTTTCAATTTCACTGCGCTTGTTATCTAAATGATTTCCTTTTTATAGTATGCAAAACACATCCACACAGCTCAACGGAAAACACAAGAAGAAGAAGGTGGCCATAGTAGTGTGACACCGCATATTAACCAAAACAAAATTACCAAACTAGTGTTTATTAAGGATATAATGTTTTTGCTCAGTATTAATATCGATATCATCGCTATGTCTATTTCAATGTGATATTTTTAATAGAAACTTTGAAAGTGCTGCTATTAATCGGATGTTGAGAAGTTGTTTTGAATGTGTTTTGAGAGTTAAAATGATGTGATGAAATAAAATTATATTTCCTTTAACTTCAAAAATATATTTTACAGGTTTTCTTTCAAATACTTTAGCTTGAGAGTCCTTTAAGCTTTCCTCTGTAAGAAGCTGACAGTTGCTTTTGACAGTTGCTTTCCTAAGACAAGCTTTTAATTAAGTTTCCAATATTATATTCCCAATTCAATATAAAATAGACTTCTTTTCGTTTATCCAACTAATAATAAGGTTTAAGCTACTAAGCAGACTTTTCTCAAAATCTATCGTCATTTAATGATTTTCTTTTTTAAATCAATAGCTTAGTTTTAGTTAACTTTGACACACATTAACGGCAGCTCGCGACATTCTTTGATTGAGTGCCAACAACTGCAGCAGCAACCCACGCGATGCAGGCGAGAAGTTTAAAGAAGCAGCAGGGAGAAACAAACGACAGAAACACAAAGCGCCGCAGTTGTCAAGCAGCCAGCGAACAAATGCGACTCTGTGCTATGCTAATTATTGGACAGAAAAAACAACAACCGAAACAAGCAAACGACGAACGACAAACGACGGACCCATGTGAACAAAAGGCGCAAAACGTTTTTACGCACACTCCAGACACACAAACACAAACACACACACACACATACAGAGAAGAGTTGCAAAGCAGAGTCGCATTTGCATTTGCATAAGCAGCCCATAAACTTAACAGCAGCAACAACAAATAGTAGCTTGCGATCGCCATAATATGAAAAGATATGTATGTATTGTATTGTATGTACTATGTGTACTTACTGCTCTTTTTTTTGTTGTATGCAAAAACCTTTGCTCTTCTGGGTATTTGTGTGTGTAAAATGCGAACTGTTAAAGCAAATTTCCTTATTTAGCAGGAAGCTTGCGAAACCCGCAAATCAAATGTTTTAAATGGCACTTCAACATTTTAAGTGCTTGTAATTCTGTCTCACTGTAATATAAGTCGAAGTCTTGAGAGGGTTTACATTGGGTTTAATTTCTAATGAATAACAGTTTTCTCTGAAAAATCTAAGCCTGAGGTATATGATTCTCATTTTACTTTCTTAATAATGGAAAATTTCCTGATTTTGTAAACAATTGTGAAATGTTTGTCAAACTTATTAATGCCCATAAACAAAGAATTGTTGTTTATTTTACTTTATATTCTCGATTACATGCTAGCGTATACTGACTTGGCCAAAGTCCATAGGAATCGTTTTAATTGTACTTTTGCTTAGTAATTAAATTTCCAATAGAATTAAGACAAATAATTGACCGATTGAATTCGTTGTTAGTTAAATAAGACTTGTGTGTAAACTTGTTGACAGGTTTTTGTTAACACTCCTCAAATAAATCAGTTCAATTGAGACAGCAATTTTATACTATACAAAATCAGATTGTTTTAGCTGGAATCTAGACAGAACCTGCTGCTTCGGATTTCTAGTTACTTATAACAATAAAAGTTGGTGAGTTTTCGAAATAAAAGTTTAGAAAAACAAACCTACTAATACTAAGGAATGCCTTCTTTTGCATTAATTTCCGCTTAAAATATGCTTTGAATTGCAAATTGTTAAATAAATTTTTAAGCTGAAGCTGTTCTAGTTACCACATCCCATCCCATCTGCACATCTCAATTCGCACAATTGTATTTGGGGTGATGACAGTAATGATGAATATATTCATAACGTTCAGGCATCGTTGATCATTAATCATCGGGCGTTGGTCGTTCTTTCGAAGATAGATCGTTGAATTGGACACATTGAGCTGCGGGCGAGCATTATTTATCTCCCTGCCCCGCCATGCTCTACTTCCCTCTCGGCGGCTCATGCCAATTCTAATTAGAGCTATTCAATAAGCCATTCTTTTAAACCAGTTATAATTGTCTGGGCTTGGATTGTTGGCTACCTATGCATGAAATGGCCAAAAGAGATGACATTGTGTCCAAAAAAAACCACAAAAACATTACCCAAAATGTCAACTACAATATTTTTTCTCCTTTTTCTGTGTCCTTATAATAAAACAAATTTCTGTAAAGTCGAACACGAATCGAAAACTTTCGTTTTCCATTTGTTGATGTAAGTTTTTTTTTTATATCGTTTGAAGTCTTGTTCAGAAAGAAAAGGTAGCCAAAGAAATCCAGCAGAAAATAGAAAACAAAAAAAAAAAAAACACTCACGATATTTGCGTGCCATAGCAAAATTGAATGGAAGTCAATTGGCAGTCACGTTTAACTCCTTTCTGCCAGTGCCAGTGCCACAAAAGGCATCCAATACCCCAAGGCGGGCACCCCAAACTCTGGTCAAATTAAATTGTCAGTCGTCGTTGGTTCGGTTTGGTGCCCAAATAAAAACAGAAAACTACTAAACAATTTTTTTTGGGTTTAAGGAGCATTTCTTTTGCCTTCGGAGATGAGATGAGACGATGAACAAGCAATGAAATGCTTTTCGAAACGCGCTTGCATTTGGTTTTTTGTTTTTCCCCCAAACCAAAAATTTCCCAATAAGTGCACAACTTTATGGCCATGAAATGTGTACAAAACAATGACAACGACAACTGCTGCAACAACCATAACAGCAACAACAACTGCAACTGACAACAGCAGCAACAGTTACAACAACAACAACAACAACTGACAACTGCAAATGACGGAGGACAAAACGAAAAAATCACGAACCCGGAAGCAGCAAAGCCTTTACTTTACTTTGTTTCAGATCTTTTCTCTCACTGACTATGGGTTACTCTTAACATCTCTCCACTGTTCTGTTCTCTTTGCAGGAAGTTTTTTATATAGTACCCCAAATATGATCTCGTAAGCTTAAAACTAGTTGGAGCTTAGAACTTTTATGCTAAGTTTCAGGTTTGTAGTGAACTGAGGATTATTCTTTCTTTACTTTAAAGGTTAGAATATAAGTTTTCGAAAAACCTACCGTTTGCTGTCTTATCCTTTTTTAAATTTGTCCAACTTCGTTGTAACTAAACATATATACATTTCTTTAAGCTTAAATTGTGCTTATCCTTATCCAAAACAAAGCAACAAATATTCACATTTAAATCAATTCATTTTTTATTGCAACCCTCGTTGGCTTCTCTTCTGTTTTGTTCGCTTGGGGATATCACATGTGCGCACCATTTGTTGTTGTTGGGTTTGTCTTCAATTTCTTCATATTCGACCAAAAAACAACCGCCCACAGACACACAGACTGAGGGTCAGCAGAATCGAAGGAGGTGTAGAAAGGTAGAGGGTAGTTGGTAGAGGCAGAAGGTAGTACATGGTAGATACCCCCAAAAGCCAAAAACCGGTCGCTGCAAAATTTGTTCGCGCTTGTTGACAATTGTCGTGTAAGGGCCCATAAAGAATTTGAAATGTGCAGTGCTCATGTTAGCTGGCCAATGCTGGACAACAACGCGATGAAGAACCAGGTGAAGGAGAACCGGGAGTACCTGGAGTACCAGCAACAGCAGCAGCAGAAAGAAGAAGAGGTTGTAGAGTGTAGAACATGACGTTTGGCCAACGGCAGCCACATTGTGTGTCCGACTCTGGGTGTAAATTACTTTAGCACACAGTGCAATACAACGACCAAAAGACGATCCATTCAGTTTGGCCAAGTTGCCTGTTTGCCAGCTGCCAGTTGGGGCAGGTTGGCAGTTGCCAGTTGGCAGTCGTAGAGTCGTCAAAGACGCCAATCAATCATGTGGCCAAGTGGCAACCAAGAATGCCGCGCTGCTAACTCAAAAAAAAAAAAAAAATATGGAACCTGTTCCGATTGGTCGTTGCAGTGCAATATTATTATTATTGTTGCAGTTGTTGTTGTTGTTGCTGTTGTACAACACTGTTGCTATCAGTGTTAAATCTACAAGATCATTTTCTCAGCGCTACGGGTCTCGACTACAAACAGCTATAACCCATAATTTGTGATTGTTATAAAGTCGAACAGGCCAATCTTGACTCGAGCCGAACCGAATCGAACCGAACCGAACCTCAACTCCAAACCAACCAACCAACCAACCAATCAATCAGAGAGCGTCTCGAACCCAGGTCTCTTCGGCTTGGTAATAGACTCGTCGCACGCGTAATGAATTGAAACGTTTCTGATCATTATGAACGTTGCTGTTGCTGTTGTTGCTTTTGCTTATACTGTTGTTGTTGTACAGCTAAAGCTGCAGCTAAAATGTTGAATGTTGTTGTTGTCGGCCATCGATCATATGATTTTTTTTTTTCTACATTGCACTTCAGTTGAATTTTGGGATTTTGATACCTACTCTCTCTCTCTTTATTTTGTACTGTTGTTTCTCAGAACTTCAAGTGGGCCATTGTCTATGTGTGTGATTTCTTCCTGTTATTCCGTTGATTTACTCAGCTTAGAAATGAGCGACACGTTCAAGTCACAAACCGTGATTGCTAGTTTGTGGAGGTAACTTAACTACATATATGAATCGTATGATTTGTTACCTGTCTAAGCCGATAGTTAGCTACTTGATTTAATTAAACAGGAAGTTTATATCAATAAAGGAAACGAAGTAGTTGACGGTTGGATGATAAAAAAAAACAATGGAGGTTAAAAGACGAAAGAACATAGAGAAACCTAGAATTTCATTTATATTTTCAGAACCTAGATCTAAAGTTGCCTTTAACATAAGAGTTAAGGTTGGTCTTGATTGGTTTTTCGAAATGAATAATGTCATATTATATCTGAAATGCTCTTCCGTCGGCTTTTCTTTATTTAAAGTAAGTCAACCTCAGAATATTTACTGTGTTTTTACTACAAGGTAGAAACCTTAAATTTTGGTTAGTACTTAAAAAATGTTTTCTTGAGTCAAACTTTTGCCTTAGGAATAAAGAATTTTAGGTAACAAAAGCTTTAATATTTGAAGATCCTATAACTTACACTCGAATTGTATTCCAAAGTATTCCCGTACCTTTTTTGAGTGTTTCGTTAAGTTTTAGCACTGATGTTGAAGATGAAAAAGAAGTCACTATTTCGGCTCATCTCTCATTTGTGCGACGTTTTCGCCACATTGCCATATCAAACGTATTGAATCTCGCGAAGAGTGGAAAGCTGTGGCACGAATTGACTGCCAGGCGAGTTAGACCAAAAGACCGACCGCCCAGCGGCAAACTGAATATTGACTGTTGACTGCTTGCTGTCTGCCAATAATAGGTTTTCTTTTTGGTTTTTTGTTGTTGCCTTATCTATCAAACAAAAGCTCCCCCAGCTAGTCAATTGTCGTACTATGTTCAGAGTGGAAGAGACGGAGAGCTAGATTTACTGGATCATACAATACATAGTTGTTGCTTTATCCAAAAAAAAAAAACATACGTACATATATAAATTGCTATTCTGTCCCTTTCTCAAGTCCTTACCGTTCGTTTTTTGTTTACGCGCGCCTATCGCGAACTGTCATCATTTTCAAATTATTTCTCGTTGAATATCTAATCAAGATTCATGCATGATCGCGGCTAAATTGCTTCCAGGCAAGACACAACTAAACCCAAAACCGAAACAACAACAACAGCAACAACAATGCATAATGCAACAAGCTGAGCTAAGCTGAGCTCTGGAACGTGCAACAGCGCACCGGCAACATGCCCCAAAAAACAAAAGCTTAGACGATGCCTTTCGGTTGCGCCTCACTTGAATTTTTTTTTTGGTTTTGCCTGTTTTTTTTTTGGCATTGTTGTATTTTTTTTTTCTTTCTTTTGTTGCAGTTAATAGTGTTGTTATTGTAGGCCAATTTCTAGCTGTGTGTTTGTTTTTGTTTTTTTGGTCTGACGGAGTTCTTGGACCAGTTTGTGCTTTTGTTTATATTCTGCTGTCAACTCTAAACAGGAATTAGCCTTTTCTGAATTCAACTCAACAAATGAATCTTTTTCGCATTCACTTGCTTGTAATGTTTATAGACTTGTTGTTATTGTAATTGCTCAATCATATACATACATACATATTTACTTGTGTGTGTGTGTACTTGAACTTTAACTCATCTTTATTTTGCTTAATTGAAACTAGACAGTGTCTGGGTGTAGGTAAATATGTATGTAACTCAATTACATGCACAAAATATGTGTTCGTCATTGAATTGACGACAACTCGAAGTCAATTGCACCCAGGCTACTTAAATTGACTCATAAATGCACTTCGTATTGGCAATTGTTTGCACGGCACAGGGTGTTCGAAGTAAACAGGTTGCAGGCTGTCGATAAGTTTTGTTCCACATATTTGGCCTATCGGTTTGATTAGCCGATACATTTTATTAAAACTTTCTTGTTAGAAGGTCAGTGAATTTTCCTTAACTTCGCTTAAAATAAAATAACAAAAAAAATATATATATATTTTCTCAAGAATGCGTTCACTTAACTGCGTTTTTAATAGAAATCAAACCATTTTTTAGGCAAAGTTAAGTTTAATTATTTGTCAACTTGAGCTCAATTGAACCATTGACTCTTTAGAAATATTGAACCTAACACTTAGTTTGTTCATTAGACCCATTTCGTCATTCTTTCAAGATCTATCTATTTTATAGATGCTGGTTCATAGGCTATTGTTTTGCTTATTAATGATAATTTTATTGAATTATCACAAGAGTCGCGCTCTATTCGTTTGTTGTCTTGTTAATTTGATATTTGTAGGCTTGTGGCAAGCGGCTTGTGGCGGTGTCAATTTATTGCCTGCTTGTGTTAACCACTTAATTGTTATTAACTTTTGTGTGACATTTGTGACTTTTGGTGTGCCATCAATTGACGCCCATACAAAACTAACTGTAAATACGCACACACACAGACGCACATTTGAGGCGACGCAGCTAATTGTTGACCCAAAATGCGGCCTCGGAAATTGTATTTATTAGATTTATTACAAATCGCCAGTTCGGCCTGGGACAAAAGCGCCACAGCTGTCAATTGGGGGCGTGAGCTTGCGTTCCCCCCCCCCACAAACCCCCCGCTGTGCTTACAATGTGGATCGTAAAGTATATAGCTTTGAATAATATACGAGTACAATATAATTTTGCCTGCAGCTACAGCTATGACATTTTTATTTCGCATTTCGCAAAAGGGAGGCCCAACCAACCAACCAAACAAATTTATGAGCCTGGTCAGAAGCAATCGCAATCGCCGGAAGACGACAGCACACCGAAAGAAGAAGAAAAGAGAACGGGTTGTGCAATTCTTGGCGAAATGAGAACCGATATGGGAATACTACCCGTCTCGCTCTCTCACTATCTCTCTCTTGTTTCGGTTCGTTCGCATAATATAATATACCTTGTGCAGAAAGGGTATATTAAACTATTCGACGAAGAAGGAAGAAACATTAGTCATAATAAAATCTTTGGATCAACAGTATTTTCTAACATTGCATACCTCTATTATTATCAAAGATGTTTCAGTTAAGTTTTTTGTTCGATTTGTTTTTTTTTTTAAAGCTAGTTTGCCATATTTTCTTGTCAACAATTGTTTCAAAATTTTAATTCGGCAAAAATACTTTTTTTAAAATACTTTTAAAGTAAACTTTTGAAACAAACAATTATTTACATAAACAAACTTTAAACGAAATCTTTCCTATCTTAACTTTTCTTGTGGCAAGAACAAGGGTATTTAATCTGCAACACTTTTCCCAGGGAAACTTCAACATTCTTGTTATACACCCGCCTTTTAAAAATGATTATCAACCATGCAAATCTTTAGTTGCCATCTTCGTGTGGCAAACTTGCATCGTAAATTGATTTTTATGCTTCTGTTGTCTGGCAAAAGTAAAAAATAAAAGATTGTGGCCAAGTCAAATAATGGATACCTCTCTCTCTCTTATTCTTTAGCTGGCTGCTGCTGCTACTCGTCTTAAGGGGCAACAACAACAACAATAGCTGGACGTAATTGAAATTGAAGGAGGCAAAAAAAGTTTTGCGTAACTAGACCAAGACCCAAGACCCGGATCCGACCTAATCCAAACCGATACCCAAACAGGATGGTGCTGGTACTAAATGGCGTTCTGCAGGATGACTGCCCAATGGACACAAACAGTCTGTTTCTGCAGCATCCCGTCTACAGAGATTATGCACAACAGCTGCATTCCATACAGGCCAAATCGGTGGGACCAGTGGGTCTATTGTATGTGGGACAGCGGGAGTTGGCCGCTGCTGCGCCCCATGACAAGAACATCAACATCATTGGTGCAGACGATGCCACCACCTGTATTATAATTGTTGTACGCCACTCGGGTGAGTTTCTGTTTACTACGGTCTTAAATTGGCTTCGTTTTGCCTCGTTAAAAAATCAGCTAACTCTTCTTTCTTATTGCGGTTTTGTTTTTTTTTTTTTTGTTAGGTTCTGGTGCTGTGGCTTTGGCGCATTTCGATGGCAGCGGCGTTGATGAGGCCGTTTGTACAATGGTATCGCGTGTCCAGGAGCTGGCACTTGGCTATCCGGAAGGACGCATTGAGTTGCAGCTAATTGGTGGCTATCGGGATTCCCAAGGCTACGGCGAAGATGTTTTCTACAGCATTATGCGTGAGTAACTTAAGCAAACTGAGTCAAAAGCGATTTGCTTAGAATTCGCAATTCTGTTACAGAATCATTCCATAAGCATCATCTTGAAATTGATTTGACGCAAGCCTGCGTCGGTGAGCTGAATACAATGCTGCGTGGCGAAATCAATTGTCCCATCATTTATGGTGTTGGCGTTAATATCAAGACTGGCGAAATCTTTCCAGCCTCGTTTCCAGACAGAGGACCCGATCGGCAATTGCGCGATGCTCGCATTTTTATGGGCGCCCAAACGGTAAGCATTTCAACTTGTAGCTTTCCGTCAAGTGTTTGTATTTGGATTTTTTTTTGTAAAAAAAACAGGTGCTGGATGTTTATGACTCCACGCTGGGCATGCTGCGCATTGGACCCTTCAACTATGATCCATTGCGTGGCGCCGACTTGTGGCTGTCACAGACAGATGAGTTTCTGCTGCAACATTTGTCCTCCAGTCCCGACGTGGAGCCGCCGCATTTTGCGCCTCAGGTGTGTACCAAAGCTAAATTATACAAACTGTTTGACAGCTCTAACAAATTGTGCTGTTTCTCTTCATTTTAAAGATGCGTGCCACCATTCGATTCATACAGGAGAACCAGTTTCCCGCTGTCACCGTCTTCAGGGATAATCGGCCCCGTTATTATAGACGCGACGATGCCACGGGCTGCTGGGCTTTGGTTAGATATTAAAGCTTAATTTAGTTTGTTTAGTTGTTACGCAATGTGTGTGTAGTAGTGAAAACGTTTTAATTTCCAATAACTCTTCCGGAACATCTACTATATATACTTACTATACTGTGTATGTTCCGAAAGTACATTTAATAATGATTGCTGATGTCGAGAATCAGTTGAAAATTGGTGCATGTGTTAATTTAGTGTTTCGTATTTCGTTTTCTTTGTTTTGCACTTTATTGTCGACTTTCTAACTCTATAATAATCGCTGCTTCTGCTAACAATTTATTTGCAATTTAATTGTTGAGTTTAATTGTTTTTGGCTGTAATTGCACTACATGCTATAAACTATTTATGCATTCGATTAGCAATAATATCATTTGCTTTTGTGTTTTTAACCAACGTATTGGGTCTTGTATTTAATTTCTCAAACATCAAACACGTATATATGTTCTCTTTAATTATATAGATTCTAGATTGAGTTCGGATATATAGAGATCAACTTTGGAATGCGCCTTATTAATGGATCTGAAAAAATAAATATATATACAACAGAAAACGATATATTATTATGTATGCATATATGTATGTGCATATACCCTATATGTAATTCTAATAAATAGAATTTTAACGAAATATTTAAAAGATAAAGAGATTCTTAGCAAAATATATTAAAATATATATACTATATATATATTATACACATGTAAACGAACATTTTAATGCAATCATTTTAGTTTTAAAACTGTAAACTGTAATCAAAATATTAAAAAAAAATTTAAAATGGCTTGGCTATTCCTAAATAAATAAATAAAAATTACGATACCAGTGTCCTTATTCGACTTTTTTTAACAAGTAATACATATAAAAGCCCGCTAATAGATTTAAAAATATGATTTGATGCTATATGTTAACGCACTGTTAGGCTCCTGTTAAAACTACAGAGCTGCTCCTCTTTACAGCATTTTGTTAGCAACTAAAAATGGTCACTCTGTTTGATTAATTATCGGCCAATCGATTCGGTGAAGCCATCGACAGTCGTGTCGTCGTTGTCTCGGGCTGAGTTGCTGGATGTATTGTAACAAAAAATTCCGAATTAAATTTTTTCTAATATAACTACAACTATTGCAACACGTTTTAATTAGTTTGCGCCTGCAGCGCAAGCACTTTTTGAGGACTACAAACAACTAAAAAGACTGAAACTCAAACGATTTCTAATCACATTCAAAGACTTTCTTTCTACTACATCCACGAAGTAACATCACATTGCTGACAGCCAGCTATAGGAAAAACGCTCAATTGCTCACTTCACATCAGAAAAGTGTGCCAAAGACAGCCCAACGTTCATTTCGTAAGCCACACGGCAGAATCAGAAATCAGCATAAAAAACTAATAAGATATCGCAATAACACAAAATAACAAAGCGGATTAGAGCAAAAAATTCAATCGGCTCGGCACTTTAGCGACTGTTGAAGAATATTGATGCACGCAAGAAAAGTGGCGGAGAGGCACGGGCGTTTTTTCCGAGTTTCGCTGTGGACAACGACGACGACAACGTAAGTAGCTTGGAATTTGTTAATTACTGTCTTTTTTTTTTCGAAGAAAGAACAAAAGTTATGTATGTATGTGTGTGTGTGTGGCAAATACGATAATATACACGTACGCAAAATCACCTGCATATGTATGCAAACTTGGAATAGAATTATTGCAGGAAGCACGCCATGTTTACAGTTATTTCTCATGCATTTCGATGCAGAGTTGCCAGCATATTAAAAAATTGGAAAATCAACAGCACTGCTCTTGCATTAACGGTTCATCTGTATGTATGAAAGTGTGTGTGTAAGTGACATCTAAACATTTTTTGGTGAAAACTGGTAGAAATTGTGCGCCGCATACTAAACAGTTAATTGTAATGAATTGGTTAATTGTAATTAATTTGCCGTCGAAATATTTAATTTGATACCAAAATATTTCTTATTGCAGCGATAGAACAATTTTAATATGAACGGCAAGACGCCATTGAATGGCAGTGCATCCAGCGTTGATTTATACATCACGCATGTGGATCATGTTGGACCCTATCTAAAGGTTTATGGTCAGGCAAATCGGAATGCAGCCAGACTGGTCATCCAGCGCATCGAGAAGCTGGAGCCTGCATTCTTTCCCATAACCGAAAGTTGGTCCATTGAGCGCCAACAGGCGCTCCTGAATCCCGGTACACTATGTATACTGAAGCGACAAAATGGCGCCGCTCCTGGCGATGTAGAGTATATGCGAACCCGTATTATTAACGCTGACATTGACGAAAACAAGCACTCAAGCGTTGCTCAGCAGATGCGCGTTGAGATTGAGTTTCTTGATTACGGCTACAAGCGTAACGTTAGCAGTCATGATGTGAGTAGTTAACTTAGTTTAAATTTTGCAGCTATCTTGTAAACTGATATTGTTTATTATTGTTACATACAGCTGCTTTTCTTAAAAGACCCTAAGGTGCTGCAGAACTTTCCAGTTCTCTGTTCGCAGTACATTGTACTGGGAATCTGCGCTGAATGGAATCAAAGCGAGCTGGATACTGTCAATCAGCTCATGGTAGGCCAAGTGGTCAGCATCGAGGTTGATCCCGAACAAATATGTGACCAAAAGTTTGCCAGCGTTCGCTGGAAGGAATTCAAATTGAACGAATTTCTTGTGGAACAAAAGCATATTGGCGCACCCATTGCCAAAATGCTAATCATGGATCACTGCAAGAAATTGTTGAAACACGTTTCGCAGTCCCCCCTTGTTGAATACAACAACAACAACATTAAAAGCACTGGAAGCTCACCCAAGACGCCCACAGACTTGGCGCGCGAACAACTTGCGGCACGCTTTTCTGTCTCTGCTCGACTTGATGTGCGTCGAAATTTAGCCACAGCCATATCCACAACTTCGCCGAGACCGCTGAATACAGCAGCAAACGAATATACACCACACACACATCTGCAGCAACCGCCGCAGATGGTGCAAGCGCCCACACAAATGGTGATGCATACGCCCTTGGCCAATTTGGTATGATACTGATAATCTAGCATTTTATATACCTCTTGCTTATTCCAAGTCATTTACAGTCAAATGTTTTGCCAAGCAGCATTCAGGCGGCACCAACGCATTTCTCCAATGCGCAGAAATCGGCATTTGTAGCGGCCAATAATTTAGTCTACAATACACAACGTGCCAATTATCAAACTTCCGAGCCATCGTCGGGCCTGTTGCCAACGCACAATGTCTTCACGCCCAAAACTAGTCCAAGGCCACTCAATATGTATTACAATGTGCGCCTAAATAATCCCATGCAGCAGCAGCAGCCCCAAGTGCCGCTGATGCAGCTGCCCAAGCAGCCATCTCTAAATTATGCGCCCGCACCACGTTATGCTCTAACGCAACTGTCGGCAGCGTTGCAGCCAATCGTTCCAGCATTTCGCACCACCAGTCTAACAGTAGGTTTGACTTACGATGTCTATGTGAGCTTTGTCGAAAACGGACCTCATTTGTTTTGGGTGCAGTTGAAAAGTTCTGAAAATGCTTTGAATGCCATGATGAGCCAGATCGAGCATATGCGTCTGCAGACGCTCAATCAGTTACCGGGCGTGGGCACTGCGTGTGTGGCGAGATTTTCCGAGGACGGCAATTGTTATCGTGCCTTAGTCAGCGCTCTTTATGGCCAGAGATACCGTGTTGTCTATGTGGATTATGGCAATTCGGAAATGGTACCGCTGACCGATCTGTATCAGATACCTCAGGAACTGTTGCAGATCAAACCTTTTGCCTTTCGCTTTGCCTTATCGGGTGCCAAGGAGCTTGGCGCCCTCGACGAGAGCATGAAGCGTATCTTTAAGAACTCGGCCTTATACACAAACTTTCAACTGACGGTGCAGGCGGCCGAAAGTGTGGGATCCATGCAAACCTGCCAGCTTTTGCATAACGTAAGCTAATGTTTATACAGATTGCAACACGTTTGAAACAATAATTTTATTTAATAGGGCAACAGCATGCTGGAGGTGCTTAAGAAGCTTAAGAACTCGCGTCAGGCTTACGCCAAAGCAGAGCAGCTTCAGAACGATGATGTTGTTGAAATACGTTACATTGATTCGCCAAGCAATTTTTACGTGCAAAAAGTGAACAACGTTGAGCAATTTGAAATGCTAATGGACGAGATGTTTGCGTACTATAATATCCATCAAATGGTACCCGATGAACTCGTCCTGGGCGCACCCTGTGTGGTTAAATGTGATCGGGAATGGTATCGCGCTGAGCTGCTGCGTGTGGATGATACCACAATCATTGTGCGTCACGTTGACTTTGGCTATGAACAGCATGTGAAACGTCATTTAATTGGCATTATTGCGGAGAAGCATCTGATGATGCCACGTCAGGCAATCAAGTGTTGCCTGAAGGGTTTCGAGAACAACGAATTGAATCAGGACAAGATTACCGATCAGTTTGAGATGCTTGCCGAGGAATCCAACATTCGTCGACGAGCGTTCAGTGTGCGGGTCTTTCGCATTGAGCCCGATGGCCTTAATGTGGTCAATTTGCTGGCCAAGAATCTAAATGTGATGAAAAAACTATACAAACTCTCGATGCCGTTCGAGCAATATCTAACACTGGAGAAGGGCCAATTTAACGCAAATGTGACACGTGCCGAGTCAACAACATCGGATGCATTGCCTATGCAGCTGGAGAAGGGTCAAGTGCTCAACTCCACTACCGTAGAGAGCGAGGATCGTATGCAGATGCAAAAGCAGAAAAAGAATGCCAATACCACCAACGACTGGGACAAGCACAGTTCAGCCTCAGCCAGCTCCAAGGATACTCAATCGCAGCAAAGCGGCGCAAAACGTCAACTTCAACAGCAACAACAGCAGCCACGTCCTGAACGAAATGGCAATTTGGTTCGTCGCAGTCGTGATGCGCGCATTGACTCAAGCTTTGAGAGCCAGAGCACTAGTAGCTACACCAGTGGCATCGGTTCACCACGCAAAGGCAATCGCCAGAATGGACGCAACCGCACAGATTCGCCGCGTCTACAAAACGAAGTCAAACTGGAGGCCAATAAAAATACGTAAGTATATCTACATGTCTATCTACTTATTGAACGGTTATAAACTCTAATTTCTCTTTTCAGTCGCTTCGCCAACAATCAATCACCACGCAAGGATCAAGCACAGCAGCAGCAGCAGCAATCACAGAGTAATCAACGCTCACAGAATGCACCACAGGGCTTTGCACAAAAGCCACAACGTCAAAAGTCCACACTGGATGGCAGTTCAAAGCGTTCCAGTGGTGTGGAGAGCGATGCCACCTCCAATCAGTCATCACCTAAATCTGTGCAAACACTCGAACCGCATACATATGTACCGCTCGATACGGCATTTGTGGTGCAGGATATTAAAACGCCCATTAAAGAGGCAGCTAGCCTGTCTTGGTGGGTATCGCCATTCCAATTCTACGTAGTGCCAAAGTCCCTAGCTTCCAAGTACGAGAGTCTGTTCCGCACGATGCGTCAGTTTTATATCGAGAGGCCACATAAGCCGCTCCAGCTTAAAGTCGGCTCCAGTGTTGTGGTGCGCCAGCGTAGGGATAATTCTATTGTGCGTGGGACAGTAATTGCCTGCAATCAAATGGTGCGCAAATATCGCATCTTTTGTGTAGATGCTGGCAATCTATTGACCGTTTGCTCTGAAGATGTCTGGCAAATGGAGCAGCGTTTTGCCGAGCCACCTTGTTTGGCGCTGCGCTGCAGCTTTGATAGAGTTGTGACCAATTATGATCATTTGTATATTGTTGATCGCATGGAGAAATTTGTGCCTGCAAATGCTAAAGTTGAATGCGAGTTCAAATCTAAACAGCAGCAGCAGCTGCAGAACAATATCAATAACACAACTTATATTGTTAAGATGCTGGTGAATGGCGCCTCTCTACGAGATACGCTTATAAATGCACAGTTTCTTATCGAGGTGTCGGAGCGTGAGTCCAATAGCAAAGTTATCCCAGAGAAAACACAACTAATATTAACTTTTTCTTTCGCATTTTAAAGAGGTGCGTGTTAATCTTTTGGCTGGTCAGCAGGTGCGTGGCAAGTTCACTTCAATACGGGATATGACTAGCTTTAAAATACAACTGGAAAGCTGCAGCAATGTGAACTTTTTGTGCAGCTACGATGATACCAAATTTGTCAAGTCCAATCCGCAGATGGCCAAGACCTTCAAGGAGCATTACGAGGGAAAATCGTATGCTCTTAATATCAAACATGTTTGCGAAAACAATATGTAAGTTGCGGGCATCTCTTAAATACCAATTGAAATAATGTTTTTGCTTAATGTATTTTTCGCAGCATTCACTTACGTCCCGTCATGCCGCTGTTTAAGGAGGAGCGCAGCGTCTTTATTTGTGCCTACCCCGTACTGGTTAATAGCTTTAAGGCCCTTGTTGTTTATACGGCCAAATCGTATCGCATTTTTGTACAACCCAGCGATGTTGAGACAGACATGAAACAGTTGCTTGATGACATGTACGAGTTTTATTCTAAGAAAGGTAAGCAAACGAAAATAAAAAAAGAAAACACATTAACAATAATTGTTAATCTTATCTCATATTAAAGGAAAACAATTGCGTAAAATTGAGAAGGATCAAATATGTGCAGCACTAAGTGCCGACGGAAATTGGTATCGTGCACGCGTCTTGGCCAAGGATGGCAAAGGCGCACGTCTAGATGTGCTGTACATCGACTATGGCAACTCGGAGCAGTTGGCACGCGATCAGCTTAAGCAGCTTGAAGAAAGGTTCTATGTAAACACAAGCTGCTATGCAGTTGAAATCAACTTACCCTTTGGGCGCATTCACAACGATGAGAAATTAAAGGCACGTCTTGCCAGCCTTTTGGAGGAGCAGGTGGTTACAGTGAAACCGATTGAGACAAGACGCAATCATCTCATTGCCGACGTGTTGCTGCCCAATGGCAAAGATAGTGTGCTGGAGACGCTTAAGGCAGACAAACTTATTGCTGGCAGAGATATTGATTATATGCGCAAGCAGCTGGACAAAGAGAAGCCACACATATACGAGTACATTGAGTGCGTAGACCTGACCATCGATGACGATGACGAGCAGCAGCAGCAGCAGCAGCAACGCAAGGCGAAATCGTCAAACTCGGCAAACAGTTCGCCCAGGGCCAAGAAGCCACAGCAACAAGAAGTGAAGGAACCCAAGCGCAACAAACGGCCTGAGCCAGTGTCGCCAGCAACGCCACCGGAGCCAACAGTTGCCTCCATACCAGTTGCTCCTAAAGTTGAAAGCAAGCCAATGGAGCCAGTGCCCATTGAAGTAGTGCCAGAGCCGCAGCCTGCTCCAGAGATTGAGGCAAGTGCTGCTACTGCAGTCTCACCAGCGACAACTCCCACTGCCGTCGCAGCCACTCCTCCACCTGATCCCTACGAGCACATGGAAAAGGCCAGGCTGAGCCATTGCCATAATCCCGCTCATTTCTATGTGCATACCATGGATGCGTTGCCCAAACTGAAGCGTCTCACCGAGAATCTTATGATTGTATCACCCTCGTTGCCCCAATTGAAGGATGTTGTCAATGGTGCCGAATGCATATCAATGTATTCGATTGACAAGTGTTGGTATCGCGCCAAAATCATCGATGCTGAGCTGATGGTCCTACAATTTATTGACTTTGGCAATACCGATTGTGTTTCGGATGCCAAGGAGATTAAACAAAGCATGGGCACCCAAACGGAGCCACTATGTCTGCCCTTTGCCCTGCCCATTGCGCCGAAAGGCAAATTGGAGTGGCCAGATGCAGCCAATAATATATTCAATGATAACTTCGATAAGTTTCTGCACTTTGAGTATTTGACTCGCGGTGACTGCCAGACGCGCAGCTATGTCAATGCCTACATTGAGGGCGTCGATGTGGCCAAGAAGCTCATTGAAGATGGCTATGCCAAGCCACTGGAATACGTTAGCAGTGGCAGCAGCTGTTACATATCTCACTCGAACAGCATCACTGACTTTTATGTGCAACTTGAGAGCGATTCCAAGGCGTTGGAACTAATCGAATTGTATTTGGGCGAAGCGGAGCAGCAGCTGCAACCGTTGCAGCGTTTCGAAAAGGGTAACATTGTGGCAGCACTCTTCGATGACGATGGACTCTTTTATCGTGCGGAGCTTTTGTGTGAGCTGCCCGATTCACGCTATGAAGTGCGTTTTATTGATTACGGCAACACTTCTACTTCGGCCAAGTGTCTGCTGCTTACGGAGCAGATCGCGAGTGTGCCCTGTTTGTCTAAGCGTTGCTCACTGCAGCTTCCAAAGGATTATGTGGAGTGGTCGCAGCAGGCTGAAACTAGATTTGCTGAACTCACAGGAGAAGGTGAATTAGTGTTTACTACGGAATTGCTGCAGCCAGGACTGGAGCACGTTTTGATACATCTGCTGCTGGACGAGGTGAATGTATTGGATCAACTGTTGCCACTTTGCTCACGTAAACAGCCCAAGTTGAAGGTGGAGGCACCAGTTGCGCCAGTTGCTGCAGCCACAGCCGTGTCTAGTATTGAACCTGTCAGCCTTACGGCTATTGTTACCCACGTGAATACGCCCACAAGTTTATATTTGCAATTTGATTCGGACCAACAGCTTGTCGACAAAATCAGCCAGCATCTGAATTCGGAGAATGCCAATCTGCAGCTCCAGAATAATGTTGCGCAGCTGGGTGAGCTGTGTGTTGCTCAATTTGTTGACGACAGTGAATTTTATCGTGCACGCGTCTTGGAACAGCTGCCGGCCAAGCATTCGCTACAATATCGTGTATTCTTCATCGACTATGGCAATCAGGCGCTGGTAGATAAACTATTTGTGCTGCCTGTTGAATTGGGTTACTATAAGCCACTCGCAGCGCTGCATAGTCTGGAACCGTGTACCAACTACCTGAAATATCCCAAGGAATCACGTGATGCGCTAGACGCACTCATCGACAGTTGCATCGGTGAGGTGGCCGTAGAGTTTGTCAACAAGTCGGCACAGCCTCCAGTGGTCCGTTTGAAGACTATGGATAATGCACTCAACCTACATGAGCAGCTCCAGAAATTGCTTGAAGCAGGTCTGCAAAATCAGTTCAAAAACAATGAGTGCATCATTTCGCATGGCAACTCACCAAAGAGTTTTTATGTGCAGCTTAAGAAGAAGTCAGCGCAATTGGATCGGATTGCTAAGGTTTTGCAGGGCCTGAAGGTGGAAAAGCTAGACAAGCTTACGGGTCCTACCGAGAAATTATTAGGCGTTTGCTTTGCCCCAGAAGATGATTGCTTTTATCGCTGCTGCATTCAAAAGATATTGCCTCACGGCTTTGAGGTCTTTCTTTCGGATAACGGTGGCACTCTGATCACCGAGCAGGTTTACTCCCTGACTGATGAGCTATTTGAAATACCGCTGCAAACACCAATGCACTGTCAGCTAAATGAAATTCCCCAGAATGTGTCCGATGACAAGCTGGAAGAGGCATTTGCCGCTCTGCTGGAGAAGCATTTTGGTGAGGTCTATGAGCTGGTCAGTAAGTTCCAGGAAGACGCTAAGACACTGCAGGTTGTGCAACTGCGCGTCAACTACAAGGATTTGGCTGAGGAGCTGGCCAGCACTTTAGCTGGTGTCCAGCAACCACTAGAGGTGCTTCTGCACAATTGCTTTGTGGTGCAGTATGACAATGCCAAGTCATTTTATGTGCAAATGGAAAAGGATGTACCGGCCCTGGAACAATTGACCGAAAAAATGCTTGATGCCGAAAAGACTTTTGAACCCTTTACACAGCTGACAGTGGGTGCACTTTGTGTGGCCGAATTTCCCGAGGATGAGGTCTTTTATCGTGCCGAGATAGTCAAGATTCTCGATGATGGCAAGTGCGAGGTGCACTTTATCGATTTTGGCAACAATGCCATAACCAGCGAGTTCCGTCAGCTGCCTGACGAACTTTCCATTGCACCGCGCTACAGCAAGCACTGTGAACTGGAGAGCGCCACAATTGCTAAGTGTGATGTGGCCGCAATAGGACCGTTTATCGATGCACGTTTCTCCGAGCTATTCCAGCTGGAGATACTCACCAAAAAGACAGAGAGCGACACGTACGTGGTTCGTCTATTTTACCAGAACTCCAATATAAGCGAGCAGCTGCGTCTTCAAAAACAATCTTAGAGAAAGGAATTCTCATTCCGGAACATTAATAAGTCCTTCCGTCAAGCTAGGCGTTGATAGGCATGCGATTAGAGAATTAATGCTTTAAGCATTCTCACACATACACCAATTACTCACACACACACACACACTCAAGCATATTTGCAATATGAAGGCAAAAAGGATTGTGATTAATTTTTTGGCTAACATATTACATGTTTTATTAATTTATTTGGAACAAGTTAAACTTATTCTAAAGGGAATGGAACAAATGATTGTAAAAGCTCTTGATTATTGCTATATCTGTTTTTACATTTATAGCCCAGAAAAGCTTCGTTGATTTTTATAAAAAAATCAAAATAGAAGCTAATGTATAATTTGTAATTTATAAATGAAAGGAAAATAGGAAAAACTAGAAGAAAAAACGAATACATTTGTATACAAAAATCGAAAAAAAAAAACGAAAAACTCAGAAAAAAATTTAATTGCCTAACATAAATCGATAAAAGTGCAATTAAAAAAATTAAAAAAAAATTGTATATAACATTCAGATGCAAATCTAACCAACGAATGTTGTCAAATAAAAATGCAAAGATTTGCAAATTTGCTCAATTAACACAAAAAACACACACACACATTAAAAGCAATTTAGCTATAATCAAAACTCCCTCTAAAGAGGATTTTTTGCGTTAAAACATTATGGGCGGGTTAACTTTAATATTTTTGTTTTACACTTACCTAAACTCACTATTTTCTTTATTTTAAATTTTATGACTTTTGTTTGCTCAATTAATTAAATTGAATTAATTACAAAAAATTCATAATTTATAATAAATACATACTTTACATTCAAACTGATAATTTAAAAACAAAAAAGAAAACAAAAAAATTTTGAAAAAACAAAATAAATCAAAAAACACATTTGAAGCAAAGACTTAAAACTAATGGAAAACATAAAACAAAAATAATACAATGTCATATTTTTCTACCATTTCTTTTTCGTGTTGTAAACAAAATAAAAATAAAATAAGAAAACCATAAAAGGATTTGTTTTCCATTTACCTGCAGATTTAATTGGAAACTTTACCTGGCTTCAGGTAGTTTTATGGTTAAAGGAAAATGCCCAACACAAGTTAGGGTACTCCTTCTGTTTTGTCAAGATATTATCAACTGGCCTCTTTTCATAAAGTCTTCTGCTGATAACAATTCAATAGAAACTGAAAAAATTGACTTTTTGTTTGACAGCTGCCAGATGTGAGAAGAATTATTTGAGGTCTTAATAAATTAGAACAGTGGTGATAAGAAATCTGATTGCATGAGCTGAAGTTCCAGTCTTATCGGTCTACTTTTTAAGTGTAATTAGAGTGAAGGGCAGTTTTCGAGACGTGACAGGTTCATTATATCAAAAATGCTATTGGGTGACATCGTCATCAATACTGTCTCGATTTGTTAGCACTTGATGGCTGCTAATTGAATCTGGTGCTGGCTGCAGACAAACAACAGCAAAACGAAATAACCAAGCGATTTAATTCCATTCCAAGCACAGTGGTCTGCAAGCACATTTGTATATCAGTTTCCATTGTTATCACCGCGACTGGCACGACTGCACTCAGAGCGAGGGAGAGAGAGAGAGAGAACTGCAGAGAGAGAGATTAATACTTTCGTGAGATTTTCATTTTTAGTTTTTCAATTTCACCAACGGGGCTGCATTATCATCGGGTCGTCGTTTGCTTTATCAACATTGTTTTCGGCTTTTCCAAACGAAAGGCAACCGAGCACCGATCGCCAGTTCGTCTCTCAGCGTTTACTTCAATTGCAAGTCTGCGGTTGAATTGAACGGGTCGGTTCCGGTGTTCTCGATCAGTTCCGTCGGTTATCAAAAGCAAAAGCAACAACGTCGACGAAAACTAAATTCGTGTTAATTAAGAAACGACGAAAATTTCTGTGTAACAAAAATATTATGTATATTTCTTGAGTGATCATATACAGTGCAATTTCAACACTGAATGTACATAATATTGAATAAAGTGATATAATAATATTGAAAATGTGTTTCCGGACATTTAGTTTTTCTTAAGAATAACGCTTATTAAATGGGAATATATTATATTTTTTGGATTTCCGAAAAGGTAAGTCGGAAAGCAAATACAATATTTGGTTTTGTTAGGCCTTATCAGGGTTGAGCGGGGTTATCGTTAGTGAAAGATTATAGATTAACTGAACAATGTGTATAACATTGTTATTGTCTTAAACTCTAATCAGAATACTTATTATATAGAGCTGTTGGTTTTCTAGATTTTTAAAAGTCAGTTTTAGTCGGATTGACCCAAAGTTGAGCTCCTCTCTAAAGCATAATAAGATAAAAACAGTTAAATTGATTTCAATTGGATGAAAAGACAGAGATAGAGACACTGCGAGAATTGCTTGAAATTGAAAGTGGAGGCGAGCTTATAAAAAAAAACATGTGTGACAGGGTGGTTCTTAAAGTACCCATGGGTTTTATGTCAAACGGCAAATATTTGAATAGACACAGTATTATTATTTTACTAACAAGTAGTTATAAAATTTAAGTTAAATACGCAGGATAGGAAAAACTAGACAAGAAGTATTATTTGGTAAGTTTTAATTGGTTAAAATATGAATCACTATTTAAGATGCTCTGTAATAATCTTTAAGAATTTTCCACCTTGACAACAAAGGTCTATGAATCAGTTTGGGGACTCATCTCATAAGTGATGCATTGAAAGTACAAAAGAAAGAATCATAGCTAGGGAATTGTAGTGCAATTACCTTTCATAGAGCGTGGCACCTGCCTTATCGTCCGTTTGGCACCTAATCTTTATAATTACACAAACGCCAGCTTTATAAGCTGTAAATGTTCTTAAACGTCGTTAAATGTGGATAAAAGAACGGATGGGTAAAGCACTTGAGAAAGTTATATCAATATAAGGTTTACTTTATTGTTGTTTTTGAAGTAAAGTAGAAGAGTTACTTACTAGGAATTTATCTCTTGATCATCCTTTGATTTAATGTGTTTGATAGATGAAAGTTTCACAATGATCTTGTATTTCTCGGAGAGCTTCAAACACTCTTTCCCTTAAGTTTATTTTTTGAAGTTTCCAATGAATTTATTTTTGCTCTACTTGCAAAAACTGGAAGGTTTTTTCTTGATTTATGCAGAGCTTGTTTAAACTTTGTTTATCACATGCTGATGACACATAAATGTGTACATTTATATATCTTTTCATTTCTTAGTTATTATTTCTTTAATTAGCTCAATCGAGAATGGCACTGAGCAGTTTTTCTGCTGACCAGCGCATTTTGTTAGATGTACTTGGAAATTCATTGTTTTTCTTTTCATTTTTGTTTGGCACTGTCTCTTTGGGTTTGTATTCTTGATTGTGTTTAATTGAAATAAATGGGCAATGTTTTTTTTGATATTACAGTTATTGTTGTTGTTGTTGCATTCAATTAATTTCATGCTGCCTTAACTTCAACATCATTGTTTCCCTTTTTTGGACTGCTCTAAAATACAACTTGCGCTATCAGAGAAACAATTTCATTACTCTGATAAAAAAAAAATACCATGGGAGCACTTTGTACAAAAATGCTGTGCACTTGACGTACTTTGATAAGATTCAGTTTTTTTTTAAAAAGCAAATAATATCTGGCCTGCCTGTGTACATACATATACATATGAACATAATTCTCCCCTCTTGTATGCTATTTTATTGTTTCAACACAAAGTCTAAACAAATAAATCTTTATCAAGCGCACACACAACTAAGAGACAAATGAAAATAAATCTTCCCAATACATCACACCTGTTGAGGAGGGGAAGAACAAAGAGAGAGAACACACACACGCACACACACATTTATAATATCTCGTAACGCCCACAAAGTGTGACAAGAGGAATCATAAGAGCACATAAATCCATTCACAAATGTTTAGAATGTTATTAAAATATTTGAAACTAATTTAAAAATTTCTTTCCACTCGTTTGATTTTTTTTTTTTATTATAAGATGTTATTTTTTTATAGTTATTTTTACTGATCCCATAATCGCTTGCTTAACATCTGTACAGATAAATAATAATCCATACATATTTATCATTAGTCAGGCCGAAATCCGTTCCCTGACACATCCATATGAATTTTCTCCATGCTGAAGATTTTCGAGCATTTTTTTTTATTTTTATTTTGGCTTTTGGGCCTCTTGATAAATACTATAAATAAAAACAAATGCAGCCAAAGTGAAAAGCATAAATTCGATTTTTGATTTCAAGCCCACCTAATACTTTTTTTTGTTGTTTTTGGGGCGGTGTTATAAGGCGTGAATGTATGTGGCCTATTATGGGTGGAGGGAGGCCGGATGAAACGGCTGTATCTGATCTGTTTTTATGGCCATAGATTTTTCAATTTTCGATGTCGAGCATTAGCCCTTTTTTTATTGCCAATTCGATTCAATTTAGGTCCAACAAATGTCTGCCACATCGAAAAACACCCCACAGACAAATAAAAATACCCAAAAATATATTTTTGAATTGGTTTATTAAGGCGAAATGAATAAAAATTGTATTCTTTGTTATTTTTTTGTGCCATAAGTTTGCAGTTGGCTGTTTGACTTCTATGATTTTCCCGCTTTACACAAAAATTTTTAATTTTAATTTATATTTTGAACAAAAAAAACATCAACATATATATTTAAGTATTTATAGCAAGAACTCATTGTTGCGGTCGCTTTTCTTTCTCTGTGTGTGTCGAAGTGTGTGGAAATCACTTTAATTTTTATTTTGTTGCTGCTTGGCTTTTTTTCGCCGATTCGGCAGGCTTCTCTAATGACATGTACCTCTGCCACAGTGGGTGACATCAGTTAAGGTATGTGTAACACATATGAAAAGTTTATAAATTTTTTTATAGTTTATTAATCTTTTGATTTGTATTTGCTAATCGATTTTCCGTCTCATTTTGATAATTTAAAAATCGAGTTCAAGAACGAAAAACTTTGCTTTTATCTTGTCTATGTTACTTAATATAACATACCAATTTTTATGTAATTTACTTTGATTTAAATATTTGATTATTATTTAATTTAATTATGCCTTAAAATATTTGCTTCACATATAATTCTTTATATTTAAATTCACTTCCCTATCATTTACTTTGTCATAATCAGGATCCACATACTTTTAGCTGCCACTGTTTGCGCACACATTCCTTAACTCTTTGGCAATTGGAGCAAATTAATTTCTGGACATATTCCAAATATCTTTATGTTGCTGCTTCATCTATTTTTCCCCCTTTTTGTTTTTAATACTCACACAACATTTAAAATGTAATTTAATTACTTGCTGCTATAATAAACAACAACACATAACTTAATACAACTTTGCCAATACGCGGAACGGTTATGAGATATAGTAAAAACGTACCATATTTCCACATTTTATTATTGATTGGCTAAAAGCGCTTTGTTGCCTTGTCTCTTATCGGTTATAGGGCGACAATAAGACAAAAAAGCCATGCATTATTGGTTTGCGACTTGAAATGGCTTTACAAATGTCTTATTGTGTTCAAATTGGATTTTCATATAGATAGAAGACCGTCCCAATACATCCATCATGCAACACCGTTAAGTTTTGTACAAATAGGCCAACGAACGCCAATTTAATTTTGGTTTAAATTTTATTTCTGCTGTTGGCCTTAAGTCAATCTTTCGACTTTGTGATATCCTTCTATTTATATCTTTAACAGACTGTTGCTTTATTTTATTCTCAAACTGTTATACCCTTCACGTTCCTTTATTATAAGGTAAAGAAATTCACATTCTTCTTGTCGATTTTATAAGCTGAACTTGAGACTTAAATATAAACAAAATAAAACCAAAGCAATGCAATTGCTATGAAAAATGTTATCATATGAAACCTCTCCTCTCCCCTACACCCGGTAACATTCCCATTGTACACCCGATATTATTGTTTATGAAATTATAGGAGAAAAGCAAAACTCTGACGACAAATTAGTCATTTTCTAATCACGCAAGTGTTTTGCAACAGAAACTCCAAATTGGCACGTGCATTTCCCAAAACAAAAACACGGAAAAAGAAGAGAATGAAGAAGGGGAAGGTGAAGCAGTAGTTCAGCAGAAAAGAACCATTTGTCGATTGCATGTCATTACCAAATTGCATTGCAATGGGGCGTGACAGCAATATAAACAATTGTTAAATATTGCAAACTATACTTTTTTTTTTTGTTTTGTTTGTGTTTTCTCACACATGGCATCCGATTATCAGTGGGGGCTTCAATAAAATCAAAAGTTCATTTCGCATGTGGTTTTTGGCAATTTATCAATTTACAGTTTGATCTTTAATGCTCTGATTTTTGTTTCTTCTTTGCAAAGTGTTTTCCATATTTTGACACGTTCCATAAAAGAAAAGAACGCTTCGATATGCCTATAAAATATATATAGTCTATGATTTATGGTTGCGTTTGATGTTGTATCAAAAGATATATAGTAAATTTCGAGCGTAACGATAAGATAATAGACAATGAAAACGCAAGGTAAAACAAATAACTAAGACTCTTCTGATTCGGATGACACCGTAAGGAAGGGGAGTGAATGAGTCAGTCTTTGTTTTATATTTAGCAGGTGATATATTTGTATTCTTTTTTTTTTGTCTTTTCATTGACGAATTTGACTTAAAAAGAATTGCAAGTTGTAAATTGTTTCCGGTATAATTCAGAAACAGCTGTTAATCAGCAATATGTTAAGCTAAATTCATATTAAATATGACTAGAATGATTATTCAGGTGTTTTACTTTCTGTACTAACTGAGAGTTATTATATTTTGGATACATAAAGATAATCAATTTTAATAGTCAAAAGAATATGTTAAATCTAATATAAAAGCCATCGCCATATACTGATTTATCTAATTCAAAGTATTAAAAGTCATGTGAATATTTATTTATTGCTTTTATTTTTTGCCTTTGTAACTTCAGTTTGATGTGTTCACAATGGCACAGATCCCCCCTTGACACTGAGTGAAAGCCTAACAACGTATAATATAACGTATAATATAATAACGTATACGTTATATGCACAAAATAAATCACTCATACGCTGCATTGACCAATGCTACATTTAAGCTTTTATTTAGTCGGTTGTATTTTACTTATTTTGTTTTTTGTGTTTTAGTTTTTTCGCATAGTTCACAACTAATTCAATTTATTGCCTCGCCCACTCAGCTGGCGGCCGCCCCTTTGGCAGCGCAGTTGCGCTTGATTGAATGCTTTTTAAAAAGTAGCCACAACAAAAGCAAAAAAAAAACAACATCAATAATGCCCAACACTGACCCAACTTGGGGGCTGATCCTCAATGGCACGGCATTGATCTTGTAATTTCGTTAATTCGAAAATAATTGTTTTCGTTTGGGTCTCGTGTGTGTTTTTGTACAAATAGTTTTATTTATTATTTTGATAGTCCGTCATGAAAATAAACACCCCCGACAACATTTTAAAACGGCTCTTTTGATGTTATTTTCCATGAATCTTAATGAAACGAAACTGTATTAATCTCTCTCAATCCCTCTCCACTTTGTTATTCACAGCATGGAGCTGCGTTGCCTGCTTCTTAATTTGATCTACATTTCCGTTGTGAATGCAATGTTGGCCTTTGGCTCGAATGGTCAGGACGAGCGTCGCTGCTCGTATGGACGCATTGAGAAACTGATGCGTATACGTTGCTACAATATGGACTTAAAGGAGGTGCCCCAAAGCCTTAAGACATCCGTCGAGGTGAGCTACTCAGCATTATCAATTATTAGATTAAAAAACAAAACAAGCGAAAAAAAAGGTCAATTTATGCCAATAAAAATCTCATGACCCAAACTTAATTCGTGTCTCATAGCCCCAGTCAACAGCCAACATTCCCCATGCAACACAGTCTACATTCACACACACAACAGCATTTATCAATTGAGCTTAATTAAAGTATAAAGAAGTTCACTTGTTGCATGGCATAAATATGCCAGTATAAAAGCGACATGAATATGAATATAAAAATATAAATATATATGTAATATTTATTTGCATGTGAGGTTCTTCAATTAAGATAAAATTATGCAAACTAGTAGCTGCAACAAAATTATGCTTAATTTGTGAATCAGGTTGCTTTACTTATAATTTTACTCAAAAGAACTTCGTTTGACTCCCAACTTTTTCTTAGTAAAAACCAAGCCAATTTTTATATGAAAAACCTTTTTAAACTATAGCTTGGCATTTCCTAAAAGTTAAACTCTCTCCATGCTCAGCTTAACATTTGCTTTAAGCTTACGTTTTAGTGCATGAATTGACAGTTTGTTGTTGAAACAATTATAATTTTGAGAATTAAAGTCATAATGTTCATTACTTAGGTACTGGACTTATCGTACAATCGCATCAGGAAGCTCAAAAGTAGCTCGTTCCAGAGGTATACAGATGTTAAGTTTTTAATGCTATATGAGAATATGATCTTATCGGTGGAGCCGGGCACATTCGAACCACTCACCTCACTCCAGGTGAGCAATTGAAATTTCAATTAGTGTCGGCAATTAATTCGCCGATTCGTTTTAATGCAAGTAAGTGAAACTAACTTAACTCGTTGCTTGATCGATTTACAGGAAATTGATCTATCGAATAATGGACTCACAACGATTCCCACGGAACTGTTTTCGTTGCCCCGGCTGCGTAATCTCTATGTGGACAGCAATGATCTGAGGGAATTGCATCAAGAACTTAAAACATTGGAGAAACCCATAAAGGCGCCATTAGAATATTTGAATGTAGCCAATTGTGAATTGGATGATATACCAGATTTGGGAATATTGCCAAGTAAGTGAAAGTTCTGAAGATTCAAGCGGGTGAACAAAAGATACAAATGAATCTTTTCATTAAAGTTTCGAAGATAATCAAGATAACTTTGCAAGGTTTTCTTGTTATCGATAACTTGGATGTATCGAAAACGGGCTAAATTATCGATAAATTAGAAACAAAGCATGGCAAAGCAAAGCTTATGTTCCTAAACTACTTTATTCCAAGAAGTTAAGGGTTCCGTACCTTTTCATCCTCTTTAACTTTTGGTTTCTTTAATTAATATTTTTTTTTTTAAACAATTTTTCAGATCTTTGGCAGCTCAACGTTTCTGTGAATCCACTAAGAAGCTTAAACATTGGAAAATTGGCAAATTTGTGCCATTTAAAAGTCATCGATCTGACAAAAACAGAAATCAGCACCTGCGACTGCCAGCAAGTGACGAACCATTTAACCACAATGGGCGCCAGTACAAAATTTGTGCCCGTCTGCATTGGTAAGTTGATGTTTTGCAGCAGCATTTGGTCTAATTTTGGCATTTGACCAAGTTTCTAATTCCATATTTACAGAGGCGCTAGACACCGCTGTGTGTCCACTGCCCTACAATCAGACAGTCGACTCGGAAACATTTCGCAGTTGTTTAACCAGCGCCGAATTGGCCGAGACGAGAAGTCTTTGGCTATTTGCAGCGGGTTGTTTTGGTGGCGTTACTTTGGTGTTGTTAGGTAAGCAATAGGTCATAAGCCGTTGGCTCTTACTAACTGTTTCTACTTGCTTACAGTTTTTTGTTACTGCATACAAATATGGCGGAAAAAGCGTGCCAATCGACGTTTGAGCCAATCGATAGCGAATCGTAAACGATTTGTGATATCGCCGCGTAATACGGCTAACAATCGTTTGGATGATGAGCCCCTGCACTGTGATACTGCCTCAGCGTGACCATAATTAGCACATAATATTAAGTATTATCTAGTGGCCAATAATTTATTAGCTTAGTTTGTAGTTGCTTTACTTAATATTTAGCTATAGCTATCATGTACACCAATTTATATCTAGAAAATCAACAGACTACCTTTCGAATTGCCATGTACTAGAAGGAGTACCAAAATAATTATAGTTGTTCTTTATTCGTTTTGGAATTAAACAATTTTTCTGCTTATATAGTTTTAGTTTGTACAGATTACATTCGACATGAGCCAATCGAAAAGGTGCCTTAGCCATAAGTGAGACAGACCATCCAAAAAATATATTTATATTACAAAGATGACAATAATTTAACCATTACTCTAATAACTAACAATAAATTTACAATACTGCCAAAAAAGATCTAATAAATTTTGTTCAATAAACATCAAAAACTAAAAATATTGTAAAAATTGGTATTATTTTATTTATGATAAATGTTTGGGCTGAAAGATATATGTGAAGAGCCTTTGCTAGCAAGTAAACCTGATATTGTTTGAATAAATAACACTTTTGATTCCCTATATAATAGGTTTTAAACTTTGCTAAGAACTAATAAATCTAATTTGCATAATCAGAGCATACTTTTGGGCAGCACGAAATTTGCCTTGCAGGGCTGCCTAAAACTAAATTGCCATTCTGCGCGAAAACCTTATTTATTGAGTAGCTGTGAGATAATTTACAGCTTTTTATCAGCACATTAATGGCAGCCTAATACTGATAAGTATGTTTACCTAAGTTGTAATTTTTTCTGCTACCCTTAGTTTTATTAGGGTGCTTATCGAACCAATGTTTGATGTGGTAAAATGTAAAAATAGCAGTGCAATCTCATCGACTGCTTTTTGCAGTTGCATTGATAACAGTTGGCATTGTTCGATAAAGCCCAACATTTTCCCAACTATTGCCAACTCTATATTATTTAAACTTTTTGCAGTTGCGCCCATTGAATGCCTAAACAAATGCAACAAGTGCACGTCTTAATGCTTTTGAGTGTTTGTCTATGTATGTGAGAAGCTCGCTCCTAAAAAGCTACCGCTCTTATTTAAAAAAGAGAGAGCAAAACGTCGTTTTTATCAAACTTTGTTGTTGCACACATTCGCACCTTTGCCATGCTTCCACGCTCTCACCAGCTAACCATCACCGGTACAAAGTGATTGCCGGCGAAAGACGGAGAAACAGAAGAAAACGAGAACAACAGAAATGAAATTCAAGCAAGCATACAATGCAATATTCACTTTTGGCGCCTTCCTCATCGACTTGCCTATGCCCTCGTCTCCCATAACAGTTTTGTGGTTGCTGCCTGACGCTCAGCGACAGCGATGACTGCGACGCCACCAGCATCAGCCCCCCACGTATATTGCCCACGGCATCGTTGTCGTCGTCGCCGTCGTCACCGTCGCTAGCGCATCGTCGTGCGCACTTTTCATTTACTCGAGTCGTCGTAGGCATTCAGTTCAGTTTCTCGTCGTCGCTCGTGGTAGGCAGAACAGCCAAACGCAGAACCCTCTCGTCACTTTAGTGTGTGTGAAAGCTTAACGGGCACGCCCCACCCACCACCACCGCTGTACATCATCCCCCGCGAAGGACTCGTTCCGCGTGTTTAATAACTAACATACAAACAAACAAAAAAAAAAAACCAAATCAAAATGAGCAGTAAGTTTATTCAGCAATAGAAGTCGACAAAAAAAAGACGTTACCAAAGATAATAAAACCACACAAATGAAAAGAGAGTCTGTGTGTGTGTGTTTGTGAGTGTATGTGCATATTATGCATGGCTGCTGGTACAAGTTCTTGAGTTGAGTGAAATTGCTGGGCGGCTGCAGCTCTTCTCTATTTCCTTTATCGCAATTAATAATAATAAAACAAAAGCCACCAACAAGTTGCATTCTCATATTTCATAACGCACAAAGGCCGCATTCCGCATAAAAAACATACGGTTAATGTTTCAAATTTACCTGTTATTTGATTTTTTTTGTGGAAATGTTTTTTCTTTCAGTTGGGGGGGAGCAGGCAAATTACGACGACGACCTTAACTGACCTTCAATAGCATTAGTCTAGCCGCTGCATGTGCCTGTGCGTTTGTGTGCATGTCTATGCGTGTATTTGTGTGTGTGTATGTGCGTGTTCACTCAGAGCATTTAGATTTAGAACATAAAGCGCACTGCTACGTCAGTTATTTGTTTATGAAAAAATGCTTGAATTTGTCTTTGGACAATGTTGACACACTGATAACGTGGTTACGTGAGCTTAAGCGCTGCTAGCGCGCGAGAGAGAGCGGACTTAGGCTTAAAGAGCTTGAGAGTGACTGAGAGAAAGCAGTGAGCTCAAATGCATTGCAACGGTTATGGTATGCTTGTGAGCACGCCGAAGTTTGAGTTTGAGTTTGAGAGAGAGATAGAGAGAGTGCGTGTGGTGAAGGTCAGTGCCAGTTTTGTTGTCACTTGCCATTGATTAGGTACAAGCTGTGACCTATAAATAGACCCACTAAAACTAACGATTACAATATTAGCGCCAGGCAGCATTCATGTGCTTATCAAAGTGATTAAGATTTCCGCATATAAACGCCCCTATAATTGTTACAAGCTTAATTTTTCCTGTCATTATTACACGCGCGTCATCTTTAAAATGCATGAGTAAACTTTATATACTTATAATCATATTCTATATAGCATACAGAATATATAATAGATCTGCTAATTATAGACATAATTTTGTATATAGAATATGTATGTACATATGGTAGCAGTGGAAAATTATGACCGACGACAAGCGCTAACAATACTCAGTGGGATTTTTAAACGTTTCGAGAAAGAACTTTTCCACAGCTGCCCACAAACGCCCACAATTTTTGGCATAAAATAAAATGAAAATGCCACAGATATAAAATACATTGTATAAACTTTTGTTTTTGTATCTTTTTCTATATTTCACAAGACAAATAAAAGCTTGCTTGAATGCTTCTCCAGTTTTGCAAAGAGCTCCCTTGCTGCGATTTTAGATTAAATTTCTAAAAATGTTTCTGTGTCTGTGCGCCGCATGCATGCAGCAGCAGCAGCAACAGCGTTTTCTTGTCGCGCCACAATTTCATTTCACATTTTCTGGTTATTTTTAGAAAAAAACACTACGCACATATACATCAGATATATACATATATATATGTACGTATATCTGGTAGATACATACTCTTCCTCAGTTTGGCGCATAACTTGTTTTGGGTGTTGGCATTGCATTCGGGAACGATTTTTTGCCGGTTGCCAATTGCCAGTCGACCATTGCTTGCCAGACGCCGGCTGCAACAAATGTGGCGTTTTATGTTTGGCATTGGCGGCGATGCATAAACGGGTTTCCGTTTGCGGCAACTCTTACCAGCAATCGCGCAATTAGGTACCACATTCCATTCATAAGCTTTTCTCATTCAAAACGCAACCCACAGGTTGGTGGGAAGCAAACAAAAAGCTACGCTTCATTGAGCAACAACTGTGATTTTGATGTCAGGTTTCAGCTGGGCACGACCTTTTTGTGCTGCAAGTTTATCAGCTTGTTTTTTTGTTGTGCCCTCGTCATACGCCGCTGATAAAGAGAAATTGAGGGTGAAAGGGCGAGCTTTCGGCTTCAGTTTGCACGCTTAGAGAGAGCGATACAGCTGCGAATAAAGCTTTACCTATGCTGAGAGTCAGTTCGAAGCAGCTGAGCAAGCTTTTATTACACAGCGCACAAATTCCTGGTGTTCTTTTTTCCATGCACTGCAGCTTAGTGTTTTTTTTTAAACATTTCGTTATACGTTAGCTATAAGTATTTTTTAAGATTATTTTCGGTACTTATTTTCATATGTATATATATTTTTTTCGATGCTGTCCTTAACATTTTGACATTTACGACAGTTTTCTGTGAAATATGTAGAATTCCAAGTGTTGTTTATTTAATTTAAATCGAAATTTGTGATGAAATTTTGTTTTTAAAGACAAATTCCTTTTGATTTTTATATATTGTTGTGACACATGATTATTTTTGTTGTTTGTGCTCGTATCCGGTAAGTCACGAAGTTATTAAAAAACCATTCTAGTTTCGCCAAGTAAATGATTTCATTTTTATTTTAGGCACAACAGCTCATTGCACATAAAAACAAATAAATAACATTTAAAAATAATACATAAAAAAATGCAAAAAAAAGAAAATAAGAAAACAACACCTTGAAGTGGCATTAGTTTGCACCCACACACAAACATCCACTAAATCCGTCAGATACATTTTGTATATGAGAGCGCCACCTGTCGGACGGTGGCACTGGCCGTCACGAATGCATTCAGAGCTGCTAATCTCGCAGTGCCTACGTTTCCATCCGTAACCGAATGCGTAGTACCGAAGGTAGTTGTAGTCAAAGAATTCATCATCTGTTTTTCTTTTGTTATATTCAACATCTAATCGCTTTGCTAATGCTGAAAAAAACAAACCGATAACTTCTGCAAACAAACAAACCCAAACAAACCGAGCTAAATATGAATTTAACACAACTAAATTAATTTGCAGCAACATGTACATAGAATTTTTAGGGTGTAGAATTCATTTTCCAACAAATAACGTGTCCATAATCAAATTGAAAATAAATCGTTAATATTTTTATCTTAACTCTAATGATGAATTTTATTTAAAATAATATTTATGTTATACTTTTATACTCTTTTATGACAGATGTGCATGACAATTTATAATAATTTTAATTTATAGATATTTTCATTTTATTTTTACTATATTTAAGTTAAGATTTATGCTGTAGAAAATTGTTGCAAATTAATTAAAATTAATGATTTAAATTTTGATGTAAGAAACTATTCAAAGCTTGATGCTTTTGAGTTTAAATCCTTTTAGATACTGAGTCAAGGATTATAAAATTCACTTAAAGTGAATATTTCTAATATCTAAAATAGAAAAACTAACAATTTCTTAGATCAAAATTCAGTTTTTGAAATTTTTCTCTAAGATGTAAAATATTGTGTAATAATTACACTTGTTGAGTTATTTTAGTTAAAGGTAATAACAATATAAAAAAAAATTATCTTCAAGAGTTAAAAAAAGATCATCCAAGTATTCTAGGTCTTGAGTACGTCTTTATGTATATTTAAAACATATTTGTGTATACTAAGCTTAGTCATGAAGTTTCTTAGAAAAAATTAAAGAGGTTTTTTAAAAATCCAGTGCATATAGTCCGCCATAGCTCATAATAAGACAACATTGACACTAATGTTTTAAGTGTTAATAAAAATTGAATTTTAATTTGAATAGAAAATGCTTTATGGCTTATTTACATAAACTGTATATACTCTATCTATATACGCTATCTACTTAAATGCCAACAACGCAAAATACAATTTGCTTAGCTCCTGAAAAATCTTTTTGCGATGCTTTATTTTTTCATGCAAAATTTTCTGTTGGTTTTTTCTCACTGCTGCTGCTGCAAAAAAAAAAAAATAGCCTAAATGGGGCGCAATATAAACCCAAAAAAAATAATCGACACATTGCCAAAAACGTTGCATGCGATTGCCGCGTGCCCCGCCCACTAAAGATGTTGACGCAGATGCTCAAAACAGAATATATATACATACAGCTGGTATGGATCGTGTAGCTATATATATTCAATATATATATATATTTCTGCTGCCTGTTTTATTTATAATCCATAAATTGCTTTCTGCGAATTTTCTGAATGCCAAATTAATAAAATAAAATAAAATAAAACTGCTAAATGGAAAATTATGACAAAACTTGTTGCTATGGCCAAGCTGCTGCAATGGTTGTAAATGTACATATATGTATCTATGTGTTTGTGTAGCTCACTTGAATGTTTCTAAGCACTTAACATCAATCTAACATTTGATATGCTAAAGCGTCTATCTTCTTTATCCCGCAGAGTTCGCTTGGGTAACTTTGACCACAAATGATACGTACTCTCTGGGAGCCTTGGTGTTGGCGCATTCATTGAAGCGTGCCGGTACCGCACACCAATTGGCTGTGCTGGTGACGCCCACCGTATCGGAGGCGATGCGCAACAGACTGAAGGACGTGTACAATGTTGTACAAGAGGTGAATGTGCTTGACTCACAGGATGCCGCTAATTTGGCGCTGCTCAAACGTCCTGAACTGGGCGTCACATTCACAAAGCTCCACTGCTGGCGTCTCGTGCAGTTCGAGAAGTGCGTCTTCCTCGACGCAGATACACTGGTAACTAAATTATTATTAAATGGAAATAAGGGATTCCTATCTGTACTCTGTACCTTTTTTTTTAGGTTCTGAAAAACTGCGATGAGCTGTTTGAGCGTGAGGAATTATCAGCTGCTCCCGATGTCAGCTGGCCAGATTGCTTCAACTCGGGCGTCTTTGTTTTCACACCCAATGTGGAGACCTTCAACAAGATTACAGAATATGCCGTTGAGCATGGCAGCTTCGATGGCGGTGACCAGGGTCTGCTGAATCAATACTTTGGCGATTGGTCGACTGCAGATATTAAGAAGCATTTGCCTTTTGTCTACAATGTGACTGCCTATGCTTCCTACTGTTACTTGCCCGCATTCAAACAGTAAGTAATAACTTTAAGTGTTGCGTATTGGGGGGAAAAGAGAAAGCTCCAACGAGATTGTTCTTGAAATATTTGAAAAATAAATTCTCCTTAGATAGATTTCAGAGTTGATTTAAGTGAAGAAACAGATAAAGTCCTCAAAGGAGATTTTTTCTATAAGCAGATTTCTGTGTTTGCTTTAAAAAAGATTGCAGGGTTATAATAAGGGATAACAGGAAAATCCTTAGATTCCTATAAAGAAAATTTTAAAGAAATAAATAAAACAGATCTTAGTAGAAGTCGTTCAAAAAAGATTTCTTTGAGGGGAGATTGTTAGCCTAAAATAATGATAGATTTCCACTTTACACTCAAAAAAACTTCGGAGACAATCCTGTATACTTTTTATAACAATAAACATACTAATATTTACTTTAATTTTTCCATTCCATTTAGGTTCAGAGATAAAATCAAGATTTTGCATTTCGCTGGCAAACTGAAACCCTGGTTAATACAGTTCAATTCGGAAACAAGGACCGCTGCCACGCCCAACGATTACGCCCATGCCCATGACCTCATCCAGCACTGGTGGACCATCTTCTGTGATAATGTGCATGAGTCTCTCAGCGACACTATGGTAAGTGAACCTTTGAATGATGCTTTGTAGCTCACCAACAATTTTCCGTTATTTAATTTGTTCTATATACTACTCTATATATTTTTGAGAGTTTCGTTTCGTTTTCTGACTCGTCCAAAACCAAACAACTAAAACACTTAACCAAAAAACCTGTCGTTCTAACCTTTAATTTGCTGCTCTGCAATTGCTATTGGTAACGTAAAGCATAAAACGCCGGATAATACCGTTATTGCTAGTGATAAAAATACCGATAAAAGCGTTCGAAGCGAGGTAAGCTGATCCATAGCCAGCGCACACATATATAGAACGCACACCCCACTGTATTTACGAGGCGAAGGTCACTTTAAATATATATATGTATATATATATTCATCCAACAATGATTATTCGCACATTGTATAAAGTATACATTAAACAATATTTGTCCGAAATATTATTTATTTTCACTCACAAAATGTAAATAGCAAAACACAAAACGTTGCATCAATTTATTTAGCGCTTTCAATGACCTCGTTAATCGTTTATTTTCTTCTTCTAAAAACACTTTTGTTTTCTTTTCGAGCAAATTTTGTAGTTGAGTTTTTATTTTAAAGTATACATCGACGCTGCTCAAACGAGAGCCACGCCCCCAAATAGCCTCCCATTTCTAATGCCTTCTCTTTCGCTTCCCCAGACAGACATTTCACTAAGTGTGGATTATTTATTTTGTATTTGTATTCCTTCTATATTTTTGTTCTTTTAAGCACGTTTTTTTATATATATGCCTTTGTCTATTGATGTATGTGTGTCTTGTGTCTGTGTGTGTGTGTGTGTGCATTTGTCTGTTTTTTATTTTTGTGTTTTCTCAAATCTGCATCGATTTGGCCAAGTGCCAACGGAATGTTTAGTTAGCGACGTCAATAAATTGAAATGATCCAAATGGCATGCAATTTGGTAATGCCAATTGACTGAGGCGTCTCTTTTTTTTTTCAAAACAATTAATAAAAGGAACAAAAAGAAATGCTATATTATATTACTAATTAGAAAGTATTTTTTTGATAGCTCATACATGAGTTTTCCAATAATAAAAGTGCTCAAATTTATTATATGTTAAACCTTTTTCAATTAACTGTAGTCCACAGGTCTTTTGGCCAGCACTGTTGTTTTAGAGTGACCATACTACCTACAAGAATTGAGGTTCCTTTTTAAAGAATTCTTCTTCACTTAGGGAATTTGATTTGGTCCTTCAACTTGTACCTTTTGTTGTACCTTTTTGAATCTAAAATATGATGAAACATAAGAATATAAGTATTTGGCTATGTTTCTCTACATTTTAAAGTTAAATGTTGTTGGTTCTAGTTCTTACATGTTCGTTGAGTTCAAACACCTTAATTCTCCTCATTTTGTAGTTTTTTTTTTTTAGTTTCTTTAATTTTATGCTTTTACTTTTAATTTGATTTTTTAATTCTTATCATGCGACTTTTTATTTGCTGGATAATTGAACAAAAAAAAATCTTTCGCAAACTATCGCTCAAAATCACCAAATCAGTATCTAAACTTAAACATAACGCAATCGGCGTTCAACACTGATTATTATAATAATGATACGGAAAGATATATAAATCAGCAACAACAAGAGCAACAACAAAATCAACCACAACAGCAATATGTGCCGCATGTTCGTGAATATCGTGATCCTTGGGCAGATTACTATGAGCAAGTGAAGCGACAACTGAATGAACAAACTGAGCCAGAAATCATATCTGAAATCGTCAATGAATCTTCCCAAAATGAAAATACATTTGAGATTTCAAATGAAACGCAAGTGCATAATACTCAGAGGAGAAGATGGAGCGACAGTGATGCATACAGACCCACATCGCCATTGCCATCCGAACAAGATTCACATCAACAACCCGAACAAGCACTGCCACAACCACAAACAGCACAAAATCCATCCACTACAGCCAATGAAGTCTCCAAAGTCATAGATGTAAATAGCAATACATGCGAAACTGAACAATCATCCACCACAACCCACCTAGAACACCACCACCCCGATCAACACCACCCCGTGCATTGTCCAACGACACAAACCACCTCAGACCAACTAACTCAATATGAAGATGTTGCCGATGCTGCTGAGGTAAAGAAAAAATATACAAAAAAAATGCGGGCAAACCTCAACCACAAAACACAATACACAATCAAAAAAAAAAAAAACCCACGAAACAAACACTCCCTCACCTGGTCCAATATCCTGATTTAATGTCATGCTTATTGGTTTGGTTTCACTGCGTCATGTCTCTATCTTTCCCTTTCTCTCTCTTTCTCTCGTGCACAACGTCGCGTCTCTCGTCTCTCGTCCTTTGGTTTGTTGTCCTGCGTCTCTTGACTTCCGTTTGTTGTCCTACGTCTATCTGGTGTCTTGTTAAGTTTGGCATTGTGCAGCTGCCTCAGCTGTGGTGCTCTACTTTTTGTCCATTTGCATGCCCATTATCACATTGTTATCTTGTCCACTTTTGTGCTCATTATCATCATCATCATGTTGGCCTATTGCTTTGTGAGTTGTTGCTGCTGCTGCTGCTAATTTATTGATACTGCTCAAAGTTCGTTAGCTACACTCAACACCCTCTCTTAGAGCCAGGTGTTCGTTTTAACTCTTCGTGTTTGTATTTCTCATTGTGTCATTTGCTGCTCTTGGCAGCTGCAGTTGCATTTGCATCGTCATATCATTTATATTGTTGTTTATAACAAGCACATACACACACACACACACACGAGCAACACTTCATCTCCATAGTAATCTGCCAGATAAGGGTTTTTTTCAAACCTCTAAGAGGACATGCGGTAATATACTATGTCTGTCTGTTGCCAGCCAGCAGCCTGCAGCAACATCAAAGGCTTGCATTTGTGATTTACGATCTGTTTTGAAAAGCAATTTATTGTTTTGTTATATTAATCATACGCCATGTACCATAAAACATAACTAACACTTGAATGTTGTAAAAAAAAGGTATATAAAAATGTATAAATGAATACTTATTAACAGAAATTATTGTAACTAGCATGCACTTGTGTACTTAACTGTTAAACTCATAAGGTACATTTTTTATCAATGTTGTGTTAAGTCAACTTTAAATACATAACTTCTTATATAAATAAAGTCTTATATTGTGATTGAAAAACTTAACTACACATCGATAAAACAAGCCAACTTTAAATGTCAAATTATTTTAATGGCAGCACTTTGTTTATATGTAACCATTTTGTTTTGAAGCACTTTAGTAACACTTTCGTTGCATACTTTCAGGCGGGTCTTGCTGGCGCATTGGCACAGTTGCGCATTGGCGTACAGCGCACACCCGAACAGGAGCACTACGAGAACCTGATGCGTCGCCAGTGTTGGGAATCGGGACAAGTGGACTATTCGGGCGCTGATGCCTTCGACAACATCTGGAAGAAGATCACACAGACGCTGGAACAGAAGCCCGAAAAGGGGCCGGAAGCGGACCAAACTGGTAGTTCATAGATACAAAATATATATATAAAAAAAAACATATATAGTGAACACGAGAACAAATCGTTCAACGTTTTGTTGTGACCATTGACCAACACTTTCAACAGGCACAACTCACACACACACACAAACACACACCTGTGCCAAGCTATTGACTCTTTAAAAAAGTTCAAATATAAATTTAAGCTACGTGCTGTCAAGTGTCATATTTAATTGCTACACACTTATGCACTGACACACCCACTTTGATCCACACACACACACATACACCAATGCAGTGGCCTTGTTAGCATCAGTGGCTCATATCAAAAGTGAAGCAAAAAAAAAATACATATATTTTTATATAAACGCACAGAAATTTTAATTAAGTTTTCAAATTAAACTTTTTTTTACACTCATCGTTGCCCCCACTGCTGTACACATACATACGTGAGTGTATGTGTGTAAACGACACACTTGGCATTTAGCTTTCAATTTTATACACTTTCAACACACTCAGCTACACACACACACTCAGGTCCTTGGCACAGCACACTTGGCTTAGCCACAAAACTTTTGCACTTCATTGTATTTTAATTGAAAATTTTTATACTTTTTTGCTCTCTTGAGTCTCAACCGATTTGCGGCTTTTACTTTTACAGTCCATCTGCATAAGATCCCATCATCAACTATTTTATTTTTCTGTTTTTTCTATTCCTAAATGAAAAAATGTGTGTTTTAAGAATAACAATAAAAAAAAATAAACTTTACAACTAACTTGAAAACATTGCGTGCGTGTGTTTGTTTGTGTTAAATGTGTGTGTGTTTGAAACTTTGAACACAACGAACGGTGAATGTCAACAATATTGTTTTTTTTTTCACAGCTCAAAAAAAAACTCTTTCTTATCCCTTTATGTTGTAATTTATATTGAAATATTATCTGTAAAATATTTATTCAAGAACACAACACATAACAAAAACTCTTCGTTTATCCAAAAATTGTTTAAAATTTGCATTTTTATTCTAGTTGTAAGCTATCCGTTTCGTTGATCATTTAACAACCCTTTCTATTTAAATTGTAAGTTTGAACAGTTTTCAGTTGTTTATTCTTAAGTTTTGGAATAATAGCACAAAACCAATACACGTTCTTAGATAAGTTTTATTTCCGGGGGACACAACCAATCAGTTTAATTAGCTTCAATCATTTGCTATGTATCAATTTCAATCACCAATTTATGCTCAGACTAGGCTATAACATTTTTAAATAGCGTTAAGCATTATTATTATAGAATATCAAGTACACTTGAATGCTTCAGTCATCTTCAGTCACCATCAATTAGCTATTGACTTCCAAGGCTTGCCAGCTAAAAAACCAACTACCATTTTGCAGATAACGATAGCGATCCCGATAACGATAACACGCTAGGCTTTAACCAATTGCTTACTAAAACCGCTACTGAGCTTTTGCATCAAGCAAAACTGCAACCTACAAATGCCTCCGGTTCAAGCATCAGTTCAAGTTCAATTCTAGCCACTAACCAGGGATCAAGCGTGAGGGAGGTCAGCTCCTCAACAGCTGCAACTAACCAACTTCCAACTAACGCACAGAATGCCTCCGAGAGCAATGCAACCGCAAAAACCTCAACAAAACCACAACGTGTTCAGTCGTCAACGCAAACGCAATCAATGCCGACACAATCGACACAACCGCAACATATCCTGATGCAACAACAGCCGACTCCAGCGCCCACAAAGCCCAGCCGCCAGAGGTCGGCGCGTAAGTTTAAATAACAATTACTGCAGCTGCTCTTGCACTACAGCTGCCTGCCGCGGCTGTCAGCAAAGATGAGGCCATCCCTGCTCCGACTGACCCTGCAGATGGACAACGAACCCCAGCCGGAACCGATGCATGTTTAAGCCTAAGTATAAAAACAACATGCTTCAAGTAGTTTGTAAAAAGAATTAACTAAAACGCGCATTAGATAAAACTAATTTGCTATATCTTAGCTTAGGAATTTTTCTAACATAAAATATAATCACACACACACACACACACAGAGAAAAGTTAACTCTTATTATAAACAAAACACACTCACACCTAAACCAAAATTCCATGTGCCACTTCTTTCCCTGAAGAGCTTCTAACCTCCGCCGACATTGAAGATGGCAAAGTTGAGTACGACAGGGCCACCGGTTCAAGCACCAAGTACAAGCTTATCGATGGTGGTTACGAGATGATCATCACGTCCCCCCAACCGAATGGTACGGTCAAGACCCAAGTGAAAACCTTCTGGGACCCCAAGCCTGTTAGCGAGGAAGACCAAGCCAAGGAGCTTGCAAACAAGAAGATCATCAAGCAGCGAATGGGCAAGGAAATTCGTATCGATTCTAAGACCACCATGCTGACCCGCGCCATCGAAGGTGGCTACGAGGAGGTGTACACCACCATCAATGACGACGGTACACGCAGCATGCGCACCAAGACCTTCTTCGATTCGGTGCCAACGGAAATCAATGAGAACACCACCACCAAGGTTAACAAGAACAAGAAGAATTTGTTGCGTAAGTCATCGGTGGACTCTACCGACTCCACAGAATCATCCTCCCGTCGCATCGTTCAGAAGATGCAAAAGAATGTCACCCAGAGCTCAAACGATTCGCAGTCCAACTATCAAGAAAATACTACCGTCGAGGAGACCCGCAGCGTTAGCCAAAACATTGAGATCACCGAGAACAACCGTACGGTGCGCAAGAACTCTCTGCAGGAGCAGAGCCTCAAGGCCATCACTCAGAGCACCAGTGATGGTGGCAAGAAGAAGAAGAAGCCAAAGTCATCGGCACCACCACCACCAGCAGACTTTGTCCAGAACAATACCACTACCGTGGCCTCGAAGCGTGTGCCTGGCGGTGTTGAGTACGTCTACTCCACGGAGTTGGAATCGGGCAAGACGATTACCACTTCGAAAACCGTCTACGAGGAGGAGGAAGTTGAGCTCACCGAGGAGGAGATTAAGCAGTATAAGAAGACCCTGAAGGAAGCTGAGAAGCACAAGAACGTTACCAGCACCAAAAAGCTCAGGTCCGAGTCGGGTACCAAGAAAATCGTACCATCCGAAAATCCTGGTGATGTCACAACCGTTGAAACCATCAAGATTGAAGGTGGCACCGAATACCACTACACCACTGTGACCTCCGAGGGTATTGTGAAGAAGGCAGTAAAGACTGTTTTCGATCCGGTCCCCAGCTCGAAGTCGAATCCCGATGATACCGACGAAGAAGAGATCGTTGAGGAATACGAGGAGGAGATTATCGAGCCTGGAGATAAGATTGTCAAGACCATTGAGACTGTCAAGCAGTTGCCACACAAGTTCCAAGGTAAACATTAACATGAAATCTACATTATCTTTCATTACTTTATTACAAAATAATTCCTTTCGAACAGAGGAAGTCACCATCACCCATGAGAAGAAGGAAAAGAAGGTAAAGAAGACCATGGTCATAAGCCAGTAGAGAGCGCACGGCACAATCAATAAACACGAACACTTACACATACACAAACAATACTCCCACACACACGCTAGCTTTTGTATTTGGATTAGAAGATTTGGATATCATGAGTACCCCTAATACTATGTATTTCAGCGCCCAGTTCAAATAGCTGTCGCTGGTCTTTGTACGCTTTTCGTAAGTTTTGTTCTTAATTATTTTGGCAGCTATTTATTGCCCTGAAACAAATTGAAAAAATCATTTGTTAAATGTTTACACAACACTAAAAATTGTATTACAAATTCAATATCAATAAACCCGTTTTGAGTTACACACAAATTTTTGGGAAATTTATTTCTAATAACGTTTAGACTTTGGCTTAGACTTGACTTTTTTCGTAGATTTTAAACTACGACAAAGAACTAAAAGTCCAATAACTGCTAAAATTACAACAGCTAAGGCAATGCCAATGATATCAAGGAGGTAAAACTGGTAAAAAGACATGTTAACAGCTTCTGATACCATATGAGGTGCTCCGCGATGTTCAATCACATAATTGATCCAGAACATGGCAGTGTCCATCGCACTTAGAGGAGGATCCCGGAAGACGCGAGAGGCACGCTTCATATTATCCATGTACATTGGATTTTCCAGCAGTTCGGTAAGTGAATACCGGAGCTCCTGCTCGGTAACAGTGCGATAATCCACAGAAAGGGCGTAGCCAGCAGCCATGGCTTTGTTAATATTAAGGTACTGATCAGCATAGACTGGCATGCCAAGTACAGGAACGCCACGATACACAGCTTCCTGAGTACCGAAAAGTCCACCATGAGAAATGAAGACTTTAAAATTAGGGTGAGCCAGAATATCGCTTTGGGGCATCCACTCTTGGACCATTACATTTTCTGGCATATTTGCAAACTTATCACTTTCGAATTTCCACAGGATTCGCTGTTTCATGCTTCTAAATACATTGAAGAATATTTTTAGTTTCTCTATCGGGAAATCAGCGCTGCGAACTTGTGAACCTATTAAGGAATAAGTTAACCAAGACTTCAGTATTAATATCAACAGTTTAATCTTACCCAGACTAAAGTAGATGGCGCCGTGCTTGGCATCATCCAAGAACTTTTGCATTTTGATCGGCAATGGCTGTGGCGGCTTTATATGAAGTCCACCCACTTGAATCATGTTGAAGGATAAGGGCCTAGGAGCCTCCAGAGGCATATACGTATTTAGCAATATAATAGATATGTTGCGCTCCATTTCCCTGATACTTGGCAGCTTGTCAAAATGCTTGGAGAAGTGTCTCTGAAGTATCTCATCCTGTGCAGGATAGTACCTGAATGTGCGAATTAGCTCTTCAGCCAGAGAGCAGTAAACATTGTCAATACGTTCCATCAGCGACATACGATCTGTGTAGGGTTTCCAGCCGTGCGCCACATAGGACCAGGGTGTTATAGTGCCCACCAGGGAACTCATATAGTTGGCAAAAGTGAATGTGAATATGTTTACCACGGGTATTTGATACAAATGACCCAGAAAGAGGGCGCCTTCGTTATAGAACTGCTCGACCAACAGTAAATCATATTTGTCGACCTTATCCTTGGCATGAATAAGCTTCAATATTTCCGGCTGCTCGAAAGCAAAGTCTGTGCTGCCCAACCCCAAGGCATGGTACATTTTGATGGTTGTCACGGTAGAAACATCTGTCAGGTCCATCAATGATTTCACATTCGCTGTTTCCAGAACTGCGTTATAAATTATATAAATTAGTGAAGACGTTAGGTTATTTTGGTACCAACCTACGGGCCAGAAGTCGAATTTGGGAATAAGAATCTCAGTATAATTTGTTCCCAAGTTCTCCTTGGCTAATGAGAATGGTGATTGTGTTAAGTTAACTGATGTTCTAGCAAGATAAGGTGGTACTTACTTTTCAGTACATTACGGATCAGAAGAAGCATGGTGTCTTATAAATTTTTAAATGGATGGTCTTAGAGGTTGAAGAGAGAACGGCTTACACTTATATAAGCTGCAAACATTTATTCAAACTAATTAAAATTAATTTATCACACTTCTGTTAATCAATTAAAGATAATGTAACTGTACATTTTTATTGAACACGTTTCTAATGACGTTTAGACTTTGGCTTTAGCTTCTTGACAGAGGTAAGTTTCCGACAAATGAGTACCAATCCCAAAATAGGCAAAATGACAATGGCCAAGACAATTCCAATGATATCTAGGAGATAAAACTTGTACCAAGGCATTCTAACACCTTCAGAAATCATATGTGGTGCTCCACGATGTTCAATCACATAATTAATCCAGAACATAGCCGTATCCATCGCACTCAAGGGTCGATCACGGAAGACGCGAGAGAAACGTGTCATTTTCTCCATGTACTTAGGATTCTCCAGAAGTTCAGTGAGGGAATACCGGAGCTCCTCCTCGGTAACAGTGCGATAGTCGACGCCCAGAGCATAACCAGCAAGCTTGCCTTTTCTTATGTTTAGATTTTGATCCGCGTAGATAGGCATTCCAAGAACGGGAACACCGTGATAAACTGCTTCTTGAGTACCGAACAGACCACCATGGGAGATGAAAACCTTTACATTTGGATGAGCCAGAATATCGTTTTGGGGCATCCATTTCTGAACCATCACATTATCTGGCATGTTTGGCAACTTATCATCCTCGAACTTCCACAAGACTCGCTGCTTCATGCTTCTGAAAACATCAAGGAATATCTTTAACTTCTGAGGGGGCAAGTCAGCACTGCGCGCCTGTGAACCTGTTGAGGAACTGGAAAGTTACACTTGTATAAGAAAGCTATTTAAGAACCTTACCCAAACTGAAGTAGATGGCTCCATGCTTAGCATCGTCCAAGAACTTTTGTATATGTGCAGGCAATGGTTGCACCGGCTGAATGTGAAGTCCACCCACTGGAACCATGTTAAAGGAAACGGGTCTTGGAGCCTCCAGGGGCATATAGCTATTAAGCAGGAGAGCAGATACATTGCTCTCCAGCTGCTTAATGGTTGGCAAATCTGTAAACTGCTTGGAGAAGTGTCTCTGGAGTATCTCATTCTGTCCCGGGTAATACCAGAATTGTCGCATCAAATCCTCAACCAAACAGATGTATACATTGTCAATGCGCTCCATGAGCGTCATATGATCAGAGTAAGGTTTCCAGCCGTGTGGAACATAAGACCAGGGCGTGACAAGGCCCACCATTTGACCCAAGTAGTTGGCAAAGCCAAAGGTAGAAACGGTAATGATTGGTATTTGATACAGATGTCCCAGAAAGAGGGCTCCTTCATTGAAGAACTGCTCTGCCAGTAGTAAATCATATTTTCCAACCTTGTCCTTGACATTGATAAGATCCAGCACCTCCTTCTGTTCGAATGCAAAGTTTGTGCTCTCCAAACCCATTGCATAAGCCATCTTTATGAAGGTGGCCGTGGGAAGATCCGTCATTTCCAGTGCTGACTTAGCATTGGTCATTTTAAGAACTGTTAATTGTAACTCATAAGTACTTATTCAAGGGTTCAGGTTGCTGTTGTACTTACTTGGTTCCCAAATATTGTATTGTGGAATCAAAACCTCCGTATAATTTGATCCCAAGTTTTCCTTGGTCAAAGAGAATGGTGTGACGAAGGTCACCTTGTGGCCATGCTTCACGAGTTCTCTAATGATGGCATTTGTCATCATAAAATGGCTTTTTCCAGGGAAGAAGAATGAAGCTAGAATACGGTATCCATCTCCAAAGTCCACATTCTGTAATGCTACTAGGCCCAACAGAAGAAACTTCAATGCACTCAGCGTTTTCTGTAGGTCAAGTTGATAAGAAACATTTGTTACTTGCAAATACAATATAAAATCTTATCTTTATAGGAAATTTATTGGACGCCGCTTGTAGCCACCTGTTTGTATACTTTGTGTTGAATGAATTATCTATCTCATCTATCTCATAGATTGCGTGCCGTTTGAAACGATTCGTATAATCGCTTACGTGTTTTCAATCATTAGCTTAATTTTTAATTATTAAATTACAGCGTGTTTTGTAAAAAATTATAAAATATATGTCTAGATGGTGACATAAAGGTATACAACCACATAAATATATATTTCTATTCACTTAACTTTTCTTAACCAAGTAGCAAACATTTGCTCGTAATAGAAAGGGAAGAGGCGAAATATTGAAGAAACCGTTTGCGTCATTACAATGAGAAAAAGATGAGCGAAACAAACTATCAAAAATATTATAGATAAGCAAGATGACCCCTTGCTTATTTTATACGTAAGCAAATCTACAAAGGGTCATTAAGATGCCTTAATAATTTAGAAAATAACTTTCGTTTTTCATTACACAAAAGACTTTCTAATAAATATTAATGTTTAAACCATCAACTCTTTTAACTTATTTGATTTATTTGACTTTTTGTTATTGCGTTTGATTTATTAATGTACACACCATATTTAGATCACACACTTTTTTACGATCCTTACACAACCGATTCGCGTCGCACTTCACAGACCACTGAGAAGCTACCGGCATCGGCACAGCTATATATGCATGTTTGCTTGTAAAGACTGTTTACAACTTATCAGCAGAGCGTCTATTATGAAGATTGGAATGCGTGTTTTTTAATTTATTATGTCATATGCCCTGCGGATCTTAAAACGTCTGAGTCAGATGGTTTTATTGTTATAAACATGGGTATCAATTATGTGCGTGAATTAAAAACATATCATATGGGAGAATAATATTATAATACTAGTTCGAGCTTTCTTTTTGGAAAAGTATGTGACCCGAAATGATTGGCGACCACAGATCTCCTTTAAAACTTGTACTTTTAAGAAAATGTTTAACACAAACTTGAACATTAAACAGAACTGAAAATATAAATAAGTGTCTGACAAGAAAATATGTTGCTTCAATTTTATAAAAGAAAAACAAATAAAATGGTGTGGTAATTTATGAATACATTTATTTAAACTATTAACTTAATAGCACAATTTTGGTTACAACCATTTTTTGGGAACTGTTCTAATGACGTTTAGATTTCGGCTTGGACTTCTTAGCCGATTTAAACTTACGACAAATGAGTATCAGTCCAAAAAGTGGAAGAAAAACAATGGCTGTGGCAATACCAAGGATATCCAGGAGATAAAACTTGTACCAAGGCATTCTAACACCTTCAGAAATCATATGAGGTGCTCCACGATGTTCAATCACATAATTGATCCAGAACATAGCCGTGTCCATCGCACTTAGAGGACGATCCCGGAAAACCCGAGAGAAGCGTTTCATAGTATCCCTGTACTTTGGATTCTCCAGCAGCTCGCTAAGGGAATACCGGAGCTCCTCCTCGCTAACTGTGCGGTGATCCACAGCTAGAGCATAACCAGCAAGCTTGCCCTTTTTAATGTAAAGAAACTGATCGGCGAAGAGAGGCATTCCAAGAACTGGAACACCGTGATAAACTGCTTCTTGAGTACCGAACAGACCTCCATGGGAGATGAAAACCTTTACATTTGGATGAGCCAGAATATCGTTTTGGGGCATCCATTTCTGAACCATCACATTATCTGGCATGTTTGGCAACTTATCATCCTCGAACTTCCACAAGACTCGCTGCTTCATGCCTCTGAAAACATCAAGGAATATCTTCAACTTCTGAGGGGGCAAGTCAGCACTGCGCGCCTGTGAACCTGTTGAGGAACTTGTCAGCTACACTTGTATAAGGAAGCTATTAAAGAACCCTACCCAAACTGAAGTAGATGGCTCCATGCTTAGCATCATCCAAGAACTTTTGAATATTGTCGGGCAATTTTTGCACCGGCTGAATGTGAAGTCCACCCACTGCAAACATATTGAATGCAACAGGTCTTGGACTCTCCAGGGGCATATATGTATTCAACAAGAGTGCAGATATATTACTTTCCAGTTGTTTAATGGTTGGCAAATTCTTAAACTGCTTTGAGAAGTGTCGCTGAAGTATCTCATTCTGTCCCGGGTAATACCAAAATCGACGCATTACTTCCTCTATTAACGATATATAGACATTGTCAATACGTTCCATGAGCGTCATACGATCAGAGTAAGGTTTCCATCCGTGTGGAACATAGGACCAGGGCGTGATGAGGCCAACCAGTGAACTAAGATAGTTGGCAGTGCCGAAAGTAGTAACGGTAATGATTGGTATTTCATACAGATGTCCCAGAAAAAGGGCACCTTCGTGGAAGAACTGCTCTGCCAGTAGTAAATCATATTTTCCAACCTTGTCCTTGGCATTGATAAGATCCAGCACTTCCTTCTGTTCGAATGCAAAGTTTGTGCTCTCCAAACCCATTACATAAGCCATCTTTATGAAGGTGGCCGTGGGAAGATCCGTCATTTCCAGTGCTGACTTGGCATTGGTCATTTTAAGAACTGTTAATTGTTGCTCATAAGTACTTGTTTGAGGGTTCGGGTTGCTGTTGTACTTACTTGGTTCCCAAATATTGTATTGTGGAATCAAAACCTCCGTATAATTCGTTCCCAAGTTTTCCTTGGCCAAAGAGAATGGTGTGACGAAAGTCACCTCGTGGCCACGCTTCACCAGTTCTCTAATGATGGCATTTGTTATCATAAAGTGACTCTTAGCAGGAAAGAAAAATGGAGCTAGAATACGGTATCCATCTCCGATCTCCACATGCTGTAATGCTACTATGCCCAATAGAAGAAACTTCAATGCACTCAGTGGTTGCTGTAGGTCAAGTTGATAAGAAAATGAATAACGATATTATTAGTTAATGCCACAAGGAACCTATTAAACCTCTTATCTTTAAAGAAACTTCTGTTCCGTGCGGTTTAAAAGGCAACAATAATAAAAGTGGTACTTCATTGTCGTTAACAAACCGAAGTCTTATATCTCCCACTTATTGTACACCTCTTACGTCTCCGTGCACTGCCAAATTAGAATCTAGCTCAAAGAAGCTAAACTGCACAGACGGAATTATTAAAGTATGCACAAACACTTTGATATTTATGTAAAGTTTTGCAACATTTGTCAACAAGCGAGTATAGTAAGCACTGCATTGAGTTTTGAAAACATTTGACGATTCATTAATTTACACACCATATTGAGATCACACACTTAGTTAACGGTTTTTGAGCAACTGCTTCGCGTCGCGATTATAAAACAACTGAGACACTACCGCCATTGGCACTACTATATATTTATTTGTGTAAAATGAACAGTTTGTAGAGAGCTTATCATCAATTTATTAAGTGTATATTTTTGTTAATATTATGTTTCATATGTGTGAAAATACCCTGTAGCTATCGCATATTATGAATAATTACATCTTTCTTATTTCAACAGTTATTGAAATAATTTTTAAAGAATATATTGCCAAACTGGCAATATAACTTATTGCATTAATATTTTTATTTAAGACTATTGTTTTATAAGGTGATTACAATCATATGTCAAAAAATTCCAGGATATTACAAAGCCGGGCAATCTCCAACTAAATCTATTAAGTATTTAATAGAAATAAGCAACACAATTTACTACAGCTACAAATTGCATACGGTATTAAGTGAAGAAGTATAAAACACATTATTTGTTTACTTTTGTTTCGTTTGGATTGATGACACTTCAGTTTTGCAAATATGCGTCTTGTAATATAATCGTCGCTGTATTGAAAATGCACTCAAACAAAACGATTGACGCGCAAATGTTATCATTTGTAACAAAAAAATAGCTAGAAAAATGATATTAATAAAGATTTTTATTCCACAGACGATGCGATAATGTATATACACACTGGCAATAACAATTAGTTGTCTTGGCGTTTATTGCATTTTGATTTTTCTGTGCTGTTTGCCGCTGCCTCTCAACAAGCGAACGACCAGCAGCAGCAGCACAAGGACACATGTCAAGGCAATAAATGTCACAAAGGCAATCACATCGAGCAAATAAAATTGATACCACTTGAGGTCGAGTCCCGCCGAACGCATATGTGCTGCACCCTTGTGTCTTATCACATACTCAATCCAGTAGACGGCACTCTTGCGTGCCTCCATCGGACGATCGCGAAAGATGCGTGACACGCGTTGCACCTGCTCCTGATAGCTGGCATTGTGAATAAGCTGCAGCAAAGAGTGGCGTAGAATCACTTCCGTAATTGATTGAAAGTGCAAACTGATTCCGTAGCCACCCAGCACAGCTTTGTTCATGTTGAGATGCTGCATAAGAGAAGGATGATTTGAATAAAGTTTATTGATAATGGGTTTCAAGTTATCTTACCTGATCACAGTAAAATGGTATGCCCAGCATGGGCACCGCATAATGAACACCCTCTTGAGTGCCAAATAAGCCACCATGTGTAATGAACACTTTGACATTGGGATGTGCCAATATGTCTGCTTGTGGCAACCAGTTGCGTACCATCACATTTTCCGGCAGCTGACCAATCGAATCATCCTCAAATTTCCAAAGCACCCTCTGCTTCAGTGAACCAAAGACCTGCAGAAAGAGTCGTAACATATCCGCTGGCATTTCCTTGCTCTGCACATTGCTGCCTGAAACGAGGGAGAAAAAGTTAAGCTGGGTTCTTGACAGAACTTTTATCCATACCATGAGTACTTACCCAGGCTAAAGAAGATGGCGCCATCTGTTGCCGCATCGAGAAAGCTTTGCAAATCTGTGGGCAATCGCTTGGGCGGATTTATATGCATGCCACCCACTGGCACCATTGCATCCACAGTGGGACGTGACGTTGTAAGCGGTGCGTGACTGTTTAGCAGCATAAGCGAGATATGTGTCTCCATCTGCCTGACCTTGGGCACTTGAGCTGCAACCGATTGCAAAACATAATACACAGAATTTAGTTTGAGACATGTTGCTGCAATTCACCCAAAACATTTCCGAAATGCTGCTGCGTTAGGTTATCCATTTTGGGAAAGTAATTGTACAGGCGATCCAAATCTTCGTACAGAGAAGCATAGGTATTTCCTACACGCTCAAAGAAGGACATGCGATCGGTGTAGGGCATAAAGCCGTGTGGCACAAAAGACCAAGGTGTTATCAGGCCCATCATTTGACTCATGTGATTCTCATAGCCCAAAGTGCTTGTGGTTACAATGGGAATGTTAAATTTGTAAGCCAGTGCGAGAAAAGCTTCCTGATAGAACTGCTCGGCAAGCAGCAGATCAAAAACTCCCTCAGTCTGAGTGGCATGAATCAATGCCTGAACCTTTGGCTGTAGCAAAGCATGCTCTGTAGTCTTTAATCCAATAATCTCGAGCATTTTGAGGAAATCATAGTTCGTCATGCGCGTCAAATCAAACAGATGCTGCACGCCAAAGTTAAGCTTCACTGTGGATACATCATATCAGTTGTTGAATAACCTAAAGGCCCTAGCGCTTACCATCATGCCAGAAATCATAGACAGGTTCTATCAACAATTCGGTGTAGTTGCTGCCTAAGTTTTGGGCTTCCAATGAAAAGGCTGCTATCATTGTGACTTGGTGTCCACTCTCGATGAGTTCTCTTATCAGCACCGTATGCATCATGTAATGACTCTTGCCTGCATGAAGTCTACGCTTAACATCCACACAAGTTAGCCCACTGTAAATCTTTCTTACCTGGAAACGCATACACAGCTAATATCTTAGCACCACCCACTGGTTGGGTTTGAGGCAAAACGCACAGCACAGAGCACAATAAAACAAATCTTAACGCTTGCAGTTTCATTGCTTTAATGCTTTGATAAATTTCAATGGTTTAACTCAGTGGCTTAATGAATTGGTATTTGAATTGCTTAGAATTAAGTTTCAAGCACGTTTCGCACTGTTAGATCAAATCAAATGAAGGTTCAAAACTAATTTATTACAGTAAACAAATGCAATACAACTTGAGTGCACTTGTCGTTGTCTTAACAGTTAACAGCAAACAAAGTAATTTGTACTAGAGCATGCTAACGACTAGATCTTTTTAACAATAGTGACTCAACAAAAAACCAGTTAACTGCAGATTTATTAGAACCTGCGTCTTCTTAACCAATATCTGATGTCAGATTAATGATATAAGACAGTTATATAATTTAAGCTGTGTCACGCATTGCAATGCGAATACCTGTTTCTAGAGCTTTGTTAAAACTTGCAAATATTTAAAATACGATAATTAGTTTGTGTTTTTTTTATTGCTAATATGGCTAATATTTAAAGACATCTCATACATATATAGCTTGAGTAATTTAATATTTTTTGTCTTAACGGAAAGCTGATATAACCATTCGCCACAGAGCATGAATCCAAAGTAAGCGAAATAAATTGCATACTTTCAGGCTGTGATAAGCGGGGTACATGGCATCTGTAAACAAAATGAGCATTGGTTTTCGAGCGTGCCTTTCGGGCTGTCAATAAAACTATGTTTCACTTAACATTAACTCAATTCAAGATAATTTTTTGCACTTCCTATTTGCCTTCGTCAGTCTGCTTACCGTCTTCATTAAAACACATTTAGTTAGCATTTCCGATGTAATTTATTGTGTGGTTTGATTTGTATATTTTGTTGATTATTTGTTAATGCTAGGAGTAGGTGGTAGGCAATTTACCAATTACATATGCATAGTTGTATAATAAGTAAGTATTATATATTTATATATAAACTAAATTTTATTGTATTACGAATTTAAATTTGATAACGAAGCAGATTTTTAGTCATACATAGGTAGTAAGTACTGTACATTACGCAATATTAACGATTATTAAATATTTAGTTTAAGTTCTTTTCTCGCTTTATACAATTACAAAAAATCACATGCGATTTGTATTCGAGTGTGTGTAAAATGTGTTTTTATGAAATTTTTTTCGTTTTAAATGTAGTATTTATAGCAACTCAAAGTGTTGCAGGCATTTAACAAGCTCGTCCTTACACCACACAGTGCATTCGTGTTTAATAAATTATTTTCAATTTGCAACATTTTTAAGTTATGCACAAAGCTGATGCAATTTGTGAAGAGGCTGTTGGATGGCCGGATAGGTAGGATTATGAAAAGTTTTTAGGTGGCGATGGGATGTGTATGTATTTTGTATTGCTTAAGTTATTAGTTTAGGCCTTAATCTAAGGATTGGTCTCGGGGGCTTAAGTGAAATCAAATTTATTGTTGTAGCAGCCTGCCAAAATGCCAGGACACTAGCTAATTGTGGCTAGTGTCCTTGTCTGGCATTTGTGATAAATAACTGTGCCACCGCCGCTGGCGTTTAAGCTAAATTTGGCAAATGTTGCACATTTCAAAATGGCTTGCCTCACGTGCAACGAACACTAACACACGTCTTGCCATATGGAACGCCATACAGCAAGTGTGTGTATATATTTTATTGAGTGCGCCTGGTTTCCTTCATTTGGCTTTTTCAAACAAACAAAAAAAGTAAACAGGAAAGAAAAACATGGTGATAAATAATGCCAGCTCATAACTAAAAGGCCCATTTGGTCATGCGGTCGCATTGCTGTTGCTGCTGGTGGCACGTGCTCTGAATCTGGCACAACTCAGATATACTTGGATATGTAACGCTTCTGCACAAGTCGCCCAGCCTTGCGCTTTAATATGGTAAAACGTATTAACTGCTAATCGCTAAAATGCGGTGACTGCGGCGGCACACGTGGAAAGAGCTTAAATGTAGTAGAAGACAGGACTGATTAGCTAACAACTCTAACATATGGCAACACTGGTCACTTACCCCAAGCAAATTGCGTGGCACGTAGCCCTCCTGGCCGTTGGCATTTCGTGCCCACCACCATTCGTTCTCAGAGTCATCGCCCTTACGCAACACGATCAGCGGCTCATTCACATGGAAACTCAGCTCGTCGCTGTTTTGAGCCTCGTAGGAAAATACGGCGTAGACATCACCATTGTGTAGTATGCCAAGCTTTTCTTGTATGCCTGCAAATAAAAGGTAGACGTAAATTAATCGAGTTGGAACTCAAACCTTGGGTAGAGTACTTACTGTACAGGTACTCGGAGCAGCCGTCGAAACCCTCCTCATCTTCTTCGCACTTTTCCGCTGGCGTCTCATGATCGGACAGCGTTGAGGCAAACAAACATGCTCCACTCTCCACAAGAAACTTGACCATATTTAGGTTATTACAGCTGGCGGCACAATGCAACGGAGTCCAACCATCCGAATCCTGAGCATTCACATCGCAACCAAACTGTACAAGGAATCTGCAAGGAATATAAATCAATATTTGAATGATTTCGTTGATTTGTGCAATTTAAGGTTAAACTCACTTGACTATGTCAAAATGTCCAGCACAGATGGCATTATGTAGAGCTGTAATTCCCTCATCATTGGCAGCACTGGGATTGGCCACCTGCATTGCAGTCTTCTTCACCAGCTCCAGTTCACCTTCCAAGCTGGCATCTAGTAGCAATGCCAAAGGGTCAAAGCTCACACGTCTACCTAATTTCGGTTTGCTTGCAGTTCGTTCCTTAAGATTGCTACTGTTGCTGTTGTTGTTGTTGTTGGTTTCTGTTTGACTGCTCATGCGATCTGGTTCATCCACACTAGAGCCACTCTGCGAGTTGCTATTGGGCGAGTGCTGCGGTGAATCATGCCTCACCTCTGGTTGTTGCCTTGGTGCTTCGGGCTTGCGTGGCAACAGCTGTTGCTGTTGTTGCTGCTGCTGTTGTTGCTGCAGCTGCTGTGTCTGTGGACCCGGCTTGGAGTTAGAGATACTTGGGGTAGCCTTTAAACGTGGCGGCTGCTCAAAGATGGGCTGTTTGCGTATGGTCAGTGGCTTGGCCTTAATTGGCAAGTTATCGTTGATGTTTAGCGATTGTAGACCAAATGTTGCTGTTGTTGAAGTTGCAACTGTTGTCGATACAGCTGCACCGGCTGATAGTGTTGTTGCTGATGTTGTGCCACTGTTGCTGCTGCTGCTGTGGTCACTCTCTGTGGGCGACATTTTGCTGGGCTTGGGTGGCAAGGCAGGTCGCGGATCAGCTGCTGTAACCACGTTGGGCGCCACACGATTTACTTTTGGGCTGTATGTTATCATTTTGGGTATGCTGCTGTTGTTGTTGTTGCTGTTGTTGTTGCTGCTGTTATTCATTGAAGTGGGTGCCACACTGCTTATGGGCTTGCGTGGTGGCACAGTCACTTGTTGCTTGCTAGCTGCCAGATTCGAGACAGCCATGGCCACAGATTTGCTAACTGCCCCCAGAGGCATGCTGTGCACGGTTAGTTGCTGTTGTGTATTGCGCTCGGAGAGCGTCTCGCTTGTCACAGCAATCTCATTCTTCTTGGCCTGCTCCTGGGTATCCTTGACGACCTGCTGGTTAAGCTTGTTGATGAGCGCTGAGGCGGAGTTGCTGCTGCTGCTGCCGCTGCTGATGGATATGCTTTTGGGTATTTTACTTACAGCTGTTGCTGGCGTTGTGCTTGTCGCGGATGTTGCTGCTGTAGTTGCAGCTGTCGTCTCGGCAACACTTGCTGCTGCTGCTGCTGCCGCTGCCGCCGCCGCTGCCGCAGCTGCCTCTCTGTCTCGCTTTTTGGGTCCCACTTCCGCATAAATATGTGTAGTGCTATCCATGGCCTCGGTTTGCGCCTGTTTACGCAACTGTTCCGCATCCGATTTGGATTTGGAGACAGGTGCTGCCACTGCCGCAACAGCTGCAGCAGCCGATAGCAGCTTCTTGGCCAACTTGGACTCATCGCTCTCGCTGCTACTTCCGGGCGCTGCATTACTTCCAGCGGGATAATAACTCTGTCCCGGTGCCAGCTTGACGTGACTGCTATGATTCAGATCCTGAATGAGCTGATTCTGTTGATTGGTGTTGGCCGTTGCTGCTGCATGCTTTAGCATATTGCCGGCACTTAAGTAGCTGGCCGTCGATGTAATCGTTGACTTTTGTGGCGTGTGTATGAAAGGTTCTACGGCGGCAACGTTGACACCGCTGCTGCCACGCACAATCGAACGTTCGGCGGCGCGACCTGCTGCAGCAGCAGCGGCCGCTGCTGCCAGCTGATTGACCTGCTTCTGCAATAGTTGCTGCTTTAAGGCAGCGACACCACTATGCTTAGACAGGTTAGAGGCAGGCGGCGGGGGCTTACGTTGTTGTTGTTGCTGCTGTTGGGCCGCAGCAGCAGCAGCTGTTGCTGCCAGCAACTGTGCAGATTGTACATGCAACTGTTGTTGCTGTGCAGCTGATTGCTGTTGTTGTTGTTGCTGCTGCTTATGCTGCTGTTGCTGTTGTTGCAGTTGCTGTTGTTGTTGCTGTTGCTGCAACTGCTGTTGTAGTTGCTGTTGTAGTTGCTGTTGCTGTTGTTGTTGTTGCTGTTGTTGCTGCTGCTGTTGGTGGTGTGTGTTGGCCTGCTTCTTGCGCTGCAGACGTGTCTGTAGTTCATAGATGCGTTGATCCACCGAACGCAGCTCCGCTTGACGCTGTTGCAGTGCCTCGCGCTGCATGTGCAAACGTGCATCCTGCTGCAGGGATAACTGATTGCGATACTATTAAAGGGTAGAAGACAGAGAGTTAATGGAAATGCCAAAAGTGCTTAGTTACACTGAGCAAACAAAATAAATAGCTCGTACGTTGAAGGAAATATTTTATAACGTTTATCCCCAAACAATTTAACGTTCTTCGTTTAAGTAACTAATTTCCAGTATATAAGTGGTTATGTGTTAACTTGAAATGAGTTTTTCTGCCAGTGTATAGTATTCTATATGCATACTGCTTACCATCAATTCACGACGCAGCTTCTCCAGCTCCCGTGATGCCTGTGGCGGCAGCGCTTGAGCAGCGCCCGTTTGTCCTGTTGCGGCTAATAGATTGACCGGACATCGTCTGTCGCGGCGCAATTCCTCCAGTTGACGGGTAAGTGCCTCCACTTTTGCAACGGCCAGACTAAGCTCCTTCTCCTTCTCGCTAAAGAGCGCACGAATTGAGTCCAAGTCATTGCCTAAGCACAAAAAGATAAACGGATTAGCTGCCATAATTCAAGGATACGCGAAAAACCTTCACTGTCCCCAACCTCGCTCACCGCCGACTTCTAATAAGTTTAGCGCACTTGGCTGCTAATTGAAGATTTTTAGACACAGATCTTATTAAAGAGTCGCAGCTTATATACACTTATTAGTTGTAGGAAACCATAAGCGGAAGAAGCAAATTTTTTTTTCCTTAGACAAATGGATTAAGTTTTGAGTCTGTAGAAAACTTGAATTAACTTCTATTCTGGCAAAATGGACAGTGACAAATGTTTAAAGCTTCATTTCTTTGACAATTTTTCTTTATAGCTGGCAGTCTAGTTAGACCATAAACGATAGTTAGTAGAACGGACGTCAATATTCTTATCGGTGATATATAATGTTCAAGCAACTTTCCAGCTGTTTGAAATATATTTCATATTAAACCCTTAAACACATTTATCCTTAAATTCGTTTAACAACACACACAAATAGCATAAATTTCTGTTGACTGCTCACACATGGCCGCATTGGCCATCTAAATGATTATCCTTTTGCGGCTGCTGTCAGGACTAATTATCACCCGACAAGGCGCAACTGAAACCTCATTAACATAGCATTCTAGACAGGCAATCGTTGTGGTATGTAACTGTGTGTGTCAGCATGTGTGTTGTCGCATGAATCGCCAATGCCAGCGCGAACAAGGACATCAGCAAGGATAACATCTTTGGCAGTCGAGACTCAAGGGCCGACAAACCATCCAACCACCCACAGGCAATCATAAAGGACAACAAAGTGCCACACACACACGCACACGACAACACACACATAAGTTAACGTCATTCACATCACGCACACACACACAAACATAAACACAGACACATACACAGAGGTAGCACCACTCAACACGATTTTAACACATGTTAATCCCGGAGTAAGCCCCTACACCTACTAAAATGCGCGCACGCTGTGCTGCATGCGGTGCTTAACTCAATTGGACTCATCTTCACTTTGTAGTTGGCCCGTGTGCACTTGATATCAAATCTGCCACGCTTCCACTCTTCTAAAAAAAAAAAAAAACAACAAACCCCATCTACCACTATTTCCGCACATACTTACTCAGTGTTACATTGTAGGTCTTCTGCAGATCCACTTGACCCCGCAGCGCTCGCAAGCGACGCAACTTGGACTCCTGCGCCTCCACGCGCTCCCTCAGTCGACGCAATCGTTCACCCTCTGCACTGGCCACCGCACTGCGCACCTCCTGCGATTTGAGGAAGCGCAAGCGTTGCTCCTTTGTGGCCAGCAGCTGGTGCTGGCTGTCGATTTGCTGCTGCTGTCGCAGTGCCATCGCCCTCAGTTCGGCTGACGTCAGCCTGCTGGGCACCTGCATGCATACACAGAGAAAAAAAAAAACAGAATGAAGGATGTTAGCGTGTTAGTGTAAGTGGGTAGGATTAGTGAATTATACCATATACATATATGTATAAATAAATATATATGCTCATAGTCTAAAGTAGGGTATAAGTGTTAATGTGTGTGTTTTTATGCGTCCGTGTGTGTGTGTGTGTGTGTGTACAGATCGTTAGAGATTCAGTTGTGAGATAAGCTGCTCCAAGGTGTCATAGGTGTTGTTGTCTGTCGTTCCCTTAATCCCCAAACCGAGTCAATGGCGTCAAAGTGAAAATGAAATTTCCACAATTTATAACGTTATCTGCAATCGTTACTTTCAACGCAAACTTTACTCGACTCAAGTCAGCTTGTCAACATCTTTTTATGGTCCGGCTTCTGAGCCCAGCCCTGGACCTGGTCCTGGTCGTAATCGTTGTCACGGTCATGGCCCGTTGGACCTCGTTGTTGTTGCCATAAATCAAATTATGTTAATGTGTGTGTGTGTGTGTGAAAAATGAAAGCTAATTTGCTACCTTTTTACTTTTTGGGACTAGCAGAAATAACCGTAAAATAAAATGAAAATATAGCTTAGACTTAGAAAATAGACGTTCTCATGCATAGATTAAAGTTTTGCCCAAACGATGACATTTGCTGTCTTCTTAATCGTACACTGAACATAAAACAAGGAAGTATAAGAAAGGCTTAAAAAATTATTAACATTTCCATATAGACGGATTTGATTCTTATTTCCAACATACTTTAAAGCTAGTTAACTCGCCTTATACATTCTGACACAAGCTTAATCAAACTCAACAATTGAAAGGTTTCAGTAGGAAAAAGCAATATCAATAACTTGTGTTGCATTCCATTCTCTCTGTGTAATTGATGGTCTACTGATTTACTTACATTGAGCTTTGGTTCGGATGTCACTACCATTCGGTGGGGACTATGGGAGCCACCGCTGGCAATGCCACTGGAATTGCCATTGCCACCGTTGAATCTGCTGTTAAGCGGGGCTCTCGAGGCTGGCATCATTGAAGCGGGCGGCATTTTGGGCAGATTGCCCGATACGGGCCGGCACACGCAGGTTAGCATCGTCAATAAAGCTCAACTCTTTGCGATTATTATTGCTTTTCAGTTCTTTTATTATGTGGATTTTTATTATTTTCGTTACCGTCACCTTCGAAAAATTGTCGCACGTTTGGCTTTTTGTTCGGTTTTTGCTTTTTGCTTTTCACTTTTGCGTTTTTATTCCTTTTGATTCGAAGCCTTGATTTACTCAAAAATGCACTTGCTGCTGTAATATTTACGTGTGTGGCATGCGGCACATGTCCTTCGTTCCGCGACTTTTCATTATTGCGACTATATATATTACTTTCTTTTTATATTCTACTGCTGCAGCAGCTTGCAACACCAACAGCAGCAAAAGCAAATTTGTTTTTACTGTTGCAACGAAAATATATATAACGAACGTAGCCATGACTTGAAAAGCAGACTATAGAGCCAAACTCATACCAATATGTATCCCAATCTCATACTTTACACCATTACACACAATTGCAACATGCCCCCCCCCCACAGCCCCCTCGCAGCGAAATCGCCCGCAGTATGCGACCAGCTGCCTTCGCTGTGTACTCGTTAATGGATTTTCAATTCAGTTCCTGATTGAAAGCATACTCTTTGCACACACTGTATATACTGGTGTGCGTGTGTGTGTGTGTGTGTGTGTGTGTGTGTGTGTAATAGTTTGTCTGTAACAGTGTGCGTGTGCTGGTTTTGTAGTCGCAGTGTTTGTCATGCAAGTGTTGAGTTGTCATTGACAACGGGCAAGCGTCAACAGCCGTGACAACAGCAGGCGCACCACGGGATGGCAGTCAGCGCCCCTCACAGCACGACAACCATAACAATTAAGTCAACTCCATGCAAACTTGGTAGGCATGACTTTTAACACGCCCTGTCAATGGCAGCAACAACATTTGCCATTACTCAAAAGCAGTTTATACTTCTTTGTATCAATCCAACTGCTATTTTACTCGACTATAAACAGTGCAGAGAACTTTTCAGCTAGCAGCAATCATGACCAAGTGATACTTATTCAATCATCAAAAAGTTTGTTGCATACATTTAAAAGCTGTCAAAAACGATGTTTTATTCTATTTTTATTGCTCTTTCTTTTACTACTTCGATGTGACGTTAAGTCGTTACGTTTGGCTAAAAACAAATGTCAAAAAGCAGGGATTGAAACACTCTTAAAAGTCATCTCCCAAACTTAAGTCCATTTAAATTTTAAAACATAAAACAACACACAATACTCGCTGCTTCCTCTTTGTTTCCGCAGCATGCACAACTAGAAGTTACCCAGCAAATCATCAAACCCGCTTGCATTTGCTTAACAATTCCCCAAACACAACATTTGCACATCCTCATTCCCCATTCTATGCGACCTTCCTGTTTTCTTTCTTTCTGTAATTGCTTCTCAGTTCCTGTGCTATGCTAAGTTTATAGCCACGACTCAGTATATAGGGCATATCCATAGCACAATGGCCGTTAATGTTAACGGCACAATTGCGTGCACATAATTACTCGCACTTGCACAAAAACCATAAAAATAAGGTATAGACTCGGGCAGGTTGTGGGGTTTAATGCAAGTCAAATAGTCAAAAGCGACGCAACACACTAAAAACGTAGTGCCACGCTATAAAAAAAGTACAAGCGAAAGAAAAAACATCAACTTGAGGATGAGGCAATGCCGGGGGAATGGGAGTTGTCGAACGACCACACCCACAATCACACACACACACACAAATAGAAGAGGCAACTAAACACTAGGCAAACAACAAAATGTCGTCATGTGTTTTGTGTTGGCAAATGGAAACCGAATGCGACTGCGACCAACAAAAAAGTACAAGAGAGAGAAGGTAGGGGACCGAGTGTAGAGGAGATATGGTTTCCTGACTAGAATGTCTGTGCTGTGTGTTGCTGCGCGACGTGTCAACAGCTGGCGAAGGCTATCAAGGCTGCACAATTGGCTATGGTCACCCCAGCGAGCGCCCGTTCATGTAGTTTATTGATGGGTCGCAGGAAACGACAGGATGTCAACTCAGATAGATAGACAGGGGCTGTGGAGTGTTGGTGGAACCTAAGTGGTACTGCGAGCCAACTGATCAATGGCAGCAACCGAAATTGCATTTTCCAAAGCATTTCTTCAATGTACGTACTACGTACAGCTCGCCACCTCTTCAACCCAAAGAGGGTGCCTCAATTTATGGCACTTAAATGTCTAATACATACATGAAAATAGAGTAGCTAGCTGCAAATCAAGTTAAAAGCCTAGAGGAACTCAACCTTGGATTTTGTGTGCCACTTTTGATTGATTGATTGATTCATTGCCAGAGAAAGAAAGAGAGAGCATTGTCGTCCATTTTTGATTGGAATTATGTTTGACAATACTTGCCCTCTCCACTCGCAACCGGCAATTTCGGCTGTCAACTAATAATCCAATCGATGAACTCAAGCAAACTTTTTTGGGCGACAGCTACCCATATTGGATTTCGTGTGACAACAAATTGGATGAAAAGGAAATATTTTGGTTTCGCATATTTTCCAATTAACAAAGTTTATCATAATAACTCGCTGGCATTTCGATCATGCAGCATGGTATGTGCCTCAAACATTCTAGCAACCATTTATGCCTTGCACAAGAGCGCTGGCGAGGTTGAGGAAAATGTGATGGGTGGGGTGGGGAAAGGGGAAGGGGAAGCGATGCCGAGGGCTAGTGGTGTGTAAGTTAAGCAAAACTTTAGTCAAGGAATTTCAAACATTTTTGCTGGCGCAGCGCTACAAAAGAAGTAAAAAAAGCATACGAAAAAAATCTATTCAGGGTGCTCGATTTGAGATGGAAAGACTTAAAGATACTCTACAAAATTCAATGTTAGGTGGGGAAATCTTTCTAATTTCTGTAGTTATTAACTGTTTTCACGTATTGTTTGGTTTACTTTCCTTAAAGTATTTTCAAAAACCAACGCATCGAAGATACTGAAAGTTTCAGGCGAAGAAAACTAACAAATCAGTACTTCATATTGACATTAAATAGATCTGAAAATTCCTTGGTCATTTAGTTAACGACATGCTCAGCAGATTAAGACTGCAGCGAATGCTGATAAATAAAACGACTCTATAAGATCAGAGATGTTATCAAACATCAAAACTATATTATTACATCTCTCTCCACATATTTTTAATGGGTATAAGAAAAAACGCAACTATTTATGTTGCACTGTGCGGAAGACAGAAACAGGGCATGGAGTGAAGGGGGAAGCTGGAGTGGCACAGCCAATATAATTGTACATTGAAAGACGTCCACCAACGCCGTTGGCGTTTTGCTGTCGCCATTTCCGTTGTGCTGTTGCTGTTGTTGTTTTTGTAGTTGTTGCTGCTGTTTGAGCAACAAGCATTTTATTGATTTTAGCCCTTTTAGCAAAAACCCGCAGGGCAAGTCTAGCCAGTGAGTAAAACAGAGGAAGACAGGGAAAACCGTGGGCAGGGAATACAAGAAATAGTAGCTAGAGGTAGGTGGGCGGAGGGAGAATACTACCCGACCCTAAGGAAGGCATCGCGTGCGCTCACGTTTTTTTTTTTGCTAATTTTTTTTGTTTGTATTTTTCCCAGCGTATTTTGTGTCGCTTCCATCGTTTGTCGTGCTTTTTTGCTTATTTTGTTTTCTATTGGCATACGCTTACAATACGAATAAGAAGTATTAACAATTCTGTTATATTTAAATATTTGCCATACAATTAAACGAGTTGATTTTGTTTGCTTTGGCTTGTCTGTCAGTTGCTAAGGCAGTTGCAATTTGATTGCTTCTTGAGTTGTTCGATTTTTGGGGCTGCACAAAAAAGCCAAAGTTGAATCGATATCGAAAGGAATTCCGATTAAGGTATTCTTTGATTCGAAACGTAATGTTGAAAGAATGTTTATGTTTTTTTTTGTTTTACTCAAAACGTCAACAAACTATTTTTTCGCCTTAAAAAGAGTCTTTTTGGAGTGTATGTAGATGCATCAAAACTTATGTCCTTGTATTTATAAATTCTTTTATTCGTTGAAGAAGCTTTTTGTGTTTCTTGCATGGAAAGAAACTTGCACCAAATAACATTTAAGTTGAGTCTGCTTACCCAAAAATATGCATTATATATATTAAACATATACATTTTTGCTGTATAGCTGGAAGTTTACTTTAGATTTATTAGCTTTTTTTCATAACATAACAAACGATGTCAAGACAAACAAGTTTGCACAACATCGCATGGTATTCAATAAAATTGAGTGATGAATGGATCGAACGTGCTTTAATTTCATTTTGCATAGACAAACTTCAACAAAATAGTTTGCAAAAGTTTATATCTTTAATAATAAAAAGACTATCAATGTGATAACTACTCCAGAAGTAAGGCAACTGCAATTCCTTGTGCTACAATTGAATTGTTCGATTCTAGTTGAAATGTCGCTTTGTTAAGTTTTTTAAAGTTGCTGACGTTGCAGCGTTGCTGCTGTCGCTGTTGCTGTCACGTCCTCGCTGCACATTTTGAAATCGATTACAAACAGGATATGCAGTGCGGAAGTGTGTTTTTTATGAGCAACCAAACGCAAAGAGATGAGCAAAAACGTTAGAAGGACAGCAGCAGCAGGACATAAAACAGCAGGGAAGAGATAGTAGATAACAGACATCAAACTGAAACGATTAGCAAACTGCTGCTGGCCAGAGGCCAGGCCAAGCACGAACGCAATAGCGTTAAGGTGTGGCAATGGAGATTGAATGTTGCGTCGTGGCAGTTGCTATTGCACTTGCAACCCTGCGGTGCTTTGTATAGCTTAATAAATTTGCATGCCATCGAAGATCCAACATCAAGAATGGCCACAACTTGGCCAATTTGTGTGCAACAAAGCGAGTCACCCAGCCGAGTGAAGCTCAGCCAAGCTCAGCTAAGTTGAGCGAATGTCATCTCTGGCTGAATGAAGGAGGGGGTTTGACTATATTGCAACACAGGTCTACAGTTCACTTGGTTTGTGGGTCGCTTACAACACACAGGAATACAAGAGTTAACTGGAACTTTCAATGCATTTGCCAAGGCCTCCTTTTAGCTGCTGCAGTAACTTCTTATCCTGTGCGAAAAACGACTTGTTCCAAGTGGTTTCGGTTCTAAGTGGCATTTGCTGTGCAAAAGTTTTGAACACTCATGTGTTGTGTGGATTGGTGGGTTCAGTGGTTAAAATGGGGTGACTGTCTGGCCTCTACTTTGTGTAGCTTAAGTCGTTGCTCACGCAAAGCTTACTCACTCGCAGTGATGAAGGATGGACACAAGAGGAGCCCAGTCAAGTCAACTTAATGTTGCACGATGTTTAGTTGATGTCCGCACAGCATTGTCAAAAAAGAAAGGAGAAGGCGGCAAACTGCGGTTGGCGGTTTGCTTAACGTGTTTATGATTTAGTAAGTGCTTCGGGCATTTGGTTTCCTCTGAGTTCTGGCTGTTCGTATTTAATATTTATTTTGGCACCAGGACACGTCGTAGTTTCTTCTATTGGCGATTTTCCTAGCCTAAAAAATTGTTCTTGTTTTGCTTTGCTTTTTCTACTATTTCGTGTCCTTTTTTTTGCGTTTGAGTCAGCGGAATTCGTGCCCAACGCTCAACACTCCACAACGTTGGCAGCTGAAGCAATTTTACGCAACAGTAATTAAAGCACAGCTGCTCAAAGGAGCGGTACAGAGCGTCGCGGTTACTCGCAGGCTGTTGTTGGTTACACGCAAGTGGTGCCAGGTCAGTGGGTTCGTGTATATATATTATTTGGGGGCACAGCAAAAGCGAATTTAAACGCGCCCAAACCTCAAACCAACCTTAAGGTCGCACAATTGAATTTGAAACGGCAATTAAGGACAGCAAATGAAATGCTCTCTTAATATCTCTTGAACCGTGTATTAATTACACTTCAAGTGAGCTGTAGCTCAATATATATAATTAATGATAAGATCCTATTCACATTGACTTATTGATGTATTGAAAACGCAAGTCGTATGCGTATGTATTCCGATAAGCGGAAACTATTTATATATTCAATGTGTACGAAGGAAGAACTTGTTGAATAAACTGCAGATTTTGTTTACAATAAAAAATAATTTTCAATTATAATTTATAATTGTAGTTTTAATCTCTAAAAGTGCAGGTAATTTTAAAGCATTTACTACTTCATTTATGTTTGCCATTAAAAATAAACTGCACTCAAACATAAATATTAAATTTACATCGAATGCAAAAGATATTAAATCAATTTATTATTATAACGTCTGAACGGCTAACGAGAACAAAAACACAAAATGTAACTTTTAATTTAATTATCAAAACGATTTGCGTTAATTAAGTGATTAAAATTGATGAACAAAATGTGATTACATGTTTTTGTTTGGTATTTTTTAATTGTTCAGCGATTTTTCATTAAAGTCTTTGAAAGCTTAATTTCATTTTCTGTCGAATTCCCAATTTGCCATTTGCTTTATAATAGCAATTATAAAGCTAACAGCTTTTCAATGTTTTGTCGATAACATGAGCACAGCGGAAACTGCAAGAGTTATCGATAATTTGAAACAACTTTGATATGCTTTTGGGAGAACTTACTCTTAGACTCTGAGATCGGCTGACTCATTCAAACACACAGAAAGCCAAATCAATATCCGTTCAGCTTTTGATGCTCATCAATGAACACATATAAAAACTTAATGATGTCGGAGTTAAATGCATTTGCACAAAACCATTATAGCCATTTTACTCATTTGATAGGTTCAATGTTTTTAAAAATTAACGTTGAGAGAGCTCAATTCAGATTGAATATGAACACACAACAAAAATAAAACAGAAAGAAATTACGTAAATAATCAACAGCAACAACAGGAAAAACAAATACAGAAATATGTTATTTTTTGTTGAGCTGCCCTGTGAGCCTGCGATTCACCATATTATTGCTTGTTATTGCAGTGTTACACGCGGCGTATGCGCATTAAAAATTGATGTGCCGGGCTTTTATATCTGTCGGACACTGATTATGTAAGTAAGTCAACGTGAATAAAATATGTGTGTACCAAATGCCAAGTGGGCAGGCAACAGGGCCGCACAATCGTAGGCAATTATTCAAACATGAGAAGTTGAGTATTTCCTTGGCTGGCACTGATTGCTGACAAATAATAGTTTCAATTTCAAAGGCGATTGCGCGATATTAGCCAGCATATTTGATTGCTGATTGCCACGGCTACTCCTTCTTTGCCATACATACTCACGGCACACGTTTAACATGGCCTTTAACGACGGCCTCGTCGCCAGCTGTGCTTCAAACAAAATGACTGTTCAAACTTTTCACAGTTGTAATTATTATAAATAAATGAAGCGCAATTTGGTTAACAGAGGCGGCCGTTTGTGAAAGTTCGTGTCTCTGTTTGCTGTTTTGTTGCTTAAATTTTATTGCTCTAAGCTAAAGGTCACAATTGCCTTGGCATGTCCTTTGATAATGCGCCACTTGACTGTTGCCCTGCTCATGTATAAAGGGTATAATAGTATTTAAAATGATCAGACGTTTAATGTCAAATTTAATAATATATTTTTTGCATTAATTTATTTATTAATAAAGAAATGGAAACAAAAACTAAACCCGACCCAGAAATCAACTGAAATTAGAGCATCGCCTGAGACCATAAATAAGCTAGAAATATATAGTATGACCGTTCTGCCTTTTATCCCTCTTTCATTCTCACAGCTTATGTCAATTATTTAAATTCTCAAAGCTCATCCTTTTAGTATTTATTTCGCATGTGTTTCATTGCCGGAGTCGATAACAAATGGGAAATTTTCAATGTACATTTTAAATAGCAGGCCCGTGGGGTAATTTAAAGGCCACATAAATTATACCAAAAAGCCTTAATAACTTATTTAAATGTGCAGCTTTTAAATTGAACATTGTATACTATACAATATTTATATATTTATGTTAAATGCATTTTTGTGTTTATTATATCGGACACTGAGTGCGACAATTAAGATATGCAAAGATAAATCAAAGCTTTGGGAAATGTTGTTGCACAAACGAATTTCTTATTGCAAACTCAACTTTAAATTGCACTCTGACGATTCCAAGCATCGAATTAACTAGTTTTCCAATTTGTTTTCTTGCCAGCACAACAACCGGTAAAATATTTCCATAGTGCTGCTGAAAGAATAATAAATTAAAGTTGTCTAGAAACACAATTTTTGGTATTTTGAATGCAATTATCTATTTCTTTTTCTATTATTTTTGTGGACTTTTATTTGAATTTTCCATTTTCCATGCACAAGCAACATTCCTTTGGAAAAGTTTTGGCTCTATGCAAAATAATGATAAAAACAAACACAAAATTCAAATGTCTGGGGCAACAATGCACAGCAAATGCCATAAGAGTTGAGGACTCTTAAGTGCTGTCTGTGGCAGCTATTGAACTTTAATAAACTTGACCTTGACTGACAGACACTTTGCACTTAACCTAACAGCTTTTAAGCTACTCTGTGTAAAATGCTTTCAAATTCATTGAACATTTACCGTCTGCGTCAAATGCTAATTACAAACTTGGCCACAGCCTGTCCAAACTGCCAGTCAATCTTAAGCAAATCAAATGAGCAAAGTAAATGCATATTTCAATAAAACTAAAAAGTTTTATAGAAGCGATTTTGACTGTCGCTTTAACGGGTGTAATTGATTATAGATATATTGGAATCTGTGCGAATATAGTGACATTTATATAACACTATTAACGTATCTCGCTTAAGTGAACTTAATGATTTTATGCGAATCCTTTTTAAAGTGGCACTTTAACATCGTAATTACTTTATAGCATTACTCAGCAGGCAACTTTTAACCTTCACATTCACTATCAATCACTCACAATCACTGTTAATTGTAATAGCTTAATTGCCGCTTTTTAACGCTCCCCCAACCAACCAATGAAGCGTGTGCGTGTGTGTGTGTTAAATGCTCACTGAACAACTTTAACTGCCTTGCGATTGGCTTCACATATAATACTAATGGGTTACCCATTGAAAGTTTTGTGCATATAAAACGCTTTGTAGCACAAACACGTTGATTAAATACTACCAATTTCGATAGTAAATGTGTGCGTGTGTGTAGAGGATATATATTAGGAGAAAGAGCAGCCAGCAGCCACAATAAGAGTTCAAATGTTTTGCCTGCTGCTTGATTAAAATAACATTTACGCAACAATCCAAACAACAATGAACTGAACAAAAACCGAAAGCCAAGCAAACAGCTGCAGGCCAACAAAAAGCCGGAGATAAAGTGACAGATATAGTAGAAAGAGTTGCGTATGTGTGTGTGTGTGTGTTTGAGTGTGTGTTTGTGTTTGTGGGTGGCATGGGAATCGAGCATTGAGATTCATTTATTGAACTCTTTTGTACAGCTTCAGGCAATAACAATAATAATAACAGCAACTATGACAACAACAATGACAAACAACAGCAACTGCCAACCGGCAACTGGCATTTATTGTATGTAATTGAAAATCAATCAATATCACGCATACGCCATGTAACGCATACAAAATCACTTACACGCACACAAACCTAACTTTCGTATTCTATTGTTCTTTGGTCTCATTCTTTCTTTCATCTGCTTAGTGCCTATTTAATTAAGTTAATGTAGTTAAATCTGCTTAAGCACATATTTCCAGCTGCTCTGCGGCCATTCAACACAATGCAAAGAAGATAAAATGCTGCCCGCCGCCCAACTGATACTCCCCAAAGTAAACCAAGTCAAAAGGCGCACACAAAAGGCATTCATTACATAGACAACAAACTCGAGGAACAAACTTTTTTCTTCCCATCGACGCTGCGACGACAGATTTGCGACATAAAACTGGAGTTGAAGGCAAAGCAAAAGCAAAAGCTGACGCAGTAGCTGGAATCCTTAGATATAGCTGTAGCTAGTAGCTCTTCCACGCCAAGAATCATTAATATTAAGTAATCGTGAAGGATGCTCTCTCTCTAACTCTGGTGTGTAATACGTTGGGTGGGTTTCGTTCGGTATTGTTTTGCTTAAAGGCTAACTGGTGCTAACCTGTTCATTGAAGTTCATGAACCCTTGAAAGGACCCATCGGCCATTGGTCAATGCCAAGTGACCATGAACATTGCCAAGTGACCATGAGTGACCAAAAGTGTCTGTCCACTGGTCGTAAATTCACTTGGCACACTCAGCACACACACACCCGCATAAACACATACACCCACACACACCAACTAAGAAAATCATTTTTGAAGTGAGCATTTCATCCGACTACTCGGAATGCTCCACAACGGACAGATTAGTGAAGTGCTAAGAGTTTAAATGTGTTTGGGACCCAAATATACAATTTGAACCTTAAACTAACGGGAAATGTTTCAAGCAATCTTTGATCCTAATGCTGTTCGTCAAGCGTATTGTAATTGGAACTTCTTAAGTGTGTGCCTAAGAGGCGATTGTCTGGCGTGTAAGTGGTAAGTGTGTTTGGGTCAATTATTATTTACTCGAGAGCAAGACTGGTCTAAATTGGTAATCGCTGGGGTTGAACAGATTAACAATAACTTTGTTTGCTTTAGTTAAAGCAGAAAAATAATTAAAATGAATAGTATTTGTCATTTAATGGTTTTCTTACATGGTTATCGATAACTTCCTACGATTACTCGCAACGATAACTCGCTTATGTTTATCGTTATCAATAAAGTTGCATGATCAAAATTTAAGATAACTTTCGGATAATGAACCACATTATACAAAAGCTAATGGAATAAAGAATAAATAGCAATGGCAGAACTATCGATATCGATAAAAGGAATATCGCATTTAACCACCATTGCCACTCATATCGGCAAGAAACTGTTTAAGTGGCCTTATGTCCTGCAGCTTTAAAGGTCCATCGCTTCTACGTCTTGTCCTTATGGGAAATTATGTAATTAACCGGCTACCTTTAAACTTTTTTCATTACAAGGCTGTTTTTTTGAGGTTGGAGGTTTGTGTGTTGCCTCAACAAAATGGCTAATGGTTAAAATTTATGAGCCAAAGATATGAGAAAATGGTGCACATACATATAAATGGTAAAGTAGGTAGATATTCCATTTTGCCAAATACTTGGAAAACAGAGCGATAGAGATGAATATAGAGAATGGAAGAGAGTGAAAGAGCACGAAGCATTTGAATGCTGTGAAGTGGCATTTAACGTAATTTCGGGCAGCTGCTTGTTTTCGGCTTTATTTTTTATTTTTTATCAGAGTTTACTTGACTTAACCGAAAAAAATTCAAATGAAATGAAATGAACAACATGTCCACCACTTGACCACTTTGCTGCCAAAAAGCGGAGGCAAGTCGCGGATGGTTCAAAATGGATTGGATTGAACCGAAACTGAACAGGCATTCCATCCGTTACACTCTGCAAAATTGCACATTAAGCTTAATTAAGAAATTCATTGGCGTGTCCAGAATGTGTGCTAATGGCCAACATTTAAGGCTCTACAGCAAAGCCGAATATTCTTTAATGTAAACTTTTGAGCTGTAAAGCTGTTAACTATAATTTCCCTAAAAAAATGGACATCAAGTGTGCACAAAGTGAGCAAGAGAGTTAAACAAAAATTTTTCGAAAATAGTTTTGCCCACTTTTGATTGCCTGCGGTGTCTGCTTTGCCCCGTTGCCGCGTTGCCAGCAACAACAACTTCAACTACAGCAACTTAAACAGCAGCAACCAACAACAACAAATGTAAATAGAATTGTGGCGGCTTTGGGGTAAGCTTGGAGCCCTACCTGCTGCTGCCCAGTGGCCCATTGGACATGAACGTCGCACACTTAACAAATTAAAATGCTGCAACTTTGGCGGCGCCACATACTATACAATCATGGCTTAGTTTTGAAAGCATAAAATAATCGCTCAAAAGTAAAGTTTCAAGTTTTAAATACATTTTATGCTATTTTGTTTTCATACAATTTATTATTATAAGGTAGTTAATTTAAATGAACTTAATGAGCATTAAAGGTTGTTGTTAAGCCACCAACATAATTACTCTTAGCGTCCTTTAACGTATTCCCCTTACCGGTTTATGAAAAAATCGTTTAACGGGTTTCTGGGTTTTAAGATTTTCCCTCGTACATTAACTTAATGCATTTGCCAACGCGTTAAATAAAGAAAAATATTTAAGAGAAATTAAGTTTTTGCGAATGATAAATAAAGGAGCTACCTTGGCTGTTGGATTTTCCGCCTTCTACCTTCACAGTGTAAAAAGTTTGTTGAATATTTAATCTATTTATCTTAAGTACTTTTCATAAATGACTTCATTTTTTGTTGTGCTGCCAACTAAAGTGCCGTATTGTCCCAATGGTGCACTGATGCACCGATGCAGTCAAGTGAGCGTGAAAAGCAGACGCTGCAAATGGCCAAGGCTGTTGCGTTGATCAGGTGAGTGCGTTGGTATTATCCAGTTAGTTTGCCTCCAGCAGCAATTTACAAACTTATGCGGGCTGGGTCCTGGGTTTCATTTTATAAACACAGACAAAGAGCCACGACACAAACATAATTTATGCAGTTGCACCAGCAGCTGGAGAAAGGGGTTAGGTCAGCGCCTGACCTTATCGCAGATTCCCGCACAAGCGATAAACAAAACCGAAAGCTGCGAGCATTCACTAACCGTCTAAAACCCAAACCAACCCAGCCGCCCAACCAACTTGATTTGTTGTCTCTGTAATGCAAGCCAAAAGTTTTTTTCAGCCGATTCAACGGGGCGTATGAACGCTAAATAAGTGCGTTGCAAAAGGGTTAAGAGGGAGAGAGAGAGAGAGAAAGTATCTGCGGCCTAGCTGCAACTGAAAATTGCGCTCATTAAGCCTTAATTCAGGCCAAACGCAAGGGGACGTTGCACGTTGCTTTTCTATGATTGCATTGAAAAGAGAGCGCGCCACTTGAAGGAAAAAAGTCAGCAAGAAATCTGTACAAATTGTAGCTCAGGCTCATAGGTGGATAGCAAGGGATTGAGGGTGTTGTGTGGCGACGTGTTACAATATTGATTTAAATGTCATAAGCACCCAAAAGTAGCACGCACATACATACACACACACACACACACAACCGCGGCAAGTGGCACATCCGTTAAGATACTTTGAATGTTTTTAGAGATACAACAACAAAACGGAAGACAACTCAAGAAAGAAGGCGAAGCAAAACAAACAGGCCGGCACGTTATCAACAAGGTGTGTGTGTGTGTGTGTGTGTAATGTGTGTAATATGCCACACACGTAGCCAACTATTAACTTAAATAGAGCAACACACAAACGACAGCTTACACATTTCTGTAGGCTAACCAACAATAAGAAATACAAACCGTAAATGAAATAAAAAGAACAAAATAAAGAGCAACAGTCGGATTCGAAACAAAACAACAACAAAAAATCACAAACTAACAAATGGCAGTAAAACTGAGCGCTTCCTTGTCATTTGTAACAGATGCGGGTGCTCCGGCCACAATTGACTACATTTTTCGTAGTAGCATGGGAATTAGCATGGTGGGATTTTTTTTTTTTTTGGGTTGCCTTTGGTGGGGGAGGGAGAGGAAGGTTTACAGCCTGTGGTAATTGGGCGATAGGCACAGCAAATGCTGTGATACGTATAAAGTACTTATGTGTATAATCTATATAAAAGGCCTGCTGGCAGTCGCTTTGTCAAATGCACACGCCCCCGTCTATCACAACAAAAACCAACATGAGGCCCGCTTTTCACATTCCTGCCCGTAATTGCGAGCAAAGATAAGCGCTTTAGTACCGATTGACTGACTTTTATCGCATTTTAATAACTCACAAAATGCTGCCACCAAAATCACGTTAAGCTTTCGCGTTTCCGTTACGTTTTGCGCTTACGTTACGCCGCTTGGTATTGCGTTCGCGTTAACGTTCACGTCTATTTAGCGTTGCCTACCGCACTGCGTAGTGTCGTCAACGCCGAGCAATGCACAACTGAAATTGAGACTGAATGGCAGCAAAGAACAGAACTGAACGCGTCGGCGGTAGCTGCTGCTTTAAACGATTTCGCTGTGTCACACCATGCCTGCCGCCGTAGCCGAAAGCGTACGGCAAAAGCACGAGTTCAGCAACACACGATGTTCGCCAATAAAGCCGAAGCGTAGCGCCCGAAAGACTGCAGCTGTTTAGCAGTGAGGCGGTTTGTTTGGTTTTAAGGAGTTGGAGGGGTTGGTTGTTGGTTGGTTTTTGCTCACTTGCATTGCTCCAAATGCTAAGGATACGACAATGGCGCGGAAGTGCGTGTGCTAGCATTGCACAGTGGTATTTGTGTGCTGTAAAAGCGGTTACGAATTTTAATTGGCAGACCAATTAAACTTAAATAACTTATTTCGCTCGTACTGAAACTATCTGTTGCCGCTGTTCAAATTGATGATGTTTGACTTTAAGTTAGTCAAATTTGTTATGTTGCAACCAACAGTGTTTAACATTTTTATCGATTCCCGTTGCCAAAAAATTGTAATTGCATAAGCTCGCCCATTAACAGTTTAAAATTACAAAAGTTTTGCTGAAAGTATTCAATTTATTTTTGTCAAAGTGATTTCAATTAAAAGTGCAGCACAGTGTTACAATCACTGAAGCTTTTCAGTCTTGCACAACTAATCAAGTTTACTTGACGCATGCAAATTGAATAGCAACAAACTAACAGTATGTCACGTTGCTTCTAACTACATTATAATTTAGTCTCTTATAATACTTTTCAATTTTAATTGGGCAGTGGCTGTGCGTTTGGGTCTGTCGTTCATTTCAGTTCAGCACAAATTAGCTGCCTGCTTGGCCGTTTGTCATTCTTGCAGCCTGCAACTAAGCAATGTGTGTGCGTGTGTGTGTGTGTGTGTGTGTGTGTGTGTTGGTGTCACCATAAACTCCAATGGAAGTGACTGCTTGCGCCTGCTGTTGCCAGTTTGCAATTGCATCAAATCATTGCCGACTTTTGTGCGCACACAAAGAGCAGCAAGCCCACCGACTGTTGGCTGGCAGCTGCTGCTGCTTCTACTTTTACTTTGCAAACGAGGCCGCTACTGAGCCCAGAAACAAAGACCCAAAGGCAGTCGGATAACAAACTGTCACAGCGAGAGCTTACAACAACGACAGCGCAACACACAACTCAAAAGTATACAGTACAAAATGTGACGTTAGCTCGTCGTCAGGTCAACTTAGGCACAAACTAGAAGGCATAGGCATGCTCATGTCTGTCTTCCCTTGCATCTGCATTTACTGCTGACGAAACCAAACAAAATATAAGCTTTTCTATTTGTAAGCACTGCATTCATGGCTTAAAATGGTGTCTTGAACTTGAATGTGTTTTATAAAAGAAAGGAATACGTAAATTCCAATTAAAGATAGATTTAACACCAATAAATTGTAGGGTTCTGAATTTTATATATTTTATTAATATTAATATTTACATTACTTTTATACTATTTACAGGCAATCTTTTAGTCCTGCACTCACTACTAGAACATTCGTTTTATTTGCCCACTGCTGCCAATGCCATTGGGGCGCTTTACGTGTAGGCTGTGTGTATTTTGTACATATGTCTTTTTAGCAAATTAATTTATAAACACAATTGACATTGAGCTAAAATGTAAATATGCCGTTGAGAGTGAGTGGCTCTTTGCCTTGCATTAAAATTTCAAGCAGCCAGCAGCCAGCAGTCACAGTCACATCTGCATGCTGCTCGCAATTGCTACACAGTATGTGTATGTGTGTGTGCGTGACCCCATAACTGTAACTGTGTGTGTATGTTTGCTATGTATGCTTGTTTCTGGTTATGTTTGTCTTTTTTCATGTTTTAGCATTTATTTGGCAAACAGCGGCAACAACGGCACGCAAACAACAGCAGGAGCAGGAGCAGGAGCAGGAGCCAGAGCAAGAGCCAGAGCTGATGTTGCACTTAAGGAAATAAGCAATGTACCACATACAATCTCCAAGCCCCTATCCTCGTTGGCATGCTAGGAAGCTGTAGCAGGACAATGTTACTAGCGGGGGCTAAGCACTACTTAGTTCAACTTTCCGGTCCGACAGCAGTTGTAATGTCAAATCGTTCTACTTTTCCTCTCTAAATGTGTGTGTTTGTGTGTTTGCAACACGTTGCGTATGCTTATAACTGTAAATGTCAAAACTGTTGTTTGACTAATTTTGCAAAACTTTTGCTCCGCATTCCCCTCTAGAAATACAGGCGAACAGAGACAGAGACAGAGTTTGGCCAGTGGCAGCATGCTACATGAGTTGCAATTAGTGAACTGCCAGAAAATTGGATGGCTAACCTGAAGCGTTAAGCTTGCAGCTTGCAACTTGACAAGCCTGCACCTATTGTCAGTATGAAATGTATATCACTTCTGTGTGTGTCTTTATTTTGATTAATTAAAAATGCAACAATTAAAGTGGCTTGCTTTCATAAAGAACGTTTTTCGCTTGAGCAAACTTTATATTCTGTGCAAACACTATTTTTATATAGATTATTTGATGTGCAAAATTCTTGAAAAATGTTTTTACAAGCTATTCAATTTCATAGCCAAAAGTTGATACAACATGTTTTTTGGCTATCAACAAATAGCAATTTAAGTAAAGTAAACAATTTTAATTACACTTTTTAAATGATAACGTTGCATAAAATAAAACAGTCAAGTTTAAAGCTCAAAGATCTCATGCTTTAATGCAGTACATTTTGCAAGTAGTTTAGGTTTAAGTTGCCCGCAAAAGTATGCAACAGACTATTAAAGAAATCAATTTGATAATCTCCAAATCGTATTATATACCACGTAGCAGTAGTTTATAGCCTGAGAGTGCCATTAAGAAGACTTTGGTTAAAAGCAAATGGACTGCTAGAGCAAAACATAATCGTAAAATTTCAATGGTAATCCCACGCCAAGTCAAATTTTTGGGGCAGTGCGCGCAACTTTTGCTTACTTGCTAAACGTTTATTAACTTTCTCGTATGTGTCGCCAGATGGAAAAACTTTTGACTCGCACACCATGCCGCTCAAAGCCACTGCAACAACAACAACAACAACGAAAAATGACGGCCAACTTTATTACTAAATACAGTCATATAAATTCGTATGTTTACACCACGAAACGTGACGCAAAACGGAGGCGCTTGCGGTGTGTGTGGCATGTGGCAGTACGGAAAATTTGGGGATGGGTGTGTGTGTTATTTGTATTTGTTGGTGTTGAGTTTTCTGCCGGGCATAACGCTTGTTTTCGTGTAGCACAAGAACAACAAACAACCTGTCGGTGACTTACAAACTGATTTGCAATTTTCTAAAGAAGTTGCGTTTGGCAAAAGTCAGAGAGGATTACCAAGCAGAGGCATGCAACAACAGAGCCAGCCAGTGACAACAACAACAAACATTTCAGGTATGTGCTACCTTCCCATCATCATCATCATCAACGTCAACGTCAACATCATCAGGGCTGCGAGCCACAAAATATGCTGACTGCCTGTAGGTTTAGGGAGGGCTTGTTCTGGCCAGAAAGTGTGTGTGTCCTGTGAGTGCGTTTTGTGTCCTTTGTCTACGTGTCGCGTTTTTTGTTTGACCTTTTTCAGTTAAGCAAAAACACCAAATATTGTTAAACTCATTTACATAACAATTACCCAAACGTTGCAAACCTTTTGTAAACTGTCGCCCCCCCTCCCCCGCCACTTTCTCCATTTTCTGCCATCCAAAAATTGTGGTTTTAGCTTAGTTTAGTTTGCGTTGCTGTTGTTGTTGTAAGCGTCACATGTTGCGTTTGTTGTTGTTGTTGTTGTTGCTGCTGGCTACCTAGAGCAAAAATGTTTGGTAACCCTTTTATGCTAGACTGGCGCCACCTGGCGGCGTCATTCATTCATTCAGTTCAGTTCAGGCATTCTATTTTAAATTGCTTTCTAGCTTCGAACGTACATTCTTTTCACATCTACCTTCCATCGCCCCGCACCCCCCCGCCACTCCCCAACGTTTTGTGTCAGTTGCATTTTCTCTCGAATTGTTTTAACAGCTGTCACGCCACCATTAAATGTCCTTCTGTTTTGTTATTGTGGCTTCAATCTGTGTCTGTTCGGTTTCATGATGTTGATATATATATATATATATGTATGTACAATATGAACTGCATAGCACTTACAATTTCATCCAAAGTGTTCGCCGGCTCCTTCATACCATGACGTTACACAGTCAGCCAATCTGTGGGGCATAGAAAAATAAAGGAAAGTCAAGCAATGCAAATATATACAACAAAATCATGATTTAGCAACGGCAAGCCGAAGCTCAAATGCTCTTTTAACAATGGTTAATGATAGGTAAATATATGTAAAATTGCATCAATACATTAAATATTCAATGACAAAGTTAGAATATTTCGATTCCTAGGGTATAATAAGCAAAGAAACAATCATTTGGCACAGGTTTCAATGTGTGTGTGAGTTTGCTTTAAAAAAACATATATAACAAGGCCAAACACAATTTAAATTTGTTTTTCCATTTGGCTCGCTTATGTGTGAGTGTGTGTATTGTTCTGGCTTGTGGCTGCTAACAATGCAGAAAAAACACACACACACACACACACAAGCACATGTGACCTAAACTGCCTTATCAACTTCAAGCACTTGCCGCATTAAAAAAAAATAAATAAAAAATATCCTGCTCATATTAAAGTATGTTTTTTTTTTTGGTTCTATATGACATTTACCCTCTTTTTCTATACTCTTCCTCTCTCAGTCGCTCTTTCTCGCTTGTCTATCTTTTATTTGACTTATTTAGTTGAAAGTCAACTCGACAAAGCACAAAAAAAAAATATTCCTTATTAAAATGTTTGCCTAAGTCCTTCGTCATTTGCATTTCTACTCATTGTCCTTTGCCTCTTTGCTCCAACCGTTCTCCATTTCAATTCCTCCATTCATTTTCACCCACCCCCAACCCCCTCTACTTCCAGATGCTGCGACAACTGCTGTTCCTGCAAGACGGAGTTTTTTTTAATATTCTATTCATTTTTTTTTTGTATATTGATTGCCACATAAATTTCATGTAATCTAATAAAATTTAAATTGTCGTTGTCGTCAATGTCAAACATACACACATACAGCACCACAAACTCACACACACACACAAAAACACAATCACATTCACATTCAGACATACATCGCATTTAATTCCTGTCACAATTGCACAAGTCCAGAGTCCTTGTCATCAAGGACATGGATACTTCTACTACCAAATGACTTAACATTGTGGCAACCACACGCCCCTTCCCCTTTGGCCCTCTTTTGTGGTCCGTTCGCGTCCCTCTCTCTTTCTCGCTCTTCGAAGAAATGCTGATGAAGTTTCAACTTTGAAAAGCTAATCAAATTAATTCAACTTAAAGCTTGGCAAGCGAATTTGCAACAAATTAATGTTATTTCATGGCCTCTTAAACTTGACACTGTGGTCGACATCCGCTCTTCCTTTCCTTGCCTTGCCTTTCCCTTTCCTTTTAATCCTACTGCTCCTCAGCCAGCCCCCCAAAAACAGTTCAAAGTAATTCATTTCTGATTGGAAGTTTCCTGTCAGCATTTTCTACTCTTTTTTTGCTGTTGTTGTTGCCTTCTTGTAAACTGAGTAAAAAGTTTTGTTCGTGGCTTAAAGTGTAGCAAGCTTGGGGCATAAGCGTGTGTGCGTGAGTGTATTAAGGTTTCCTTCTTTTTTTTTCATTCATTCTTCTTTAAGTCTGTGCATTTATGGATAATACAACTATATATATACACAGAGTCGATATCGTTGCAAAAAAGTGCTGTCAAACAACTTAACAATAAAGTTGAAAATTCACTTGAGACTCGAAAATAAAATTGGTTGTTACAACTGCTTCTCTTCTTCCCCCCCTCGAGAGAGATTCTGATCAACAAATAAATGAAACAAACAAACAAACAACAACAACAACAGTTTGACAAAGTAGATCAATGCGGATTTGCGTATATCAAATTTATACTCGCATGCAAATTGTGCGGCAGACCCGCATTTGGATTCGTTTCCTTTGGCTTCATCTTGCTTTGTTGCTCCTTGGAGCATTTATTTTGTGCTCGTCTATATTGGCAAAAGTTTTTCATTCTATTGTTGTGTTTTTTTTTTTAATGGCCAAACAAGTTAATCAACTCAATAAGCCCCTTAAGTCACACACAATTTGTGTGCGTGTGTATGTATGTGTGCTATCATGGCGTATGCGTATTATATTTGATTGTGCCACAAGGAATTTTGCTGTTGCTGCAAGCTACAAAAAAATACGTACAGCACGTTTCGTATCTCTTCTCTGTGTGTATCTCTCTCTCTCTTTTTGAATGCTTCAATGCAATCGAAATCTATAAATGCTCCGAGGGAAAAAACACACAAAAACAAAAACAAGAAACAAGAAACTAGCAACTGTCGCCATGCGAAACGTGTCAAATGCATAAAAATCAAAATTCACACACAGTTCATGCAAGAAAACAAAAAAAGAAACTCAGAAACTATCTTTCAGCAGTTGCTGGACTAACAGATACTTTATCTGATTTTTGTATAGGTTTTTTTTTTTGAGGGAATTTCAAAGGGTTAACTCCGTAGTTTTCATCTTGGAAAAATAAAACAAAGCGAGGATCCAAATGTTAAGAATTAAAGGCTTGTTTCCCCCCCCTTTTAAGCCAATATACCTCTTACCCAACAGCAAAACCAAACAGCGTATTCCATAAAGATAAAAAATAATTCGGAATGGAAAGCGATGCGCATGCAAAATGCTGCACACAAAATGATTTCGCTTCAACTCATGCAAGAACTACACTTGAAAATTGATGAAAAACAGGAGGACACACAGAAGCAGTAGTAGAATGTTGTCGCCCGTACATCCTTAGCTGTAAAATGGGATTATATACTGCATTCCCATAAACAGCAGCACTTAAACCGAATAGAAACACAATTATCATTTCATTTTTGGTGTTCATAAAAGACACAAATGTCAGCACCGAAAGCAATAGCAATAATAATTACAAACAAACAAAATTTGTTATTATTTCTAGACGGGAAATTATCCGTTAGATAATACGCTCGTTGCTTTTGGCAACTGTTTATTATTGCATTAAAATTCGTTTGTTATCAGTACAGCTAAAAAGACAAATTGACAGGGGGAGGCGAGAGAGAGAGAGAGGTGGAGAAAGAGCCGCTTAAATGCACATTCAGCATATCAAATTGCATATCCGTTGCATGAATTAAACAAACAACAGCAACAACAACGAAAATATATACCAGAACTCAATTGAAATGAATTTTTTATTTAATGTTTATAAATATTTGAAAAGAAATATTTGAAATGCAATTTGAAAACAATTTACAATTTACGCCACAATCAATTCGATAATTGAATTTTAATGTGGAATTTCTTCATTTTCGGTTAGACATAAGGTTTTTTTTCCAATGTGCATGGCTTATGGAGCCTTAAGCAACTTTAAATGGGATTGTTAAAGTTGGTTTATTTTTAAGATTTTTTTTTGGACAAACTTTCATCAACTTTATGAGCTTAAATTCATGATTTTATTAACAATAAATGCATCTATCAGCTGGGTTAAATATTATGCGCCTATAGCATTTGCAAATGGTTGGTGGGGAAGGGGGGCTGAGCGGAACGCGGCAATGACAGGCCTCAAAATTGTGTGTGCATTTTGGTTGTTTGCATTTTGGGCGAATGCCGACGGGGATACAAAATGACTAACTATGTGTGTGTGTGTGTGTGTGTGTGTGTTGGAGCACATGTCAAATGCACAACACGAGCGTGAAGAGGGAGTGAAAGAGATAGATAGAGTGCGAAACAGTAATAGCTAAACATGAGCGTGAATTTAACACCTGGTGTTATGCTATATGCAGCAACAAAACTAATTAAAATAGCTGTGGCAGCAATGGAAACTAAACCAACAACAACAGCAACGACACAACACACATAGATTGAAATATTTATGTTTGTGTATTTGTGTTTTATCGATAACAGCACGTTTTGCTGCAATGCTATAGCAAATTATCGGCATTGCTGCACTTTGTCGATAGATCTATATATGTATATGTATGTAACCTGCATTTGTATCCTGTATCTGTAAATAACGACAGCATGCACACACAACACACGCTACAGCAAACTACAACAATTGGCATTGTTCTCTGTCAAGAGGTAACAGCCAGGGGGGTAAGGAGCGAAAGAGAAATGTTTGCCATCTCAATTATTTGCGTGTTAAGCAAGTGCGGTTAACACAACAAATGTGAACTTGGCTCGCAGAAGAAGGAGAAGGGAGGAGACCAAAAGACAACAAAACTAGTTGCTAAAGATACTCAGATATATAGATACAGATACTACATAATTACAATCATCGAACTGTCGAACAGGCGAAAGCCATTTATTACAAAAAAGAGAGAGAGAGAGAGAGAGAGTGGAGTGTACCCCACACACACACACACACAACGAGTTGTTTCTCGGCATCGAAGGGGGTGTGGCAGGGAAGGGAAGACATTGGGTTGTGTGTTGAGCACAACTTGTTGTATGCCATAAATCAATAGAGCCACTGACAGCTTTGTCACAATGCTAATGTGAATGCATAGGCACACACACACACACACACACACACAAACACCACGCAAAGTCTTCAAGAAGCGAAGTCTAAACATTAAGTATACGCCGAGTGCCTTCAGTTCGTTACGCTTCAATTGTCGCCATCTGCCTGATTCTTCTTCTAGTTCTTCCTACTTCTACTCCTACTCCTACTCCGACTCCTATTTATACTCCGACTGCTTCTCCTCTTTCTATGCCTCCCTTCTCTTTTGAAGGTCATCAATAAGCGGCAAGCAGCATGGAATATTGGCTGCATATAAGCTGCTGTCAAAAAATGAAAAGCATTTTCCACGCTGCCACTTTGCATTATACTCGAAAAGCTTTTCAATAGCGAAGGCACACTTTCCACGAACATTTTTTTCTGGCAATTTGTACAAATTACTCAAGCGGCTGGCTCCGTTCGATTTGCTTTATTAAATTAAAAACAGAAAAAACCAAAAAACAAAACAATCGATAAATAAAATAAAATTCTAAAGCTACCCCAAAAAAAGGAACCTCACCTCCCCAAACCCCTGGCCAACTAACAATTGTCAGGCGCGCCTATCATTCAACATTTTGTGATTTTTTTTGGCGCTCACAAATTTTCAATTTAATTAAAAAAAAAAAAGAAAAATAAAAAACCTTCTCGCTGTTTGGCTTTTGTTTTTCTCCCACTGTCGCAATATTTTGGCAGCCTGGTTGAGTTGTTAGCCTGGCCAAAACTTGTTGTTGGCCATGTTCAAATAATAATGCAAATTGTTTTGCAAATGAAATAATATATAATGAATTTTGGTACGGTCAAAAGTTTTATTTGGTGGAAAAGCAACAAAGGATAAAACAAATGAAAAGGCAGCTAGAATGGGAAAGCAAAGGAGAGAGAGTGAGGGAGAGTTGTTTAAGCAGATAAGCAGCGTTAATAAAAAAAATGGGCAAAACAAAAAGTATTTTAATATTGTTTAGCATTTTTTTATATAAAGTTCAATTGCTCAAATTACAGCAATTAAAAAATTTTGTTGGTTTTTGCTGTCAATAATTTTTTAATTTGAGTTGCAGCAAAGCAATTAATGTTGATTGAAAGGTTGGAGGTTAATTTTTATTTAGACATTGACTTTGGCAAATTTGGCTCTTGGCCAAGCATTCTGCATTAAACAGTTAGCATTTTAATAACTTTTTGCTTTGACTTTAAATAGTTTCGCACCTTTAAGGCAAACTTTATTCAAGTAGCGGCTTTAGATAATACACAAAAATAAAACTCTCTTTACCTCTTTCTCTGTCCCTTTTCATTGTTTTGCGACAACCCATAGATAATGTGCCATGGCAACCCTACTCAAGGCAATCTATTGTATTATCATTTTGGCGTTAAAGCTGTCACAAACATGGCATACACTAGAAATAATAGTTGATTGCCGAAACCAGATGGCAATTTCAACTAAACTCTGGCCTACCTCCTCCCACTTACCCCTCTTCAACCCAACGAAAAAATCAACGGCCAAAGATACAGTTGCATTAGCCGGCAGCCGGCAGTTAAATATGTTAATGCATGGCAAATAAATCGCAGGCGACATTTCGGCAGAGAGACAAAACGAACAAAAAAGAAAAATAGAGAGCGCAAAAAGGTAACAGTAAAATCCATCAGTTGTTATTGTTGCGACCAGTGAGTAGCTGAGTGTGCCTCATGCCATCCTCTTCGCCCCCCAGCTTTGCCCACAAATGATGAGTTGCGATTACACACATAAATACGCAATTCGCTTAAGCACAAACGCAGCTTCTCTCACTCTTTCGCTTTCGCTTTCTCTTTCTTGTTGTAGTGTTGCGTTGCGATTTTTGCGGTCGCTGTTTGTTGTTGTTAGTGTTACGCCAGAGTTACCGCAGAAAAAAAAAAGAGTGGATGGGATGGGATGGGTGGGGATGTGAGTAGGACGAGGTGTTTCCCACATATGCGCACACATTTGCAATTCAATGTGTTTGCTCTCTGCTCTTTGCCTTACCTCAACTCCTCTCGGCCCCAACACACACACAAACAAAGTCAACACAACAATGGCAACAATAATGCGAATTGATGAAGCGTGAAGGATTTGAGGCAATTGCCGGTTGAGGATTGCTTTGCATTTTCCATATCGCACAAACAGGAAGTGCTTATGAGCGAGCAGATAGAGTGGGACAAAAAGAGAGAGAGAGAGATAGATATGTGTGTTCATAAGCATAATCGTTACTAAATATATCTGTCCGTAAATGCATTCCACATGTTAGAGATTCGGATTTTAATTTTAAATTACAATTCTATTTTGGCATTGGAAATTGCAAATGTTAAGGATTATGCAAGCAAGAATATTGATATAATAAACAACGAATTATCCTGTTAATAAATTTTGTAGGGAAAAATAAAATGGGAAATGTAATTGAGAAAGCTGATAGAAATGCCTAAAACCAATTAAAGTCAATCCTAATGCAAATTAAAATTAATAAATTAAATGTGAACATATTTCTATGAATGAAATTAAGTATCATTTATTCAAACCTTAGTAAGAGTAGAGCTCTTTGAAGACAAACAATTAATCAGGACTAATAAAGCTTCCGAAAATAACTCAGATAAACTCAAATTAAGTATTATAATATTTATTCAAATAAAACCTTAATTTAAAAATCAAACGAACTGAAATTAATCTAACTGACTGAAAAAACCTTTTAGAAAAATATTTTCCTTTAAAAGCTCATTCGAATTATTTGTAAAATTTATAAAAAAAAGTGCTTAAAACAAATGAAAAACAAATAGTAAAAATTTATAATAAACTTTAAATCTATATTGTTAATTTATTTTTGTAGGTTTTAAGGTTGACATATTTGTCATTAAAGTTAGAACAGTTTAATTCTTATTCCAATTACAATATTCAATCAGACTAAAAAATCTAAATGAAATTGTATCCATGGCAAATGCAATTTTTCACCGCACAATTTAATTGAAATATTGATTTTAAATCAAATCAAAATATATACTCTATATTTAGATATATTTCTAAATTGTCGATTGGTTTCCGTCAAAGAGAGGGGAACAAAGAATGTGTGTGTAAGGCAGGGGAGGGGTGTGGCATCGTGCGGTGTGCTGCTTGTGACAGCAAACAAATACCGTTACAATTACACTATCAAACAAAGAAAACCAAAAAAACAAACAACATAGAAAAAAAAGCAAAGAAAGAGGAGGAAAAACTAAAATTGCGTTGTCAGTGAAAATGAAATTCAAAAGCACTTATTTAAGTGTGTGTGTGCGTGTAAGTGTGTGTGTGTGTGTTTGGGCGTTGGCTGTGGGCGTGGCAGATACCCAATGCTATTGTCGCTGCATAATCCAGCGAACAGTTAACTTTCGATTCACATTCAATGCATGAAGAAAATGGAGCAACCAGATAATCTAAACATTTTGCATACATTTTTTTTATAATGGAAGGGAGGGGGGGTGGGAGTAAGTGGGTGTGTATATTGCCAAATAAACATGTTGTGTTTTTTGTTTTGTATTTTTTACCAGTGTTTAACGCAGAGTTGGCGGGCATATAAATATTAGCAAAGCGCATTTAAGTCCGCGGCTGCATAATAAAAAATAAATGCATATACCAAAAAGGATAAAGGATAGAGAGAAACAGTGTAAACTGGGCCATGGGGCACACACAAAAGGCAAACGCATGGTTGGGATGGGGTGGGGAGAGGGGTAAGGGGTGAAGGTAACACACAGACATAATAACAATAATAATAAATATTCAGTTCAGTGTTTTTTTTGGGGCTGCGTTCTTTTGTGTATGTGTTTGTGCATGAATGAAACTGCGATATGAATGAAAATGAATGTATGTAAAACTTGCACACTGACACACTATGCACTTGTGTGCGTGTGTGTGTGTGTGTGTGTGTGTAAGCCGCACCCGCAAGTAAGTTAACCAAATCCGAATGAACAGGGATTTGCATTCATAAATGTATATCACAGCCAAGGCAGCAAGCAGACCTTGCCTCAACTTTCCCTCTCCTTTCTCTTGGAATGGAGACCAAATGGAATATATGCCTCTCTCTCTTTATTCTGTTGAATTATGCAAATCGCAAGCATCAAAAAAGAAAAAAAAACACACAAAAATATATTCAACTTTTTCATAAAAGATTCAAAAATTAAATAAAATTTCACAAAAGACATAAAAACCAAACGTTTACACACACACATACACACACACGCACGCATTCTCGTTCCGTGTGACCGTGAAAGAACAATACGAACCAAAAAACAACAACAACAACAAAGAAGAGAAAGTCAAGAGTATATACATTAAAGGCATACCGAAGCTTTAATGTCCTCGTCAAAACTTCAATAAAGCAATTAATTTAAAAAAAAGATGGTTTTTTTTCAGATTAAACTTTGATACAATAACTTAAGATATTAAAACAGTTTATGAAATTTTTTTTTTTATATTTTTAAAACATTTTTTGAAGTCATATTCTGAAATCTCTTTTTATCAAAATATTTTATTTCTTTAGATCAAATAATAAATTTATGTTGCTGTTTAAAAAATTTCTGAAGCTCTTAACATTTCACATCATCCTTTTCATGCGCCCGTTGAGAGCAACCTGAAGGAAAATGCGTCCTTCAACAAGCTCATAGAATATTTATACATACATTTATATATATTGTTTTTATATATGATTTTATATGGTTGAGAACGTTGGCATCATGATTGTTGGCTTACATATGTAAATTCTTGTGGAATGCCCTAACTAACCAAAAAATACAACTATACAAATCCAATACCCTGCAAGCCCCCCCTAGGGATACCTCACATATGGCCAAAGTTGGACCCAAAATATAAGCAAAGCGACAACAAAACGAGAAAAGCGGAAAATTTAATTGAATCGTCAGGGGTGAAGGGGGGATACAGGCTCAGGACCAATTTGAGGGGCAACTAAGGTGTGGCTGCATATATGTACATGCCACAACAGCCACGCGCAACTAGTTGTTGTTTTTTTGGGTGTGTGTGTGTGTGTGAGTTGTGCCCATATTTAATCTAGGCGCAAAAACCCATAAAAGCCAACTTTGAGGGCGTTAAACAAAATCTCGCACGCTTCGTTTAAAATGGCCATGGCCAAAAAACGTTAGCAAATTGGACGACAAAAAAACAACAAAAAAAGACAACAACGTTATTACTGTCCCTCAGTGTTAGAAAAACAAATTAAAAAAAATACTGTCAACCCTCGAACACAAGTTTGGAAAATTCAAATTGTGGGCGTCGTACTAGTTGTATGTAACGTGCCACGCCCTATTGTTGAGGTTGACTTTTAGTTGCTTGTTGTTTTTTTTTTGCGAATGTTTTGGTTACAGTTTCAGTTTCATTTGTCTGTCAGCCCAAAAAAAAAAACGAAAAACTTTTGTTTTGGTTCTTCTCCTCATTAGAATTCACAGCATGTGGCTTTTTTTTTAAATTTCCTTTTTGGTTTTTTCGCTTTTTTTTTTTGTTGTCGATGTTCACTTTGTTTTTAAGCCAATTTTCAATTGAGCTTTTGGCAGAGATTTTTAGTGGCAACAAATGCCAAAGTGAACCTAAATTTACTTAATATTCTTACGAGTTGATGAAAATTAGAAAAGTTAAGAGAGCACGGCATATTAGATGTACTTAGTTAAAGATTATACAGTTTAGGGTTTTTTGTAACTTTTTTTTTTAAATTTTAGTAAAAGAGTATAAACGACTGTTTAGTCTTTTCCCAAATAAATACAGTCGAACTACCTTATAACGAACATTATGGATTAACTTTTATAAATTAGAATGGATTTTGAATGAACCCAAATTGCATGCTTCTGGATATGAATTGGTTATATAGAAAACTTTGCTATAAGCTCGCTATATGCAAGTTGGACTGTACCAAATTCAACCCAATTACATTTAAACAAAGGTACTTAACAATTTTTCATTGTTTGCCAAATATGCAAAAGTCCAAAATGTAAATTTCACACGAATAATTAGCATGAAGATCATCAGCAATAAAAAGAAGGGGTCTCAAAATGAGAGAAACACACAATTTCTTAATCGTTTCCACTCTCATTCAATCGCTTCTCTCTCTCTCTCACACACACTCTCTTTCCTACTGAAAAAAACTGCACCACAAAAGCAAAAATAAACTGCCAAAAAAAAAATCGAGTTCATTAAACCGCACATCAAACGCAGTGACGTCATAAACGGCAAATTATTCTCACGGCTCAACTCAAACTCGAAACCCAGCTCAAACGGAGCGTGATGAATATGTTTCGGGGGCAACAAAAGAGTTACTGACCTCACATTACATGCAGCAATACACAAAAACCCACAAAAAAAAAAGAAGAAAAAAACGTGCAGGTTCATAAACTCTAAATTTTTTTTGTTTTTGGTAAAGAAATTGTGGGAGAGCGAGCAAAATAAAAGGTAAATAAAGAAATTCCGCGCTCACAGCCAGGTGCAGTTAGTCTTGCTGGCGCAGGAAAGAGATAGCCCAACAGCATTCAACTTCCAATCAACGCAGCTTCAGCAGTATGTATGTGTGTGTGTGTGTGTGTGCTTAAAGTTCGTTTCAATGCATCACTTTTCGCACTTTTCGTTTTCGTTGCGATGCCCATGCCGACGCTAACTGCGCTGCCCATGCGCTGGAATTTCTAAAATAAAACATACAGAACAACAAACAAACAGGCGATTCAACCAAAGGTTGAAATGACGCGCAGTTGTTGTTGCTTTTGTTGTAACTGCTTTGCCTAGCATTCCTGTTATATTCAACGCCAACGTTTGCGTCGCAGTCGACGCTATAAATGGAATGTAGCGTCGGCGCAACTTTGTCACAGGCGCAGCCGCAGCCGCAGCAGTCGTAGCAGTCGATATACGAAAAACTTGCCCTGTAACTTTTCAAAGCTATCTTGTTGTTGTTGTTGTTGTTGCTATTATTGCTCAAAGCGTGGCTTGGAACATGTTTTTGATCGCTGCTGCTGCTGCGCTGTGAAGCTGCGTGAGTGTGTGTGTCTGTCTGTTTGTGTGGTGAGTAAATGTGTGTGGGTTTTAGGGATGCTTTTGTGGACTTTGTGGAAGCCAAACCGGAATGTGGCTCATTCAGTGAAAAGACGACGTCGACTTAGTTGAGCGCTGTTTCAGTTGTTATTGTTGTTGTTGGTGTTGTTGCTGTCGTAACTGGAAGCCACTGGCCGGCAATCTATGAAGCAGCAGCAGCAGCAGTGAGCGACAGCGGCAGAGAATTGTCGTTATTGTTGTTGTTGGTTGTTTTTCTGGTTTGGCATTCGCGCTCAATTGCGCCAGATTTGCGTTTTTGTTGTTGCTGTTGCTGCTGCTGCGACTGCGCCACGCTTCATTTCTTGCGCTATTGGGGCTTGGCTTCCACACTTGGAAACTGAAGCTGACCAAAAATTATATATGTATGTACGTACGTACACACATACAAATATACAAATGTACATATTTATTTTTTTCTGTCGTACAGTTTGCAGCCGCCAATTGGCGACATGAGCATCTTAGTTGTTGTTGTTACTGCTGCTGCTGCTGCCCACTTGAGTGGTGCATTCAAGAAGAGGAAGAAGAAGGAAAATATAAAATCTCACAGACAATGCACATGCACAGGCATGGTATGAAGAGAGGCGGAGAGTGAGAGGTGAGCAAATAATGGTGATGGCGTGCGGAAAAAGAATCACGTTTATACCGTTTTGTAAACTGATTTTTCTATGCTGGCCAGCTATCTGGCTTGACTCCTCTGTTGCTGTTTTTGCCTTGTTTTTCAAGTGCAATTTTCATTGTTGCTGCGTCTTTTATTCACACACACACACACACACACACACACACATAAACAAACGGCAGGCCACGCTCATTAAATTTTTTTGCTGTCGAATTTTTGTAGCCATTTACGTATGTATATGTGTTTGTGTGTGTGTGTGTTTGTGCTGCGCTGCGCGCTGCTTTCAAGTTCGACGCTCATCTTTTGCTCACCTTGTCTGCACCTTGCGCTGCTATGGATTCCGTTGCTGCTGCTTTTGTTGTTGTTGTTGTTGTTTTTGTTTGCTTTGCTGCGTTTATTATGATTATTTTTTTTTATGCTGCAACACTTAAATAACTTTTACACTTTTGCTTTATCACGCAGCTACTTAGGTATTCTTGTATTCTTTTGCTTTGACGCTCATTAAATTCACATTGAGACTGCTGCCTTTTTGTTGCTTTTGTAATTAATTGAATACACACACCAACATACAAAAAAACACTTATACACTGGCAAGACAGTAAAGAGCGGTGTACTAAAATACACACACACACACAGGCACTCACACGAAGACGCAACGTTCGACAGTTTCTTCGTCGCTGGAAAAAAACACGTCCGCAGACAGGTAAATGCGCTGAGCAACTGACGCTCGCTTGCCTCAATGGCTTTTGAGTTTTGCGCCTCGCGCCGTTTTATCTTTGACTCTCTTTCTCTCGCGACCAAACTCCAGCTCTGACATCAGCTTGCGCTCATGCTGACGTCTTGCTCTGTTAAGCAGCACGTCTCACTCGCACCTGCGCACTTGTCCACACTTCGGCGATCGGTAAAAGTTCGTTACAGCCAAGAATACTTTTGAATTTTTACCTGTGACGCCGAGCACTGCTTGCGCTGCTCTCCCACTCTCTCAAGTGTAACGCTGGTGCGCTCAGTGCGCTGCCCCTAACGACCCGCTCTGCCCGTGTTTACCTGCCGTTATCTAGTCGCGACAGTGGTTTGAGCGACTGGAAATAAACTGCGTGCTCTCTGCACAGACAATTGCTTTGTGTGTGTGAGTATGAGTGGGTGTTATTGTTTGCTTATGGTGAGTACACAACACTGTCGTCATGCCAACGGAGCATTTCTACAATAATGTTTAAAGTTTTGCTTATTTATACATTAAGCTTAACATATAATGTAAATAATTTATTTTGTGGTTTAAGTTAAGGCTGCTTAAACTATATAATTAAATTGAAGCTGCTTTTTAAGATTTCAAAAATCAACTGCCATTTTGTTTAAGGTTTCACGCGAATAACGCCAGACAGCGTCAGCTGTTTATCAAAGTCACCAACCATTCGACATTGAATGTATCGAGAAGGTTTTGTTCTCACTGTGTCTTAGCTAAAAGTTGTCGACTAAAGTTTTTTGAGAACTGTGTTAAAAATTAACTTATTTTAGAACCGATTAAATTGCTAATTAAACCTTATCGAAATTCGGTTTTATTTTTCTGCATACTTTCTTTTTATGGTGCTGCCAGAAGCCGTAAAAAGGTCTTAAAATCAGATTATCAAGGTTTATTCAGTGCTTCTTAAACTTCAGCAATGATTTGCTTTACGACTTGGAAGTATGAGAAAAGGTGCATAAATCTGTCAAATTATTTTCAGCCCGACACACACATAAATGAACCACAAATAAGCGAGAAAAAAATGTCGTCATAAAAGCGATTTAACAAGCAAATAATCAAACCAACAAAAATTGTGAACGGCGATTGACGTGCCTCCCCCCCCTCCCACTGCAAAAAATAACTTCCTCTCTCTTTTTCTCTTTCACTCAACCGGAAATGATGCCGACACAAAACATTAAGCCGAAATGAAAATATACGACAAAAAAAAAAAAATGAAATCCAGCGCAATAGCTTTGAAACTGCTGCTGTCTAACTTCCCGCACTCCTCCCTCGGGTAACTTCCTCCTAAAGCTTGAAGCGTTTTTATGGTCCATCAACAGACGGCTAATGCCGCCAATTAAAATCAACGGCTGCAAAGATGCCGCCACAAGCAGCCAAAGGCAATTGGGATAGGACTAAAAAAGCATTGTGGACCCTTCGTCAGTTGCAGGCCTCGAGGCTCTCTCTCTCTCTCTCTCTCTCTTTCTGCCTGTCTCCCTGAGCTCCATTCTATAGTCTCGAGTGGCTCAGCCTCAGCTGCTTTCAGCATCCCATAACAAATGTGCGTTTAATGAAATTTTTATTCAATCAGTTCAGCGGCGGCTTTTAACGGTGTTTTACACACACACACACACATACATACAAGCAAAAAAATCATAGACATATAAACTGAAAGGCAGGCAGAGCGAGACAGAGATAGAGACAGAGTGAAATGTACAGTTAGAGAATAGTGGAAGTGTTGAGTGGTTGGAGTGTTGAGTGACAACCTGTTGATGTGTGCTTACTCTTTCACACGTATGCACATGTACAATAATGACGTATGTATGTATGTGTTTGATGTGTGTCGAATGAGTTCAAATAGCTCTCCTTTGCGCACATAAAGTCATTAAAAAGCATGAAGCGAATAATACAACAGGTTCAAATAAGTGGAAAATGAGCTTTGAGCTTGGCAGTGAGCTTAAATTGAATTTTACATAATGCATTTAATCAGCAAAGAAGCTTTAAAGAAAATAATAATAAAGCTGTGCTATTGATTTTCTTTAAAATAACATTTGTTAAAGTTTACTTTATTTCATTGGCTTTTTTTTTGTTTTCGAGAAAGGATGCATGAAAACATTATGCTAGACGAATAAACTGAGATATTAAAAGAATTAGATTAATTTATTTTATCTTATTTAAGAGAGCTTTTTGATGTTTTCGAACTGAAATATGAGCTTCAATTAATATTTTACTTCGAATTTAAACATATGTGACATTCTTTTGTGCTAGAGTTTTTTAACGTTTTTGAAAGTTTTAAAAAGCTTTACTTTATTTTTGTTTAAAGAGCTTTCAATAGGCTTTCGTACTTCTACTTAGCACATTAAAGCTCGCTTCAACTCTACAAAAGCTTTAAAGCTTGATTTTGTATATCACTTTAGTTAAAGCTATTTTATTTAAATGTATTCAAAAAGTTGTGTGCAATGAAGCTTTCAAGTTTCATTAAAGTTTGTTTAACCAAATTTTTGCTATTACAAATAACACTTAACTTTCTTGGCTTTGCCCAAAATTCCTCATTTGCCTTGTGTCATACTATGTATTCCATTAGCATTTAGATAGCTTTTTTTTGGTAATACCATCAAAAACCAACTGTGGAGCTATTATCATTTATTCATGACACACATGTTTGTATATATGTTAATATTGTGTGTATATGTATATGTATTTAATCTGTCGTATGCATAATTTCCTTGATTTTTCGTCTTATTTTCATCATTATATTTTCCTGTGCCTTGTGGCTCCAATTAGACCCTGTGGTTGGTTGCCCCACAATACACAGGAAAGCTTACGCATTTGTTAAATTGCCATGTCATCTACCTGTTTTTCCAAACCAAACCAAACCAGCGAAAAGAAACCTGGGAAACCGCAGTAAAGAAAAATGTCACATTGGACTTTTCCGACAAATTTTCAACTGAGTTTCAACAGGGAGTTTTCCACTCACTTCTCTCTCTCTCTCCCTCGCTCTTTCGATTCTCATTAAAGTTGGTGGTAAGCCGACTTTGCTGCTTCGTCTTTCAATTAATTTGACGAGGGGGCTGCGCGGTTTGCGGGTAGAGTCTGCATTTGTTTTGCCAACAGGTGCGTATTATATTTGCACGGATTTAGCGCGAACCAAGTTGTACGGCATAAAGGCCGTTTCAAAAAACTTGGCCTAATTAAAAAGTTTTTACAACATTTACATAAATTTAATTTGCGCTCAAATCTGCGTTGCCAAAGCGGCCAATAGCCAACAATTAAACAGCTTAAAGAAAGCCAACAAAAGAAGGTCAAGAAGTCAACAGAAAATACCTTTTATTGCACACAAATAAACAAAAAGAACTTGTTAATGTTTATTTTATAGCTGCCAAATATTGATCCCACTGACTGTGCCCAAAAAAAAAACAACAACAAAGAATGTTTGAAAAACAACTTAGGTTGATGTTTTTGGCATTTGGGTCAAGTAAATCAATTGACAGGATTTACCAAATTTTCACCACAAACACAAACACAAAAAATATATTCAAATATCCTGTAAGTCGTTTTTTTTTTTAATATAATGTGGAATAAGTTTCTGAAACTTTTGTCAATATTGAAAAATAATTTGAATGTTTTAAACTATTAAGAAACTTTTTTTAGTTGTTCGAAGTCAATAGTAAATGTTTATATATTATTTATAATTGATGTAAAATTATTTTGTTGATTCCCAAATCTAAAAATATATTTTGTTTATTAAACACCCAGATATATTTTTATTACTATTTCATTATATTATTCAAGTATTTTTCTGTCTGTTTCAAACCTTTTCAAAATGTTAAGCTACTGTTTAATTTTTTCCTTTGGGTTTTGCAGGGTAACCGAATGTCTAATAAAATTCTTTTGTCTGTCAAAAAGCCATCACCTGGGTTTGCCCTATAAATAAATCATGGCCTATGATAATATGACACACACACACACGTGCCTAACACAAAAACACTATGCTTGGAATCGCAAACACTTTGATAAGATATGCGTCAGGCATTTTTACACACACATGCCACTCTAATCCCCACAATCCTCGGCTCGAAACCCTGTTCTTGGGGCAAACTCATGACAGCTTTTGACTTATTGTCAAGTTTGCTTACATGCCACACACACACACACACACACACAAAACCACAGCAATCCGCCACATCGCATGCTCAATCTTAATACACACAATGCGACATAATTTTGCGATATGCTTCTGGCCGAACAACGTGACGTATACGCAACGCCAAAAGCTACATGCTGTTATTAATCAAAATTTTGGCGTCGTTTGTGGCGGTTTGTTGTTGCATTGCATGGTTAACGAGCTTTGGCAACAATATTTGTTGGCAGCCAAAGACATTTAAGACTTTGTCACAAAGATTTGCAAATGGTGTTAAGTTAAAGAAAATTTGTAATTTTGGTTATTGAAATATTGATAAAAGTGTTTGAATTGGTGTTCAATGATACTTGAAAACCGATTTGTATACAATTAATACTTGAAGTTAAAGAACTGACTGATTGCTATCAACGCAGGGTTAAGGCTTAAGCAACCTTTTATTACGCGAAACTATAGCATATGGATTATAGTTGACCACTAAGATTGACAAGTTTGGAAAATGCTTCTATTAATGATAACTTTCCTTAGAAAAGTACTAAAACCAAACAATTAACAAGCCACTAAGCAAAAATATACAATACAAAATACAAGCCATAACCGTTTTAAAAAGTTCTTTAAAAAAGCCCACTTTAAAACACATTTGCTTTTCAGTTAGCACAACAAGTAACAAGCCCTTTGGCTAATTCGTGTTTGTGGGTGATTAAACCGTTCAGTTTAACAACTGCATAAACATATGCAACGCTTTAGATTTGGGTCAGTGATTACGCGGCGTATGAGTAATTTGTTAAAAAAGAAATTATACCGCAGAACAAATTTATAACATGATGCTAAATTTATATATAAACTAAACAAAATAGATATCAAACAAATAGAAAAACGGAAAATGCTATGAGCAATGGTTAATACCAGAGAACAGCAACATATAAATAAATAATAAATGGCTGTCAGCATTTTTTTGGCTCATAAACAGGCCAACAACAACAACAACGGCAACAAAAGCAAAAATGAAATGAAAATCAAAAATGTGCACAACAACGAACCAACAGCAGTCCAAGTTGCAATCGTTGCCGTCGACGACAACAAAGCACACAAAAGAACACCAACAAAAGACAACAACAGCTAACAACAACAACAAACAGTAGCCAGTAATGGAAATAACAGCCTAAGCATAAAAAGCATCAGCAGCAATAAGCCAAAAACAAAAGCTAATGCCAAACACTGAGGCGCTCCAGAAAGCTTTGGCTTTTAACAATGACGTCTCGCTGGGCGTCGCAAAAAAGAAGCTTTTCGATGTCGTCATCATCAAACATGTTGCAACAGAACGCTCAGCGTCGACAGTCGGCACAATTCATTCATTCACCTCAAACACTCGACGGCGCTTGCACGAAACGGACGCGAACGCGCTATTCGGAACGTTCGAACGTTCGTAAATGTAACGGTAAAACAAACGCACAAAACAAAGAAAACACAAGTAAACGGACATTGGCCTTTCGCGCCAAACGAAAATAAGGCCGCAAAAACAATTAAGAAAAAATTCAAATTCAATATAAAATGGAAATTTAAATCAAAAAAATAAATAAAAATAACAAAACGTAAAAGAAAAATTTTAATAGAAATATATATAGAAATATTAATAGAACCGAAAATAAACAAAATTATATAGTGTCATTTTTATATAATTAAACCAAACCAACAAACTATTAAATATTGTTATTAGTTTCATTAGTTTACTGCATTTTTAGTGCTGGCAATAATTTTGCTAAATATTAATAAAAATATTCAAATACAACAAGAGCATAAATATCTGATATACAACGTGATATAGTGTGTGTGTTTGTGTATTAATAAAAATTATCGACCAAATACAAAAAAACAGGGACATTAACTTCATTTCCTATGGATATTGACCAACCCAATGGCTTATTAATTGAGACAAAACAGAAGGCTTGAGGCAGGTTGGTTTCTCTTAATTCAAGAACTTAGGGGCAAATGTCACCACCAAAAACAAATCAGTTAACGCATTTTGATTCATTTTCTGTTTGTTTACTTTGTTTTTTGGTTGTCCGTTTGATTTGTTTGCTTTCGACTTACTACAAACGCACTTTTATGCTTTGCACGCTTATCCAGTTTTCCGCTTAAATTAATTTGTTGATTTTGGGATAATCAGGCTACCAAGTCGTTCATCGAAGGAAGGAAAGCGAAAGAGAAAACCTCGCTGATAAAAGAAATGTATAAATAAATAAAATATCGCTCATACGCAACGTTAGCCACTTGCCTCATTGCTGCTACGTTTTAAGGCCATGCCCAGTGGGAATATTGAAACATTAAATATTCTGGAACATCGGCAGGCAGAGCTTATTGCAATGTTTGAAGGGCTGAGGCTGGCTTTGAGTTTGCCATAGCTCCGGCCAAATTCCATTTCGCAATGATTTTTCCTTTTTTTCATTCAAATTCCTTTGGGTGCCATAAACCACTTGACACAGCACCAAAACCAGATTCAAAGATAGATAAAGAATAGTATAGAAACCGTGTTAATTGCAATAAATTTTAAATAAATTTCAACAAAAAAAAAGGTCAGTGGGCAAAAAACCCAATCAAAGGAATGCGAGTGAAATAAATTGAAGGGTGTTTTATGTGTTGATTAAATAAGTCCATTTAAATCTTTGATTCATTCATTAGAAATGAATGATTGCTGTGATCTTCTGAATTGATCTTTCTGCTAAAAAAAATGTTACGATTATGATTTTATGTTAGCTATAACAGAAATGTTAGTTAAACTCTATTATTGCTGTTAATTGCTTTTAATTTATTTTATTTGTTCATGTTTGCTTCGCCATGTTACTAATACTCAAGGAAACCATCTCTGTATGTATACATTTTCAGTTGCAATAAAAGCTTTTGTGTTGTTTCATTTTGCAATCGGACTTCTCTTTAAGTGATTTATTTAAGTCGTAACGATGTCAATGTTTTTTCTCTGGCCCTAAAGTGGGTTGCATATCCGTCATGTCAAAGGAAACAGGGCACTTTATTCGAGATGGTGTCTTTGATAATAACTTATACTCTTCCGCAGTGTCCTTTATTTAAGTCTCATAATATAAACTTTGATATTAACATTTTGACATGCACAATCATTTAAATGGCTGTTCTTTTGTGTATCTACATTTTTGTTTGGTATTTAAAAAAGTAATATAACTAAGTTTAAGTAAGACAAATTCTATTTCTAACTTTTAACAGGGTCTGTAAAAACCTTAACAGCTCTTAAAGCTGTTATGAATTTAGAACAGCAATTAAAGCTGCTAATGCAACCCTGTTTAAAAAAAACTATGAAAAACTGTTAAAACTGCATTCTATAACTGAATCCCACAAGTTGAGCTATCTAAGCGAGACTCCTTCTTCACATTCTGATCAAAAACCGAGAAGCTCACAACAAAATAAATTCTCTTGGGTTTAAACTTAGCCAGCTGCCTGTTGACACCACAATTTCAAATCCCAATCACAACAAAAACAACAGCTGGCTTAACTGCTGCACTGCGTCATTTGAGGCGCATTGCTTGAGAAGGAAGTGGGGGCGTGGCAGGCGTTCGGTTTGCTCCGCCAATTAAAATAAAATAGCAATTGGCACGCGACTCGAACTCGAACGTGGTCGCAACTACCACAACCACAGCGAACGACACAGCAACCACGCCCACACACTAAAAACCAAAGCTTGCTGCACCACGGACACTGGTTTGAGCTATTGCCTTTGTGGCATGTGGCAAGTTTGCTTTTATTACTAATTCCATTTGGGCGAGCCAATTGAGCCACTAATAATTGTCAAACATAATGAAATTCGTATGTATTTTGCTTTGGGGCAAGTTTTGGCACATGCCACCCCACCCTCCCCCCAGCACAACGAACATCAAAATATTCCTGATTCAATTAAAATTTAAATTGGCCACAAAGCGGGGCTGGCACTGACAACAGGTACACAGCGGCACTACTCCTACACCTCAGGTCCTGTCATCCAACACATGTTTGTTGTTGTTGTTGTTTGTTGATGTTGAGACACTAAAAGCTTTAACACTGCAACAGCGGGTAAGAGCTGCCAACGCATATGCCACTGACAGACATATACATATATAGTATATAGCAGAGAGAAGTGAGAAGCTCCTAGCTTCGTTGTCAGTTTTCGCGACATTGTGTTGCCCAAAATGCAGCTACCGCCTTTAAAAGTGGTTACCTATACCCTGCATGCATGCGAAATTGAATAGTAAGGGTGTTCAGGCATTAATAAGTAAAGATTATAAACATGCCTTGTGCTCACTGAGGGTCAGGCAAGTAGACCAACTGAGGGAGCAGTATAAATAGGAACATCCAACGACAGGATGAGAAAGTTTATATTTAAGTGATAAAAATATGCAGGAGTCTGGATATAAGAACCCTGACTCCGAAGAATAAATATCACTATAAAAAGGTACAACCTCAAGGGTACTTTCTCAGGGTTTCTTGGAAGTAACTTAGCGAAATGATTATCAATGAAAGTATTAACAAGAATGAACAACGATCTCAGAGCCACTAAGAGCCTTAGACTTAATATTTGAATCACAATCTGTTTAAAACTCCTTACAATACATACTAAATATTTCAATATTTCGATTCGTTTCTTCTTTTCGATAACAATTAAAATCATAATTTTCAGGATTAAGTTTACAAAAATTTTACTAAGTTCGTTTGGCTGTGACTCGATGTAAAGTATCCCCTTATTCCCTTTACAGCTAGATACAGGATATCTGATAGTATATAAGAGTTGTTTTCTTGCCTTTGGTAGTTGACACTGCCTGGCAGTAGCCAGAACTCCCATCCTCTTAACTTTCTTCCTCTCTCAATCTCTCTCTTTCTCTGTTCATCTGTAGAGTGTTGCCCGCCTGGGCGTGACGACATTTTGAGTATGACAAGTTCCGTAGCTTCACTTTGAACTATGTTTGCAGTCTCTGTTGTTGTATGTGTGTGTGTATGTTAAAGTGTCTTGAAATTTAGACGTAGGGAAGCTCTCGACTCAGTATAAAACGTGACTGAGGCGAAGACTTACAGCCATTTCCGCTGCACGGCATCAAGCAAAAGAAAACTATCCGAATGATGTTTAGATAGAAGGTTGGGGCACACAAGAGAGCAGAAGTACAGGACACTTGACAGGTCATTTTATTTGCATCATTGTAGAACATGCAAAAATCGAATTTCAAACAAAGCACAAACATTTCTGCAGTCTGTAACATGACAAAAACATTTTTTTTCTGGCTAAATCAAAAAACACAAAATAAGATGTTCCAAATAAGTGATTCTGTATTATATTATTTCGTAGTTAAACATTTCTACAACTAAGTTTTCTATAAAACGAATTAATTCAATCAAGAAACAATTCAACTTTGAGAATTTACATATAAACTAAATTTTTGTTTGTCCCCTTGAGATTCGTATTGTTTTTATTTATGCAGCTCAACTTTCTGGCCCTTTGCCATTTCAAATTTAGCAATGTTTTTCTTGGGCGCCCAACGGTCGTCATCTACTATTTTCCATTAGTTTTTGTGCTCAGCTTTAGCTTGGCCGCAAAATGCATAATTGGTATGGGTTGCCAGTTCCCGCGAGGATTAGCGGTTGACCATAAAAAAAATAACAAAAATCCCATCTCATACAACTAAATATAACAAGTAGAAACGTTGCAGTCGGACCCACCCGACTGCGGTATACTCGATACCAGTAGTAAAACAGATTAAAAGAGAGCTGATTGCAATGGTGTGTGGATACGGCAGGGGTGTACGCTGCCTCAACGATTGTCTGGTGCAGATGGGGATGCCAAAAAGCTATCTTCCTTCTAAATTTGGTGACTCTAGCTCAAAGTTTGTTAAAGGTAGGGGCTGGGGCGGTATGGGGGCGTGGCATCAAAATTTTTGCTACAGATCTATGTATCATGTCAATAGCTATCCTCAAACCGAATTTGGAGACTTTAGCTCAAACTTAGTAGAATATGGTGGAAGGGGGGCTGGGGTCTGGGGGCTGGTATGGGGGGCGTGGCGTCCAAAGTTTAGCTGCAGATCTATTTATGATGTTAATTGCTATCCTCATACCAAATTTGGTGACTCTAGCTCAAAGTTAGTAGAATATGGTGGAAGGGGGGCTGGGGGCTGGTATGGGGGGCGTGGCGTCCAAAGTTTTGCTGTAGATCTATTTATGATGTTAATTGCTATCTTCATACCAAATTTGGTGACTCTAGCTCAAAGTTAGTAGAATATGGTGAAGGGGGGCTGGGGGCGGTATGGGTGGGGCCGCCATCCAAAATTTTTGGGTTTCTTCATCACCAATCTTGGCATCAAATTTGGCGTCTCTAGCTCAAAAAATGTGGAAAATATAGGCGTTTTTGATTTCAAAATGCAGGGGGCTGGGGAACGTGGGGCGTGGCTCCAAAACTTTGATGCAGTTTTTTGACGATCGTTAATAGCTATTTTCCTACCAAATTTGGTGACTCTAGCCTAAACGCTTTGGAAAATACACGCATTCCCGTTTTTAGTGAAGCATTGGGGCGGTTTGGGGCAGCTTGGGCAGTATGGATTGGCGTGGTATCCAAAGTTTTTATGAATTTTTTTGGGGGTTATAATTACCTATTTTGGCACAAAATTTGGTGGCTCTAACTCAAAAACTGTAAAAGATGTAAGCATTTCTGTTTTTACACTGCGGGGGTGCTGGGGGCTGAATGGGTGGGTGGGGCTCCAAAACTTTGATGCAGTTTTTGGGGGATCATTACCAGTTATCTACCTACCAAATTTTGTGACTCTAGCTCAAACACTATGGAAGATACACGCACTACCGTTTTTAGCGAAGCTTTGGGGTGGTTGAGGGCGGATAGGGCAGTATAGATGGGCGTGGCATCCAAAGTTTTTATGAATTTGGTTGGAGATCGTCAACACCTATCTTGGCACCAAATTTGGTGGGTCTAGCTAAAAAACTGTCGAAGATATAGGCATTTTTAGTGTTAAACTGCGGGGGGGCTGGGGGCGGAATGGGTGGGCGTGGCTCCAAAATTTTTGATGCAGTTTTTTGGGGATTGTTAGTAGCTATTTTCTCTCCAAATTTGGTAGTTCTAGCTGTAAGGGCTTGCGAAATAGCTGGATCTATCGATTTTGCGTTATCGAGTTTATCGATTTGCCAGCCTCCTAGTTATCGTAGAACTCCAATCTTGACACTTTAATTTACTATGCCATAGATAAAGAGATTTGCAAAGTTTGAAGTCTCTAACTTGAAGGGTGTGGAAAAAAGTTGCGAACATACAGAAGGACAGACGGACAGACGGACAGACGGACGGACGGACAGACACCATGACGGACATTGCACAAACCCAATATACTCTTTACCTTCGGTATCGAGTATAAAAACCGACACACACACACAAAGTGGCAACAACTAATCCATTTAATCGATAAACCATTTAAACTGACAGCCATCAACGCCAAGGGAGTTGTTACAAATGCAATTTTGAAAACATATGTAAGTTCTATCTTTCTCTCTATCTGCCATTTCTCTGTCTCTTTCTGTTTGAGGAACACAATCTGTGACAGTGGCTGTCAATGTTTATCGTCGCTTTATATAGAATTAAATGTGGAAGATAAATTACGAAAAATAAAGAAGAAAAAAATAAATGTTGGGTTTTGGTTCAATTCTTTGAAATAAAATGAGATTTTTATGTTGCCTTTTAATATAAAATATATACATCTTTTTATGATATATCAAGGTGAGAATAAACATTCTTTTATTAAGGTGAGAATAAATACTAAGGAACTAAAAAAAAAGTATAGATAGTATGTATTCCCAAAGTTTTTCTTGGCAACAAAAACAATACTTAAAATTAGAAAATAAATTATACAAATTGTATCTATTGTAGAAAATAAATATTGTACAAGTCATGCAAATCAATTTCTTTAAGCGCTGACTTTAACTCTTGTAAACAAAGCAACAATTGCAATCAACAAAATTGGCATTCGAATTTTACACACGCAAATTCACAGGAATTGATCCATTCCGAATGGTGAAAAGTAAATGTAGGTGCTTTGCTCCCAAGCACACAAAGCACTAGAATCACACACAAACAAATACAAACAAAGTTTTGTTTACACAAAGGCCAAGCCAAGTGTGTGTGTGTGTGTGGAAATCAAACGCAGCAAGGAACTCTTAACATATGCTAAGAAATACTTCAACTCAAGGAACATGGATAAATAAAATCACACAAACAAATAAACACTCTGTCATGTACACACACGCACAACTAGAATGGCTGTGCGCCGCGCGAAAATATGAGAAATAAAACAAATTCCAATTTATTTCAGTACTTACTCAAATTAATTATGACATACGCACATTAATACAAAGAGAGATAAAGGCAAGTACTGCTGTCAAAAAAAAAAAAAAAAAATGAATAAACAAATAAAACAAACTAAATGAAGTGTTTTTTTTTGTGCAAACATCTGGTGCCCGCCGGCAACGGGCCCGAGTCAAAATGATAATAAAACAAGAGCAGCTTTTTAGTATTGTATGTTGTATCAGCTAACGTAAGTTAGCCGGCGCGCCCAATTGGGCTGAACGAATAGAGACCAAGGTCACAAAGAGGTTCCTGGCTTACCTCGTATGCCTTAATAAACAATATGGAAAAAAAAAAAAAAAAAAAGTATTGTATGTGAGCCTTGAAGTATGCTGCTTAAAATATGCACACAAAACAGGACAAACAGAGAAGTAAGGAGTAAAGAAGATAGGTAGAGTGAAAGTGAGCGAGAAAAGCAGATAGCTTCACCTTCGTGTGTAATAATCAACATAAAAGACGTTAAGTTTAAACTAAGCAGACGCCAATTTAAGCTTCATTGCTATTGTTGCCTTTTGTCTATCTGCTGGCTATGGTTTGTTGTTGTTGTTGCTGCTGCTTCCGCCCCGTCAATTTGTGCAGCGTTTTGGAAAATCTTTGACAAAATCAACATTTAGCCCAGGCATTTTGCTCCTTTTAGCCGCATCGATTTATTGAGCATATAAACAAGCGGAATAAAGCTGTAACTTGAGTTGGGTTTTAGGTTTTTATTATAGGGATATAGTTTCAAAACGGTGAAATACGATTTTTGGTGTTTTTGTTTTTATTTTAGATTCACCTAGTTGAAAATTTACTTAATGACAATCTTCTTAAAACGATTTAACTTTGAAATAATATATAAAAGATAAATGCAATATTGAACTTTAACTTAGTTCTTTATTTGCTCTTAAGAAAGTAAAATACTTTAATATAATAGTAAAATGCTACCAATATAGCATTATATAAAGGCTTTAAGCTATAGATTTATCTAGTTTATTTCTAGATTAAGTTTCCCATTAAAAGCATAAAAAATAATTCATCACTTTTGGGTCAAAAATCACATTAAACTAAAATGTCTTGACAATAAAATTTTTTTGCTTTCTTTGAAATGAATTTTTCTGATTCTTTTAGTGTGAGTTATAGCTCGGACTAAACTCACACCCACCTACGAATATTTCACTCAAAATCTTCGCATAAATTCTAAACATTTTCCAGTTGTTTATCTCTTTGCTCTCTTGTTGACCGCCAGCCAAAGCTGACATCCATTGAAATATGCATATTATGTGTATAGATCAACAAAAACCGAAAAAAAAACAACTTTGCCGCATGCCTTTAGTTATGTATTGTTTGTTTGCGTATACTTAATATTTAGAAATATTTTCGTTTGCAATTAAAATTCTCATACCCCGCGCAGCATGTCATAGCTAAATGCGTGAAAATTTATTGAGTCAACCAAATTTGTTAGCGCTGGTCAAACTGCAAAAAAATAACGTTATAATAAATCATAATAATGCTGATGACAAAAACAAAGTAACAAATAGCTGCACAAATATCTTGCGGCTGTCTGCGGAGCGTATGTGTAATAAAAAGTAGTTGTTTTGTTGAAACAGATGCTCTCAACAACAACAACAACAACAAACCACGGCAATGATAATGATAATGTTAATGACAATAACCAAGTTAGATGAAGAATAATATGAAAAAAAATACGACAACGCACAACAATAGGCCTGCGAGGAGATGAGAAAGGGTGGAAAGCAACGAAACAGCGTCCTGAACTTTTGTAACAATGCCTTTGGCTGTGTCTCAGTTGAAGAGCCTTTCACCTTTTCTCGCCATCCAATGGTATTAATATTATCGCCAGCATGCAACAGGTGTATGAGGTGGTGTGTGTGTGTGTCCAGGTGTGTGTACAGCCACGAAAACAATCGACAAACGCCCTTTAACAACAGCAACAGTTTCAGCATAAAGAACATTGTAACATCACATGAACCGACTTGAACCAAGCACACACACACACACACACAACCACACACCCGCAACAACAACTGAACACAACATCGATGACCTGTGAAACGACCAAAACAACAAAACCTATTCAACGAGCATCTTTCAGAAAATATATTTATGTTTAAAGAATGTGTAACATTGTTGAAGCTAGATATATTGAGTGCAAAAACTAACATGTTGCTTAAGTTGTTGCGAAACTTGAGACAAACAAGTTGTTGCTGCCACAAACTGCAATTAAATGTGAAGTCAGCAAACAAGCCTTCAACATAAGAAGACCGATAGTTTATTATATGAGAACTTTTGCTAAAAGAAGTCTGATTCTCTTCTAATAAGAAACAAAGCCGAGAATTTCAAAACTGAACTTTATCGTTTTCTTATATTCAAAGTTTCAAAACTCATTGAATTTCAAAACTAGTTGCTTCAACAAGTTTGTTCTTGTCACAAACATAAATACTACTTTTATCTCATATACATAATCATAATGGTTTTTTATGGTGCGCCAGCTGCACAATTGTTCTAAATAAATAAATGGCAGCAAAACATGTCGAACAGGTGTTAAAGGCTCTGTTTTCGCACACACATACTCACAAACACACACACACAAATATATTTGGCATGGAACAACTACATCAGATATCGGGCGACACTTATCGGCTTTTGTGTGGTTTATCTGCGACAGCGACGATGATAAAATATATATATATTTAGATAATAATAACCCCACGCAAAGTATACTATGTATGTGTGTGTGTGTGTGGGGGGTGTATTGCTGATAACTTAAGTTGCCTGGAATCGGGCACAGCTGTCAACCATGTGCAACGATGTGTGTAAATGTTGTTGTCGCTGTTTTGTGGCAGCTGCCGCTTCAATGAGCTGCGGCTGCTGCTGTTTCTGCTGTTGCTTTTTCCTCTTCCAATTTAATAGGTGGGCTGATTAACCAATATATGTATGTATCTGCATGTAGCATCAAATTTATGTTCATAGACTGCCACAATTTAGTCGCTTATCGCACAATGTGGCGTCATAAAGCCAACAAAATATGCTTACCACATATGATTCTCTATTGATAGACAAGCTTGAAAATCTCCAAAAAAACCGACATGTTATCTCCCTACCCCCTTTCTATTTACGTCTCTCCTGAGGCCAATCAAATCGAGCCAATGTTTTGCAGCTACCATTGTCATGCAATTAGAGGCCTTCCTTAACCGCACAATGTTGTTGCTGTTGTTGTTCTTTGTCCTTTTGGGCTGTGGCATGCTTTGAATGCAAACAAGACAGCAGCTGCCGCTGGCCAGTTCATCTACAACAATTTCATGCACGACCGAATAGCTCAGTTGCTGGACCCCGCAATTGTTACCCTTTTGTTAAACCCTAGGCAATAGGGCATTATAATTTGATAAGCATAAAAAAAAAAAGTTGGCTCTAAGTCTAAAACGTATATTTCCTGTTCAGTTGCAGATCGGACTGGTTTAACTTTTAACTTTAAATAAATAATAGCAAATTTTTTAACTTTGTGACAAATTTGCTGCCGCTCAGTGCAAGGGTATTATTATCTTCGACATCTCCAAATCCTCAACTGTGTCTGTTGCCTTTGTCCCTTGCATTGCATCGCTGAATATTCGGTACAGGGCAAATCAAGCGTTAAGTCACAAGATGACAATGCCTTGAGAGTCTCAAATAAACCCTTTTTTATTTTTTGGCTTGTCTGCTTATCGTTCCAAGACCCGAGCTCGTTTTTTTATTGGTTGGGTGGTGGGGCCGCTTTAAGGATTCTCTCTATTGTATTTTACATAAAGCATACGCAGCGTGTGACGCTCATAAAGTTTTCGTGCAGTATTTACCTACTTACTGGTCCTTTGTATGTGCGTTTGTTTTGTTTTTCTTTTGTTATTTACATCTAAGCTGCTGCTTCAGCTAAGCTAAACAGCTGTCAAGAGGACAACTTGTCCCAAGTGAAAAGTGCTACCAGCAGCCAGACAGTTGGGTCACATAATGTGCTCTCTTAATTATTAACGTTTTAGTCATTAAAAAAACAATGAAGTTAATTATTACAAAAAAGGTTTCAGGATACAGAAAAATAAGTGAAGCACCAAAACAACGCCTTGACTTTGAAATGCGTTTCTTAAAAAAGTTCTTAAAAGGTTAAACGTAATGGAAAGGAAAAATCGTTTGAGGTTTCATTTGAATCGACATTATTTTCTTGGACTTATCAGATTGGTTAAGAAAGTGTTAATATTATCCAAGTCGAGCTCAAGTTCAGTGTTAACTTATTATACATTTCCACCATATTTCTTAGATCTAGTTCGATCTTAAGGCATCTTTGCTGCAAAAGAACAACTTTACTTGCCAATCTGCATGCGCCATTCGATACGAAAATAAACGGTTCGTTTGGCTGACGGCTCGTTAAAATGTTTGCCAGCGACAAATTCATTGAGCAGCGCATCTTACAGCTGATGTGGCACGCCCCAAATTGCAGTTCGATGGAAGTATGAAGAACAAACAACTTTACCCGATTATGCAGAACTAAAGCTAAAAGTCAGCTAATGATGCATGTATGAGTCAAGCTAAAATAGATCACAAATATGTTTTGATTGCCATAAATGCTCAAGACTTGATGGCCTATCATCATCATTATCATAGCTATGTAAAATGGCTTTATAAATTGAATTAGCTTGTGTCTTACTTTAGACCGTAAAGGAAATTGGTTTAAAGCTAAAGCATTCGTTCTTAGTTTCGTTTTGCAGTCACTGCCAGGACTGCAAATGGCAATTAGTGTCAATTTAGCTGCAGGACTCACTACCTTTCTCTCTCTCTCTCTCTCCAAGACTCAAGCTAAGTCAATTTTATAACATTCTCCACACTTTCTCAGTCGACTGCAACATGTTTTACCACTTGAGGCATTACAGATCAACGCGCAATCTCTGCGGCTGGCCTATTTACAGCATTTAGTTATAAATGCTTCGAGTGAACCAAGAAAGTTCCGTTTCATAGCGGATGATGCAAGAAAAAAACGAGCACATGGGCAAGAGAAAGCTAAACATATCCAAAGTAAAAATATATATTTTTAGAACATGGCATTACGTGATTAAACAAACGGACAGACTTAAGCACACATGATATGAAAAACACCATAAAAACAAACATCAGCTGTTGTTTATTGGATTCTCAAGAGTTCAGACAACAACATGAATATTCGATTTGCGAAATGAAAGAGTAAGAGTGACGCACTACAAAACATGCTAAGGGAAAAGAGTTGGAATCTTTAAATAATTGAAGTTGCATTAGAATTTCATTTAAAGAAAGAATAATGTTTTATTGTAAATGGAAGTTGTGAAAGAACTATTAAGAAACTTGGAATGAAATTTTACTTTAAAAAGTACAATTAAGGTTTTGTAGAAATAGCACTAAGTATTTTTCTAGCTATTTATAGTAAGCAACAGTTGGATTTTTAATGTGAGTTGGATTTTTTAATTACTAGAAATTCACAGGATTCAAACATGCACAACTTTTTTTAGTTATTGTATTTAGCATTACTTTCAGCACACAATGTAAAAATGAGTTTTTCCTGTTTACCATTTAATTAATCAACTTTCTAATTATGTAAAGACATAATTTATGCAATTGCCTGCTGCTGCTGTTTGACCAGCACTAATTGCAAATTAACATGTATCGAAACCATTTTCACTACACTTCTCTGGATGCGTGATTTTCCACGCTATTTTAGCGAGCATTAAATGACGCCGTGTGCGTTTTCCGACGTGCGTGTGTGTGTGTGTGTGACCCAGTTTTGTGGGACTTGTGAAAAACGAAACAGGTTTAAAAATAAATTGCGAGTGTGGGGCGGGGGGAAAGAGACACAAGAGACACGAGTGTGCCATGTTCTATGTTTATAATGGCGAAAAGTGAAATGAAAAATCGCACAGCAAATTATGTTGCATGTTGTTACACAAATTTTACTATTCGTTTCACATATTTTCAGTTGCGATGTTTATTTTTAACGAATCTGAACAGCTAAACTAAATATAAAATTATTTATAGTTTCTGCAAAAATATTTAAGAAATGTTTAATTTTGATTTGAAATAAAAATTTGCAATTTTAAGTGTTGTTTTTCGTTTGCGCATTCACGCTTCTATATTTTTGTTGTTTTGTTTATTTGCAGCGCACAGCCAATTCAGTTATGCGCCAAAGAGTGCAAGAACAACAACAACAACAGCAGCAACAAAACAACCACCAACAACAATAACACCACCCACATAGCTTTTAGCAGTTATTTACTTAGCAATCGGAAGCACGAATACAAAAAGAAACTGCAAACAAAATTTGAGCACAACAAAAAGCAACATTAATCTGGCAAAATCAAAATGGTAGACGACATTTCACCCATGCATCATCGGATGCAGAAGAAGACGCGCAGCGCCTCGATATGTGCAACAGGTGGCAGCATCGAAACGGTTATTCACAATATGCCCTCGGGCAGTGCCACGCCCGAAGGCGGCACGCCAGGCTATAGACGTCGACGTCCTGCCACCAGATCCCAAAGTGCACGCATTACATCGGGCGCCAGATCGGTAAGTACAAAAGCCAGAGAGATAATATCCTTTGGTGGCACGAAACCATTTGAACACATTTAATTTTGGTGGCACTATTAATGAGTTGATCAATTAGTTAGCTGCTTATCAAGTAAATTGCTTGCTTTAATTAGTTTTGTTTTTTCGTGATTTTATCTAAAATTCATTTATAATCGAAATAGTTAAAGGGACAGAGAACTATACTGAATAACATAATATTAGTTGAGTATCATGTAAGTACATAAAAATCATAAGGTAAAGCTTTTATTAAGGAAATAGCATATATATTTTTCATACAATCCACAGAAGCAACAGAATCCACACTAAGCAAAGCCGAGCCAAAAATATTTTATAATTAATGCTAGAGTTGAAGATGTAAGCTTTTGCGCTCACAAAACTAATACAAATGTGCTAAAATTTTAATTCAATCAAATAATAATAGAAAATAATTTAATGAAATCGAGCAAAGATAGTTCCACAGAGATATTTTTCACACTATTAAAAAGAAAATGTAGTTTAAAGATTTCGCTGCACAAAGAATTATACGCCCTAAAAATCTTTAAACTGTCAAAAGTATTTCTATAGCTGCATTTTCCACTTAACATTACTTATAAAAAGATGCACTTTAGCTACTTGTATATGAGATTTTATCATGTGATTTTTTATAGCTTATTGTTGTCTTGTCGAAACGTTCTATTCGCCACTTCTTGTTGTTTCCCATAATTGCTTTATAAATAACTGCACAGCAAGGGTTAAAGTGAAATTTGATATACACTTCCCGCTGTTAAAGGAACTTTACCAAAAACAACAAAGAAAAAACCATGTTGCTTGCAACTAAAATGTGTTCGCCACACACCCTGCTACACATTTAGCTGCAGGGGCATTATTGCGTTGAAAATTGAGTCTTTGGACGACTTTGGAAACATTTTGAAGCATCTGGCAGTTCGCTGGACTAAATTTTCGTGCTGTTTGGCTTGCAAATCGGATTTGCGGTTGCAGCCTTTCAGTAGCTGGTCGTTCACTTGCGTGCCACAAAGTGGCAAACTCATCGTTTGCATTTGTGTTGATTTGAGAAAGCAAACACGTGCACAATAATTTAATGTTTGTTATTTAATGTTATGAATTGGCAGCGAAAATTTGTTGGTTAAGGGTTGTTAGTGAAAGGATTCAATATTAAAACTAGGACCCATTAGTGAGGGACTCAGTGCATAGACCATTTGCCGTACAAGAGCGCGCTCCCTTTCAGAACTTTGACCAGCGTCTCTCAGCGTTGCAAGACGCGAGCTGAGCATATTCATGCGGAGCTCATGCTCTAAATCGCCGGGACTCGTAGTCGATGAATATTCACCATCTGAATCAAATGAACTTTGTCTTGTTTTTGTCATCTTGGCAAGGCGATGACGACAGCGCGACATCTTGGCACGCTTTTGGTTATCCGTCATAGTATCCATTGTCCGCGGCAGGTTCTTTACCTTTGGAACGCAGCGCTGCGGTGGACGCAGGCAGTGGCAATAGCTAAGATTGTGCAGCATATACTCTTCGAACTCGTCAAAGGGCAAGAGCATCTGCTGATAGCTTTCCAGAGATTGCATATCGCCGGGATCCAATAGACGTGCAGCATAATCCAACTTCAAATGATGGCTGTGCATAAACCTAAACAGCTCCTCGACCAGTTCACGAATAAACGTGATTGGCTTGTGAAATTCATCGCCGACGATAAATGGTGTATTTGAGCTCAAATCTAAGCGACGATACACCCGTCGAAAGGCAAGTAAGTTTGAGCGTATGTTAGCCAAACCGCGAATCAAGGCTGAATTCGAGCTGGTTATGATTTGATAGTGCAACTGATACTTGGTCATTATAATATCATCCGCGTCCACGGGTATTGGTTGAGGTTCCCGGCAATGTTTGTCAGCCACATTGCGATACTGTTCGGTAAGTGGATATAGTTTCCCAGCAGCCATGCGCTGCAGATCCATTTCCTTCAGCCAATCCTTCAAAAAATCCCTGTACGCCTCGTCGAGCAGAAGCAGCTCATTAAGCACACTGACTTCGGGATCTTCATGTTTATCCTCTACCAAGCTCAGCACAGCACTCAACGGTGCCTTTTCTAGCAGTGTAATACTGCTCCGATCATTTTCAAATCCAATACCAATACGATATGACATCGTTTTAACGATATTAATTTAAACAGTTCAATATGCAAAAAATTTTAAATGTGTTGTTAATTTTTTTTGTGATTATGTTACTTGTTCAACTAGGTCCTGACAATTTTTGCCTATTTCATATACAAAAAGCAGCTCGATTCATTTCGATCTTTTGTTAGCAGATTTGCTTTCAAATCATTTTGCAATACTATTAATCGATTTGGCGCCAAATGCTCGCTGCAAATATTAGCTCTTATATTGCGAAATCGGAACAGTGCCCAAGGGACAAGGACAAGAGCTTGACAGTTTGCCGCAGGCAGCAGGTATCAGACGGGAGACAGAAGACAGCTAGAAGTGGCATTGAGTTACATGTCATAACAAACCCGATACGAAGCCAAATCGTGTCACAAGCTGACAATCAAGTAAAGCGTGCCACGCACCATTTAAGATCTTTGCATGTTGTAAACCAAAATGGGGCAGCTTGTGTGCCATTTGTGCTGTGTCCCGAGCCCCAACAAAGACGCCTCTTATCAGCTCCATCTGCATTTTGATTGAGCGAGTGTATGTGTGTTTGTTTGGGAGTGTGAATTGAATTATGTCCTGGGGCTCAATTCAATTTTTGATGCGATGTCGCACAAAGGCAACAGCACGTTTGTTTGATGTGCCAAAGGACGCGAGCCCACACGACGTATGCGTGATGACACACGAAGATAAATAAAATATCAAGTAAACTCGGTGAAAGTCAGAAAAACAATATAAAATTGCTAATTTAATAACACAAATTGCCAGCAGAAAGAAATTATTTTTTTCAAAGCAGATGACAAAAATGTTTAAAATATCACTCAGCAAAGTATTTATTTTAGTTGTAAGTAAAGGAAGAAACAGTGTTAAACCCAAGCTTTAATTAATAAAAATACTTTGAGTAAGAAATTTTGTTTTTATAAATTCTTGTGCATATTTTACTTCGAGTGCAGCGCATGTCGTTATCTTTGTTTGTACCGACGATGCGTCCTAGCATGATTATTACACTCGCAACTTTGCAAAAATGTGCTGCAGACTTAAAGCTAAAAATGACAACGATGCGAGCTGCGAAATGGCAAATTTACGACAATGTGGCAAAAAAAAAACAACTTTTTCTCTCTTTACTTTAGAACTTAGGAAACACACATGCCACATGCTGTGGCGGCACTGTCTTGTGGGCGTGGCGTTCATCAGCATAGCAAAGGGTATCTGCTGATAATAAATTTTCTATCTTGTTTTATTTTTTCATTGAACATAGCTCTTAGCTTTACAGCAAAAGTTTAATGAGGTTGTGAAATGTGCAAGAGACAATGACATGGGACAAACAGATAAAATTTTAAGGAGGGAAAGAGAGAGAGGGAGAGAGAAAAAAAAGTGAGAAGTCAATGACAACATTTATTTATTTACGAAAAAAACTAGATAAATATAAATATGTATATAAGCAAAAAACATAACAGAGTGAGGAGACAAAAAAAAAGCTAAAGTAAATAAAGTAACATTCACATTCATACTTTATTTGCATAAAGCTTAAGTAATAAAAGGGAGATGCAAGTTTTTGAATTTATTAACTGAAAAGCAACTAGAAGCTTTTCATTGTGCTTTTAAGTTTCATAAAATGTCAACCGGATTTTGACTATATCAAATAAATCCCACAAAAGTTGCGATAGGACAGAACCAATTCATTTTCACTCACGTTAAGATTTTGCGAATTAAATTCATAAAAAAAGTCAGTGAATTGATAATTAAAAAAAAGCTTATAGGATTAATAAATGTCCAGAATAAAAATTGCAATAATTTAACTTTTTAGGCCCGATTTCTCAATGTCCGGCAAGCATGTGTTTAGGCTTAAAACTGTCTCGCTAAGACATTAAAGTTTCTCAACATTTATTGAGCACAATATCAAACGAAATGTCAAATAAAATAAATTGACAGTCAGCCAGAGGGAGTGACAAAAGAAATGGCAATGCCCCATGGGCTAATTGGGAATTAAACAGATACATATTGAAGACAAACAAAATGGACACGACAAAGAAGAAGAAGAAGTAGAAGACTAAGACGACAGTTAGACCGGATCAAACGCACAAAAGCCGGATGTAGTTAATATTGCGGCAGCAAGTTCAACTAAGTGAAGACATGCTGCATCCGGTAATGAGACCTTAAAAGGAAAAATATATATATATGTATATATGTATGGCCTAGCCCATAATATGATGTGTAGTATATATAGAATTTATGACCACATGCAACAAAATTTGATTAAGGCCAATAAATAGGAAAAAGCAAAAACCACGCCAAATATGGTACAAGAGCGGCAATTACGGGTCACGCGATCTGCTGCTGAGCTGTGGGGTGCCATAAAAAAAAAACAGGGCGCTAGCCACTAAGTAAACAGACAGAACCTTGGCTAATGGCCGAGACTCACACCCACACCCACGAAAACACCCATTCACTTGGTCAACACTCAGCGTGGCCCAAATCCGCCAGACACTTGACGCCTGATGGCAGCAGCACGTAAGCAATGCTTCCGGCCGGCTCAGCTCAGCTCAGCTCGGCTTGTGTGTAAAAGCCAAAGCAGTGTGTGCCAACGACACTAAAAGCGTCAGGAAGCTGGCTAACAAAGTTCTCAGCTAACATTTATGCGTCGTTGCTTAAAGTTTTTCACACCAAATGACGTGAAACAGGTACAAATAGAGAGACAGGTACAAAGCGAAAGAGTGAGATGTAGTTGCTGCTTAAATAAGTTTTTATTACGCTGTCAACATTGGCTGAAAAGGATTTAGTTTTTGTGGCAACAAATGCAACACTGATTGCCGGTCGAGTGCCATACAAACAAAATAAACACGAAATCAAAAACAAAGCAAACAAATAACCAACTGATTTGAGTGTAAACCCCGGGGAAAACCCCTAATAAGTTCACGCAAACATATATACTCTCTAATATTGATTTAAAGCTTTAAACGTTAATCAAACGTTATGATGTGGACAAAAATTGGGTGTTAGAATATATCATTTGAGTTTCTAGTCCAATCAAATTTCTTTCTTCAGATCAAAGAGTGAATATCTATAAATATACCTTGCAATATCTTTATATCATTTTCCTACTTGTTATTCAATGCACACAGTCATATGTATGTAAGACCTACTCATCGAGTTACGCATGAAGAACCCTTTTGAAAAGAACCCTTTATCCTTAAGCACTCTTGAACGTAAACCTTGACATTTCTACACCCTTCGACAAAAACTTTGCAAGCTAATCAGCCTGAAACGTCGCCTCAATGCTTTGCCAAGTTCGCATCAATGCCGGTTGCAAACAGATGCAATTTGATTTGTGTTTGACATTTTGCAATTTAATTTCTTAGAATCTGTAGCTGAGCATAAATCAAAGACTTATAGCCTTGCAGTGTGTTTGTCCTTTGGCTAGCAGCCGCTTGATTGATGATGCCACTGGCGATGGTCTTAAGACCAGATTAAGTATACGACACTTGGCCTTAAGCTAAGCCATTACGACATGAATTTGGTACTTAAACACACCATGCCTCTCTGTGCGCTCTGTCCTTATTGCAGGTACGTCGTCGCACACAGGCACAGCAGCAGCAGCAACAGCAACAGCAAACGCTACAGGACGCACGCTCCTATTGCAACAGTGAGCCGCGTCTTAGTGAAACGGAGACGCCACCACAGCGACGCAAGCTTTCGCAACGCCACAGGCCGCAGCAGCACGGTAAGTGTAAGCTCATTTTAATGAGCCACAAGGCAATCAACAAATAAATGAACTCTGCCGCCAATCAAATTAGCCAAGTTTAATGACAGCTTATGATGTTTTTTTTTTTTTTTTTGCCAAATTGAGCAGCAGGCGGCCCAACTAATAGTTAAACATAATCACGATTAAAGCTGGCTTTTACTTATGACAGCCTTCTTATAAAGATCAACTTCCAATCATTTAAAGCATTCAACTTCAAGCGAAATCGCAATCCATTAGCAGCTATCAGCTCTAATAGGTTTTCTTATAAACTTGATTCAATTAACACTTTCGGTCCTTTCGAAACGTTGAACTTAACTATTGACCCACTTTCTTGGTGGCGCACAGTAATCCAAAATAAAACAATGAACGAACTTAAAGTAACTGCCCACCCTTTACCCTCGCCCCAATCCTTCTTTACTGAAAATCTGTGTCAGGCAAGCAAACAAAGACAAAAAAAAAAAAAATAGCCGCCTACAAAGGGGTAAAATACAGGCTGAAAAAAAAAAACTTGACATTTATGGGCAATGGGAACGAGAATGAAAGAGCTGATAACATTATTAAATTCACAAATAATAAATACCCTAACTGATAAAATTATTAAATTGCCTGTTAAAAGAGTGTATTGAAAATGCTAATAAATTGAATCGACAATATTTATGAACTAAAAGACGCAGCTGTTAGCAAACTTTACTATCAATTCAATAACTTTTCGTAGATATCTAACAGCTCCAACGCCATTTTAAAAGTTTATGAATTAAACTTTGTAGACTTTGTCGAACAATTTCCCAACAAAACTTTATGTTCAACAAATTATTTATGCAACGTGTTGAGTTAAAAAATAGTTGTGCTTTTTTATGCTGCTTTAAACACTTAATGAAATAGTTAATAAAAGACAAAATTTCAGTGAACCTTTGCTGACTAAGATTGTATTTCAATCGGCTTGCAATTTGCGAAACTTAACTGTTCATTATTATCAAGAGTAAGCCGAACCGAAATGCTGCGGCTTTTACTAAAAACTTTGAAATGGCATGGAAAAGTGCATCGAATTGAAAACATTGATTGCAAATCCAATTGAAAATAGGAGACATTAATTTAATTTAATTTAATACTCTTTGCAGGGCATAGAAAATCGAACGCGTTCCTGGACGTGCCCACAATGAACATGCATCACCTGAGAGTGAACGACGACGACGAGGATGTGGATCGCCTCCGCACATTTAGTGCATCCAAAGGAGGTGAGTGACATAACCAGAAACTAGACCAACTAGAGAGATAAAGTGAAATGGTATAAATATCATGCACAAAAGGCTTCTTGGCCGGCATTTATTAATTTCGAAATTGAAAATCAAGAAAGGGACCAGATAACAGGAATCAGCTTTTATAATGGAAACACACATAAACACACTCATGTAGTTGTGACAGCTATGTATGCAGCTGTTTCTGGCCATTTGAAATGATAGTTTTGTTTTGCCACAAGTCTGAAGTACAACTTGTTGAAATCACAAAAGGTTGCAAAAAGGATATCAGTGTCCTTTTAGTGGCACTTAGGATAGGCACACACACCGAACACACATTCTGTTTTGTTGTATTGTAGTCAAAACTAAATGCCAGTCATATATATTTGTGTCACGTTATTGTTACACATACGCAACGTGGGACAAATGAAACCTAAACCCAAACGACAACTTCAACATGCTAAAGCCATGTTGACTTTAAGTACGTGTTTAAGCTTAACAGCCCCACACTGACACATACACACACACATTTGCTAGATTTGACACGAACTTCTTTGTCTGCCCTAACAGGGGGCATTTGGCATTTTCTAATTAAAAGGCAACTTGGACGTAGAGTTTTAGAGTATTGACTGCATTCATATTTTAAATTGTTGGTATAAGAGATTAAATTCCTGTTTTTGATAGGACAAAGATAGCATTAAATACATAAGGTAACATGTCTTTTGTATAGCTGACTGACTGATTTCTTTCAGCGAAAAGACGAAAAGGCTTAACATAAAGCATTAATTATTTCGCGAAACTTTATGGGAAATAAGCGTCGACTAAGAATGGATTTCTTACTTTGGCAACTGCAAGCCCGAAATTTTGTGGTCAAGAAAGTGTATTCAATATTCGTTACGAAACCCATTTTGACACTTTGTAACTGGCTGCTCTTTATATATACAAACTACATACCCGAATACATGCATATATGAATTTGAGTTGAGTACGTTAAGCTGTCGGCGTGAAGCTGAATGAAGGCGGATGGATGCAGATAGTTGGGAATATGTTTCAGATGGCATATGAAACGCACTGCTGCATACTTAAATTCAATGAAGAACCAGCGTTTACTCAACTAAATTGCTTTTAAATATATGCAAATGTCTATATGTGTGCACAAGAAGTTTAACACTACAGCTGTGTGTGTGTGTGTGTGTGTGAGTGGTTGTGGCATCTTTGCGGTTATGTTGGGTGCGTCATGCGCACAAAATTTAATTAAAGTTAATACACATTCGGTTTAAGCACGCTTCCTCGGAGTGTAAACCAACCAAAATCCCATCAATTATGTTTACAATTTGTATATAAACAAACAAAAAAAATATCTGAAAAATTGAGGAATAAATACACAAAAAAAAATCAGTGAAAGGGGCAGAGGTTGAAAAATGGGGTAGCCGACGTGATTAATTGAAATTTTTCGCCATGAAAATTGTAATGAAATGAATTGCTGGCCCAAAGCGATCACAATACTACTACATTGTGCAATGTGTTTGTGTGTGTGTGTGTGTGTGTAATTATTGCTGCGGGTGTAAAGACTGTACACGGGATGCATGCAACAAGGCTTCAGTGCGTAAATTGAATTAAACTTTTACAATATTCACACACAATTCGTAAGCAATAAGCGATATATATATTTATATATAAACTTTATCCGAATCGGATCATGCGAGTCTTTTGCAGTTGGCACAACTTAATTGCCTTCAACTCAACCAAATCATTTATTTGTAAATATAGCCATGTATAGCATACGTTGAATTGGTTAATAGCCTGCACCGTCTTTGAAAGGTGTTCAAAAACACATAAATATTATCAAGTTATATAAACACTTTGAGCTATGAAATAAAGAAAAATTATTTCTCTTTGAAGTTTGAAAGTTTTTTAAATTTTACTACTCGACTTTCGTGATGTTATAATAGTTTCCATTTATAAAGTTCTGAAAAAAGATCTCATAAACATTATTTTTCGACAATTTTTAATCAAAATTAAACCCGGCAGATTATAACTACAAAATATAAATAGCAAAAATGCCAGCCAAATTGTAATTTTCTCATCCAGTTTCAAGAGGCGTGCAATTTCCAAAAATACCTACAAAATATCCATGTGCAAAATCTCGTGCAACACTCGTCGAACTTCAAGTCAATCGGCAAACAAATAAAAACAAATAATTTTCTAAAGCGAACATTTATTAATAAAAAATGTTAAAAACAATTCGAAAAAAAATAAACATAAAATTATAATTCATATAAACATCAAACAGCAAAGAAATGTGGTAAACATTTGTTGCGTTGATTGAGCTGAATGAAAAAAGAAAAGCTGAAGAAAATAGAAGGCAAATATTCTATTCTATCATTGATCAGAAAATAATGATAATATTAGTGATTCTATGCTATATGTTAGGCATAATGAAAGAATTTTTGGTTACAGTTTTTGCAGAGTTCACATAGCTAGATGTTAAACATAAACTTGGAAGATTTGCTTTGGCCAAATGCTAGAGCTAAATTTAAACATGTGGCATTTATGCAAATATTTATCAATACCAAACAAAACACAAAGAAAACAATTATTTAATAGCAATAATTTTATTGCTCGTAGTTTTCACCTTGTATTTTCTCCCACCCCTTTCGCGGCGTTCCGCATGCAGCAATCACACACACAATTAAAGAAAATAAACTCAACTGAGAAATATTTCGAAAACGAAATTGTAAATTTTAATAAATTGCCACCCAGCCGGGCGCTGGCTTTTATGGCTTTACAATGATGATGGGCGCGCACACACATACCCAAAAACCACCTCAACCCACTTTACCCCCTTTAACATTTGTAGATGTTTATGGCTATTTTGGCAATTAATTCAATTTGCACAATTAATGACCGCAGCGCTTGATGGCGTCCAAAATCACTGACGAATTTCAAAAATAATGCCAGGCGTTGCCAAAAATGAAATAAACTAGACCATAAATATATATCTTATGACATTTTTAGTATGTAAATACAAAATATTAAAAATCATGTTAACGTTCAAAAACACATTTAAATGTAAACACACAATTTATTGGCTTAATTTCCATGTCAATGAAATTGAAAAAGGTTATTCGCTTTAAGTCTAGAAATTTTATTTAAATGCCAACCAATAAAATCCACAAAATAATTAAATGAATTCAAGCAAATACGTAACAAAAGCATTTTTCTGCTTGGTATTTGACATTTAGGAATTGTACAGTTTTGGTTTTTGTGGCAAAACAATTGAAAAGTACAATTAAAATTGCCAAAAGCAGCCTACCTCAATGTGCTTGGCGCAAAATTTATAGATAAGAGTTAAAAATACATTTTCTGCTGATGAATTTTTAAATTTAAAAGCCACTAACCAACCTTTCGGTTCGCCAGTTTGGCAGACAAAAAAAAAACCCCATTTCATCTACACTGCTAAAAATATAGAAAAAAGCTGCAAAAACTGACTGCATGTTTGGCATACTGAAACAGACACAGAAACAGTAGGCTAAGTGGGGATGAGTCTGGATGGAGAAAGCATTGGCAGTTGAAACAAAAGATAGATTAAGCATTGTTTTTAGTAGCTTTCGCTGCTGCTGTGTGTGTGTGTGTGTGCTGCATTTTGTATCCTGCGGCTGGCAACTGCAATTTTTTGCCAGGCGCAACGTGGCGTATGAGCAACACATGGCGCCTGATTGCCCATTCGCCGCGTTGGCTGCAACGACCTAAAAACCCACAAAGTCTGCGTTGCATTCGAATTTTTTTACACTGTTCATGAACATAAGAGAGTATATAGGTTTGAGGATTGAAATTAGCAAAAAACAGAAGAGAATATTCCAGTCGCGTACTGAACAACATTTAATTTATGCTGAACCTGATGGCTTACGTTCCGAAAAATTGTTGCAGGCATCATCAATCGCGGTGACTCGTTTCGCAGACGTCGCTCCCGGAGCAACAGTCTGGCACCTGTGAGTCCCATGCATCCGCGCAATGCGATGGCCGCATTAAATGGCGGTGGAGGCGGTGGCAGCAGTCTCGGCCTGGGCGGCAACTACAATCACGGTGGCAGTACTGGCAATGGCTTTAATGACAACGCGGGCCAGGACAATCACCAGCCGGTGGAATTCTATCGCGTCGAGATGCTTGGTTCACAAGGTGTGGGCAAACAGGCGTTGGTCTCACAGTTTCGCACCTCGGATTGCATCAATGCGTACGATGGGCCAGGTAAGTGTTTTGACTTCGACTACTTTGTCACACATAGTTGAAAAGACTAATCACTCGACTGTTAACCCTGACAGAAAGCGATGAGGCTGAGCAGAACGTTTCAATTATTTTGAATGGCACCGAGTCGGAGCTAAAGTTTCTTACGGGCAATCCGGAAAGCAAGGTAAGTTCAAAATATTAACAAGAAAAGTAAAATAGCCTAAGACAAAACATGGGTTTCTTTATTTAGTTTAAATACAAATTCCTTGATAAGTTCTTGCCGCTAGCTAAGTTTCAAACCATTTTATGTACCAAAAATATAGCTAAGAAAAAATTTAGGAAATTCTTGACTTACTCTTTACTTATATTGTTAGAATATTTAATAATTTAATTTTGGTATAAAGTTTTAGTACTTTTTTTTAATTTACTTTTATTTCAAGCCAATATTATTTCCGTTTTCTCAGTACGTTCATAACGTTATAACCGTTTGTCCCTTAGGGCAGCTTCTATCGCATTTATGTCCTAAGTTTTGCATGTGCCGCGAGCAATCTGCCACTTTTTGTTTGTTTGCCTGTGTTTTGCCTAATTGCTGTTGAATATTTGAATATTAAGTTGGAGGCTGCCCAAAACGAACGGGGCAAATGATGTGACCCGAACTAAAACTGAATTAAGAGCAAATGTAAATCGAAACTACCTGCAAAGTTTTGGCCACTAATTAAGCCACACAAAAGCGAATCTCAAAACTAGTCGAAAATGTTAAAAGCCTCAAACCACAATTTAGAAAGAACATTACCACAAACTGCAAGTTGCACAAAAAGTGGAAGCCAAAAGAGTCAGGATGTAACTACAAGTTTGGTTTACTGTGGCATGCAGCAAAATGCTACATTGCCTGCATACTCAAGTCCCGTTAATTACGAGTGAAAGTCTCCGTTGCCTTTTGTTTGCTTCTTTGTGCCAGCTGTCTTCAGGTATTTCAAGTTACAACGCTAAGCTTGTCAGGTGCTTTAAAAGGGGGAAGCAAAATAAATAAAGTTATGAGTTAGAGCAATGGTTGACTGAGATTCACAAACACTTAGTAAATATAATAAATGTAAAAAGGAAGAAAAACAGTAGAGTTGAATAAATATTTTACGAAAGTAAAGAACGAAATGGTCAACTTTTAAAATTTAAAGTTTTGCTTAAGTCTTTTGTATGAATTCGACATAAGGTCAAAACTCGGTAGTAAATTTTATTAAATAAATAAACTGTTCATTATTAACAAGAGAATTGTTAAAAGGTTTCAAACACAATTAAAACAACCAAAGAGAAAATGAGTCTTTTGCCTTTCGACTTCAAAAATAAATCCATTGTGTTTTGTACTTTAAATTAATTTCATTTGGCCACAATGCAAATAAAATTCAGTTATCTACAAAAAGTTAGTGCAATTATTAAAGATTAAATGAAAAATCATTTGCAAAATTTAAATGTTAAAGAGATCTCAAACATCTCACAGCTGTAGCAGGTTTAGCTAGAAACTAAATGCAATCATATTGTACAGAAATCATGCAAACTAAGCAGATCATTCAAAACTTGCTATGACTTGTTTATATATACATAAATGATAGATGGACAGCAATTTGCAATTATGAAATACATAGAAGAGCTTCTTCAAGCGCTAGCTTTGGCGTATGGAAAACACACAAAAATGGCAAAGACTAACAAATGCTGAACAATTTTGACAATAACTAAAATATCAACAACAACAACAAACATGCAATCGAAATGCCAAATTGCTGGCCAAATGCCAATTGACCAGCAAAAAGCTTAACGAAAAGGGGAAAAGCGGTCAACAGGGGGCTACTCTATATATGCATTATATATATAGATAAATTTTATACATGATATAGAGGAGGGAGGTTATCCCGAAGCGTTTATATAGGTTGGTGCGGGCGGGTTTCGTACACAAACAATAATATCGACGATTAAGGCGACAGTGAAAGCCAGCGAGCGTGTGAAGGCGTGAATGGGGAGGGAAAAGGAAAAGCTTGCAGCATTGACAAACAAAGGGAAATGGCTACAATTTATCGTACGCCGGACAAACAAAGAAAGCGCAGCGCAGCGTATTAAAGCAATGCGTTCAGTTGGCAAAAGTTGAAAGTTGAAAAAACAAATAAGTAACCGCAACTGAAAAGTGGTTGGCTTAACTTTTAAGGTGAATGCACACATGTCTACACGTCAATCATAAACACCTTTAAAATGCACACACACACACACACACACACACTCACACACTCGAACATTCTATGTCAGATACACTTGCAGACGTAACGTGCGCTGTGGCAATCGTAAATTCCTGCCAAAATGCCGGATGTGCCTGGCGTTACTTTATGGCTGCCAACAGAGTAACAACAACAACAACAAATAATAATGTTGCCAAAACTGCAAAAATGCAGAGTCACTTCCGCAACGGCTGTCTGTGGCGCCTGTGAACAATACAAGTATCAGCATTTGAACTGGCTTTAAACTGGCTTTAAATCCAAAATAGCTATGACGTTATGTGCTGCAACAATATGTGCAGATATCGATAAGTTAACTTCGTAGAAAATGTGATAAAAAGTTAAGTATCCGTTAGCAAAGAGTACATAAGAACTTTTGACTGGAATTCTTATTAGTTGAAAGTATCGATACACACAACTCTCTCAAAAACGAAAAGAAACTTAAAACAAACCAAAACCTAAAACAAGTCAAATAAAAAAGTGCTCAAGTCGAACTTTTTCAAGTACTTGGCTCTCTCAAACTTGAACTTTAGTTGCACTCGAAAGCAACTATTAAAATCGACAGAGCAGCAGGTAATTTAAATGCCATAATAACAATAACGACAAAACTAGCATAACATTGTTAATAACATTAAAAGTCAAGCTGTTGACTTTTCTTTCAAAGGGACAGAGAAGGCAATCCAGCTGCAACATTGTTGACTCTCTTCTTGATTTGAAAGTGGCAATAATTTTTAATTTTAACGAGCATTTAAGCAAAGAAACAGTCACAGAGTGTAGCAGCTGGCAGGTTTCACTTATTGGCATTGCATGTTGCGGGGCATTAGTCAAAACAATTTCAAGTTTTAACTTAAGCCATTTGCAAACTTTTAGATATAATGTGAAACTTTGTCCTTTGATAGGAGGAACTGGAGCAGGCGGATGCATTTTTGGTTGTCTATTCCTGCATTGACAAGGAGTCATTTACGCGAGCCAAACAAATCTTATCGCGTTTGCAGGACATGGACTTGCTGCGTCATCGACCAACCATTTTGGTGGCCAACAAAATTGATTTGGCCAGATCACGCGCTGTCTCTGCGCAGGGTAAGTAATGGCTATTTCCAAAAACTCGCCAAAACGCGTGACATTTGACCATCATTTTGTCCGAAACTTTTTTTTGTAGATGGCAAGTGTGTGGCATGCACCTTTGGCGCCAAGTTCATTGAGGTATCCGTGGGCATCAATCATAACTGTGATGAGCTTCTGGCTGGCACTCTAACCCAAATACGCCTGAAGAAGGATCACAATCTATTGCAGGTGGGTTAACTGATTTTAACTGAATTTTTGTTTGTTTTTTTGTTTTTTCTTAAGACCTGATGGTAGACGCAAACAACAAGACATAGATGTGTTACAAGCGTCCGGTTCCAGTTAGTTGATGTTGGTTGTTTGAAAGGGTTCAAATTTCTGCATTCTTCACTTGTTTGCCATCTCTGTCTCTCTCTCTCTCTCTCTTTTATAATAACTCTTTGTCTCAGCGCAATTCATGCTGTTTCTTTTATTTTTTTGTTTTATTGTTCATTTTTTATATGTATGTGTATATCATCTTTTTATGTGTGGTTATATCGCTTTCGCAGCTAAATCCGAAAAAGTCGAAAGACAAAACTAAATTTAAAGATAACAAAGACAAGCACGTAGAGACTGTAGAAACTGATAAATGTCTGAAATTGACTGATCTTAAGGCCGACGATGCGGTAGCGGTAAGTAATACAGTCACAAAGCTAACACAAATTTCTACTAGTATATATAACACCCCTCCCCCCTGGTTGTACCCTCTGGTTATATAACAAAATGTTGCATGCTTAAGAAATTTAAAACTAAATAATTGTTGTATGACTTCCAACTGTCTTTTGATGTCCCTCCAGATTTAATAATAATTTTTGTACCCAAACACTTTAATTTTTGTTTTAAAGTCCCGTTCTTAGCCAAGTTAAAAAAAAATTCTTTGTTTTCTTGCCAAGTTTTTTCAGTTTTGTTGGATTGCCAAGAAATGAAAATGTGTCGAGTGAACTTAAAAATTATTCACAGCTAAACTCATGAATTCGTTTGTTGGTTTATTATGGTTATCCTTTGTTATTCCCCCTATAATGTTGCAATTTTAACTCAACCAATCCAACCAACCCCACCTGACGCGCCCCATTAACTTTGGGTCAAGTTGTTTAATGTGCCACAATGTATATACTTAAATTTATGTTTAAATATATATAATGTTCTTGCTGCGAATTGTGAAAATATCTGTTTAAAATATGCAATCGATTGCAGGGTCCCCGGGACGGCAGCTCACCGGCGCATTGGTATAAGAGTAGAAGTGTCATGCTGGCCAGCATGAAGGCGCGACAGATGCTCACCTGGATACTGGGCAAGGAGGACTCGAAGTTTAAGCACTGTGAGAATTTGCAGGTGCTTTAAGTACTTACATATATATTTAAAAACAGCGAAAGCAAGCTCAAAACACAATTAAAAACATAATAAAGCTTAAAATTAAACGAGTATGTAATTAAAATATATATTGATATAGTAAATGTAATTGTTATATGTTTATGTAATTCTATGATCAGAAACAGTATGTGTATATTTCTTTAACCGAAAAAAAAACAGAACAACAAAAATAATAATAACAGAAACATAACCTTTAAGCGAAAACAGGTTTCGATGTTTCGAAAAAAAAATGTCCAACAATTTGCATTAGCAAAAGCCTGATAATCAAAAAAAAATTAAATCAAATTTAATGTAAAAAGATAAAACAAACAGCAAACAATTTAAGGGAACCAAGCAAATGCAACAAACACTATACTATACTTAAACAATATAATAACTACGTCTATCTACTTATTTGGGTGGCAAAAAAACAAATGAACCATTTTCTAAGCTTTGAGCAAATTTAATATTTTTCCCATAAACTGGCTAGCAGAGATTTAACTATTTACAAAATACGCAAGTTTCCCTATATATGAATGTAACTCGTTGTTTTTTTTTTATAAGATTTATTTATATGTGTAGTTTAAAACAATATATAAAAAAACTCTGAGAAAATCCAAAGAGATTTTAAGCAGGATTTACGACTTAAGATTTAATCAAAAAAGATTTAGTTAGAAACTAAACTTTATTTAGGAAATTTCTGAAACTGTAGCATGTTAGAAATAGTTTTCAATACAATTTAATTGAGATTTATGAGTGTTTGTTTAAATTCTTTGTGTCTTCCTTTTAGTTTTTTGTATATACCATTTAAATCAATATTGAAATTCGTTGCAATGTTAGGAATTTGAGTGCCAGCCACTGCGAAAAGCGCCAAGTGGATTAAAGCACAAACTATAATATCTATCTAAGTAGGATTGAATATATGTCTGTATGTATGTGTGTGTGTGTATATAAGCTACCAACAAATGTTCTATCATATAATATGCATAAATAAAAACTTTAATATATTATAATAATAATCCAATTAAAAAGTGTTTAACTATTTTTAAACTTATACATTATCATTTAATTTGCTTAATTAAACTTTGGTATAAAAAGTGGTAACGATGTGTTGATATGAAACTGATGATTTTAATGAGTTAACTAAACTAAAGTTAATTTGCATGTCTGAAAAGTTTTCAGCCAAACTGTTGTTGCTGTGGATTCTTCACCTGTCTGGCAACTTCAGCGCGGTAACGGAAAAGTGGCCGAAATACATTAATCTCCGCCAGCTCCATATCATCAGCAGCGGTATCCTCATATTCCAGCTGATCCACTGCACGACGCAATCTGCTTAAAGTCTGTTCAAATTTGTAAAGTTCTGTAAATTGCTGTTGATGTACCGACAATGGATACTCTATAATTGCATCAGTTGGTGCACTCAGTCTATGGCTCTGCGGTTCAGAACGCGCCTGGGGATAGGCACAAGTCATTTTTAAAGCAAGAATGCTCGCGAGTATTTGCCAAATTAACTATAGGTAAAAAACATGTTAAAGCTAATTAATATGCACTCTTAATTATTCACTTCTATTACTCACCTTGTTGAAATGCATGGTGTATTTGTTGTTATAAGTTTGTGTAAGGTTTTTAGTTTCAGAACGAGAGGTTTTTATTTTGGATATTAATATCTGTTAACTGTTCGACTGTGATATTATCAATGTGTCTCTAACAAAGCATTGCATTGCATTTTATACAATTGAGCAAGGGTTTTGCAGAGGTGCAGCCTACTTTAATTAACACCTTGTGTTGTTCTAATTGCTCATATTGTTTTTCACATGTAAAAATAATTGAATTTTTTTTTTTTTTTGTCAAATTAGCATGTGTTTAGTGTTTTGGTAAAATTTGTAAATCAGAGCATTTTCAACTGTTGTTGAGCCTAGGAAAGCCGAGTCATGTGAACTTCATTGTACTTTACCAATTTCAATTATTTTGTGTTATAATCTTTAACCGGTCGCGTGTCTGCTTTGTAAATAGCGCATGATCTCAACAGGTAGTGGGAACTATTGTTACCAAGCCGTCAAATCAAATAATTCATTATACGCCGTTAATAACTCAATAATTCAATATTTGTATGAGGTTTCATTAATGGCTTAAGAAATGAGATTTGTCGTTTAAATTAACCCAAGTGCGGGTTATGCGTTTATCGTTTTTCAATGAAATAGACGCAATACTTTTATATGATTGTGTGCTTTTACATATCCGATTATATTTAATTTGAATTTACGGTGATGAAATTTATAAATCTGCTCTTCACCGATTGCCTTATCGAGAAAACACATTGACTTATCGTTATCGCCGCTAAACAGTGCCATTTTGAGTACAACAGCACACTCAACAGTCGACTTTGCAGATTTGTTCATTCGGTTTTGTGTATCTCAAAAGAGCATATTGCAAACGATTTGATACGACTCCAGATGTGCAACGCTACTTTGATTATTTGTTGAATGCTCGTTTAACGGTACAGTGAAAAATAGAGTCATAATTGATTTGAGCAATCACCTTGCAAGCGTTGCTTATGTGCAAAAAAAAAAAAATAAAAACTGCAGCGTCTAACAACAAACAAAGACATTTTTATCACCGAAGAACAACAACGTTGCAGTTTCATATCTCTATTTTAATGCCAGCGCAACAAATGTTGTCTTTAAGAATTTGTAGTACTGAAAATCGCTGTCGTCAGTGATTCAGTTACTTAGGACACTCGACTTGCTTCGGAGCACGACTGGCAGCATATTTTATGTGTGTATCGTGAATTTGTGTATCTAAGTATATTTGTTCGTGACCGCAAAAAACTTGCATACATACATAAGTGTGAAAGAAAAAATCACTGAGATAAGAGCAAACGAATTTATCAATCGCAAGTTTGTAAGAAAACTAACTACGAGATAGCCTTCATTTGGCAACTAGCCGCATGGAGAAATAGAAAAAAAGCTGCGGGTTATCATTTGCATTTTGCCGCATCAGCAAAACAGTCAGAGCTACCTGTTGATGAGCATACAAACTTTATTAATTTACCTGCGTTTATGTGCAATTTTTGTGTTAGGCATTTTTGCTTTTCGTCAAGCGCACAATCGAAAATAAGTATCTATACGACCTGCCTCGCAACGACGCCTCGTGCCAGTAGATGAGACCGACAGCGTCAAGGACGCGCAAAATGAGTAACAACTACAATGATATACCCATTGGCATACGAGTCCTGCAAGGCCTCTCTCGACAATGTCCTCGTTTCCATGTACGAAAGGAGCTGTGGTAAATCAAGCCTTCAACCCTTGTCAATAAACCTTGATTAAAATATATTTACTCTTCTATGCAGCTACAAACTGTCCATATTTGTGCTCACATTCCTTGCCTACGCCTGCTATCATATGTGTCGCAAACCAATCTCAGTGGTGAAATCCGTGCTAAATGGCAATTGTTCGAATACGCTTGGAACGCTACACGATGCTGTCGATTGTGGCTATGCGCCGTTTGGTAAGTTGTAATGGTAGCTGAGTCAAAAATTTTTGTCACCTAACATTACAAACTTACAGATGGACCCGATTCAAAGACGCTCTTTGGCATGTTAGATTCGGCATTTCTCTTCTCCTATGCCATTGCCATGTTCATGTCCGGTTTTATAGCTGAACGCGTCTCGCTGCGCTATTTTCTATCCATGGGCATGATAATGACCGGTGTGTTCACATATCTATTTGGTCTGGCACGCACCTCCAACATACACAGCCTGACATATTTTATATTTGTGCAAATCTTTGCCGGCATATTCCAGACCACTGGCTGGCCAGGCGTCGTAACGCTAGTGGGCCGCTGGTTTGGCAAGGAGAAGCGTGGCCTAATCTTTGGCATTTGGAATAGTCATACATCGATTGGCAACATTCTAGGCACACTTATTGCGGCACACTATGTGGAAACCGATTGGGCATTATCATTTGTAGTGCCTGGCATTATAATTGGTGCTGTTGGATTTTTGCTCTTTCTATTTCTTGTCGATCAACCGGAAATTGTGGGCTGTTATCCACAGCATGCCACACAGGAGCGTCGCGTTGCTAATGAGTCCGATGCAGAGGATAATGATGATGAAGAACAGGCACGTCACAGCGAAGCCGTGAGTATTTCAACTCATTCTATAACAATGCAGCTTGCTTTTTGATCTCTCAAATTATATTTATGAATCATTCAAAATTTACGGCGCGCGCAGTTTGATGGTCATTCCGGTTATGCAGAACACCAAGCTGTAAGTGCATGCATCCGAAACGTTTCGTTTGTTTTTTTGTCATCTCCAAATGTGTCGTCGCACGCTTTTGTGTTTGTTGCGCTTCTTTAGCTGTTTCCCTTCTATAACCACGATATTTAAAATTATTATTTGCTATAATTGTTTTGTTTGTTTTTCCACTGCAGGAACAAGTCAGCTATAGACCTGCGCCCAATGAACGTACACCCATACTGGCACGTCATCCATCTAGAGAACTGCCTGCTGCAGGGCGGCCCATTAGCCTAGTGGATGCACTCTACATACCTGGAGTTGTAGAATTCTCACTTTGCCTTTTCTTCACTAAGCTGGTTAGCTATACTTTTATGTACTGGCTGCCGCTCTACATACAGTCCTCCAGTAAGTGAAAGCCCAAACTCTTTAAGATGTCTTCAATAAAAATAAAATATTGCTTTTGTATATAGGCACCTTGGGACCAACGCTATCAGCTGATCTCTCCACACTATTCGATGTGGGCGGCATTTTGGGTGCTATTGCCGCTGGCTATCTATCGGATTTAACTGGCATGTCGGCCACAATTTGCACAATCATGTTGTTTTTTGCATCGCCAATTGTAAGTCTGAAAGTTATTTGTTCAACTCCAATGTGTATTTACTTTCTGTTCTATAAACAGTTGTTAATGTATCAACAATATGGCACATTGTCGGTATCAATTAGCATACTGCTGCTCATCTTTGTGGGCATCTTTGTGAATGGACCGTACGCGTTAATAACGACATCAGTGAGTGCGGAGTTGGGTCAGCACAGCTCGCTGGAGGGCAATTCGAATGCTCTGGCCACAGTTACCGCTATTATTGATGGCACCGGATCTATAGGAGCAGCTGTGGGACCGCTGTTAGCTGGTTTCATATCCAGTCACAGTTGGCAGAATGTCTTCTATATGCTGATCGTATCAGATATAATTGCAATGGTGCTGCTAATGCGTCTGGTGATCAAGGAGTGCTCCACGTTGCGTCGCTCAACGACACGCATACGCATCGAATAGCAGCAGGCCCTTTGATTTGTTTTTGAATGAATTCAAAATATTTTTACATAAGGCTAAAAGTACACTCAGACAACTGCCCACATCTGATTGTGTTTGTGCATTTGCATTAGCATTTTAATGTTACACTATTTTTCTTAATGTATGTATGTGTGCAAAAGCATATCAGCTGTTTTAACCTGTCTAATTAGTTTAATCGTTACTATAAATACTAAGTGTGTTTATCGCACTAGATAACCGAAATCTACATACCATATTTATTTTATATGCATTGTAAACATAAGCTCACAAGCTTCATACATAAACGAGTTAACATTTTATATGTATATATGTATATCAATATATGTTTTATACCATTGTATATGTATGACACAGTCTCCTCGCCTTAAGTGCCGAAACCTCTTAAGTCTATAAATATTATATGTATAGAATATTTACACTGCTATGAAAATAAAGTTTTTGTACACTTTTTGTACCAATAAACTACTATATATAACAGCATAGTTTTTAAGAAAAGAAAATGTTGTTTATAAAATTCTAATAATATATTTTTATTAATATCGCTTTCTATATGTAAACTAAAAACCCATTATAGGGATAATATTACACTTTAAACTTGCCTAACATTAGCCTCAGTATTGACTTTAATAGAAGTACAATATTATGCTTATTTAATCTAAAACTAGAGTCCATCTACATACGTACATATATAAATGGCGCTGAAATGGCGAAAGCTAACAACTTATCACAACGAATGCAATGAATTCAAATCGAAATCAAACAACCATAAATTTACTATAATATCTAAAGTTCTACAAACGTTGCACACAGCGCCTGACAATCTTGGCCTTGTGCTGGCACAGCAATCGCAGCAGGAAGACGACCAGCAACAGACTAACTCCATAGCCCACATAAAGAACAGCACGCTTGCGACGCCTCCAACGCTGATAATCGCTCCAGGATACATAGCGATTGCGGAATTGTGGCGGCAACTCAAACTTACTGCGACGCGGAAAGAACGACAAATAGAAATCTTCGAGCAGATGGCGCACCAGCTCATTATCTTCGGCACGCTTTGCATCCAGATTGTCGTTGATGCAATTGAATTTGCGTGGATTGCGACGCATGCGATCTAAAGCCTCAACGACCTCCGTAAGATTCGAGGTGAGCATCATAAAGTTGCTGTGCGAGGCGCGTTTGGGACTCACATGAAAACGATACTTGGGACGCACACCAAAGTTGGTGCTCAAAGCCTCAGCGAGCAATGGACAACGATAAACAAGCTTCCTAGTGATTGTTGGCTGCAAGGAAAAAGATTAATCAAACAAGAATTTTTTACCTAACTTAGAAGTAACTACCAAATTAGAATCCTCGTAGCGTTCGTAGACAAGTGTTGAGTGAACAATTTTGTTAACGCTGTCATCGTGTTGCATGCCACGCGTACAGTTTTGGACAACCTCCTCGAAATAACGCATGGCCGACCAGTCCAACGGAGGGGGATAAATGCGTGTTAGACACGTGCGCACTTCACGATCCGACCAGGTGCCCGAGCCGTCCGTATCGAACTCATCAAAGATCTGCTCCACGCCCAAATGCTTGGTTTCACTCATCAAAAACGAATAGTAGGCAAAGGCGAATTGCAGATCGGTCGCTGCACGGAATCGTTGATGAGCTGTCTGAAGCACATGTTGCTGGAAGCGTTGCTGCATGTCGTCCACAATGTCGCGCTCGATGAGGAAGCCAACGTGGGCCAGAACATGACGCGCCTTAAAGCCATAGACGCGATTTAACAGCATATTAGTGGCAATGAGTGAGTGCGAATAAATATCTGTGGAGGATTTAAAGTCCTCCTTGTGTAGCAGTTGACTAGAGGTGGTGCTGCTATATAATGTGCTGCTGGCATCTAGCTCTGGGTTAAGAGATTTCAGTTTATCCTTGTTGAAACGCTCCACAATGCGACGCAGCTCTTGTAGCGTTGAAATATTTTTGTGTCTCATCAGATCCTTGAAATTGGCCGAGCTGCTTTTGAACAACTTCTGCAGTGCCATGTTAGGGAACTTATGAACGCCAGCGTGACCAACTGGAAATGGAGGAGGCGCTGCCGGCTGATCTATAACCTGATGCGATTCCTCGTGCATCTCTGGTGGACCACTTTCGCTGCAATCGCCGCCGTCATACTGGCAGGCATCAATGTTGCAATGGCGATCACAGGCACCATCGCCAATATACGTCCAGGGACAGTCGAGTGCACAATCGGGCACCATCCAGGCTTGATAGACGCGCACACCATCTGCCTCCGTATACAAATCCTCCGGATAAAGCGGAGCACCCAAAAAGATATCGTCATTGAGATATAGAAAACGTTTTGAAAGCTTTGGTATGCGATGCAGAAATGTCTCAATCGCTGCACTCGAAAATGTTGGAAGTTGTTGTGGATCAGGTGCAAGAAGATCGTGCGGCACAACTGTCACCCGCTCATAGTTCAGATCTAACCAGCTGGGTAACTGGCCATTGGTAACGATATACACATGTCGTATCCAGTTCGCATGCTTTTCCAGCGAACGCAGTGAGTATTTCAGTTCGTTTTTGTCGTCGAAACGTGAGGGATCATAGCTGGGATCATAGCGGCGAATGGACTCGACTAAATCTGGATCAGAACCGTTGACCCACGTATAGACTGCATCGATGGGCGCACAGCGTTTATCTCTATTGTAGTTAATCCCCTGGTCATCTGTCGTTGTCGAAAGCAGCTGTTGTCCGACCAGCCAGATAATAACGGCGACCGCCCCAAATACCGCCAACAATGCTAATTTGCGGCGTGACTGCATTTTAAGCCGATAGATTTTTTCAATTGTACGCCGCATCCGCCGATGCCAGCGGCGTCGCAGACGCATTTTGTGTTTATTTATATCTCTACATATCCACACATTATGTACATCATGTAGTTGTTCCGAAACGACCAAAATTTATTAAACTTAACAAAATTTGTTGATTAATAGCCGAAATTAGTGATGGTATGATTGGCGTATGATATGATGGTAAACTGATAACTGCATGCATGATACAGTTACTATCGATATACATTGTCATAGATATATGTCTGAGCAAAGAAGTTCACAATGCTAAAAGCAACGTACATGGCCCAACCTTGATAAATACAAACAATTGGCGGTGGTTTTTTATTCATAAATACTTAGTTTTTGTTTTTTTTAAAAGACCGCCAAAATGTATTGCTTCTTCTTTTGATATCACATTCTCAGAGCAAAGTAACCATCAGTTTATAATTTCGCTGTGACTGCCATTAATGATCGACTTATCGCATTCGCTATCGGTCAGCTGGTCCACCATCACATGACCTGTCATATGAAAACTTTTTCACTCTGACAGCGCAAATCGACATCGGGGCGTGCAAATCGAAAACTTTTTACACATTTTTCGTTTGTAGTTTTTGTTAATTTTTGGTTGGTTTAACTTAATACTTGTGTTCTATTATGTTCAATTGTTCCATTTACTATTATTTCGTTTTAATTTGATTTATGCAGTGCGTCCACAAAGCGACCCAGGCAACGAAATGTTGTGGAATTCGCTGATTGCGTTGTGCGTCATTGGAGTCGCCTTGGCGGAGCAGACGCCCGTTTACCTATGGGGCGCCAACAGGTGGGTTATTTTTTTAACTATTACGTACCACAAGTGGCAGCTCTATAACGATTGTACTTTAATTAGCCCAACGAAACCATCGCTGAGAATAGTGCCGCAAGCAGAGTTTCAAGAGCTGTTAGCGACGTTGCTGAAAGATCACATGGTTGTGGCCTTCGAGGAAAATGGTGTAAGTATTATAAGCCAACTATCAATTCAGTTATCGCTAGCAAGTTAAACCGCATTGCATAAATAATTAAAAATACACAAAAAAAAATATAAAATACATATTATTTATATAAATTTTTTTTAGCTAAGCAGCAAAGACTTCTTGTGCTCAAATGACGAGTCAGAGTCATGCTACGCCCAGTTGCAGAGTGTTAGCCCCAAGACCTACTACACCAGCGTCGAGAATCCCACAGAAGCACTGCGTGCTGCGGCCCTAAAACGAGAGTACAATAGTGTCGATGCTACTAGCCAGTTGTCGAATCCCTTCAAGTGTGAAGTCGGCACTGCACTCTTTGTGTCCTTCGAGGAGGCTGCCGAGACACGTGCCGCCACTCTAAAGTCACATGGTAAGTAATGTGTAAATGTTTTTTTAACCACACTTTAGTCACTGCTTGAATGAATTTATCTTATACAACAGACTCAGCTATTGCTGCTATCAGCGAACAGTTGGACTGCAAAATTGCTTATCTGTACATGGCTGCACCAAATACTGCACCCTCTGTGCAGCGTCGCGTGCGCCGTTGGACTGCAGCGGATCAGGCTGGCTTCAGATTCTACAGTGGCAATCAATTTGCGATTACCTTCACGAAAGTTATGTACAATGCTGATGTAATTACGGTCTCCGACATAGCCGTTGTTAATGCCACATCCCCTTCCAAGTTCAGCGTCAAGCTAACCACCACCGCGGGAAAGGACATCACCTTTGATATCAGCTATAGCAGCGTCAGTGGCTACTATACACTAGAAAATGCTGCATATGGCGCTCAAAAGCTACGTGCACCCGATGTAAATGCACCAACAACATTTTCCTACGCCTGCGGCAATACAACCTGGTTTGCGCCAACCGTTAATGGTGTTACCAACAAGCTGTCGTTTAATTCGCTACAGCTGCAAGCACCATTCAATCCAAGTGCTAAAACCAACTTTGTTTTTGGTGACTCATGGGATTGTGTTGGCTTTGTAACGCCTGGCATTTTGATGGGTCTGTTTGTTGTTGCTCTACTGCTGGTGATTGTCTTCCTTGGCCTGTGCTGGATGATGGATATCAAGACAATGGATCGCTTCGATGATCCCAAGGGCAAGACTATTACGATCAATGCCAGCGCTGATTAGGAAATCGCATTAGGCTTTGCAATAATTCACTGTTTTCTCTTTTTAATTTTTTGGCATCGTTTAATGCACATTATTTCAATATTCATTCCTTACCTTCAGCCTATACATAATATGGTAATCAATACAAATACTTACGAAAGATAATGTTTACTACAATCAAACATAACATAACAAAAAACAACAAAAAATTCAGGAAATTAGCGCTCACAGTTTATAAGTCATACAATGTACAATTTAAGTCCACAAAGGTGAATTGCAAAGGGGCAGCCACGTTCAGCATCAAAATACCAACTCTCTACACGTGATTCCTGCCCCTGTTGCGCTTACCTTTGTAGCCATTAAATTGCTTAATAGTTTGTTAAATATTTATCTTTGCTTGCAACGACTTTTTGAGCTGCTATGCCGCTGCATTTTCTTATTATACTATGCAGTATTTTGTTTAAGTTTAAAGTTGTAAAACGAAAAAATGCACAAAACTACTTATTAAAGACGCACATTTACGGTTTCTATGTGTGTGCGCGCGTGTGTGTTTGTTTTTGTATGCAATTGTTTAAATCTAAGTGTTTTTTATTTTTTGTTCATTTGTCAGTATGCGAAAAATTGTTATTTATGCCCTTGTAGAATAATAATATATCATTTTTGTACAACAAATCACTGGATACGAAACATGTTTGTTCGAAACCCGAGCTCCCAAATAAAGTTTTTCAATTGTTTTACAAACACATACCAAACAACAACAACAACCAAACAACCCATATCGTATCGACTTAATTGAATTCCCACACTTGCCAGCAAGGCCAAAAACTCATAAATACAAATCAAAAGTTTTATGAAAATTTATTGAGTTGCCACTTGCCACATGCCCACAAACACAAACACATGTACTGTAGCTGCCTCTACATCATATAGGGATTAAGGATATATATATGTACATATATATGAGGCATGTACTGTAGAGTAATTTGCGAGTGTCTGTGTTGCTGCTGGCTGATTGTTTGCAAAAACTTTCAAGTCCAAAATAGTTTTACAGAAACACTTTACGCTTGGCTTCTTTGCCATTAAGCGCCTTTCAACGTTCTGTCGTTCTATCGTTCCTGCTGACTTGCAGCCTTTCATTAAGTTGTTTTGCCGGATGCTCTAGCAGCATTGTTTATGACATTTTAATCTCTTGTTTATCCGCTTGACTTTACGCACAGTGACAGCAAAGTGCCCGCCCACACACCCACCGGTCAAGGCTATCGTTTGCTTCGGATTGCCTCTGTTGGTCATGATAGACCGAAAAAGAGTTTATCCTTTCAGATAGAGGAACTTGGCTATAAAATGTTTTGGTATTTATTTAACGGCAAAACTCTTTCTAAATCAAAAGCTTAATTTAATCACTGTTTGAAAAGAAAACGCGTAATGTTCTCTACTGTTTAGTATTTATTCTTTGCACTTTGCTAAAACTAACACAATTTGCCAAGCTGGGTGGCGCTTTGTTAAACGTGCGTTTTACCCTAACTGATATATATATATACATATATATAAATTTGCATAGAGTTTGCATACCCTACATCTGCTGGGTATCATAAAGCATTAGCATCTCTCTGTGTGCAACGGATGCTCAAAAGTATGCTACATTTGCGTTAGTTCACTTGGCGCATCCGTCTGTCCACGCAAAATGGATGCACTTGACTGCACCAAGCTCCTCTCGCTTAGCAGTTGTTTTTTTCGTTCGCTCTTGCTTTTTTGGTTTTTTGTTTTTGCCTTTAAACAGGTCAGTGCGTCATGCACACCAAATGAGCATATGAATCCCGCAAGCGACTCCCTCCCGTCACCCGGATTGCTGAAATTGGTTGGAAGGGTCGGTAGGCTGGGAGTGGGCTTAGTTAGTTGGCTGGCCAAAAACTTGTGCCAGCAACTTGCATTGCCAAACAAAAGTTCCATCCACACCACACCACACACAGCCCACTCGCCACTCACGCTCCCCTTCTACACAACAGCTGCTGGCTTTGGCTTGGGCTATGAAAAACAGTAATTATGCATAAGTCAACACGCGGCGCAGCGTGGCGGCATTCGTAATGAACTCCACTCAAAGCCAAACGAGCACTCTGCCGTACCCCTCTTTCCCCCGCTCAACCAACGAATCCAGTTGCTTCATTACGCGCCAAGTTCAAAAGTTTTTGGCTGCCGAAAATGTCACCAACTGCAGAATCACCAGCAAACAAACACAAAATAATAAAAATAAAAATAAAAACAAAAAACATAAAAAAGATTGAATGAAGAAAACTTGCTTCAAAAGTTTTGTGACTAGCCAAATGAGAAGCCAACTTTCAACTATGTGTGTGTGTATTTATATACATGTATATATAATGTATGTAAGTGCACAGTGCTCTATCCGAATTGAGAACTTTAAGCAATTACAATCATTATTTTCCAATGCATTTGGCATAAATTTACCTCCTTTTATTTTCGTTCATTTTAAAGCTAAACTTTCAACCTGTAATCGTTTCTACAACAGCTTTTGCATCATTTTTTGGTAGCCGCTGCGTTCCAATTAGCGAGTGTGCACTGTTTTGCTGTGCGCTGAATGCGTCGTTGAACTAACCCGTTGAAGATGCTTGCCACAAATGCCCCGCTGCGCCAGCAGCCGCAGGCTTGTAATAAACACAGCGTGGCAACAAATTGCAGCATTAGGAAAGCGAAACTACAACACATAGGGCAAAGAGAGAGAAAGAGAGGGAAACTGCGAACTGAAGTCAACAGTTTGGAACATGTGTTTTATTCGACTGACGCTTAATGCACCGAAATGCAGTTACACCAACAAAAAAAGTTAAAACCAAAACTTTTTGTGAGCTGCAAATTGTCATTAAGTTGACCACATGGCCAAGTTGCATTGCAAAGGGGTTTAAAGGGAGTTGGTGAAACGTCAAATCATTAGCGCTCCCAAAGCTGAAGTTAAACAATCAAATCTGCCTGCAGGGCAGCTTCAGTTAATGATGGCATTTGTGTATGTCTCTCACTGTCTCTCGCTGTCTCTCTGTCTCTGTCTGTTATTCTATCTGTGCTTTTGGCCTAATCCAGCTGGCACTCGAATCCTCATTGCAGCGCAGTGCACTGAGCTAGAGAGCTGAGCTGCTTATCTACTCTAAGTGGTTGCGGCCGAGTATTGTGCATGGATGTGGGCTATGTTTAACTAATGTATACACAGGCACAGATAGAGTTCGAGTGGCACTACTAGCAGTGGATGTGGTCGTCGTTGGTGGTCGTTGTGTGGGCCCACAGCGTTGCCATAATGAAGTCATTTGTGCCTAGACAGCGCTGAAAGCCGCTTGCTGTGCGGATTGAAATGAAATGCAAGCAATGAGAACGCTGACAAAGAATCTAAATCAAGCAAAAACAGATGTTTTTTAAACAAAAGTTTTGATTCCAATCTTCACCAATTAATATGAACATCTGTCATACGAATATATTCTTTATTTATTCAAAAACAAATTATCAAACTTTTTTTTAAAAAAAGTTGCATCTATTTTTAATGAAAAGGTAATATGACCAAGGTCTACAATGATATTGGTTAACTATTCTTCTCTTTTTGAACTTTTTCAGTAAAAAGTTTTCATTAAACGCAAAAGTTTTTCACGCTGTTTAATGCTTTTTACTTTGTTAATTTGCAATTAAAGATATTTCTTAACTTTAAGGCAAGAGTTTGACACTTTAAATTTAGTTTTGATACCAAAAAAAGTTGACTTGACTTTAAGGTTAACTTGCCTTGTTATGTTTTTTTGAATATATACTTCATGCCACCATTGTCAAACCCAGCTCTAAAAAACCCTTGGTACAAACCACTAAGCCAAAGGGCAAGTCCTAATGGGATGCACATTGGTCAGCCCAGGCAGACATAAATTAATTAGTTGTCATTTTTAACAATTGAGCGTGACAAGGCACACAAGGCACAACGGCTTTCCGGATATCATACAAAAGTAAAGATAAAGACAGAGATAGAAAGAGAGAGTGAGAGAGAAAGAGAGCAGACTGTGACAAATGATGTTGGCGCTGTGTGACGTGTGACAGATAAGTGCCGAAAAAGGTTTACAACTTTTGCCAAATGCCATTTATTATTGATGTCGTTCTTCTTCGCTATCTTTGCCTGCAGCTAAATGTGTACGTACGTATAAAACTTGTGTCTGAGTTTCCAACATCACAACAATTAGCCGCATTACGTATACGACCCAACAGTAAATTCGTTTCCATAGACACCGTGACAAGCCACAAATCAAGTTGCATTTTAATTTTAGTCTGCAATGCAACTTAAAACTTGAACAACATTTTTTTTTTTATTTATTGAATTCTGTCCGAAGTTTCGAGGCTGCAATTACTAATCGAATGATTGAAATATTATATTAAGGGTTTCAAAAATGTAGAGAAAAGCCAATACTAATGATGAAAAAAATATAATTACACTTATAATTATAAGAGCTTATATGAGCTTGTCTAAAATTCTGTTTTTTTATTCCACCGCAACACTTAACTTATAATTTGAATAAGCTAGCCAGAGTAGTTGCTGTGAAACTTGTAAGAGCTAAAGAAAATTGAATGCTCGAGGCAATTGGAAACCAAATCCCAAGATTAGTTGCTGAAGCCAAGCCAACGCGTTGCATGCAAGCCAATTAGCTTGGATGAAGACTTAACTTTCACATAATAGGTTCTAAGTAACGAGAGAGAGAGAGAGTAAAAGAAAAAGAAAGGAGTTGCATATGAAAAGCTGTCAACTCTTGCGGGTCCTGGTTTGGTCAACCGATGTCAGAGTTGCTTCGAGCTTAACTTAATTCAAATGCTAAGAAATCCAAGTGCAAAGCTAATTGAAAGATAGGGGAGAGAGTGGGAAGGCAGGTTAAGCTGGTGAATTTTGATATGGCATAATTGCCACTGAGTGCATTACCCTAAGAAGCAAAAACTGTATTGCAAGTAGGCCAAAAGCCAAATAAAATAAAGCGAAAATGCCAGGTCAAAGAAAGTCAAAGTCAAAGCCAAAGCCGATTAGATGCTTAGAATGTTAGACAAGGCAACGTGTGACGACAAAGCTAGGGAGATAAAGATGAAGAGAGATAGAGAAAGAGCAAGAAAAAAGAGATAGAAAGAGATACAAATGTAAACATTGTCATGCCAAATGTGCAAATAAATCGCATTTCAGCCTGAATAGAGACATGTGTTGGTTGCTGTGTGTGAGTGCGTGTGTGTGTGTTTGTAAATACACACAAATGCGGGTACACACACTCCCACACACAGATCGAGTGCATTTTTATGTAAATATAAGCTAGTATCTCACTATTTACATACATCACATCGCATATATGCATAAAGGCAAAGTGAAAATGCGTAAAAAGCCGACACCAAAACTGATATTTGCATAGCCTCCTTTCCGGCGCTGTCTGTCCTGGCACTGAATGCCATGTAAGAAGTGCTCTCGTTTTGCCTTTCGATTCTGAGTTTTCGCTTGTTTTCGCTTTTCATTTTCTATTTACGGCTTGACACACACAATCACACACACACACACACAATAAAAAAGTAGAAGAGATAAAGACATCATCGTCACGTTGCTGTTAAGCCCAAAACCAGAAAACATGCATGTAACTGTGGCTTGTCTACGTACATCCCTAATACACACACACGCACACACGCACAGAAACACACCCCACACCTTGCTGCAGCTCGCTCAGCCATGTGTTATTGATTGAGAGTGAGCTTAAACCCGGCCAACTGAAGCATGGCAAAAAAGTGAAGGCACATGTTGTTTGCAAATCATATATTCAATATTTTGTTTGCCATAGAAACAGACTAACTGTTCTACACTGAGCGAAGTAACATTAATTTTAAGCGTTAAAAAGAATGGATGTGAAACGCAGAGAAGGAATCTTAGATAAAGAGTACATTGGGTTTGTGCAATGTCCTTCTGTATGATCGCAACTTTTTTCTACACTTGAAACTTTGCAAAATAACCTATGATAAATCAACCTATATCGCACATTTTTACAGCTAAAACAACCAAATTTGGTGAGAAGATAGAATAGAATATAGCATACTTTTAAAAATGAGAACGTATATATTTTATGACTTCGCATATTTGGTATTCATTTATTTCTTCTAATTTTATATTATAATATGAGGTATTTAGTTTATCAACATGAGTTTTATGTAAATTTGTTTTCTTACTTTTTTTTTGGAATATGTATTAGTATATGTCTTTGGCCTTATAGTGATCTTACATTGATCCCCTGTAAAAATGATAAAATTTAATTTCAATTTAATTTTCTGCTGAAGTTCCTTGTCTCTGCGTCTTCTTCGTCTTTTTTGGCTGCCGTGGTGCGGTCAACGTTGCCAGTGCAGGTCATCGCACAGGCTTGAAGGGGCGCCGCGGCTGGTATTCACACAATGTCTGCAAGTGTAGTTGCAGCGGGCTGTTTCATTCATTTTGGAATTTTGGATTCTGTGTGTATTTCCTTGCTTTTTGTTGTTGTTGTTGCTGCTTCTAATGTTATTAATAATTAATAGTTAACGCTTTCGATGCATGCTTGCAGATCTTGTTGTTATTGTTGTTGCTTTTGTTTATTTTAAAAAACATATTTGAATTAACTTCAGTTTTTTGGTTTTGTTGTCATTGGTCTGCTAGGACTAGTCACTTTCGCCATGTAGAAGAACAATTCCAATAAATTGATTCAATAAAAATGAGAGTAAAAAAAATGTTTAATGAGGTTTCCTTATCAAGTTAATTTTCAATTCCTCGCTAGAGATGAATTCGCTTATTTCGTTGTCACCACTGAATTTAACTCTTTCTTCTGCTTTGATACGTTCAATTCGACTCACGTGAGAATTGCACACCTTAATGAATTCGCTGACATCGACATTCTTTACTACCTTCTGATAGCGCTCGTACACATCCTTTAGGTCGCAGTGAACATTAGATGGAAAAACAGTAGCCAAGTCCCCGGAGAACTTTTTTCTCTTCGAAATAAACTCAATGTACTCAGGCAAAGTCGGATATTTTTCCAAGTTTTGCACACAATCAATGAACAGTTTGTATAGAGATAGAATCCGGTCAAATTCCAGCGAATCGGTAGCTTCGTATGTGATTTCAATTTTATCCTTGTCGTCGTCGTTGTTAAAAACTACTTTCCTTGTATTATTGACCAATTCTGTGTAGAATGATTTGTTTTGGTCGATGGCAAAAAAGGGACGGAATGTCTTTTCACAAATTTCAGGCACGGCATGTCCGGCTACAAAGTGCAGCAAGTGAACGTAATCATTCAAATGAACTTTCTTCTCAACAATATCGTCGCGCAACATTCCAGTGTGATTCAGGTTGAGGTAATTGAGTTTGTACAGATTAAACGGCTTTTCAATTTCACTGACCAGAAAACCATCCACAGTCTTGAAGATTTTCTCCAACAAATGATAAACTTTGTCTTGACGTTTTTGGATTCTCTTCAAAGTCATTACTTGACTTACTAGCTCTGTTCGCTTTTCGATTGTCTTCAAATCTAAATCGTAATTGAAGTGCATCAAAATTTCGATCATATAACGCGCTACACCATAGAACCCTCTCAACCTTTCGTGTTTGAAGAATCGAGCATCGGATTTAAACAAGCATGTCGATAATTCAACGCAGTACCACAACGCAGTTAGCAGCGATGTTTTTTCTTGAGGATCTAGCGGCAAAGATGACAGCCCAATTTTGCACTTTGTCTCACTGATACGCCGCATAGCGTACTTCTTAAACTGTTCGACGACGTTTTTGTCCATCCATTCTTTGTTTTCGCAGTTTTTCCACAACACAAAGTAAAACAATCCAATATTGTAGTTGACCTTCTTGCTTTTAAAATACGAAGCTGACAAAATGTAGTCGTTGTATTTATCAAACTGATCTGTGTCTGTCAACACGAGTCCGCCATGAAATGGTCTTCGTGTTCGAGGCTCAGTCTTCTTATTGTTAGCCAACAATTGCTTGTAAACAGTTAAAGTGTAAAAGTAACCAATTGATTCGCTGACATCTTGATCGTTCACCAAAAACAGCGGACACTCCATGGTCGATTTGAACTTACTAAAGCTAGCAGGTAAAACTTCTTCTGAAAACTGTGATTTATGGAGTATGATTTTGTTCATCAAATTGAACTCCGTTAGAATTATAACGGGGATTCCTTTGTCGTCGTCCAGAATGATGTCGGGGAACACAATTTCTTGTTCGGGCGTAAACTTAACATCGACCATCTCCTCCTCTCCAACGGACTTCTGAAATTTCATGTCGAGCTTCAAGGCGTCAAACGAGTAAGATTTTTTGTCACTGACGATGTAGTTGATCAAAGTTGATATGGATTTCTCAATTTCAAGCCTTTCTCCATAGTCCTCGGCTTTGAGATTCTTGTACCAATCCGTGGACACGAATTCGCGAAGGAACACAATCCTGTCCTTTGTTTCCAAGTCAACGTTATCTTTTCCAATGTTCATTGATTTCGATGACAATTCTTCAAACAGTCGTTCTCTCAGCTTCTTCAACTTGTCTATTTCTTGCAAAGCCATAACATCTTGTTGGAATTTATTTATGAATTTAAACTTGATATAAGACGTTAATTGATCTTTTTCAGCTTCAAAGTTGTCAACGTTGACTTTGTCATAGTCAAATTCCTTGGAAATATCAGTTGTGTCACAAAGCTCGTTATTGCGATAAACTACACAAAGTCTCTTGAAGAAGGATGTTGCTACAGAAAGGTCGATATGGTGTAGGTTTTTATTAAATGCATGGAAAACGACCGTTTCGTAATGCATGTCTTTGTTTGATTCAAAACATTTTGCGGCACTTCCGTGGTCAATCATACCGTCCGTAATGACGTACAGCAACTTGATATTATCATCTTCATCAAAATTACACTCGTCTTTCAGGCATTTAATAATGCATTCTGGCTCTGTATACATATTTCCGCTTTGGCGCTTTAAGTATGCGTCTCTTGTCTCATTTTCTTCAACTTTCCAACATCTGTCGCCCCAGTGCAAGTAAATAGTTTTCGATTCTGTTGGCGACTCTCCGGCTATCAATAGTTTTTCTTTGATTTTCTCCACATCCTTTTTAAAATCTTCAAGAGTTTTTAAGCCGTTGCTGTGAAAATGCTCAACTCCATCCGTTGAACCCGAAAAATCCTTTGCGTAAATGAAGTAATTAACCATTATTGCTGTGTGCCAACTTCTCTTCTTTTAAGGTAAAGAAATGTTGCGTCCGACGACGACTGATGTTCACTAACTCTCAGTTACTTTTGTCGATGACGTACTGACGTACCCTTGAGGGTTCCTGAAACAAAAAATACGTGTTAGAATCGTGGAAAACGAATTACTTTACAACATTTTATTGGTTCATCTTAAGTTCTATAAGTTAGTTAGTTGTTTGCGCCAAATTTGATAACTAGACTAGTTAACACTCAGAAACAACAAATCAGCAGAAATTCAACTATGAAAATAGTAAATTTACTATGCTTGTTTTAACTATGAAACGTATTAAATTTAACTACAAACACGTGGAAACGTTGCAGTCGGATGCAACCGACTGCGGCATAATTGATACCTGTAATAAAACCGGTAAAAAGAGGCCTGATTGCAAAGGCGTACAGATGCGGTAGGGGTGTATTCTGCTTCAAAGATTGTCTTATGCAGACGGGGATGCCACCAGCTATCTTCCTTCGAAATGGGGCCGGTATGGGTGGGCGTGGCATCCAAATTTGTGATGCAGATCTTTGTGGCATGTCAATTGCTATCTTCCTTCCAAATTTGGTGACTCTAGCTCAAACTTTGTAAAAGGTTGGGGAAGGGGGGCTGGGGGCGGTAAGTGGATGGGCGTGGCATCCATAATTTTTATGGAGATCTTTGAGTTCGTCAATTGCTATCATCCTTAAAAATTTGGTGACTAGATTGGGGAAGGGGGGCTGGGGTGGTATGCGTGGCATCCAAATTTTGTATGCAGTTTTTTGGGGTATGCTATCAGCTATGTTTTCACCAAAATTGGTTGTTCTAGCTGTAAAGATGTTCGAAATAAATTTACTTATTGCTTTGAAGTTATAGAATTTATCGATTTGCCAGCCCCCCAGTTAACGTAGAACTCCATTCTTGAGACATTATCTGTCCCAACTATAGACAAAGATATTTGCAAGGTTTCAAGTTTCTAGCTTGAAGGGTGTAGGAAAAAGTTGGGTTCTTACATATGCTCTTTATCTTCGGTATCGAGTATAATAATAATATGTATGATCATATGTATAAGGCGTTGATTTTTTGCGTAATGTTGTTTCACTTTAAAATTTGTTCATGCATATTCATCTGTATACATCCATATATGAATACATACACACAAATGTTTATGTACATACAGATGTAAGTACATATGTCGAAACCAAACAAATCAGTACCGAATCAGATCGAAAGTGTTTGTGTTTTCGCCGGCAGCACGTTGTGTATGAATTTTGTTTTTGCTTCGGTCCACTTGTTCGTCTGGCTGTCGCTAATCGTCCCAAGACGCACTTGCACTGTGTGCAATATAAGCCACACCGCGCAAGCCACACAAAATTGTGAAATTGTGAAATACAAAAAAGTCACGAACAACAATAGTGCTACCATTTTACCGATCTTGAACATAAATATTCGCAATGGTATGTACCATGGTTGAATTATACATGGTTAATCGTGAGAGCATGCTCGCTCAATTTTTAGGAGCCTGTTGTTAGTCGCAAAGCAGCTGTCAACGTGATAAGTTGTGAGTGCGGACGAATTTTTCGTGGAATTTTAAGGTTACGTTACTTTTTTAGAACTATGTTTATAAGTTTTATACGTTTATACATGTTTCATGTCATTTTATTTCATTTACATAATCAGTTTAAAAATTTAAATTACACATGTAGCCAAAAACACACAACGCTCTGAAATTAGAACCTCTGTTGAAAAATGTAAACAAAATCACACATCGTTCTATCTCGTTTTTGCACACTAAAACAAGACGATGAAGCAATATCGAAGCAGCAACTATGCTATCTCTCTTGCACTCGCATGGTCTTAACAACAGGCTCCTTCTGCCGCGCATGACTTAACCTTGTATAATTCAACCATGGTATGTACATTATATGTACTACATATGTATATGTGTAAGTATGGTATACATATATATGTGCGTTTCTTTGATAATGAGTCGCAATACAACGCACCGATCTAATTTTCGTCTGAACAATTACATTTGCAAAAAAGCTTAATTTGAAAACCAGTAAATATACATAAGTTAATATACATACTTGCATATAAACTATATTTAGTTGATGTTCCACGTTGTTGCAGGAAGCTTGACCGTTTGTGTTGCTGGCGCGTAGTCCACTGACTTACGTTGCTCTTCACGATAATCGACTACAGTCGTAATCAACTTATTTCATCATGGTCTCGCGGCTTCAGTTGCAGACCAGCAAACCCAACAGTTGAACTGTGTGGTGAATTCTTATGGTGACTTTAGTTGGGTTGAGTCATGACTCATGAGTGAGTGAGCAAAAATGAGGTTATCAGGCTCAGTTAAGGCTCAGATTCCCGAACCTAACTTGAATGGAACTAAGCTTGAACGCGAACGGGAACTTGAACTTGAAACTCAAGCGATAACCCAGCGCATGAACTTATCAAACAGCTGTTTGTCATTGTTTAGATATTATGAATTTGCACAATGCAACCCTTGGCAGTTCAGCTGTCGAGCCGTCTCCGCGCTCTCGCATTCTAGCTCACAATTATTTTTGTTTACGGGTTAGAGCAGCCGGCTGCGACGTTCGATCGACGCAGGTGGATGAATGTGAGTGTTATTTTATATTTATTTTGTTTTTGCGTAAATGTGTGCCTTACATGTATGAACTGAACCAGTCTCAATTTGTGTGTTATGATTATTTTTTATATACCGGGCTCGTTATATGTAAAACAGGTTTTTCCGTCCTATTGCAAAGCATTTCTTTGTAGCATTATTGCTAGTTAAATACACTTCCTTTCATTTAACAGTGCAAAGGACCCCACCGATAGTCTTTGCCCACTGTTTTTGAACCTTGTTGCAGTTGTTGTACTTACGTTTGATTGCATTTGCCTTACCCAAACTTGAACTTTGCTTGTTTTTAGGGGTGTCGCTTGCTAGTTTGTTTGCCAAAAATTGTACCCTCAAACTCCTCCCCACAACTTTTGCAACTTGATCATTGGGCGCGGAGGGTGCGGGAAAGTAAGTAAGCATGACTGGTAATACTGTCGTCCAGGGCAAGGCAGCCACGTGCCAGAGCCATCTGTTGTTGGGAACTGGCAACAGCCTGGCAACCATCCTGTTTTTTGCACACAATATTGTTGTTTTTGGGGGTAAAGTTTTCACATTAAAAGCGTTTCATGCCAGCAAATTGTGAAATGAGTTTTAGGCACACGCATTTTCTTACACTTTACACTGTGCTTCTTCTTCTCGCTCGCAAAGGTGGCAGTCAAAAAAAGCGAAAGTTGAAATGCATAGGGCGTGGCCTTTTAACAAGTTTGTGTTGTATTGTGTTTTCCTTTTATTGAAATTGAAAACAAAAAACAGCATTTTAAATAGCTGTCTGTGTGGTTCATTTTATTCACTGCACCATTTCTTTGTACAATGAATTTTACTCTTTTACAGCTTGCATGTTTGAAGAGCGGAATTCAAAGCCGTAAAAATGCTTGCCAAATTGTGCATAAATCTGACGAAGCTTCTAATGAAAAAATATTGAAAAATGTTCCCCTTTGTATAACCTAACAAAAAAGTAATCTAATTTTTAATTAAATTTTTTAAGGCTTTAAGTTGTGTTTGCAGCTTTAAAGTAGTGGGAAATAAGTTTCTTAAACTTAAATGTCCTGCATTCCTTTATTGCACTTGACTCAAATATCTTAAAATCAATTCAAAGTTCAATTAAATATGGTTTATCAAACCCAAATACAGTTGTTTTTATTTGTTCAATGTTTCTGAAGCTTAGTTTAGCTTAGATTTTAAAGCAAATTCCTTAAAAGTAATCTGTTTGTCTGGAGCTAAGCTAAAAGTTTATCTACTACATAATTTTATTTATAAATATATATAAAAGCTCTTAAATGTGAAAATTTTGAGAATGCTTTTGTAGAAGCAAGCGAGCATTTTGTATTTTGTTATAGAGCTGCATATTGCAGATATTTGTGTAAAAATAGATGTAACAGCCACAAGAGCAATTGCAGCTCAGCTGCCTTGTCAGCTTTGTATAAAGTTGTTCATATTGTTGTTGCATTGTGGCATTATATGGCTCTTAGTTGGTAAAGCTGATGCCATGTGCATTTTGTAGTCGCCACGTCTGCCTTACTTTTGTCGCAATTTCCACTTGCTTGCAAACAAACACACACAAACATACAAACAACAGCAAGGTAAAAGGGCCAACGCCATTGTCAATTTTTATATGAAAATGACCAAGCATCATATTTCTGTATCAGTGTGTGTGTGTGTGTGTGTGTGTATGAACAAGTGTTGAACAACATCTTTTAAACTGTGACTAAGAAATAAAGTTGAAATCTGTATGATTTTTGTCCAAAGCTTAGGCTTAAGAACTTTAAAATTTTTAGAATTATCTTAATTCCTGACTATAACAATATGATCCGCGATATATGCTCAGTCTAACATACTTAACTGTTTGTTCACTTGTCACTGTGACTGTCAAGTAACAATATTGCTCAGCTCTTTTGGTGTGTATTGTTAGTGCTGGTGCTTTTGTGTTGCTGCTGCAGCTTGACTTGATGCTTCTGCTGCTGCTGCTGCTTGTTCATGCTGCTCAATTCCAGTTAAGAGATAAAATTTTTATGACATCACTTTTCTTTTTCATTATTTATTTGACCGAACAACGTTGGATGCTTCTAGTGCTGTTGCTGATGCTGTTGCTGTTGCTGTTACCCCTGACAATCCGCTGCAAATGATGAGCAACGACGCCTTGGGAGTTTATGAACCTTATGTTTATTGAAGCCATAAATTGGTAGTGCATATGGCTGTTGTTTGCTTTTGAGCCACGCTCGCGCATACATAACATATTACACATACGTTGTCTATAAACGGTAGTACATAACGTGCATGATTTGATAAATTTGGTTTGCGCTCGTTAACCATTACAATATTAATAACGCTGTAGATAAGCTAAACAGCAATTAGGCTGCAACAAATTGCAATTATTTGGCCTTTGTGTGCACAAATTAAGCTTTAAAATTATGAAATCAGATATGAAAAACAAAAACCATGAGAAACAGTTTAAATTGTAGCACTAAAAATATACATGGGCTAAATAATTAAATTGTGCATAAAATGAAGTTGCCAACTGCTCTTAATATTAAGCAGAATTCATTATTAAATGCACTTCTTGAGGGCTTCTATGCGAACATTGTTGAGACCTTGAAACCTAAAAAGGATTTAGTTATTGATTTTGGTGGCCTTCGTGTGTTTATTGAATACTTTGGAATTAAACACACATTTCAATGGCCTTTAGATTTTCTAAACTATCCCAACAGCAGTGGCCAGTTGAAGGACATTTGGTATCAACAAAAGAAATAAACTATAAAAAATACTAAAATACTGCTAAAAGCGCTTAAACAAATATAAATAAAATCGTATTTTGCATAGCTATTGAAACTATAAATGGTTTTTGCATAAAAATATACAAATCCAATTAAAATCAAATACAAGCCGATTTTTGTGAATTTATTGCCATAAATCAAATGCAATACAGAACTGCGAGCAATGATTGCATCTGACATAAGCAAAAAATAATCAAATATATATTATCAATATACATTTATATTGTTTTCTAAGAACCAAAAAATTTAAAATTATTTACCACAATTGATAAGAATCTCAACTAAATTAAACTATCAATAAAACAGATTTTTACTAAATAATTACATAAACTCATTTTAATTAGTAGATTTTAAGCAATTAGTTTGCATGTAAAAACAAAATTGCACATATTAAGTATTAAAATTGTACAATCAGATGTAAAAATACATGTTAAACTCTTTAATAAATATGACTCAAGCACCCATTAAGCTATTTGCAAAATGAAGCTCGCAGCTTTATACTTTATTTTGTTGGTCCTATTAAAAACCAAAATTTACAAGAAGCTGGGTGAGTATCAGAAGTGACACCCTTTACTCATAGTTTATTCAATTCAAAAGATGCTGTATGCCTCTGCAAGAATTATGAGATTTTAGTCATTGGAGGCAGAGGCTGAGAAGTTAAGTATTGATTTGTCGTGATGTTCGAGTTGTAAATGGTTCACTCAATGGAAATGTACAAATTCTTGAGGCTATGGATCCCAAGCAGTATCAAATGTCTGTGGAATTTCAAAATGATCACAAAAGGAATAATAATTGGCAAACTATGCTACTCTCTGTACCTTTGGATGGATGTTTGCACAGCAATGGGAATATGTCCTCTGACACAAGGCTCATACTTTATGAAAAACATGTTTATAAGCACCGATAACTGGCCAAATCTAATGCCCTTGGGTGGAATTAGAGCGACAATGCGTTTCTATAGAAATCAGAAATTTGTAGGAGGCTGGAGATTATCATTTGATGTGAATCGCAAACCTTTGCATAGCTAACTTGCCAAACAACCTGTATTAAATTCGAAACAATTTTTTATTGTTGCTTACAATGCGCTTTAAATCACATAATTTGTTGGGCTTCAAAATATACCAAACACTTTAAAAATCCATTGAAATAAAAGTTTTTTTTTTATTTGTTTTGTTTGGCGAATACTTGAAATTCCGCAAATGGATCACATTAAAATGCACTAGAAACCCATTAAATTCGAATAAAATCCCATTTTTGTGTGCATTTAATGCCATAAATCACAAAATTTCACAGCACATGCATTAGAGAACCTTACACAAACATACACACATAAATACATATATATTCGTATATGAATAAATACACACACACATGAAGTTTGGGCTTAGTTGTTGGTGACAAGAGCCAAACAATGCGAATTTTGCGCTGTTTGTCGCCAGTTTTTTTTTTGAGCCTGTATCCAACAGCAGCAGCGGCAGCAGCATTGTGATCAAAATGTATCTGCTTAGGTCTGGGCCCGGCAACCAATTTTTGACCCAAACTGTTGACAATACCCGCACTCTTTCAGCAGAAACAGAGCATTTTAAGCTGACATAAGTGAATTTAAATGTGAGGCATTAAAGTTATATAAAAATGTATTTGTGATGGCGACCCAGTCAATTAGAGTATATAGTTTTTATAGTAGTAAATAAGTAGTTTTGCTATTATTAAACTAAGTTTTCAACACTAGTTGATCCGACAATGCGTTAATGCTGTGCTTAAGATGAATACTCAACTAAATCTTATCAGCTGATTTTTGTGGATTTTAAGATAACAGAGACAGTTGCTGTTAAAGCTGAATAGAAATGTTAAAAGATCAATCATAATCTATGTGATGAAAACATAAAGTTAATAATTGATTTAATCTGCTGCTGCTGATTACTCTAAAGTTAAAAAAACAAAACTGTTGTAAAAGTGTGGACCTAATTTCAGATACATAACCAATATAACAATTCAAAGATCTTCACTAAAAGCTTTACATTAACAAACTGTTGCTGAATATTTAAATAGTTTAACTTAATGAGCTCAACTTGAACAAAATAATAACTTTGACTATTAAAAGGTGTAGGTATTTTATAGTCGTACATAAATAAAATGCTCGACCTGCTGTTGTAAATATTTCTCTCTCTCTGTGTGTGAGGATGTGTGTTGTTGTTGTTGTTGTTGTTGTGTGCTTGTGACTTTTCATGCAAATGCAGAATGTTCCTTTTTTTGTCGTTGTTGTTGCTGGCTTTGGCTTTGTGTTGCTTGGTGTTTTGTTTTGTGGTCGCAGGGCATTTAAATGCCGCACATTAATAAAATCCAGGCTGGATTTGTGAAAAGGCTGCCATCCCCTCGGTATTCGTTGAACAATAAAATCGAAAAATATCCAAATAAATTGCACAGCCCCCAAATTATATACAGATAAATGTAGATTTACATGTGATTTTGTGTCTATTTTTGACAATAAACAAATTTCCGCACAGACAAATCGAAATTTGTCGGTCGACAATTTTATTAGCATTTTATTTTTGTTTGGCAATTTGTGTTTGTTGGTCAGCCAATTGTTGATGGGGCCCAAATGGGTCCAAATTGTAATGCAATGGCTCATAATTAATTGATTTGACAGCAGGCAAAAACCAAATCCCAAAAGCCAAAAACAAGTTGCAAAAGGAAGTAACCATTTGGGTTTTCTGTGTAAGTGTGTGTGTGTGTGTGTGTGTTGTGGACAAAGAACACATGTTGTAATCTGGCACTCAAAACGAAAGCAAGCTGTCATAAAAAAAAGCTACAAACACACAAAAGAGACAAGAGGAATGCTAAAAACAAAAGGAAAACTCTCTGGGAAAACTAAAAGAACTCAGTTAACCAAAGCGCATAAATGTAAGGAGCTGCTGTTCCTGTTGCTTTTGCTGCAGCTGCAGCTCATGTTCGCCAACAGCCAAAGAGACCAGACAGATATATACTAGTTCGGGAAAAACAACAAGAACAAAACACTTTGCCAACAATCAGGTAGCAGCAGTAGCAATGCACAGTGGTAACAAACTGCCTATTAACCTTAAGAAAGTTGTAAGCTTGAAGACAATTAAGATGTTAATGGGACATACATAGAAAATTAAATGAAAAATGTATTCATATTTTATTTGATAATGAAAAGAAGTTAACTAATTTATAGTCTAAATGGATAACCTTTATAAAACCCATATGCAAAAAAAATTAGATAGCTTTGTCTTACAGTTTTGGGCTGTGTTTTGATGGCAGACAGTCAGTCAACTATTACAACGATAGATTTAGTTAATAACTAAGAACCCTTTTGATTTTAACAATTTTTCTTAAGCAAATGCTTCACTATGCAACGGCAGCAGGAGCAACAATAAAAGTGAAAAGCGCATTCTGGGCATAGCATTGGCAAATGCTATAAACGTGTCGCTTCCTTCTGTCTGTCTCGATTTTTGTCTGTGCTTCTGTGTTTGTCTGCCATGTTAAAGTAGCTAGCTGCAGTCTATAGCACTAAAATTGGCCATATTTTTGGTGCCATCCTGCACATTGTTTTCTATCTTTACCGTTTATTTCAGAGACATGTGTTATTTGGTTTTCCCCAAATACCTTATACGGCTGCCCTATGAATAATGGCTCGCTGGCATTGCTTGCTTGCCTGTCTGCCTGCCTGCCTGCCTTTCAGCTTATTGTGTGTGAATTATTAGCGCTGTGTGTATTAAAATGCAGCTCAAGCTTATGCACACAAACACAGCCAGTTTACGCGGCGTATGTACAATGTGATTTACAATCCAAAACTACTCGACGGCACATTTATGGCCACAAGAGTGTTTAACAGTTAACTGCAAAGCCCAACGAGCAGATGGCCAAGGCAATGCTGCGTAAGCCAATAATAGCATACCATAACAAATGCGTCTACGTTTTATATGTATGCGTTTGCGTGTGTGTGTGTATGTTCTTTGTATATGGCCTGAATGCATTAAGAGACAATCTGTGGGCTTGAGTTGCATGTTGTTTGGTTAACAGTCTGTATGGGTTCAACTTAAAGCCTGAATGAATTTGACTAAGCAAAATAATTGTTTAATTATTTGGAAGTTGCATGCCAAGCTGAAGCAGTTCACAATTATTGATAAGCTATACTTGCTTGTTGTTATTGGATTACAAAATTCATCAGCTTAACAAATCAGCAAATTCATTTTTGCTCAGGGTTGAGCTTGTTATTTAATATTTAATGCAGCCAAAGCGAATGGTTGTAGAATTCTGTAGGGCAAACTGTTCTGCATAAATGTGTAAACTTCATTCATGAGAGCACTGCATATTTTATGCATATTAATTTACAAACGTTAAGCAAGCGGTATTAATTACAATGTTTAATGCTGCATTGGCATTTTTAATGAGACTGACTGAGAGTGATTGTTGTTGTTGCTGACTGTTTGCTGTTGGCTTCTGATGCCATAATTAAATTCCTCATTACGTGCTGCTGTTCAATGCGTCAACAAACCTGGTATGAATATGACGAGGTCAATACATTCATTGCTGCTGATAAGAATTGAACATCTTTTGCTTGTTAGCGTTGCGTATGCGTAATGTTATTGATAAGTGTGTGTGTGTGTGCAGTGACCTGCATTGCTGTCAGTCTGCCAGTCGATTGCCAGGCGTTGCCAGCATGCAGCCAACAACAAACAGGAAACGGATGCAAAAACTGTGACACAGGAAACGTCATTGTCGGACGTTGACTATGGCAACGGGCATCAGTAAAATGGCGCTGGCAACTGCAACCAACAAGCAACTGGCAACAATTAAAGCGATAAAAGTGCAAAAATGTTTCATATTTCAACAGCGTTAATCAGCAACAGACGACAAGCCACATGGATGCGGATATGAGTGCTGTGCTGGGTAAAGTAGCTCCAGTAGCATTTCCAGCCAGGCTGAATGGCAATTTAAGGCCACTTGCTAAAAGTCTGAGAGCAAACATAATGAGCCCACTTTGAATGCAGTGCAGCCGAAAAGAGGCCAACACAGACCTGACACACATTTAACCAAAATGGTACAGAGGCTTTCAAGTCTTAAATTTTTCTTTTTGTGTGTAAATTTAAGCATTTAATTGACTGGTCAAAGCGAGATTGGCCAGGTGCAACGTACGTTGTCTGATTGAGCTAATGGACGAGCATTTTACGATTCACAGGCACATAAAAGTCCTCGCATGTGCGGGTTGTCGCCAGCTTTTTGTCTTGCCAGCCAGTTCCAGTCACTCAGACTGTCAGGCAGCCAACCACTCAATTAAGTGCATTTGGCTTTGATGTGCACCGCATCGTAAACCAAACACCCACAAGCGTCATGAGCAACAGTAACAGCAGCTCCAACAGCTTCACTCTTCCTAAAACCACATTATTCAATTTTATAGAGGCTTGCCAATCAGGCTGATCAACTGCAGCTGCAGGTTGCCGAGACCACAAAATAGGTGCCTCACAAAAAAAAAAGTACCACAAATTCCAAACAGTTTGCATGGGAAATTAAGAGCAAAAAACAATGAAGCAAATTCCATTTGATGGCCAATATATTTAAAGCTCAAGTAAAAATTTAATATTATGAAAAGAAAGATGAGGCGAGGTGAAGGAAGAGTTAAGGAAAGTAAAGAGATGAGTAAGAGCAAGATGAGTGAGAAGAGTTAAGCTGTACGACAGACAAAGAGAAACAGTGTGAAAAGGAGAGGTGGACAAAGGAAGGTAGAGAGAATGGGACGAGTAAAAGTAAGAGTAAGCACAAAACAGCGTAATTAAAATAACAAAGGATGAGAAGAACATAATAAGACCGAGCAGAGCATGTTGAGAGACAGAGAGAAAGATGAGAGAAACGAAAATTGATTAACTAATTGAGAGTGAGATAGTTTATTGTTATTCACTCTCACACTTTTATGGCTGCACTTTACTTAATCATAAATTTCCCAGCTAATAACCCAAACTTAAATGCTTGAGAATCGAGCAGAATACCACTAAAGTCACTGATTTTTCATTGCTATATCGCAATCACAATTTTTCAACTCGAATGTGTGCACGTGAAGCATGAACGTACGATATACTCTGCATTGGCATTTTAATGTGTTTGCATTTAGACATTTGCATAGCATACATTGCGGCGCCTAATGCTATCAAATGCCATTCGGAGGTGCATCAGCGGCATTGGATAAAGCTCTGAAATGTGAAAAACCCAAATGCAAATGCAGTTAACCAGTGAGCCGACGAGTCGCTTCACTAATCCATTAGGTGCGTTTAGCATGATAAACCGTCCTAACCAGGATAAAGAAGGAGAGAAACAGAGAGAGAGAGAGGCAGCGTAAAACCAAAGGGGCAACAGCAAAAACTGACCACAAAAGCCAAACAAAATTCGCAAGAGCCAAAGGCTACTGCTAGTGCCAGTGAAAGAGCTAACCAAACGCGCTGTCTGAGTTTAGTGCTGTAAATTGGGTCAAGCGCCAGCCACAAAACGGGCCAAGCCAGCAATCGCAATGTTGGCAATGGCGGCAATGGCTGCCAGCGTCTGGCCAGCGATGCATGCATTTTAATTGCAAATTTTCGCAGGCGGCTGAAAAAGAGTGAATTATTCTGCGAATAATTTATTTGAGGAGCTTAGCACGAGATTAACGGTAAATGTAACTCAACCAACGAACCGGAAATAGATTACGTAGCTGCAGGAAGTAGAAAGTCACACGTAATTTAATATCACGCTGGCAATTTACGAGCTGCTGCAACAACCAAAGAGCAAAACGGGGGAAAGCGTATGTGTGTGTGTGTGTAGGTTGTTATAGACTGAGAGTGGATGGCTTGGTTTAGTGGTTTGGTTGGGGGGGGGGGGGGGAGTGGTGGTAGGTTGGTTAGGTAATTGCATCTGCCATAAGCGAATGCAATTGGCAATAGAATTTAAGTTACCGCAACGACAGCCAAACACTTTAAATTCAAGCCAAATTGACAGCATGTTGCCAGCGGGTAAGGGGAAAAAAGATTGGCTGTTAGAGCAGCTGCCTCGCATCGCATATGTTTTGGCATATTTATACACACACACATACACATACACGCACGCACCGGAGTCCACTGATGGGGATGCTCTTTGGCAGCTGCCTAGCGACATTTCCCTTTTTTGTCACGCTTCTTCTCACTCGCGCGAAACCTTTTTTGAGCCAACATCGTTACGCGGGCAACCTTAATTGGCTTTGAGGCAAATGTTTTTCAAATCTGATTTCACAAACAAGCTGTGCGAACTCAAAAATCGCACCCATCTTGCTGTAACTAATCACACTTTACCCCATTAACATTAACTCATTCTAGCATTTTTGAGACTTGGGCAAACCGCGTGTTGACAGCTTTTATGCTGTTCGTGTTAATTATTTTGTTGTGTTAGCTGCTTGAATGATTAGTTAAATGCTTTCAATTTGACCTTTGCCCTTTTATTGCTGTTTGCCCAGTCAATTAAACAAAAGAACAGCATGAACAGTTACAAACAATTATGTTCAGCATTCAAATGCCTTTGTTATTTACACATACAAAAACAAAAGCACAGCCAGTGCCACAATTTTCAATGAATATTCTCTGTTGCAAGAATTTCAATGTGGAAGTTGTAAGTTTCTCTTTGGTTTGTAAGCAGCTTATAAATTCTTGGAAATATTATTAGAACTAAATTTTTTTTTACCCGTTATAAGCAATATGATAATATCTTATTGAATTTGTGTATTTATAGCTTGATAGATGATGAGTTGTATACAGAATATATAATCAAAAAACGAGTACTTAAGTATTTTTGCAGTTAAATATGTAATACAAACACCTAAGTAACAACATAGAACTTAAATAACATTGATCCGGCAAAGAAGCAAACTTAGACCCAATAAAAGAACTAACAAAACGATAAAGTTATTGTTTTTATATAGAAGAAGCAACTAGTCATAGTTAAATGTAAAACTTTACTCAAATTTCTTGCTGTAATAATCCAAAAGTGACTTCCAATTCCAAAAATGCTTTGCTTGTCTTTTTATTTTTTATTTAACAGTTCCTTTGTTTATGGCACCCACAAACGTTGTTAATGTCTGTTAATGCTGTTAAAGATCATTAATTGGTTCCATAGCAGGTAGCATCTAGTCGACATCTGACCGCAACTTGCATTCTTGCATGTTTTTTATGTAAATATGTTTTGTTTTTCTTTGTATATATTTTTTACACAATAGTATTTGTGATGCATAAACAAGTGAATTAACTTTGGTTTTTTTTGCCGTGCTTCGAATCAATTTGAAATGCCCACCCAAACAAACACAGACCAAAAATGGACGATTGCTGCTGCAGTCAAGCGTATCCCGCTGGCAGCCATAATTGTTTTTTTTTAAGTGTCCGTCGGCTAGACTTTATTTATTGTTAGTCCGTCTCTCAAAAAGAGAGAGAGAGAACGAGTGTTTGGTGCTGCATTTGACCGCAGCTTTGTTTGTTTATTTTGTTTGGAAATGTCGTTGGCGCTGCTGTTGTTTTTATTTTGCCAATTTGATTGACTTTTTGGCTTTGAATTGATTCACTTGACATATGCAAATCCTTTAGCACAGATAGAGAGAGAAAGAGTCGTGCAATAAATTCATTTGCCGTTAGCAAATTTACAACGCATGACAAAAATTTGCATGCTGCATGCCAGGCAAACTGCTAACTCCTCGTTGCTGCCACACACATTTTTGCCCACCTTGCGGCAACTAGTAATAAACGCAGTGAAACGCAACTTTGACAACTTTTTTCCATTTTTTTTTTTTTATTAAATGGCGGCTGAAATTGAGTGCCGTTTGTTGAACAGCTGAAAACTTATGAAACTTGTTTGCCAAACAACAATAAAATAAATTGCGCAAAGTGCCAACAAAAGTTGTAGTCCTGCCTCCCCAGCCATTTGCCCCCTCACTACGGCTCTATCATCTCGTGTCAGTTGTCATGAGCGCTTGTTCATTTTTTTTTTTTTTTCTATTACTTTTGCCTTTGTCCCTAATCTTTGTCTTTTTGTGCCTGCAGTTGCTATGATTTTATTGGTTTTCTTCTTGATGTTGTGCTGCGCCTGCTGTTATACTTTTCATTTATATTACACGGGCACAGCAGGAGTTACTTGCGTAGGTAAATAATAAAAAATTTGATTTACAGCAGGTTGTCATTTTATGAAGTGAGCACAGCAATTTTCCCTTTATTTTTTTTAAACTCACTGAGCTGTAAGCAACGCACAGGAAGTTGAACTCACGGCACACATAAAGATATGAGCACTTATTCATATATGAATAACAAAAATATTTTCGCTGTTGCAATTTAATCAAATTAAATTACATACGATAATAAATAAACATTATGCTGAAAGCCAAACACTGCGGACAAACAGTTTACATATCAATGAGCTGGCTGATTTATAAATTATATTTATTTATTCATTTAACAATATATATACATATGTTTGTTGGGTGCCACAGGACCACATTACTTGCCCTGTCATTAGCGTGTGTATTTATTTTAATTAAGTGTGCAATGTTCTCACACAAAGTAACTTAACAGGCAGCAGCTAGCTGGGATCGCAACCATTGAGCAACTAACAGTTAGGATCACAACCGATAATGTTACGATCCACTATTTTATTATTTCTTTCTTATGTTAACAAAACTTGAGAGCAGCTGCATAAAGTTAGTTAAACGCATATATCTTTGAAGGGGCAAATTACTATTCATAATTGATTTACTGCTGCAATTTTTACAATTGATTTTTAATTGCACTCAATCAATTCATTCTGCTTCAAACAAAGTTCAGTTCGTAAACTTTGCTTTTGCAATCGAGAGTAGAGACTCTAATATTCTTGCATATTGATATCAACAATAACATTGTGTTCCTCCAAGCAGCTGCTGATTCCCTTTATTTATTTATTTTCTTTTTATTATTTGAGTTCAGACCGAGCAAGTAAAGTGTCCGGTTGCCAGCTGGTGGACTTTCTGCTTCTTTGTTGGCTTTCATCTATTATTACATTGTGCAAAAATGCAAAGTACTTGTCGGGGTTTGAGTTCGGTTTCTACGTTTTTCTCTCTCTCTCTGTTTGTACTGTTCACAGTCCGAACATAAGAAGTTAGATTGCTGCATTTGAAACTGTTGCTGAATGTCGCCAAGTCTTCGCTTTCAATAAATATTTATGAAAAATTATTAAATATACATGCAGATATTTATTCTCTGCTTTTTTTTAAGGTTACTTTGCATTCTTGGTTTGCAAGTGTTGCGTTTTTAATCTAAATGTTAATTCGCACAAAATGGATCAGTTAAGCGGCGTATGCGTAATGCGCCAAATTGGATTCATTCGTTTGTGTGTGTGTGAATTAATTGTAGCGCAGTTTAACAAAATGCTCCTTAGGGAGCAATTGTTGGCTAAAGTTGAAGTACTTCTGTGGCTCAAAGATAAAAATATGCAAATTATGTACGCCAAATTTATTCAAAGCATCACTTAAAGTCTGAAATCTTTTAGTTTTTAAGTTGGCGTATGAAATTTCAATTCAGCTTAAAACGTGGTTTAGAATCTAAGCAAAGGTGTTGGTTTCATATTGAAGCAACAAAACTAGATCAAACTTACCTTTCAGCTCATAACAAAATGTCAAAGCATTGCGCATTACGCAATGTTGCAACAAAAATGCGTTGGCCTAAATGAGCAGCCAATCAGCCTAACAATTATGAATGGACAGGCAACATCAGATGCGACGGCCGTTCAGCACACACATGCACACACGCACACACATGCACACAGACACTTAATTTATGGCTCATGAGCTGTAATTAAGGCGGTCATTCGCAATGCGTTTGCACTTTGAGAGGCGGGCGCCCTTTGACGCACAACAAATTGAAATAAATTGCCAAAAGCTTCGGCATCGAATCTCTTATGCAGCTGTGTTAACGAGCAACAAAGCAGGACATGCAGCCCAGTCCATCATACTATGTACTAGTATGTGTAAGCATAAACGATATATAATGCTGCCGTCGTCATGTTTCACAGTTTATTTGCCTGCCCCAAACCGGGCGTTGCTGCTGTGGCATGTAAAACAAGAATTCGCAACACACAATTTGGCACATTTATCAAAAATATAAAACAGCCGTTGGCATCATTAATAATTTGTTCGCTCTCTCTAGTTTTCTTTGTCGGCTTGTCATGTTTTATTTAACCCAAATTTAAACTATTGATAGAAATTCGACAATTGGTAAAAGGTAAAGTCAAGACCGAGGGCCTTTGGATAACAGCTGTTGTTTTGCAGACTGATTGATGATGCAACAATCCAACAAAGTGTCAAAAGCTTAAACGATTTGAATGAAAAATCGTATTTTGTATGTGTGTTTTCAAGCTGATTGAGCTTAACCCAACATTAATTTGTTTTTTCCTTCAAGCAATATGTAAATCACTTATTAACCACACATTTAAACTAATCAAAAATGCGCTCGTCACATCATCTCTCAATATTTGTTCGCCTCGGGCAACACATTCCAATTTAGCTGCTGTTAGTTGTGTTTACGTTTATCAACCATATTCATGGCTTAATATTTATATTCCATATATGTTTTAGATATATGTGTGTCATGCCCAATAAAGTTGCCTGCGGAAATTTGTCAACTATGCGGCTGGAATAATGTACGCCAACTTTAAAACAAGCGAATTGTACGAATAAATGGCATAGATAACTTTATGGCCACCACTGCACTTTGTCTAACCCATCAACTTGGGCATGAAACATACACACACACAGACAGACACATATATATGCACCTTCGACCCGCATGGAGACACAATGAAATAGTGGAGGTCGTTGCAGAGGGGCCAAATGTAGTTAGCCTTCGGCTTTCCTATGCATTTAACATCAGCTGGGTGCAGGCATGTGGATGAGTTGAGCGCAGGGTTAGCGTGGTGAGTTTGGACAAACTCGTGATGCCATTGCAGCTTTACCATTTATCCTACCCTAATTTCCAAAGGATCGAAAGAGTATGTTGCTCATTTTGTGTTGTCTATCTAAAAGTCGATGTGAATTTATTTAGAGCCAATGGCTTTAAACCACCTTATGACTTGATGTTGCTTTTTACTAGTCAAAAAAAATATGAATTTTTACATAAAAATTGTTTAAAAAGACCTAAAAAACAGCTAAAACTTTTTAAAATCAGATGAGCGACGTCAATAAGAAACTTACTCTTTAGCTATTTACTTTATATACTTACTTTATACTGTTAAAAAACAAATTCTTAAGCAATTCTTCTGTCTGTTTAGAAAAAGTCGTAAGTTCTCTTTGGTCTTTACAGTTAATTTTTTAATTAATAAGATATGCCTTTTATTATTTTAATTTGTTTTTTTTAAGCCAGCTTTCTAAAATATGATGTGATTTTGGCTTAAATAGCCACAGAGCATTCCAAAGTCGATAATATTCTACTGCAACATTCTTGCTTGCTTTAACGTTAGTATGAGTGTGTCTGTTTGTGTTTATGTGTCTGTGTCTCTTTGAGCGGCATTCGCCGCTACGTGACATGCATAGCTCATTGGTCTTGGCCTGAGCGTTGGCCAGAAAATATTGCAGTTGTGATATGTTTAAGCTGCAAGGCGTTAAGGATTAAGAGCAGCAGCCGTCAAGCGGGTAGTGGTGGCAGGGCGAGATGGGGGGTGCACCTAATTCCTGTGCACATCCGGGGCATTTAACGCTGTTGCGAGTGCAAAAAGTTCTCTGAGGTGCTAATGAAAATTGCGCAACTTTTGCGCAAATCACGCGATGCACCTAAAACTATACCGAACCACAGCGGCAAATGCAAATGTGGCAACCAATGCTAATTGTTTGGTGAATTGTGTGGCTTAGTGTGCGTATGTGTGCGTTTGTGTGTGTGTGTGGGCGTGGCATATCGTCCATTAAGTTGCATTTTCCAACAGAACCCTGGCTAATTAGTTGAATTTTTCAACAGCGCTTTAAGACAATTAAAATGTGCGGCTGCCAAATGTGCTTTTTATGTTGCACGAAGGCTCCGAGGCGTATTAAATTCTCTTCAGTTTTTTGTTGTTTTAATTTTTTTGGTAACAAGCAAAACCAATTTGGAACAGCCGTAACAATAGGTGTGAGAAGAGCTCTGCTTTGCCAGTTAATTTTAATTACGCACATGGCAGTTAATGTTGCGACACGTCGTCTCAATTTAGACACCTTTTTGTGTAAGGCGCCAACCCACCCACCCATGCCACTCTACATCCGGTTCCGCCCTCAGTCACGCCTCTGTCCCGTACCACTGGCAAGACACAGCACAATACACATTCGTGCACAAAATTGCCATTAAATGTGGCAAAAGGGGCGTGTGTGCCAGTGCCAGAGCCAGTGCCAAAATGAATAAACGACAATGGCTTTTGTGGCCATGTGTGTTAAAGTGTGTGTGTGTGTGTGTGTGCGAGTCTTTGTGTTGGCTGGCTGCGTCAATCGTTTCATTTAAAGACTGGCGCTTCTGGCAGCCAAAGGTAAAAGAACAAAACAAATTAATTTTACCCACGTGTGTGTGTGTGTGTGCATGTGTTTATGACTGTGTACACAGCTAAAGCCCAAAGCACAATTGTTACGCACTCAACTCAACTCAAGTTGACACACACAACACACCCATTTACACTCACTTGCAAGCCGGCACATCTATACAACATTTATGCATGCTGTAAAATGATTTTTTTAACGTGCGTCTTTTTATGCTACGCTGTAGAAACCGTGGTATTTCTGTAGTTTTCCACAAAATATTATCATCTGTCTCGAAACTTATATTCAAAACTCGTGTGTAAGAAATATTTCGATATGATATCATAAACGTTGTAATAAACTTTAGCAGAGTGCACTGGTTTATTGTAGTCCTCGAGGGTTTATTTCAGCTGTGGGACAAAGAGAGGATGAGAGGATAATGTCTGCATCGATAATGATGTCAAGCTATAAACGAAAAATTTAACTTCCATTAACACAGCCATCAATTTTGAATTGAACAACAGCTGTGGGTGTTTCTGTGAGTGATTCTATATCATATCGAGAAGTTTAATGTTCAATCTCTATTTTCATAAATACTTACATAATATACTCACGGGCTTTAAAAAGTAACGTAATACCAACATTTTTTTTTCTGGCTAAACTCTTTTAAAATTATTTGCATAAATTCATTATTTAACAAATTAGTTATCACACTAAAACCTGACAGATAAGCAAATAAGTTAAAGTTGACTTTATTTTGAAGGGAATTTATGTTTTTGTGGCAGTTTCTAACTGCCCGCTGTGATTTTCCCTAACCCAAAATATATTGAAATAAAATACTTTTAACTAGCGAAATTAACGTCTTGTAATAAATTGTCTTAAGCCCCTGAGTTGAAGCTCAATGAGGACACTAGACATTAAACTATTCATAAAAATTAAGCTTAGAACTTTTTTCATTGAGTTAAAAAATATCTTTGACAAGAATCATTTTTGCAATGAATTATTTTAGGTAACTTAGTCGCCAAACATTCGAGCTTTTTATTGCAAAGTTTCATGATTTTAGTTTCAGCTACAAATTTGACGGCAACCCAATCATTAAAAAAACTCATAATTCAATACAATAATCCTTGCACTCAGCCACATAATTCATACCAATCCACACCAGACATTTCTTTCAAAGATTATCAGGTTTTGGTATACCATTTTCGTTTTCTCATACTGCTTCTCTTTGCACTTTCCCCGTTTCGTCATCTTCTTTGGCAATTTGGACTCTGGGCATTAGAAGCATGTTTAGGCACCAAACAGCGCAGTTGTTGTTGTTGTTTTTGTTGCCTTTGTTGGCTTTGGCAAATGAAATATGTATTTCCTTGGCACACATTTGCGCGTTACCCCAAAATTGCTTTGTGTGTTGGGAGAGACTGCAACAGAGTTTCTTGAGCGGATATTAAAGCAATGTTGAGTTGCGCGCATTTGGCCTGGATAGCGCCGAAAGAAATATAGCTCTATACCTGTAGGGAAGGGTAGGGTAGAGGGTAGGGTGACCCAGGTAAATCATTCATAAACGCATTGGCATTTTTAAATTGCAATTTACACATACATTTTTTATACTTGTACATATACATAATTTATATGGTTTTTTATTTAAAAGTGAGTTATATAGTTTTCATTTTGCTTAAATTTGATTTTTGTTAGAGGGATATGACTTTTCGCTTGCACTTAACTGTAACTAACCAATCCATCATTTAATCAATCAACTTTTTATAACTGTGCCAACTTCTCTTGTGTTACAGTATGTGTAATATATAAGTTTAACTATATATGTATTCACTTGGTAAAATTTGAATACATGTTTAATTTAACTGTTGGATTACTATAGATATTAGTTTTTATTTCTGACATTGCAATGCAAGCATTAAATTTGGAGTATTATTTAAAAAGGTTTAGCAAATAAAGGAAAAAAGTTTAGTTAGTTTTACAAATTGTTTGGTTTAACATTTTTTTTTTTTAACTTTTATATTTTATATTATGTTACATATTCGTTTGTCATCAAGTTTCTCAGGTTTTTGTCATGTTTGTCTTTCATATAGCACTTTTTAGAACAACTCTCTCATGAAATACATTAAAATTGTTTTTTAAGTGGACCTGGAAGAGCTTTTAGATATACATAAATGTCAGATAAAGAAAAAAAAGCGATAGCGAGTGATTTCAAGTCAAGTTCAATTAGGGCCAATACTTAGAAAAAAAATAAAAATTATTTCATTAATTAATTTTGATACTTCTCGTACTAAGTTAATCTAAATATCACTCGTGTTGTTGTTGTTGTTTATCTTTGTATTGAATTTGGAATGTTGTTTTTTTTTTTGGTTTTTGGGTTCTACCACCAAATTGTATACATAATACTAAATGTCGGCCAGCCAAGTGGCAACGATGGAACTGCAATCTAGAAATCCAAGCCAAGCTACACTTCCTCGTAGCTGCGACACTTGGGCAATGGGCCTGACCATCGGCCATCTGGCTGGCATTTTGGCCGTTCGGGCGGCCCCGTTGTATGATCCTCGTTCGTCTGGATCTGGATGAAGCCGGGTCGGCACTGGACGCTCAGATAGTCGCCCGCATCGTAGTTGAATTTGAGCGGTGCGATTAGACCGTTGGGCGGGTCGCCTGGATAGGGGCACTGCGATTTGCCTGAGCGAGATGGAGTATTGGATGCATATGGATGGATCATATTGTCAGATGATGTGGCAGTACAATGATGATTGTACGTATATGATGAATATGTAAAACGTGATGATCGGGTATCGGGTATCGTTATCGGTTATCGATAGTGGTGGTAGTAGTAGTAGTAGTATCGTTATACAGCGGAAATATAACACAAGTTAGTACATTAATTCAATTGGTATAGATTGTGAGTGGGCCCACTTTGGAGAAGAGTACGCAAGGAATCGCATCGTACTATGTGCATTATATGTGCATATTTTTATTGGTTTTGATCGGTTGTCTACTTACAAAATGGTGGCGAGTGCGACCAGAACCCGTTCTCCGTGCATATGATGCTCGACTCGCCGACCAGAGTGTGACCATCGTTGCAGCTAAATGTGACCAATGCGCCAACTGTTAAACGCCTCTGGCTCAAACTGGTGCCACCAACGCGTCCATTTAACGGCGCCACTGGCATAACGCATTGAATGACTACAAAGGTAAAGAAAATTAAAAATGGATGAAGGTAAAATTTTCTTCACTAAAAACTAATTATAAACAACCAAAGAACAAAAGGACAACAAAGTGTCAATAAACTGCATAAAAATAAAAATATCAACTTTTTCGCCATCAATTAATACGAAATTTCCAAGAGTATAATGCAACTTTTTGTAATATGTCAAAAGTGAAACACAAATTTAATAAAACTTTGATGTAAGTTTAAAGCTATATGGTTAAAGGTTGATTAATTAAATTATTAAGTCAAATTCGAGTTTGACAGCCAACCACTTTTTAATAGCATAATTATAGAATGCCACTTGAAAAGCTTTTGAGTTGTATACGCGATTTGAATGACATCAAATTTATTTCAAGAAAGTGGACACTTGGGTGCAATTAGGCAAGCAGCCATGTTTATTTGCAAGACACACTTGAAAAGCAGCAGTTGCAGTTTGAGGGGGTGTTTTTTTTGGGGGGTGGCACACAACTGACCTTTGCAGCGTGGCACTGGGCCACTCCAGACGCCCGTCGGCTCACAATCGAGCAGCGCCGGTCCGGTCAGCTTGAAGCCCCATTGGCATTTGAACACCGCCCGCCCCCATGCCGATGTATTTAGCTCGATGAGACTGAGATGCGGATCGTCCAAAATGAGTCGAGGACACTGAATGGGATGGCATGTTGGCGACGGCGATGACCAATTGCCGGAGGCCAGGCAGGTGGCATTCGATGCACCATCCAGCCTAAAGCCCTCGGGGCACTCATAATGCGCTCGCTGGCCCAATCTATTGCCCTCGAGCCTCAGCCTGAGCGGCGCCATCGGTTCCGTTAGCTGCGGGCATGTCGAAGTGGCCACCACCACAGCAATGCTGTTTGTCAAACCGCGCGGCGATGTGCATGTAAATGTTCCCGAATCATTGTTCTCAATATTCTTGATGGTCAAGCGATATCTAACGGCCTTCTCTTCGCCGGCAGGAGACCAGCCTGTTAAAGGGAAGAAATAAAATATAAATAAGATATTTTTGTTGTATGGAATGCACAAACATAAAGATGAGGGCATAATATGTAAAACTCATTAGAATTTACATAAATTATTACTAATATAGAAAAATATTTTTTTTTAAATACCAACCTGTTGTGTATTGCATATACCAGCTAGTCCAGCTCCATTCGGGTGTGCCACGGACACGCGGATACATGCAATCCAATTGAACGGTACTATGCGGCGGCACAGCCATCATTCCCGAGGGCTCAAACGAGTGTGAACCGTTGAAGATCTTGATGCGAATGGATGGGGCACTGTCCTCCGAGTAGTTGGTCAGCACAGTTGTGGGCACACAGCTGGGCATGCGTGGTGCCCATAGGCCATTCGAGCAGAGTACTCGGGCTTCGCCCAACAACTTGTAGATGCCCAGCTCCTGGCAGCGTGCCTGCAGCGAATGTCCATGCGGCAGATCCCAGCCGACATTCTGCAGCAGGCGGCAGGAATGTGAAAATATGTTGAATGTGTTTTTGGTTGGGATGGGGATGGGCGAGGGGCAATGATGTGTGGAGAGTGGCAATGTTTTAGGCATTGAAAATGTTTCAAAATTTAATTTTATTATTTTCAACGTGCAGTGCGTAAAGTTAAAGGTTGATTATAAAAGAGAGAGAGAGGAAGAGAGAGAGAGAGAGAAAAGTACAAAAAAAGATTTGTGTTAGACTTATTTAAAAGCTGTTAACACGAGTTTAGAGGCGCACTCTCAAGCCCTGGGCATGGCCAAGTGCGTGCTGGCCGTGCAGTTTCTTTCCATAGTGTTTGTTTTTATTTTCTATGTAGTTTGTGAGTATATGTGTGAGAAAGTGTATGTTTCTTGTTTGTGTTTCATCGTTGTGCGCTTGACGCTGCCCAATGGTCAATGCTTAAGCCGTGCATAGAAAAATTGTATCATTGTCAAAAGCGATATTATGCTCCCACTATTTGGGCAGAGACTACTATGTATATGATGTGAGAAGGTGTGCGAGTGTATGTGTGTGTGTGTGTGTGTGTATACACTGGGCGAAGACTTTTGTAACAGCTAGTTTCTTATCAATTTCGCTTTGTATTTTTACAACTGTTTTCTACAAAGATCGCTAGATTTTGATAGATCGAGGAGTTAAATTATCAATCAACAAGGAATTTTGGATTTTATTAACACAAACTGTTGCACTACACTTAAATAATAAAAAACACTTTACATCTGCTATCAATTTTAAAAATGTATTTAAATCTACAAATCTTAAATCCCACTTATGCTGCGATGTGTTAAAAGTGAGAATAATTAAAGCAAAAAATTAATCGAATTTGAAGTTACCATAAATACGCTCATAATAGCTTCTACAAATTGTTTTAAAAAGCATCCATTACTTTCCTTAGTGTATTGAATGATAATTTGTGCTTGTTGCTTTTGTACTCTTACGTATGTGTGCAAATATGTATGTAATGTAATGTGTTTAAATGACTACGACGAGGATGACGTTGACTATGACGGATTACGTAACGTCAAAGATGGCCACTCACAATTTCTGTGTTTGAGAGAAGTGTCGATTTGGATAAGCGCGTTTTACGCCAGCCGCGATTTGGTGGTATCGGTGTCTGCAATAGAGAAAGATCAAAGAGTACCAAAAATACAGAGTCTTGTTGGCTGCACAGAGCAGATGCAAATGCAGGATGCAAAGTTGATTTTTTTTTTATTTAAATATTTTATCTTTTAACTAGAATGACTGGCGCTGGGCAAATTGTTTTTTTTTAGTTTAGTTTATGCGGCTGATATCGATACAGAAGATGATGGAGAAGAGAAAGAGAGAGAGCGAAAGACATAGAACGAGAGAGCGAGTGAACAGAGTGAAAGAAAGAAAGAGAAAGAGAGAGACAGAGAGACATAGAGAAAGGACGCCGTTGAAAAAGTCAGTTGAGCACTTACAAGGACGATGCCTTTGAAAGCTTTAATATGAAGAGAAAGTAACTGCTTTTAGTTTGTATGTATTAGTATTGAGTGGGTGCATTTGTATGTGTGCTGTATATGCGTGTGGTGGTGCATGTGGTGTGTGTTGCATGTTGCTTGGTGCTTGGTTAGTTGGTTTGTTGGTTTTTTTTATTGAACAGCTCCTGCAGCACGGCTGACGGCTTTTGCTGCCTGCCTGCCTGCCTGCCTGTCATCACTTACCACGGAGATGTTGCGATAGCTGAGCAGCAGATGAGTCGGAATGCGATTGACATGGCAGCTCTTGTACAGCGGCTGAAACTTCACGTTGCCGTTGTCATCTATATATAGATAAATATGTCACAGATATCAGCAACAACACTCAATCAAAGAGTATCTTTCATGCTATTAACTGCATTTATGCTTGCACAAAGTATGCACAAATGAATTGCATGAAGCATTATTAACATTAATTAATGAATTTAATTAAATACGACAAGGTATTTTTGAGGTTAAGCTCATGAAGTGCTGTCATTACAATTTATGCAGCGTTGCATTTATTATATGGATAATAATGATTGATTGATATAATCGAATAACAAACAATTATCTTACATAATTTGCTGTTCTTGATATCAGTTATAACGTTGATATAATTGAATATAATTTAAGTTTTTTATTTTTACAATGGAATTTTATTATTAATGTTTCAATACTTCATGAATATCTTTAGCATAAACGCATTAAAATTTTCATACAGTCGAGTTAACATACATAAAACATGTCAAGAAAAACATCGTTATAAAGAAAGTTCGTTATATGGAATAGGTTTAGGGTTCAGTGTTCTCGAAAAGACTTCGTAATATGAAAGTTCGACTGTTTATTGCTTATAAAAAAATAAAAAAGCTTAATTAGATGCTGAAATGAAACAACTGGATTGTTGCTTGTGCTGCTATATATATATATATATTTTTGTTTTTTTTTTTTGTGTGCTGAGTTTCTACTGTAATGACATGTTACGTATTCGTTAACGTAGTTGTAATTGTATTTTTATTGTATAATTAACATTATATTTTGTGAGTATATATTTAATATGTGTGTTGTATGTATTGTTGTGTTTTATTGCTTGTTGTATGTGGTGCGGTGGGGGAAGTTGGCTCTCACTTACCCTCCTCATTGGTGGCACACAATGGCCCCACCCACTTGCCCTTGACACAACGTATCTTGCATAGCCGCCGATCGCCCATGGGTCCAATTTCACCGGGAAAACGTATCTCCGAGACTTCGGTAAATTGTTGCAATATATCAATCTCTTCCTCCTCCTCCTCTTCCTCATCGAATTCGGCATCCTCGGTGTGCATTGGCGAATAGCCGGTCTCCTCGTCATAGATGCCTAAATTTGGGCGAAATCGGAACAAAATAGGTGAGGGCGTTATGAAATGGGCAAATGTAAAATGCTAAGAAAAAGGAAACGGGTTGAAACGGGTGTTTGACTGACAAAGAGATAGAGATAGATAGAGAAAGAGAGAGAGAGAGAGAGAGCAAGTAAAGCAAGCAACTAATGAGCTGTTGTTATGAGGTCGATGTTAGAAGGAACGAGAAGAGACAGGTGAATGAATAGAATGAATGCCAATGTAAATGAGCTTTGAATGCTCAACGAGTCAACGAGAAGGAAAGAAAGATACAGACCAGACCCTTCAAACCCAACCCCATCCCTTATCTAGCCAACATTGTGGTGTTATCAGATGCCAATAGGAGCTCTTTTCAATGGTTTGAAGTGGGCAAAACGGCTTTAGAAAGCTGCCAGTGCGTGAAAAAGCTGTCCCGCAAAAGATGTCTAAGACGAACAACGCTGCGCCCGCATCAAAATCAGCTTCAACTCTTGAGCATACACATTAAGCCGCAAAAAGAAACCGCACGAAACGTGCGAAATGTGCTGCCGGGCTAGGGAACTTCAATGGGCCAACTTAAGGTTGTTAGATATGCATTAAAAAAGCGCCAAGGAAATGGTGTGAGACAACACATTCAGATAGAAAAAAAAAGAAGAAAAGAGAGTGCGGAGGTGGCCACGTAACAGGATACAACTTCATTTCTGAACAAGGCGTCAAAAAAAAAAAAAAAAAAAACACTCACATAAAATAAAATAAAAACGAAACCAAACCAAACAAAACCGAAAAGGCAAAAGACAACATGAAGGATAATATTATGCGAGCATGAGTCGAGCTTCGCTGTTAGAGCCCCAAGTACCCAAAGTAACCAAAGCCCTCATCCCATAACCCAAAGTCCGGTGCCCATAACCTCCCCCAGTGCCGAGGCTAATAGAAAAACTCAAACTTGGACAAAAGCAGCTGAATCAAAGTAAACAAAAGGAGCACCACAAAGAGGCAGCAGTCTCATCCTAACAAGAAAGAAAGTAAAAAGAAAAGGCAACAAAACAAGAAATGATAAGGCATTAACAAAAATTGAAAATGTTATCTGCATGTTGTCGAAAATTCAATACTCTTTATATAATATTAATATTAAAAATAATATCTAACTAATCAATATAGAACATTTTTTTGAATGAAACTTTCGAATTATATATCTTTAAGTTAAACTTTTTTAATCAAAAAAGAGCATAGCGAAACTTATCTCACATTAAAAGTATTAAACATAATAATATATATATTATAACGTGGCAGGAACCAACAAAGGCTAACTACGATTAAGAATGAGAGTTTAAGGCAAAAGAGAGGAAAGAGAGACAGAGCGAAAGATATAGAGTGAACGAGATAGAGTTTAGTGTAACTGATGATGACTTAAAGATTGAGCAATATTAGTTGATGTGCCAGCATGAAGCATGTTAAATGAGAGCTGAACATGAGGTGCACGAATTGAGGAGATTTATGGCTGGACTCCAGGTTGAAACCCGCATGGACTTCACACTGCGATTAGCTTTTCAAACGATTAATGTTCAATGTAACAATGTTGTTTGGTTTTTATTTTGTTGTTTGCTGTGTACTTCACTCTCAACACTCCAGGTGGTGTGTGTGTGTGTGTGTGTTTGCGTATGTGTGTCTCTTGTCTATGTGTGTGTTTGCTTGTTTGTGTGTAAGATAAGAGAGCATAACACAGTGGGACAGACAGACAACGAGACAGCGACAGCGGCTTTTAAAATTCAAATACAATCAAGTTATTTGTATGGGGCACTGTGGCGATGCCAGTGTCTGGCCGCTATGTTAAATGCTTGTGGATTTGTATTAGATCTTACCCTTGTCCTTGCGACTGGTGGTCTTAGAACTGGAATCGCCGCCACCTTTTGGGCGGCTCAGTGCACCCGTGGTCTTGCCCGACTTGCGCTTTACACGTAGCAGGGCCACTGCTGCACTGCTCGACTGATTGCCACCAACAACATTGGCATCGTCTACCTCAAACTCGCCAACATCGCCTTTGGCATCGGAGTTGTTGTTGCTGCTGAGGCTGCTGTTGCCGCCGCTGCTGCGACGACGGCGACGATGCCAATGATGCGGTTCCATGTCACGCTGGTCGAGCTCAGCAGCGTGACTGTCACCGCGTCGACGATGATGATCATGCGCCACTTCTGTCTCTTGCTCCGGCTCCAGCTTGTCTTCCATCTGCGTCTCCTCTACCTTCTCCAGATGCTGTGCTGGCTGCTTATCCAGCTGTAGTTCACCTTCTTGCTGTTTAATTTTGAGCTTTGTTAATAGCTTAATGCACTTCTCACTGCTGCCATCGACCAGACATTTATTCAAGCGTGCCTTCTGCTTCAGACGATGCAATTTGGCCCTCAATTGACGATTGGGTTCCCTTGACTTCAATATATCCGCAATGTGCACATAGTAGACCTCACCCTCGGCGGCCAATTTGCTGCCGGCCCAACGATCTGTGTCTGGCGAGGCATCCACATCGTGTAAGATGGCATGACGCTTATGGCGACTGACACGCCCACGTCCGGTCTGACCATTCTCATTCTCCAGGCGACGACGTCGGCCGGAACCGGTGCGATGCTTCTTGTTCTGTTTGCGATTGGCATTCAAGCGCTTGCGGGTTGCAGCATCCAGCTCCGAGCCATGCAACTCATCCTCGTCAACATCGATATCGGTGTCGTCCACTAGACTTGCTGCCGCATCCGCCGCATGCAAATCATGATGGTCATCATCATCACCAAAATCCATCGAATACGGATTTACAATGGCCGCATGATTCTCTTTGGGTGGATGCATCTTATCGACAAACTCCACATCGGCTGTGGTAAAATCCTCGGGTAGATAAACCTGCGTTGTCTCAAACTTCGCATACGGCTGCTCCGTTGTCATTTCCGGTTTGACAATGGTGAAGCGCACATCCGGCGCTCGGCAGCCAGGCGATGCATCTGCAAACGGATAAAAAAACATGGCAGAGAGAAACAGTAAGTAAATAGAGAATACGAAAGATATAAAGATAGAGCGGAATGTGTGGGGGGGGAGGGAGTGGGAGCGGAAGATGCTTAAGAGTGAGGCTTTAAGAAGTAGCTGAGCTGTAGTTTTTTTGCCATAAATATTTCATATATGATCAAACTTAATAACTTGGCAACTCTGACTGACTTTGAAGTGCAATCGAAATTGCAAATTTCCAATATGCATTGGCATTTGGCATTTCCGCACACACACACTTACACAAGTTTCAATTTGCAATGAGCAAAGTCATGCAAGCATTTCCCATTTCCCATTTTATATGGCAGTCGAGTTGAAGGTTGGGACAACGACTATCAACCTAAATGACGTTGTTGCCAATGCATTCATTGGCTGCAATAAAGTTTTCTCCCTTTTTCTTCAAACATATTTGTATACCCTGACGTTGAAAGGAGAGTGTTTGAATTGAGTTTACTAAGGATGTCAAGTTAAAATATTGGCTTATAGATTTTCTATCTGTTTGTCTGCTTGTCTCAATAAATAAAATAAACTTAATCATAAACCATTTTAAATGTATAATTTTGCCACTTATTTCTGGTTTTACAACCTTGAAATAAATAATCACATTACACACAACACTTCTCAATCATAAGCTTCTTTAGTTAAAGAAAGGGCATCTTATGGTCCATAACATCCATTTGCTATACTTTCTTTTGTTATTGTTGCTTATATATATATATTTGTGTTGTTGGCGTTAGAAAGTGGGTCAACTACACAATGTTAACTAGCTAAATTGCATTCGACGCTTTTAATTTATGTAATTCAATTGCCAATTAGCTACTAGTAGCAAATGTAAAATGCACATTTTTATTTCAATGCAAAAATGCAAAGCAAAGCAAAAATGTTGCCAACAAAATGTCTCTCAAAGTGCGAACGAACACTTAAATGCAGCTCATTAAATTAGGAACCTAGTCTGGCAATGCTGTTAACAATACTACATAGCTGGACTGAAACTACGAGTAGAACGACTAATGGAAACTACAAACTATCGAAATGAAAGACTGCAGCTATAATTGTGCTTTGCACTCAAAGCACTTTTATTGTAATTGCTTTTGTTTTGTTTTAAAGCAAAAACAGATTTCGTTTGACAACAACTAATAAATATTCTCTTAGGGTTGAAGACAATTATTTCAATTATTGATTTGAATTCTTTGCTGTTGACATGGAAACTGTAAAATAAATATTTATTTAAATGAAAATAATTTTATGTTATGATAAAGATTTCATTGATTAGTTTTGATTTGAAAATGTTTCTAAATAATTGTAGTTTGTTGGCTCTGAAAAATAATAATTCAGTTTGACATCGAACTTATATATTAAACAAAATCCAAAATGCCTAGTCATGATGAGAAACTAAAAAATGTGCTTATGAATTAAGATATACATAAATACATTTTGACATCTTAACTGTGTTTAGAACAACTGTTAACTTAGCTGCCGTATTGATGTACAATACAACTGAAAATATATATAAACTATGGCTAAAACAACTGTTGACTAAGCTTAGTTAATTAGCCTATAAATAATTACACCAATAACTGATTTAATTATTGTTAGCCAATTAATACTATACTTGTTTATGGGCGTGTCAAAAACAACTGTTTGCTAGACAGGTTTAAACTGATATAAAATTATAAAATACAATAAATATATATATTTGAATTCTTATCTATGTGCTAGACAGACTAGAACAACGAGTAACTAAACACGAACAACGTTATCGCAATGTTTATAGTATACCAGAGATAATGTTTAATGCCAGGGTCTACAATGAGAACGCTTGAATAACTTTCGCTTCGCTCAGTTGTTTTAGTCTCCGTGTAAAAGTTGAATAGATCGGACAGCAAAATGAGCTTGTGCCTATTGCTGTTAATCGGTCTGGGTACGCTTATCTTCTGGCTTTATAGGATTAACAAGGAATACTATGTGCTGGCCTTCTTTGCCAAAAGAGTGAGAACTAAAGATGGTGGTCCTTTAGAGACTCTGGCTCCCATTGCTGAGGGGCGCACAATCTTTGCCAACTGCTTTGATTTATATGGCAAAAGTGATGGTGTGTCAAATCGTACTAAATTTATTAATAAAAAAATAAATAAACTTAAATGTTTTACTCTACTTGCAGCTGAGGTTTTTAAGGATATGAGCAATAGAGCTAGAAAAATGGGTCGCAGCTATTTGGAATATGGTCCCAGGGTACCCATTTATAATATTATTGATGCAGATAACTTTGAGCTCATTCTAAACGATCCGAATATTATAACTAAAAGTCTGGTTTACGAGTTTTTGCATCCGGCTTTACGCACCGGTCTACTAACATCCACAGGTACTTAAATCCACTGTACAGTAAAAGTGAAATAAAAAAATGCAATCAAATTTACAATTTGCAGATAAGAAATGGCATACGAGACGCAAGATGTTAACGCCAACATTTCATTTTAATATCTTGGGACAATTTGAGGAGATTTTCAAGTGAGTTTTTCATCACATCAACTTGAAATTATACAAATTTATCGCTCTTCTTTCTATTAACAGAGCTGAAAGTCTTAAGTTTGTGGAACAGTTTAAAGGTCAAACCGCATGTTCTATATCGCTGAGTGAACTCATACCAAGATTTACTCTAAACAGTATTTGTGGTAGGTCTGACATAGTGTGCATTGACTGTAGCTAAGCCTTAACCTTCATTTATTCAAACTCAGAGACTGCCATGGGCATTAAATTGGATGATATGGCTGCCAAGGGTGATAATTATCGCATTAACTTTAGCATGATTGAAAAAACCTTTATCAAACGTTTGAGTAATCCACTGCTTTGGAACAATTGGATATATAAACTATTTGGTGCCAGTGCGGATGCGCCCTTTCTAAACGGAGTGCATGAATTCTCCAGTGAAATTATAGCCAAGCGACGTAAGATATTAGAACAAAACATGGCAGAAAGAAAGGAAACTCAAGATGCGGATGATGACATGTAAGTCAAGTTGATGTGAATGAAAATCTTTATTAACTCAACTCTTCAATTGTACAGTTACATCAATAAGAAGCAACGCTATGCCATGCTGGATACTTTAATTTTGGCGGAAAAGGATGGTTTAATTGATCATCAGGGCATTTGTGAGGAAGTGGATACGCTGATGTTTGAGGGCTTTGATACCACATCTATAGGTCTTATATTCGGATTGATGAACATGTCTTTATATGCGGATAAGCAGGAGAAGTGTTATCAGGAGATAAGTGAACACATAGCTGGTGAGATTTACGCCCATTTAGAGGCCCAACTAAACCATGACTAACTCACTTGCAGATGACTTTAGCAACCTTGACATTAATCAGCTCTCTAAACTCAAGTATCTAGAGTGTTTTGTTAAGGAAACGATGCGTTTGTTTCCCTCCGTGCCCAATATGGGTCGTAAAACGGTGCGTGAAACAGAACTGGATAATGGTTTGATATTGCCAGCTGGTACTGAAATCACATTGCATGTCTTTGAGCTGCATCGCAATCCCAAATACTGGGACGACCCAGATGTGTTTCAGCCTGAACGATTTCTGCCCGAAAATATCAAGGATCGTCATACTTATGCCTATGTGCCATTTAGTGCAGGACAACGCAATTGCATAGGTAAATTAAATTTACTTAACTTCTTCGCTTAAGTTTTTTATTAATTTGTCAACATTGTAGGTCAAAAATATGCCATGCTGGAAATGAAAACCCTTCTCATTGTTGTGCTTAAAAAGTTTAAGGTTTTGCCACTCTTTGATCCCAAGGATCTCGTTTTTCACACTGGCATTACGTTGCGTTGCAAAAATAATATTAAAGTTAAACTCGTCAAGCGTATTTAGACAATAAACTCAGCTTAAGTCTTCGTAAACTTTTACGCTTAAAAATCGTCTGCTTTTAACTGACAGTTCGTTGAAACCTTAACTTAAAGCGAAAGTTCTTAAAGATAATAAAAATTTAATATTAAGTCGATGTCAAAAGATACAGAAATTTGAAAGAAACTTGTTTTTTTTTAGGTGATTTATGTTCTTGGTTTTGTCAAGGCTGTAACTCGACAAAATTTAAAAATCCTTACATTAAAATCTATAGTTTAAGCACAAAGAACCCTGAGAACAAAAGCTGTCAATCTAACAAATTGTTTTAGTGTTGTGGGCGTATTAAGACATAAGACATTTCCATTTACTAACTCTTTGAAAATGTAACATTATTAATTTGTTAAACATCAAGGCAAACTATATATAAGTTAGCAGCAGTGAAGTACACTTAAAGCAACGCCGCCCATTAGTAGTCCGTACTCCCTTTGGGCCGATAATCGTTGGCAATGGGCCACTGCTAAAGTTAAAGTTGGGAGCTGCACTTGCCACTTGCTACTTGCTACTTGGCACTTCCTCGGCTGCTGGTTGCTCTATAAATCATTCATGCACAGCGAAGCAAAAGCAGTTTTCCCACAATGTACAAGTCTGGCAGCTGCAGCTGGAGCCTTTATGCAAAACACGCATACTCTAGAGTCTGGTTCGGTTCGGTGGGAGTCAAGTCGTTGCATGGATTCAAGTCATCTTTATCTTTTGGCGCATGCATTGCACATAATATGCCTGGGTGGCAGGGCTTTTTGTGTTTCTTGGGCAGACTTTTTGTCATTTGAGGGGGGTTTTATTTTTTGTTCGTTCTTTATTATTTTTTTTTTTGTTAGTGCAATTGTCGCTTTTGATTTTGACAGTTCGTTACTCGGTTTTAGCATTTGCATGCATAATGCAAGGCAGCCAGGAAGAGGAACAGGAAAGCAGCAGCAGGACTAGGAATCAGGCCAGAACCATAGACATTCTATGCAGCAGCAACATAATGATGACTATCAACATCATATGATCATCATCATCATCTTCAACATCCTCTGCTCATCATTGTCTCAGCCCAGATAAAGAATGCTTTAAGATTTATGGCACAGAGCAAAAAAAAAAAGCTGAACGACAATTTTGGTTGCCATTTTTATTATTGCAGATTCCCAGCTAGCTGCGCTTTTCTTTCATTTCTTCAAACCCTTTCGAACAAAAAAAAAAAAAAAAAAAAAATGCCATTAGGCAATGCGATTCGAGTTCTTCATGCAAATTAAATTCCAGCTGCTACTGCTACAATTTTTTGTACGTCTGTTTGTATTTGTGTTGGTCAAATATTTTGGCTAAGCAAAATGGCAAGTGCTGTGTTGCAACTGCTGCTGCCACAAAAAAGTCAACCCTGCAACAACACCTGTGTCAACATGCAGACAAAAAAAAAAAACGAAAAACAAATCAACTCAACTCGACTCAACTTAATTTTTTGGCATCGCGCAAACTGCGCAATTGGCCACATAGCATCCGCGTCGCAACGTAAAATAAAGTGCGTCGCAGCTTTGCACCATTTTTCTGTTTTTTTTTTTTCGTTCTGTCAATGCGATCATCCGCGACAGCATTCAGTGGGCCCATCAAACGAATGCCAACAAAACGAACAGAAACACTGCCTTGACAAGAGTTATTTATTGACTTGCAAATATCCCTTAATAAATTTTAAAGACAATTCTTATAGTAAGTCAATTAGCAAAGAAAAATCCAAATTTAAAACACTAAATTATCTATTCTAGGATCTAGGATTGTTAAATATTTTGAGATTGGGTAAATTTATTACTGAACAAAAACTACTCAAACTTTAACTTTCACTAAAATAAAATTTGATTAAAAACTGTTTAGTTTTTGAAAGTACCATAAACAAGTTCTGTTGCTCGTAATCTTTTGGTATAATATGGCTATAGCTATTAGCTGACAAGAATATTTGTGATGCATATCGAAAAGATATAGTTTCAATCGTGCTTCTTGTCCTTTTCAAGCTCGATAAATATGATTATTCGAATAAGAGGTTTATAAATATTGCATTGCCTGCAAACATATCTCCCTTCAAATCCATTAAACTCTTTTTCTTTTAAATTTTTAATGTCAACAGAGTATTGATAGAGAGAAAAGAATTTAATTACTTTATGCGCATCTGGTTTTACCGTAACAAATTGCGTGTGACAGCAGCCGCAACAACAACAGACAGACAGGCAGACAGACACCGTCGTGTCGAGCGCACTTTTTGCAATCAAGCCCATTCAACAAAGAGCGAGCGATATAGAGAGAGAACCTTAAACAAACCCCTTTGCTCTTAGCTTGTGTTAACACTAACCTGCCATCCGAACCCCCGCCCACATGCTATTAATATCTATTAAGCAGACCTCAACCTGCTGCCATACTTCATTAAATGCCTTCATGCAATCTACACACATTCTGTGTGTGTTGGTGTGTGTGTTGACTGTGATTGGGATTAAGGTTTGGCCAGCAGGCCTCGTTTTGATTGCCTTTGTGCCATAACGTTGCTTGTCTGTGATTGCAGTGGGAGCTGGTGGGTCAGGGGGGTGTTAGTTAACGGTGAGCACGTGAAATATTTCATTTGATTTGGAAGTTATTTGCTGAGCGCAATTTGGCTTTGACTTTGGCTTTGACTTGCCATTCGCTTTGTTTTCGTATAACTTGGTTAACTGTATTTAGTGTCAGGTATTTTTAATTTGTCGACAAAAGGATTGGTTTTACTTTGAATCAGATTGTAATATGATTTTTTGTTAGCAAAAACTTTACACTTTTATCGCAAGATGGTAAACTTACTTAACTTAACTATTTAGTAACCCAATGTTTAAGCTAGCATATTCAAAATTCGTTCTTAACAGAAAGCTATTATTTAATAGTTTATTGCGTGTGTGTTCAAATGTGTGATTTTGTGTGTGTGTGTGTGCGTGACTATTGTTTTCGTGCTCGAAAATCATTTAACAAAGTGGCTCTGTCGAGCCGTTCGAGCACCAATAACTTAGGTAGCCAACAACAACGAGCCATTATTCAGGCTATCGTTCACAACGACCCTCAATTGCCATATAGGCCATATTTATTGTTTGTATGCGCCTTTTGGCCATGAAGGTCAGCTGACAAAACGTTGTTGCGAAACTTACCTGGCTCCGTTGTGGTTGTGTTGTCGACGGCTGGCGGTTCTGTGTCGGCCTGGCTCTTATCCAGCACCAGCAGCAATATGGTCAAGGATATTAAAGCCCAGAGTGGCTTATGACGCATACGTAGCCAGGACCACATCTTGGCCCCCCCCAACAACAACGAACGACGAAGAAAAAACAATAACAAAGTGTCAATGTTGTTGTTAACAGTTTACTGTTTATTGTAGGCCAAACACACACACACACAAAATCAATAGGTGCCAATCAATTGACGGACATTGAGAGACCGGAAACACTCGAAACACTTGCAACTGGTATGAGGGCAAGGATTTTGTTTTGTTTGATGTTTATTTTTTTATAAGCTTTTGTTTTCTTTAAACCGCTTGAAGTTTTAAAGTTGTTGCCGTCGCTCAATGCCAGCTACAGTTACATGCAACAACAACATATTTGTTACCGCAACGACAAAACACTTCACACGCTGCCTTCAATGGGCGCAAAAATAGATATCCACTTTTGCCCAACTGCAGCACAACTGACACACACATACACGCACACAAACGTAAACACTGCTCTGTGAAGTGTATTTATTTTTGGGCAAAATGCCAAGTCACTTTAAGTTTTCTTCACTTTTATTTTCATTTAAGTTTTTGGCGTCCGTTTTTAGTTGAGCTTAGTTTGAATTTGCACTTGCTGCTTGCAACTTGGAGGCTGCTGTCAAAATGCGTCGCTGCGTTTTGTGAAATGTCCTTTTATAGTCGTACAGCATCGTTGGATTCGGCGCAACAGTTTCGGCAACTGAACGAAGCTAAGAATACGAACTCAAAGGATAAACTCGTCTTCGTCCTCGTCTACTGCTGCTGTTGCTGCTGCTGTCACGTGCATTTTGCCGGTAAATCGCGTGTGTTTTTGTTATGATTTGCTTTGCACTGTGTGCGTGAGTGTTTTTTTTCTCCAGCTTTCGCTTTTTACCATGTGATATTTGTGGGGGTGTATGTGTGTGTGTGTGTGTGTGTGGCACAGCCTTGTAGCTCGTAGCACGTAGCAAGCGTTTAAAATTGCGCGCATTTCGTTTATATTCCTTATTGGCAATCTTTGCCAACAAATGAAGTTTGCTTTTCTTGTGGCTGCCACATTTGATCAGCTAAACAGAACACACACACATACACGCAGTCTCACATGGATTGTGCGCACGGTGTATAATGCTATCAATTGAATCTTTGGATAATGCATTGGTTAAGCTTGTCAACATTTTCGGCTTTCAAGGCAAACAACACGAAATTGCACTTAACAAGCTAATCAATACATTTAAGAAGATTAAATAATGTATGAGACATGATTACATGACATTAGATTGAAATGTTAAATATATTAAAATTGCTGTTGATATAAAAAAAATATGGGAATGATAGATAGACAACGTTTAAACGCTTGTAAACAATAAGTTAAATATCATATTTGAATGCTTATTTTTAAAGCTATTTAAATGTTTGTAGAAAATAAATGAACAAGCTTTCAAAACTAGGCAATAAATCAAGAATTTTTCGTATGAATATAAAATATATTTGAGAAAAAGAAAACATAGCATAGATATTAATAACGAACCAGATATATTCGAAATCTCGCTTAACTACTGAACAGCTTTTGATAAATGCCTCTTGAACAGTTCTGAAAGCATCCTCATTAGTCGATGTTCCATACACTTTCTCACAATGCTTAAAGCCATCCTATTAGCTACCCAATATTTAGTGCAATTTCAATCAATGTCATTTTGTCGCCACATAAAAGCAACCACATCAATCTGGATTGCATTTCGTCGCAACGCCCCAAAAAGTAGGCAATGAATTTAGAACTGAACCGGCTACGGGCTTTGTACAAGTGAGTTGATGCGAAGGCATTGCGGTGATTTGAGTGCTTGAGCATTGCGGTCAAAACACATAAATGAATGCCATTGGCCAGCCGGCCTGACATTCTTGGCCACTAATTACGTAAATGAATTCTGTGGCAGGCACCAAGTAGCAGCACTTGAGCCTTGTGGCAGTGCCGTGCAACATTTCCGGTTTGCAACTGATAAATGTTTGCCTTGCACTGGCCAAGCTTAAGCAACAAAACACAGGACACAACACAATTGCTGCCCCAAACAATGCTGTCTGGCTGAGTTCCTGCCACTTGCCACTTGCCACTTGCTGCTAGCTACTTTCTGTTGGTTGCATTGAAAATGTTGCTGAAATGCGAAACGCGCTGTGCACAACCAAAAGAAGCTCAACTCAAGTCAAGTGGAAAATGAAAACCAATGTTGTTGTTATTACAAATTGACAACTGTTATTGTTGTTGTTGTTGCAATCGTTGTCTTCCTTGTGCATTTTGTGCTGCAGCTGCACTGTAAATTCAATTGTGCGGCATTATCTGTATAATTTGTTGCCGACTCCACATTTTTGTTGTCAGTTGATGCTTCGAATACATTTTCCTGTTGTTTGCTTCAATGAACTCAAGCTGAAAATTCCCACAACCAACCAACACACACACACACACACACACACACATTCTCGTGTTTGTATTCATGTTTCGACATGTTTGAGACAAAAACAACACATAAATTCAATTTGCCAAAGATTTAATACCCGAAAATTTAACAATGCCAATAAACCAAAAATTTATCATGCTTATAATTGTTAATGTCATCTTTGCCCTCAAATGCAATTATTATTATTATAAATTTATGCAAGCCAATTTACCATAGACAAACTATTTGCATATTATGTAAATATTTTGTTGACACTGATTCATCAGACAATCAATTTAATTACCAATTTTCAATATGTCTTAAAAGATGATGAATGAAAATTGACTTTGTCTCTGCAATGTTTAATATATGAGACTTAAATATTTGACTTAAATGTTTTGTGCAAAAGTAATTAAGGTTTGTTTCTTAAGTATCTTAAGTAGGCCCCAGCAAAGAACAATGAAAAAAATGTTGAACCTAACACTTTTGAAAGTTTAACCAATGCTTGTATAATATTTTAAAGATAATACTTATTGAAAATTTAAAAGCATTTATATTTTTGAACGTTTATAGAACCAAATTAAGCATGCAAAAAATGTCTGTTAAAAAAAGTTTAAAACAAATCAAAAAAATATGGCATAATTTCATAAAAATTTAATCAAGTTTTCGTTTCACCAACACTGGGATTAAGTACGCTTTTTATAGATAGTATAAAATGAAAACGCATTTGCAATGTAATTAAAATTAAGGCATTGCTGTTGAAAAAATATATATTGCTTGGGGCTCGAAATAAAGCGAACCGAAATGAAATCAACTCAAATCACTTGCAATGGGAAGCTATCATATAATTAAATTAATTGCAAACTTGCCGCCAATCAGACAGACAATGGGCGAGGGCGGGTAAGGGTTGAAGGTTGGCGTAAGCTCGATAAGCAAAAGTTGGATGTGGCACCAAAAATCTTGTCGTGTCATGCAATTATCGAGTTTTAATGAAATTTCGCTCGCAGTCATACAAATCCATTAAAACAACCAAACCAATGAAAAAACAAGTGAAAACCGTTGCAGTACGGGCGTAAACGACTACGAAATACTCTAATACCAATATAGAACCAGGAAAAGTGTGATTAGAAGGGGTTTGTGGGGTATAAATTCGGCTGGGTTTTGTTGCAGATCTTTGATGCACGGCAAAGTCTATCTTCTTACCAAATTTGGTGTCTCTAGCTGTCTTATCGATTGGCATTCCGAGTTGTTTCGACTTGTTATCGATGTCCTAGCGCCACATGAAACATTTTCAGTGACAAGAAAAGTTCAACCTTCGTTTGCAGAGTATAAAAATCTAAGAAGATGACAAAAAAAAAAATTGCGTAAGCTGCAGAAAACCACCAAATAAATGACTGAATGGCTAGCCTTTGGCCGGTGGCTTCTAATTACCCAAGGACACTGGATAGAATAGTTAATTGCATTGCCAATGATGCGGCAAAATCATTTTGACGCTCGGCAAGGCGGTAAGGGTAAGGTCGATAAAGGACAAGCCAAAAGACCATTTAGTCATTAGGGGCGCTTAAATTGTCATTAAAGTTGTTAAAATGGAATTTCAGCAGCTTAAATAACTTTCTCTGTTTCTTGTCTCTACTGTCTCGATTCAAATGTGTTTCAAATTGAATGCAGGACAAAGTAAAAAAAACATTTTGCAGCTGCTGCTGTAGCGAAATTAGGGCATATTTGCGCAAATTTTGAATTGCAAATGACATTACGGCAAAATTCTTTGGCCAAGTAAAAGTTTACAGTCAGCCAACATGCTTAACGAGTTTAGCAGCCAAGTTCTGTTGTCGTTAACTGTTTGTGTATGTGTGTGTTTGCAAATTAAATAAAACATTAATTGGTTGCTTGCGTCACGTAATTTGCCACAGTAAGAGCAGCACATTCGGCACATAACAGTCGGAAAGAAAAAACCAGGCCACTGCGACACGTTCTGCCAATAAATCTCAATTGATCCCCATGGTGCTGTTGTTGTTGCAAAAAAAAAAATAGTTCAATTAAAAGTCTTCCCCGCGGCATGCCTCAAAGTGGCCAAGAGCAAACAACGTGTCAGCTTGCAACTGTACACCGAAAAACACCCCCACACTCACACACACACACACACACACACAACTGTTGCCTGCAAATATGCTAAGTGGGCAAATGTGCACATACATTTGCACTGGCACTGTGCTGCATGCTCCTGTGGGAGCAACAGCCAGTTAACGTGCCAAATGACCCTCATTGTTTCACTACACTCAGCTCGCACAGGTGGCATTGTATGTTATGTGGCAAGCAAGGAAGCAAACAAGTAAGCCAGCATGAAAAAATAGTGTAGCACAGTTATTAGCGCAACATTAAAGTTTATTGAGCCGCTTGCAGTTTTAATTAAAGCTAAAGCAATAAAAACCAATGTACGACCAGTGCAAATGAACTAGCCACTAATGACACCAGCTGAAGCAGGGAGGATATTATAATGTAAAGAACTTAATTAGATGCTTGCAGCTTCAAACCGCTTGTTTTAAAAAGATTTTTAATTTGTTAAGTTTAAGTTAATTATTTGCCAGCTCAACTTAATTCACTCAGTTGCAGTTAGCTTTGCTGATTTGCTTGCCATATTCAACTTGTGTCATTGCAACGTAATTGAATATTGAGCATACATAAACGCACACACAAACAAGCTGGCAACATACACAATCAGCAGAAAGCCATAAACGGTCACATTTTAGCTGCCGGAACGGTTATGACTTAGAGTTCAACCAACTGACCAGCACAAATTTGCCATTTCAAGCTGTTTTGTGTGTGTGTGTGTGTGTGCGTGTGTGTGAGAGGGATAGAGTATGAGTGTTTTCGGCGCTGTTGGATAAGCGAACAGCAAGTGCAAATAATATTATGCTTAGCTGCACGCACGCACATGTCCCTTAGTCAAAGTCGTAGATGAGTGAGAGTTTAAGTCCGAGTCCTGTGTATGCCAGCGGAAGCAGCTAAGGACAACACGCACCAAACTTTGCTTGGCCAAATAGCATTAAGTAACCGCACGTACGCACAAACAGGACAATAAACTCTCTCTCTCTGTCTCTCTCTGCCTCAACTGTGTGAGTAATTGTAATAACTGTTGTTGCGTATCGTTTGTCGTATAGCAAGCCTTGTTTGCCACTGTAATTGCCCAGACTATGCCTGTGACTGTTAGTGCTGCAAACGGGCACTGCCATTGACAAGTTCAATAATGGCCATCGACCGCAACATCTGGTTTAGTTAGCTGCCAGCTTAGCAGTCTTTGGTTTCTGGTTATGTTCTGGTCTTGGTTTCAGTTTCACTTGCAGCCTTTCGTCTGTTTGCCTGCAGGTAGTCGAGCGCCTAATTGAATAGCCTGCCAGCTGGAACATTAACCATAACAGTTCAGACCTCAAAACACTAATCTGCATACAGTTGGCAACCTTCTTCTCTCTATCTTAACAATAAAAAGACTAACTTACCGCAGGACATCCACACATAAATTTAAAATAAGACGAAAAAAAAAGAAGCGAGACTTACTTCCTCAGATTAATATGCTGCTGGCGCACATGTGCAAATTGCTGGCTGCCAAACCCTTATCACATGCCCGGACACCCGAACACATACACACACACACAAGGACATCAGCAAAGCAGCCTTTTTGCATAACTGCTTTGCATGCATATCCTGACCCATTCTCTCTCTATCTCTTTCTCTGTTGAGCTAACTGCATCTATTTAGCATAATTTGTTGTCTTGTCTCTTGCCTTTCCTCTATTTTTTGTTGTCGTCTGCAACGTCTGCGTTTGTTTTTTGCTTTGAGTGGGTGAGTCCGGGCAGTCGAGTGTCAAGTGCCCAACTTGCGCAGTTAGTTGAGACAAAGACAATGTCTGTCTGGCATTTTATATTTCTTATAGATTATTTGAGCAGCAATTGAAATTTATTTGCGCCGAACAAATGCTGAAAAACACTTTAAGCAAGTTAAAATGTAATAACAGAATTCTTTTTGCTATTATTAGTTCAAAAGTTATTTTTACTTCGTCGTCTTTTAATCGACAATCTATGTGAGCCCTTCGCGAAAGTTATTTTTTAAGCATGCTTTGTGTTATTTTTGAAAAAAGATGCTGTGTTTTACTATATCAAGAATTGATTCAAGCAACGGACAGTGGCAAACAAAGCAACTTTTAAATAAGCGATTTTTGTTCACCAAAAATTTACAAAAATTTTTTATTGTTCAACTAAAGTTGAATAAAGAATAAGTTGCTGTTATTTTGAATATACCGCCAATCGTTGAGCTTTTGTGTTTTGCAACACTGCCAGCAACTTGTTAACGCTAAATGACAGCGACTCACTAAAAACAGCTGTTTATTGCTTTGCTGCTTCTTCTTTTCTTCGTTCTGTTTTCATTGTTTACGAAATTCAGAAAACATTGCAACATTTATCAAAACCGTCTGATCGAAACTAAAAATATTAAAAGCAACTGTAGAAATTTGAAGCTATGGTAAGTCAAAAAATCATTTAACTATAACAATAACAATAAGATTTTTCTAAAACTTGCAGTCCTTGGATTTGAACCCTTTTAATTTGAATGCCAAAGAACGCTGGATAGCTAACGTAGTGCACGCATATTTATCAAGGGGTGAGTACTATACTATTTAATGTTCTAATCTTTAAATAAAGTCGATAGTTACCCCACAGATGTGCGTCTAAGCGACATAAAGCCAAAATACTCCGACTATTGTGGACTATTTTACTTTGAAGCAGAAAATGACAAAAACAAACAGGTGGCATATATACCCGCATCGGTCAACGTGCCTTATAGCTTTTATGATGCGTGTGGCTTGCAAAGGACAATGCAAAACGCCATTATTTATACAGCATTTGTGAGTGATCAACAAGAAATATGTTACTATAATATTTCAGATGTTATAAATTTGAAAACCGCAAACTTGCTGGGTGATGAGCTGGAAAACATGAATTTAAAATAAACTTCATGCCATATTATCAATAAATTAAAACAGCATACATTAAATAGCGATAGATACATTTATTCAAAATCATATCATACTTAGTTGCATTAATAACAATTATGTGCATAGCATTAAGGTTAGGCAAAACTTTACTTGCAGCATATTAGCAAATTCGCTGCCCTGTGTCCATTAGCTACCAGTCCAAACGATCCTAATAAAAGTAACCTCAGACTATGCACATAATAAAGGACAATAGGACTCGAAACATAATCATATTCAAATTTGTAATCGTAATTGTTATATAATTATCATGACATAATCGTAACTTAGGTCTAGATTTCAATTATTCAAATACTACAACTTAAATTCAAATTAAAAATTACATTATTTATATACCATATATATCTTAACAATCTAAATCAAAATCGATTAAATGGGCTCTCTATTTTTTTGGGGTGGGGCATTTCTCATAAGTTTTCTTATTTGCGGTTAATGTTTGTGTTGTAATGTTTTTTTTTTTTTAAAGCGTGCGCCGCATTCAAAGAAATAATTTTTAATAAGAAATTCCACTAAATATTTAAAAAAAATTTAAAAATGCTCAAAGCAATACAGATTTTATGTATGATTTTTTCTTCTTTTTTTGTAAAGTACAATAATAAATAACAAATGTATAAGCTTGTATGTATATAAATGTTTGTTTTAAAAATAATTAAAATAATATTTCAACTCGGGCAACGGGGCTGAGGAGTTGACATAAAGTGAATGAAAAAAATGTACAGTTTTAAAATTGTAAATATTTTGTTTATGTAATTGTGTTTTATGTATAAATGTATGTATGTATGTATGTATGAGCTCGTTCAATTGTTATTAATTAATTATGTATATGTATAATTAATTAGAGTGCATACAATATTATGACTTGTTTCATTTGTTCTTTCAACATTTTGAATGTGATTTGTATGTTTAATATGAAAATACATGCATGTGTGTGTTTCTGTGTTTGTTTGTTTGTTTGTTTGCATTTGTTTTTGCCCTAAGACTCGTCTACTGGCGCTTGTAAAATAGCTATGTATACATATCGTTCTCTGTCTCTTTCACAATTTTCAACAATCATCTATAAAATATAGAATCTGGCTTACGAAAAACAACATTTGTCCAAAAAAAAAATCTACTTCAGTTTTGATAAAGGCTTTCGAATGGTTCGTCAGACTCTTTTATATTTGATTTAGGATCAACCAACCGAAACAAAATTCACATTTTCCATTACGTTCGTTTTCTGTACAATGTGTGTGTATACGTTTTAGCAGCTGTGGCAAATGATTGATCGTTTGATTGATGTATGATTGACGCTACGGGATTTTACATATATGTAGAATATTCTAGGCAATTTGTTTAATGCTTTCTGAGCAACATGCACAGGGTTTTTCAATATATAGTGGCTTTTATCTTTCGATTCATGTGGCTAACAACAACAACAACTCGCTGCACATTTTTAAAAGCATTATTCAACTTAATTATTGAGCTTTCGGCACATTAACACCACTCGGCCGTGTATGAAAAGTCCTGGAAGAGCAACTGCTCGTCGTCGGACAGGTGCCGCGGCTCTTTAGGCGGCGTTAACTGTGCCTTTTCCGATGTGAATTCTTCATCAAAGTTCGAGACATCCTCCAAATGGTTCTGCAAATACAAAAATTGAGGATTTAAGAAGTGAGTTTGAACCTTTTTGAATCTGTTGAACTTACAATTGTGGGCACAAATGGTGGCTTGACCTTGCGCAATAGCAAATCATCCCAAACGATGGAGCGGAAGAACGCCTGCTTCTTAACATCCTCTGCATCGCGCTCCGATGAGCCCAGACGTCGTTCCGGATTCTTACGCAGCAGCTGCATGAATGCAAATAAAGAAATATTTGTTCAATAGATTTTGGGATAAATTAAACACGCAATACACTTACGCGACGCATGACGGCTATGGCCTCCAGCGAAAGGAAACGCGGATAGCGTACCTCATCATTAACAATTGAATCAAAGACTTCTTCCTCATCATCGCCAGGGAAAGGTGACTGAAAAAAAAAACACTCAAACCATATAACCAACAATTCAGTTAAACATTAACTTAAATCACTTACCTCTCCCACCAACATCTCAAAGATGAGCACACCAAGTCCCCACCAATCAACGGCACGCGTATACGACGTCTCCGTGAGCACCTCGGGCGCCAAAAACTCGGGCGTACCGCAAAAAGTGCCAGTTCGATCACCAAAGCCCATGCCCTCCTTGCACAAACCAAAGTCAGCAATCTTGACATAACCATCAGTGTCCAGCAGCAAGTTGTCCAACTTAAGATCACGATAGATAATCTTATTCTCGTGCAGATACTGCAAACCAAGCACCACACATGCAGCATAGAACACCGCACGTGGCTCTAAAAACACATCGGTGTGTATGTGCATCATTAGATCACCGCCGGCGGCATATTCCATAACAAAGCAGACGTGTTGCTAAAGGAGAAAGCAAAATAATTAAGTTAATACATACTTTAGTAGTAGTAGTTAACAATATCTTACCTCTGTTTGGAAGCACGAATACAAATTGACTAAGAACGGATGACGCATTGCATTGGCCACCTCAAAGATGCGCTTCTCGCTGAGCAACGATTCCACCTCGTCCCGGGCAATGATGTCGCCCTTTTTGAGCGCCTTGATGGCATAATATTGATTATTGCTGCGCAGCTGCGACAATATGACTTTGCCAAAGTGGCCACGTCCAAGGACGCTCAACAAACGGAAATTGTCCATGGACAGCATGCCGGCAGCATTGGGTGGTGCCTGGTTAAAGCTGGCGTTGTTCGTTTCTCGGTACTGCAAGCCACGTGCCACATTGCGACGTCCACTGGTGGAGGCAGCAGCCGCAGCCGCAGCTGTGCCAGCTCCTGTTGCCTTTGCCACCTTCAACTCATATTGATTGGCATAAATGGGCTGTTGTTGTTGTTGCTGTTGTAGTTGCTGCTGTAATTGTTGTTTCTCCTGTCGCTGTGCAGGCTGTGGGAATTGTGGTGCGTTAGCATTAATGCTATTGCCATAAATAGTTGGTGTGGCTGGTTCCTGTATAATAGGTGAGGATTGCACATAGGGCTGTTGTTGTTGTTGCTGCTGTGTTCCAACAAAAAGCTTGCCAATCTGTGGTATGACCTAGTTAATAAACAAACAAAATTCAGTTAAATATATTTGATATATGTATTTCATTTTATTGAAATTTCTTCTTGAATGTTGTTAGTTAATTGTTTTTTGGGTGCGCAACTGGAAAGCTCTGAATAATAGTTTGTTGTTTAACTGCGTTTACCTCGTCGAGGGGTTTAATGCACTCAATCGTTTCAATCAAAACACTTTCAATAGCTATTTTCTCCTTGGCAGCAACTTCAGTAATTTTTGTTGGTATTGTTGTTGGTTCTGTTGTTGATGTCTCAATGGGTTCGATTGTAATATGTACAAGATTGATTTTAGCCTGCAAAAGTTTCTAATTTAACTTTAAAATTAAAAAAAAAAAAACACTAGAAAACAAAACAAAAACACATACAGGTGCAGTAGTAGTTGATGTTGCAGTTGCGATTTCTGTTGTTTTTGGCAGCAACAAGGACAATTGATGATGCTGCTGCTGCTGCCGTTTCAGTTGCAATTGCAACGCACTGATTTGACGCACAAGCTGTGCAAATGTTTGAAATGTTAGCAATAACATGGCGCCAACATTAGATCGATGGGCTAACAACAACTGAACTGACGGCCAAGTCGGCAAAGTCATGACCAAAAGGCCAAGAAGTGGGTCTCAAAATTTACAAAGCAAATTGTGCTAAGCACTATATATAAGTATATTCATATATATATATATATGCATATACTTAAATAACGCGAAATCGCATTAAAAAGGTATAATAATAAAGAAACGACAAAAACATTGACGTTTCTCGCTTGCTTGCAACGTGTGCGGGTGGCACGACACACACACACAGACACACAGATACTATACACAACAAAGAGACAAATGGACAAACAAACAAACACAGGGTGACTCTTTGACATTGTACACATAAACTAAATACATATGACAACTGCCACTGGCACGTGATATGATATTAAAAATTATCTATTTTCGAGCACTTCATTTTGCCCACGTTATTTAGCTTTAAGTGTTGTTGTTGTAGTTGATGTTTGTGTGCGTGTGTGTGTGGAGTATAAAAGCTGAGTGAGTTTAAATGCTATCTTTTCTGTCATTATTGAAAATTATGGTTTATTATATAAAATGGTTATTTTTTCTCTTTCCGTATGTTTGTGAGTAACTAAAGTGTATCTTTTAGTCTAGCTATTTTTGGCAAAGTGTAGCACAAATCGAATTTTTGCGTTTTTCTTCCTTTTTAAAATGTTATATTAAAGCGCATTTTATTTTCACATATCACATTTATAATTCAGAGCTTTCGTTGTGTTTTAATGCTAAGAAAAATAAATTCAAGTTGAAAACTCTTGACAATTAAAGCTGCGCTTTTAAATAAGCGACTAATTAGAGCTCATACTTTATATTATAACAGTATAACAGTAAAAGTAGCAGATTGTGTTGCTGTTAATAACATGTTTAGTAGCGGCCTTTAAATAAGAAATAACAGTTTCTGTTAGCTAAACTACAGGTGCAATTTGTGTAGCTGTTAATGTGCTGTTGCTGTTATTTTACATTTATTTTTTATTTACACTGTTCGCACGATTTTAAGTACAAATTTATGTGTGAGTGAGTGAAAGTGCTTTTTATGAACCATACAGTAAAAAGTTAATGATAAGCCATTTGGGGAGTTTTAGAGCAGGAATTCGAAAATATATACAAGATATAAGATATAAACAACAATAACAGTAACAAAACACCAGTTAACACTGCAAATAGCAGCTATAAATAAACTCAATTAACGAAGACAAATAAAAATCCAAACCAAACAAAATGAAAGAAATAAAAATGAAAAACCTCCTAACCTCCACACAGAAACGATCGGCACCGGAACTGTGACTTGACTGCAGACCAATCTTGTTGCTGTTGTTGTACAAATACTGATCATCATCATCCTCGGGATATTCAACCAGTGGCGATGCTGGCAACGGTCCATCATCTGCACGACTACCGCCCAGGATCACCACTGGCGGCAGGGTTAAGACTGGACGATGCAATTGCTGCTCCACCGCCGATGTGGTGCCTGGCACTGCTGGTGGAGCTGTTGTTGGCCTCTCAGTCTGCTGGAACTGAAATGGTTTGCTTATTGGTAAGGACAGCTCAGAAGCGTTTTGTTGCCTATGTTGTTGTTGTTGCGGCTGTTGTTGTTGTTGCCGCTGATGAGTTGAGTTACGATGTTGGTTGGTTAGTTGCGATTCATGATCCGTTAATTTCTCGAGCAGCTCCTGCTCCAGTTGCAGCTGCTCGTTGGGCCAATCGGATGGCTGCTGTGTGTGCAGCAAGCGGCGCAGCGTGTTTGGATGCGACTCCATTTCGGAGAGGAAATCAAATTCATGTAATGCATCCTGCAACTGTTGACGTTTATGGACAGGATACACACACAAACACACACGCACACATTCAAAGACACACACACACACACACATACACACGTATGCAAAGCACAAAGCAAACAGCGCAGGCAAGTGGATATTGAAGAGTGTGGAAGAGAGGAGAGCAGACGAAAAATAATGGCAGGGGGATATAAAAATAAAAAACAAGGACACACGTCTATTGTCAAGAATGTTTGTTAACATGAAATAGTAGGTCAAGGACTGGCGATATTTAGAAAGAGATAGAGACAGTGAATATGAAACAGAAAGACGATGTGCAATGAAAAAGTTGCAAGTTGAAGGATTCAATGTGATATAAGGCAAATAGATCGAGAAAAAAAAGCAAAGTGCGAAGTTGAAATCTACAATATAAAATACTAATCTAAAAACCCTGAACGGTTTTCATATGCAAACATTAATACAATGTAAGGTCGACTGAATACTTTGTTAAAATGTAACTTTTAACCCGATTGCCTCATGCCTTCAAGCTAAAAAAGTTCTTAACATAACATCGATAAAGGAAATCAAGAATTTGGTTGAATTCAAAATCTGTTAAGTTGTTCTGTTAAAGAAAATTCTAATGTTAACTACAGTTTTTGCTAAGGCATAAATAATCAGAATTAAATTGAAGTTATCGGAGGTGTTTAACTAAAGAAAAGAATTATTGATGTCACTCAAATATTTTTAAAATATTTATTGTCCTAAAATACCTAACAAAGTATTAAAAGTTCTTTAAAAATTCTTCAAGAAATTAAAAACCAAGATATATGTTTTTTCGATCGATTTTTAAAACCTGTAGACAAATAAAGTATTCAACGTCGAGTTTGTTTTGTATGGAGCTTTGGGGTAGCTAATCAAATGATTATATCATACCAAGAATATATAAAACATTTACAAAATAATATATGTAATAACCAACACCCAAGCAGTTAATGTGACTATACAAACTTTATATATAGTTGAATGAAATGAATGGAATAAATATTTATGTACAGAATAAGCAGCTCTGGCAAAAGGCACAACGATCAAATCAGCTACAGAGAATTTATAGTACAACTTTTTATGTATATATTTTGAAAGAGTATTTATATATGTATAAGTATAGCATATGTGTATAGGTAGAGTAGGGTGTGTGTGTTTGCTATACAGAAGTTGCCAGATAGAAAGCTTTAAATAGCTTACCTCTTGATCCAAAACGGGTGTAAGGGCCTTCAGTACTGGCGGCGGTGGCGGTGCTGTTGTTGGTGCTGCCGTACGTCCCGGTGGCGTCTTGCCCGGCATTTGCAAACTAAGTGAATTGGGTCGAGCCGAGCTGGGTATGTTGCTGGTTTGTGGTGGAGTCTCCGGTGGCAACACACTGATGCCCTGCATGTGCAGCGACAAGGGACGCAAACCGCTTAAGCCACTCGAACCGGGATCAGGATACTCGCCGGGTGTCTCCACATGCTCATGCAGGCCCGCCTCCGGATCGAATTCCATGTTCTGGGCTTGTTCGCCCGGCGAATACGGTTCGGGTTCAATCAAGGCCAATGCATCGGAGGAGTGTGTCCTCGAAATGGGTGACTCGGAGCCGCGTGAGGCAGCACTGCTGGGCAGCGGGGAGGATGCACGTCCTGTGGGTCCAACGGCAAGGGTATTGTTGCCAACACCCAAATGCACATGATTGGGCGCATTGCGCTTGAGCAGACGACCCCAGGTCGCCACATTGATGTTCATCTGTTTGGCACGCGGTATATTCTTGGCCTGCTGTCGATTGAAGATCATGCGCTGACGTCGCAGCTTGGGCTTCTGCGATATCATCGGATTGAGAAACTTGACCTCGGCAAAGAGCAGACCCTTTGGTTCCAGCTGTAACGCCATGCCATGACGCACATCGTCAATGAACTCCTCCAGGCGCAGCACCTTAACGGCGCACAGGGAACGCCAATCGCGCCAATACACACCAATCTCAAGCTCACGGGAACGATCTAGATCGATGGAGAAACGCTGATCCCAGGCCTGCTGTGAGCATGGCTTCCATGACGTTTGACCCACTGTTATATTGTCCAGCTTAATGGTCGCCATGATCTCAATGGAAGTCTCATCTTTCACAGAATAGCTCTTGGAGCTGCTGCGCGACGTGACGCCTTTGACAAAGCTGCGCAAATCACCAGGACTGGAGCTATTGTCCTTATCGCGACGCGAACGTCCAGGCACATCCTCCAGCAAGCCCTGGCAGCCCATCAGACGCACCTCCAACTTGCCAGTGACACTGGCACAGCGTCCCAGCGACGATACTGATTGATACGATTTGCCACCCAACAAGCCACCCGGTCCACTCTGCAGCGATGTATAATGCACTGGAGCTGGCGATGTCGACTGTTGCACAATTTGCAGCTCCTGCTTCAGTAGCAGGGCGGTGGGCGAGTCAGTGGGCAGCTCCTGTCTTCGCAGCTCCAAAGAATACCGCAAGAGATCTAATTTACGCGATGATTCCGACAATCGACCATGTGCCTAAAAAAAATAAATAAAAAACAAATAAACAACTTTAGTTTTAGATTTTGATCAGGAAAAAATCAATGCATTGAAAACAAATAATACTTTGTGTTTTTTATACAAGCTAAATTTTTTTTTATTAATTAAATATTACAAGTTTATTATATGATAATATGTTTATTTATAAAAGACATTAAGCTGAGGAACATGGTAAACAATATTTAAAATTAAGTTTGTTGTTTGGGGTACAGCTCAAGGGTTCGTTTGGTTTGGTTTGGTTTGTGAGGAGTGATTGGTTATTTGGAGTTGTAACTTACGCAGCGTGTTAAATGCAAAACTAAGAAAATGTCAAAGTGAATACTAAATTCGTTGATAAACGAACTTAACAAAACCATTGCATCGTTCAGAGGGTTATCAGAATCTAAGAAGAAAAAAATCGAAATTTTCTTTCAGACGAAGTCAATAATCAATGCATCAGAGTAACAGGTAAATCGGAACAGTTCCTAAGGAAAAAAAAATTTAATAAAGTTTAGTTCAGTTTAACGATTCCTAACAAAACTGTGATTAGAACTTGGGATACAAACGCGTAAAGAAAGTCGATTAAATAGTTGCTTCCGCTTAACATAGTAATTTTTTTTTTTTGCTTTGTGCTAGTAGTTAACAAAATAATATCAGATATGACAAGCACAATATGGTCACAAGATCTTACTTAAAAGAAAGTAAGTTAAAAGTTCTTTTCCTTATTCCATGTAAAAATATAAAATGTCTTTGTTCTGCCATCAAGTCTTTTACAAAAGCAACCAATAATAACTTTTAAATATATATAAAATCCATCTTTTCTGTTTATTGACATTTTCTTAATACGGACAGACGGACATTAAACTGAACCTCCTTAGACAGTGCAATGGTTTTCCTTTTAATTTTTTTTAAGCCTATAACTATTCAGCAACTAAGGCAGTGGTCTTCGCAGTAATGGACGCTCGCCGAGCGAGAAGGCGCGTCCACGTAATTGGAAACGTTCGGCCAACCAACGCTGACAGCTCTCGCACAAGCAATTGGGATTCTTGGTGGGTCCAACATGATGGCCCGGTTTGCGCATGGCAACAACACTGCCAAAGCGTCGTGCCTTCTCCAAATGCTCGTGCGTGTAACCGGAAATTGAGGTCGAGGTTTCACTGGCCATGCTGGGACTGTCGCGCGAGATGTCAAAGCGACGCGCAGGCAGCGGCGATGGCAATGTCACGGCGTCAAATGTAGTTGCCGAAGTGGTGCTGGGCGGTGCCTCGCTGCCACAACGCAACACAACAGTGCTGGCCGCTGAGAGTAGATGTGGTGAACTGCGCTCTGAAGATGGAGTGCTTGGCGCCACCTGTACGCTGAGATTGTCACGCGCCTCGCTCTTCCAGCGATAGCCGGCGTGCAGACGTTTGAACGGATCGATAGCTGCAGACGACATAACGGGAGCAGACTGTGGCGGTGGTTCTGGACTGGCGGGTGGACCAAAGAATTGCAAAAAACCTGGACGATTGCGTCCCATAGACAATTGCTGCAGCTGACGTCCCGGATACGTATTATAGCCCACATTATATTCGGAGAAACCATCCGATTCCGAAGGCAATGTATCGCTGCGTTGAAACGAGTTGCGTTGCGATTGCACCTCCGTTATGGTCGTCAATGAATGTGGATGTGGTGGAGTAGAGGCAGGCAAGTTATATTGCTCGTTTTGCTGTTGGTGTTGCTGCTGATGCTGCACTTGCTCTATTGAGCTTTGACGTGACCACAGACGCTCCATTTGACGAATGCGTACACGATCCAACGAGTTCTCATAGTCGAAACTATCGGATTTGGTGACTTGTGCACATGCTGGTAGACTAGGCGTATCCAGTTCATCCGTATCCTTCCACGAGGTGTCCACACAGTCAGCAGCTAAGACGCTAGATATGCTACTGCACGTTGCATCCCTTGGCATTGTGGATCGTGAGGAGTTTGGATACACGCTGCTACTCTGTGTCTCATCGCTCGGCTGACGCATATATTTCTGGCGTAGATTGGCCAGCTTGGCGGCACGCTGATCTCCAATATGCTTGCGAAAAAGCAACTGCTTGGACTCATTGACCTCCTCCGCTGTGCTGCATTTGGTTATCGCATGACCCAAGTTGAGATTCGGCTGCTCCTGCTCCTGATTCAACTGTGGCGACTTCTTTGCCAGTCGGCGTGGCAAGGCAGCGCCTGAGATTCGTTGATGACGCAGCCGCATCTGCTCATTGTCCAACACGGTTTGTGGCGTCGAATTTGAGTCCAGTTCATAGTGATGCTGTTGCTCATGGCTGCTGTCCGAGTCACTGTCATTGCTGCGGCTACTGCTGCTGCTCGCCTCTGCATCCGCCTGCTCGTCCTGTTCATCGCCCTCGGAACCCGTGCAATAGACATCAATGTGCACGGTCCGTGGCTTTTTCTCACCCAAATTGGGCAAACGTGATGATGTGGCTGATGTTTGATTGGACAGCGGTGGTATGCGTGGCATTGATGCCGATTTGAATGTGGATGATGGCGTTACGGGCGTAGTGCCTGTGGGCGTGGGCGAATAGGTGGGGGGCTGTGGATAGTAAAAGTTATAGTTGAAAACGGCTTGTTGCAAGTTCATTATTTAGTTACCACATAGTTGTTCGCCTCCTCCGCTTGCCGCCTGCTAGCAAAATTCATGAGCGCCTCGGTTGTTGCCCTGCGTTGCTCATAGGCGACGGGCCGACGCCTCTGTTGCCGCTCCTCTGTATCACTCGTTTGGGAGCAGGCATCACGCAACTGTTGCGCTCGCACCTTGCTTTGATAGACAAAGGGTTCGTTGTTTATGGCATCCAAATGTTGTTGCTGCTGCTGCTGTGGCAGAAAGTCTGCAACTGCAGATACAACAATATTGCAAGTGCTGCGACAACGTGTGCCACATAGATGCGCTGTTATTCCACCAGGTGCGTTTGAGTCTTCAGCGGCTTTTTCAACTTTTGCTTTTGTGTACCTTGAGGCTTGCGGACTGCCAAAGGCTGAATCCGCATAGGTTGTCGCCGATGAGTTAGTGCTACGAAAGCTCGTCGCTGCCGTTGCCTGTGGAGTATTCTTTAAGCACATTAATAATGTTTTTCTCCAGTTATGAATATTTGTCACTTACCTTCTCTGGCTCCGTTTCTTGCTCCTCTGTTGGCGTACACCATTTGTATACAACACGCACCGGATGCAGTGGTTCCAGTGAGCTAAACTCACGTTGCACTGACTCGCCGGCACGTGCGAATGTCAATTGTGCACGCACAGTCCATTCCGCGGTCAGTTCATGAGGCAGTGGCACTTGTTGCGTTCTTGCCTGTTCCTCCATAGCCCTGCTGCTCATGACGCGACACTGACTGCGATTTTCACCTTTCTAGGCACACATGCTGTTGTGTTTGTTTGTTGCTTCAAGGTTACGCCTTTGACGTTTGGGCGTGGGCGTTTAATTCTATATACAACACACGATCTGCACAGATACGCGGCATACAGGTTTTTATATTTTTTTAGGTTTTTGTATATTTATATATTCTTTCTTATAGATTATGCTAAAAATATAGCACACACACAAAACGTTGCTCTTGATATGAGTTTGGCAAACACTAAAACATTGCGAGGGTGGTTTTAAAAGTTGTCTTGCACTTGATTGCAAAATTCAAAAATCAATATTCAAATTATAACCTTATTTGATTTTGTTATAATATTTCACAAAGTTTTATTTTTCATAAAAAACATATCGATTCATAAGATTCCAAGACTTCTTTATTTAAATGAGTTTCAATTGCAAACACCATGTTAAAAAAATACATCAAAAATTTGTTCTTAAAAGAAATTAATCCAATTAATTCATTATTTATGGCCTCACAAAAAAATCTATGGCCAAAAAACAAAGCACAAGAAAAATGCCTAAAAATAAACTGCATAGATCGTTGCAAACATAAATTATGGTGTTCTAATAAACTGTTAGGCATGACGTATGCAAGGATATATGAATCATCATTTATGCCAAATATACATAAAAAAGCCATTAAAAAATTAAAGAAAAATTGGCACAAAACTAATTGAGAAACGATTTTGAGAATAATTTGAATCGAATGAAAAATTCGTTTTTTTTTTCTGAATTTTGATACGTTTTCTAAAGCCGCCCTCGTTAGTCACACGATTTGTTATGTTATTTATTAGCCTTTTGATACGTTTAATTATAATCTTTATAATATTTTTTTTTCACGCGTTTATTATTTTTAGCTTTATTAAGACACGCACGAAATCATTAAAAAAAAAACACTTTCGTTTTTATATATTTTTGTATTCACTTGTGGCATGTAAAAATTTGTGTTTCTTATTTTATTTATGTGCATTTATTTATAAATTCTCTTGACGCGTGGTTCATTGTTGTTGCCACAGTTGATTTTGTTGTAAAAATACGTGAAAATCGCAAGATGACCCCAAAACCCAAATCCACGCACAAAAATAATATGCAGCTCTCATTAACAAGAAGCGGAAATATTAAAACACTCAACAAAACAAACATTACGCAATTCTATATTTTGATTGGGGCTTAAACTGCACAAGAACACACTGCGTATGCGTAATGTTATTCTATTTTACTTATAAGTTTTATATATTTAATTGAATGTCTCTTTTACATATGCAGGAAGCTTAAACCGTACACAAAAATCCAACTGATTTATTATCAACTTTGCTACAAAATAATTTATTTAAATCATTAAAAATAAAACGAAACAAAAACTTAAAAAGCGCGCACGTAGCCCAAACGGCAACTGAACTCAAACTGAAACTGCGTGAAAATTCGCTAAAGAAAACAATTTTTCCGCAGGCGGCAGGCACAAAATTTGGCTGCGCTCTCTTTCAAATATAAATATATATTTCTTTCTGTTTATGTGTGTGTTTGTAGCAACTCTATTAATGCTCAGCGCATAGTTCTATTAATGTTTAGAAAGAACAGACAAACGAGCAAAGGGCATTTGGCTTCGGTTGTTTTCCGTATTGTTTATCGCCCAATAAAAACCTAAGCCAAACCATTCAAAACATTCGTAATAACATCTGTTGACTGCTGCCGGTCGTTTGCATCTGTGTTTATGTCAAAAAAAAAAAAAACGCAATAATTGCATTCCAACAAACCCCCAAATGCACCTAAATCAGAGATCTGGTATTTTAAAACAAATAAATATGGCCCGTAAATATATAGAAGAGAGCACGTTCTTTTTGACTTTATATTGAATATATATATGTATAAAGGCCAGTTCTTTAATTGGAGTAAAGAAAACAGAAAAACCGCAGCATCAGCTGCAAACATAAATCACAAGTGTGTCTGGCGAGTCAAGGCAATTATCTGTCAATGCGACAGGAAGTCGCCTGGACATATTGTGAAATAAGGTAAGCGAAATGTGAGATAATGTCACGAGTTTTGAATACTCTTTGAATAAAGAACTGAAATGCATATTCATAGTTTGAATATCATTGAGAAACTATTTAAGTGATTATATTGTAAAGTAAAACATGAAATAAAACATGAAATACCCTTTACTTAAGCGATCTTTCAATGTCATAACTTCTAAATTTGTTTTTAAAAGTATTCTACGAGCATCAGGGTCGCTAAGATATCAAGCCTTTAATGATCTTTTCGCGAATCCAGACGAAATTCTCCCAAGAAAAGAGAAAGATTTTTTAATATTTTTAAATTTATTTTTTTTAAATTTCTTTAAAATTGTATTCATCTTTTTAATAGTTTTAACTTTTTTTAAAAAAATTTTTTTTCAAATTTTTTCATTAGTTTTTTTTTCTATTATTTATCTCAACTGTCTCTAGTCCAGGCATCAAAAACAATATCAATTTAATATTTTCTACATTCAACTAAGATTCGCTTAAGGATTAACCAAAACTGATATACAAAATGCATATACCCTTAGTAAAAAGGGCTATTCTGTCTGTCTCTGTACAAGAAGACATTTCAAAAATTCTTTTAATATTCGCCTAAGTATCTTTTGCAAGAACTCGGGGCCAAGTTAATTAATGAGGTGACAGTTAGCACTTGAGATTTGTTTCGAATAAATCAAAAAATAAAGCAAAGAGTGAAAAGTTTAAATATTTTTGTTGAAAAGTCGCGTAATTAGCCTCGTTTTTTTTTATCTGCCTTACGGCAAACGTGTCGCATGCTCAACGCGAAGGCAACGCATCAACGCATGTGCACATGAATCATACGCCGTGTGGCACACGCCAACAGCTGCTGCTCGCTCTTTTTGACTTTTGCACTCACATGTTTACACACACTTTTTTGATTTGAGGCAGGCACCACGTTGTTTTTTGTAGTCTGCCCCCGCGCGCGTCGTCTTTCATTTCGGTTTTGTTTTTTTAATTCTTAACTGGCCCCGGGCCAGATCTAAGGTATATGGGCTAATTAAATTAACGCTAAGTAGTAGCACTGAGCACTCACCTCTTGCAGCGCCTTTTTGTCTGGTGCACGATTCGCTGTTTGCAACGTGCGTATAACATTCTTGGCACCATCGACAACAGCAGCTTCAATGCGCAATCGATGACGCAATTCCTCGATACGCTCCTCGAGCGTCGTTTCCAAGCTTTGGGGTTGCATGATGCCACCAACGCCGAGGACACCGACACTGCCACTGCCGCCGCCAAGGATGCCATGCTCATCGGTTAGCAGACGTGCGGCTTTCATGCGATCCGCTTGCTCACGATTCTGTTTGACTTTGATGATGCGCAAGCGTAAGAACTCAATTTTGGCTTTCGAATCCGCCAGCATCTGATGCGCCTCGGCTAGCAGTTTCTTGTCGCAACCAATGCCCAAGGATTGTATCATGTTCTCGGCGCCAGCCTTCACCTTCATTTCGATTTGCAGCTGCTTTTCCAGCGAGGCAAGCACTTTATCATTGGGCGTTGCAGGTGCACCGCCGCCAGCCATTGCATTGTTGCCACCCAAACCGCCAACAAACTGTGTCGCACCGCTGCCATCAACGCCAAAAGCAATCGATTCTGTAACAAAATTGTGAGAAATTATATTTTAAATTTATTGTGGTTAAGCTTTCGAGACTCAAAAGAAAGAGAGATGGGATGAAAATTTCCATGGAAAACTAATTTTGTTGACTTTTTTAATTAAAAACAAATATTCATCTCACATTGCTATATGTTCAAAGTGTAGGGTATTGGTCATGGTCATGGTCATGCCCTGTCCCCTTGTGGCCATGTTAATTGCAAATCAAAGCTCTTTGTATAGTTTTAATAGCTTCGCTTGATACCGTCGCCCCCGCCACCCGTTCTCATTCTCATCACAGCTGGAATCGTTTAACCTGCAGCCACGCTTGGCCAACAGCTGTGCCAAAGGGTCAAGGGTCAATTGTCTAGTGTCCACACGGCTATAATTCTGATAAATGCCGAGAGAGCACAGCACTCACGTTCGCCCTTTTGACACACGCTTTGTTTACAGTTTAATCAGAAATCACACTGAAATTTAACTACAGCAAAGAGCGTAATAGAGTATAGCAACGATGCCACATGCTGCTGTTGCAAGGTGCGGTGGTATGGCATTTTATAATAATTAAAAGAACTTGCAAGTTGTAAATTAATTTACGATTTTTTTATTTAGATTGAAAGAAGCGCATATAAAACAATGAAAGTTAAATGTTATGAGAATTTTTGTTTTTTTTTTTTTGATTACTGCGTTTCAAGTTTCTGTAAGTTGAAAGAATCAAGAAAATAAAAGTGTCAAAGCAAAATGAAGATCAAGATTCACACCCCAGCATTAATGTTTATCTAAGCTCTGAAATGCATTGAAAAAACAGTTCTGGAATGTTTGTTGCTGTTTGTTGGCAGCTGGCTGTTGCCAAACATGTCAATCAAGTCGACCCATGAAGCTTCTACTAGCACATCACAATGCAGATGTTAAAGATCTTCATGATGATGTTGATGTTGTTGCAGTTGCTGTTGATAGAAACACAGCAGGGCCAGAGATGTCTGCAGCTGTGCTGCTTTGGCCAAACACGGAAGCAAATAGAACAGAGGGAAACATATCAGCCCACGTTGAACAAAATATATATTTCATGCCACTTGTATCAATAGTTGAAATGAAAAGAATAAAACAACAAAGGCTCGATGTAGTTGTGAGTGTAAGATGCTGTGCTATGTTCGATTATGATAAGAATATTGTGAATTAACTTTGCAAAGAAGAAGCTGCATTAGAAATAGAAGTATTTGCCTTATTTTTTTGATAAGTTTAAGAAAGTAAATTAAATCAACAAGTGCTTAAACTTAAGAAACACACAAAGCTAAAATTAAGATATGTTGCTCCTCGCAGGGTCAAAGATTTCTTTTGCTAACTGTTAAGAGATACTTTTACTATGGTTGAAAAGGAGCCAAGTGATTTTACGACTATAAAGATTGTTAACGATAAACGCACAAGTATTTCGCGCCTGTTAATGTTTAATGACACGCAAAGCTAGAAATTGATACAAATGTGTGTGTGTTTGTAACAGATACAGATACGGATACAGATACAGATACAAATGCATAACGAGACAGTTGACAGGTTTGCGTGACAAGCGCTCGTAAAAGATACCATTGAACGGTTACTTAAAGATGGCATAATAGCTTGTTTCTAGTTTAAGCTGCTTTGTTTTTTTTTTGGCGGCAAGTTAAAAAAAGTTGTTACTAACCTTGACCATTGCTATTGACCGCTGTGTTGGCGGATGTTAGCAATATTTGGCTTTCGAGTTCCTGCAGCTCTGATTTCAATTCGGCCAATTTGCTTTTGCTTTTTTTGACCAAGACGGCAACATCGCTGAGCGATCGACGATCCTTGGCAACTTCACGTAGCTTTTCGGCGCCCTCTTTGATTTTAAGCTCCTTGCGTATCTCACGCCGTATGGCCTCCTTGATCTCCTCGAGCCGCATCGACATACAGCTCTCGGGCAGATTCTCTGTGAAGCCATATTTATGGCTGAGCTCATACAGAACGGGATGCTTGATGTATTCGCCCTGTAAACAAAAAGAGAATTTGCAACAATTTATTAGTAAATTTGTGTTTAGTTGGGAGTTTTCCCGTTCTCGTTTATACCGTTTCCGTATAAAAGAGTCCCTCTGTAGGTGACTCAAAATTCGAGACGAGGCGATTCCATAATTTCGAGCCACTCGCTCGACGCCTTATCGTTGATTTAGTTGCCGGGTTGCGGGGCAAGGTGCTACATTTACGCGGACTGCCAGGTGTGAGCTCCTCTTTGGCTATATCGCGTTTTGTTTTCGGGTTTAACATGCTACGGATTCTCTTGACCAAATTTGACATGGTTTTCGTTTAAATTTGGGCTTCCCTTTTTTTTACACGCAATAAATTTTGTTGTTTTTCTTGTTCCAAGTTTGTGACCAGTTCATCGTAATTAAAAGAGACTTGTGTTTTGGGTCTTTTCACACGACTCAACTGCAAGTTATCAAGAAACTAAGATTGTTTAAAGAGAAGGCGAGACAGAGAGAGATAGAGAGAAAACATCAACAACAACAACAACAAGTTAGTTGTGACGTGTTCTAGTTTGTTCATGTCAATTGTCACATTGCAGAGATATGCGAGAAAGTTAATTACAGAAGTTGATAAAAACTAACAATTATTGTGCTCTTTTCGTTTCAAGTTGACATTCAGCACACAACAATTTTGATGCAAATTGAAAATTCTAATCAATCAGCAAGTGGCAAACAATTTCAACACGACTTTCAACTTGAATTCCGTCAAAATAAGTTGTAACAAGGCATTCAATTTGGATTCGATTGAAAGAAGTTTTTAGAAACATTTTTTCAAATAGGAAATTTAAAGAAATATATAAAATTCCGTCTTTAAACAACTTTTTGTAGTTAAAACAAAATCGAAAACTTGAGAGAACGATATATGGAGTATCTAATCTGGTAAGCCCATCAGCAACAAAAAATCGATAGTAATCGATAATTCTTTGATAAATTTTATTACAAAAATATGGTCAAACTTTAATTATGTAAATAAAAGTTAAAAAAACGTAATATATAAAAAATCGACTATAATCGATAACACTTTAATCAAGATTATTTTAATTATGTAAAAAGAACAATTTAAATTGAAGTTAAAAACAATTGAGCAACATTAATTAATAAAAAAAAATTAATTTAAGTTTAACGAAATGTAAATAAAAACTATTCAAGTATTATCAGCAAACTCAGGGCTTTGCTAACTTTGCGTTCCATCTGAAATTTATCTGAACGAAAACTTTTGTTTATTTTCAATACATCCTAAACGGTCTGAAGGGCAGACAGTTGGTACAACATGTCGCCATAAATATGCACGAACTTCTGATAAAAAAAAAGTATTATATATCGCACGACTGCGAAAATAACATAAATAAACTATATACAAACGCACAGGAAACTAATTTATAAATATTTATACGTATTTGTAGCTATTGTTTACTTTCAGTGAACTTACAAAGTAAGCGAGGGCAATTGTAATACTTTATATTTTTATCAAGTGTTTAAGACAGAATTCCATAGAAAACATTGACTGTTAGTTTAAATAAAATCTTGGTGAATTTGCAATACAAAGAAGGCAAATTGTTAACTGCTTTGTTGCAATGTAAACCGATCTTGAGTCATGCCAATTAGCCCAATAAGGTGGCCAACAGCGCGCATACAGCAGCTGTCAGTTGGCCATAACTGTGTGGCATGAATATGCATAAGAATTTCTCTACACCGGCCCGGGCCGAATGTAGAAAGCGAAAACCGACTGTAGACATAAAAAGGGGCGGTGTAAATTAGCCCAAGAGTCTAAAGCCCTATTGAAAGTTGGCTAAAGCACTAAAATATTTGATTGATTGTTGGCAATGAAAACGAGTTTGCTCCATAAAAATTTGAAAGAAAAAATAAATCTAATATTTAGAACATATTTCAAACGAATTTTCAGGGACATAGCAAAGACTGCGCAACGTTTTCTTATCGGCATTTGAGATAAGACTGGCAGCAAACAAACAGAAAACAAAATGTTTAGGCAATTCGTTTTTTAAATTCCCACACACACACACACACACATATTTAGTTGTAGCTTAGATATGCGAAAAGTTCTAAATATTCGTTGTACTTTATCATTTTTAGCCTTTGCTTAATATACATTTTTTGATTTTTCACACAAAAACAACTTGTTGCAAACGATTTTTGTTTTATTTTTTCTTGTGTTATTTTTTCCGCTAACTGCACGCCGCAACTATCGAACATCGAGTGATGTTAACGTTATTTTCCTGGGTAATAAATGTGCTCGTCAACCCGAATCAACCTCGTGGGTGGGCCGATTTATCACGAAGTCGTCTAACATCCACACACACACACCCACACATAAACAGGTGACTCACGATTTAACTGCACAACTGGTTTCGGTTCACATTTTGATAACAAAACGCAGCTGACCGAACGCATCAACACACACACTGATTGCATTTCCACTAACATCGATTCTTTCTTCTTAACGGCTATCAAAAGTTGGGGAGGGTACGAGAAAAGCCGATTATAAAAGCATCATAAAATCATTCGGGCAATACCTGAATGACATAACAAATGAAAGGATTATGAAATGATTGACTTGTTCTAACGGCAAAGTTGAAACAGCGAACTGAATGGGGTTGGGGTTCTGCAATCAGTCACAGACAATTATGAAACCTTTTTATTATGCTTATGCAATAGTTATAAAATCTGTATCAACAAATAAGTACAATATGGGCAGTTGATAAAAGTTAGTCAGTCTATATTAAGAACTTACGTAGTCGAGATAAAGTTCTATTAAAACTTATTGACTGTAGCTTCAATGATTTTTCATACCAAATTTCAATCTCGAGACATGGAAAATCGAAGCTTTTATTAAAGTTAATTTTACCAATTTTTATACTTTAATAGAACTTAAATCCTTTCAAATCATATTAAGTATTTAAAGTTTAAGCTACAGTCAAGCTAATAACAATTACAATCTTATTACAATTATAGCATCTCTCTATGCAAAGCGTTGCAAATTTAGAGAGTCATTAGTATAAGCCAAATGGCTTGAAGCTCATAGCTCATAACATAATTATGCTCATCCATAATAACAGACTTCACTTTTGTTTGTATCTTTTTTATGCACTTGTTTTTTTTTTACTTTTTTCATTGCGAAAGCAAAGCAAAATAATAATAAAAAAATCTCCTGGGAAAATTTTTATACCGAGTTGTGAAATTATAGCGGCTTAGTCTCGCATTCTTCCACACAAAAAAAAAAACAGGAGAAGAAAAAAACATCTCGATGATAATGGAAGCGTTGGGAATTGCATAACGCAATTGCAGAAAGCTAAAGTTAATACTATTTGCAACAACAACAACAACAACAACAAAAAACTGACACAACATTTGCAACGAATACTTGAATAATCAGCATAATATGCGATGCGAATATATATACATACCTATGTGTGCAACAAAGAGACAAACAAGAGAGATATGTATGTATGTATGTGTGCACCAAGTAAAAAGTAATAAACATGCTAACAAATCCAAAAACAGAAACAACAAAAACACATCTCCTTTCCAGTCTCATCATGACGATGACAGTTTGCTGTCTGAGAAAGTTGCAGGCACGGAATTGGCTAGAAGCGGCAAAAAGGGTGGGCCGGAAGAGCAGGGACGCCAACCGTGAAGAGATGAAACGGAAATGGAAATGGAGGCGGTGTGGCCGTACTTTGTACTGAGAAGATGCAGCAGGGGCAAGGAGAAGTGGCAGAAGGCAGCAATGCTGACGTCTCAACGTCAGTAAATGGCTACAATTTGTGGCTTTCTTTTGACGCAGTGTCTGTGTGTGTGTGTGGGTTGACTCGAGAGAAAGAAGGAGCAGAAAATAATAAGTAATTTATATAGAGGGAGAGTGAAAAAAGAGAGTCTGCGAAAAGCAACCCACGTTCAATTAATAAGGTATTTATGATTTAATCAAGACAAAGAACAACTACATAAATACCCTTTAAAATAATACTCCGAATAAGATTAAGAATGTCGGAATTTTAGGCACTTTGTAAGGGAAATTCAGTTTTACAAAGCTTTTATATAAATCGAACTTCTTTCCGACTTTGTTTTCCATTTGATTCAATCAAAAACTTTTTCTATAATACGAATTTCCTCTATAACGAAGTTTTTTCTTATCCCCTTCAGATGGAGATTCGACAGTACTTAACAATTTTCATTGTCAACAGTTATTTTCATGCATTTTAACTAATATTCTTTGGAGATTTTGAAAATCAAATTTTAACAAAAATAAAACTTGAAATTGGATTTGGAAAATAATAATTTTGATATATTTCAGGAAACAATAGCAAATGATAAATTGTGTTTATGGGAGCTTTCAATAGTAGAATATTAAAAAACTTAGTTTGATCGTGCAAACTAAAACAGAGAACTTTAACTCATTAATTTTATTAATAAGGATATATAATTAGGAAAAAGTTTTTTAATGAAAATTAAACCTTTTGTAATGAAAATTAAACCTTCTGTAGATTGATTAAGCTTTGCATAAATTGCATTATTAAAAAGAAACTTCCGTTTATGAAAGGAAAAAATTAAGATAAAAGATTATTCAAAAACAAGAGATTCTTTAAGTAATCCGTAATCCTTTAAGTAACCCTTAATCCTTTAAGTAATCTTAAAAACCTGTTAACATCATAGCCCATATTGAACATTATAAATTTGCAGGGTATATATATAATACCGACATGACTCAAGTAAGCAAATTACGCGCGTGCTATCTGCGCTTCATATTTCTTATTCACATTCACATAAAGCAATACATACATATAAAGCTTATCCAAACAACAACAAAAATGCCAACAATGCAGAATGCGATTCACACACTCACACACAATTCTATATAAGAAGAGAGATAATAAATAATAATAAGAAAAAAAATACTCCAGAGATACATACGTGTAAATATCCTTTGAGACGTGAGCGCAAATCCTTGAGAAAAACCATGTTCATAGTTAGAGCCATGCTCGGAATATTTCATTTGCTTCTAATACACTTGAATGGAATACCCTACAATCGATTGATTGAGCACTGCATAGCTCAAAGAATTTTTCTTTCGTATTATGTTTTGCGTTTTATTCTATATAGTATATATATTCATTTTCCAAATTGAATGCGCGACGCAAAAATAACGGCGACAAAACTGACAAAAATATATATGCGATATTATTATTATTATTATTTTTCCATACATTATTTAAGTATAGATATTGTGAGAAAAACCAAGGAAGGCGCGACACTTTTCTCTTTGCAATTGCGAATTGAAATTTGGGAAATGTCAAGGCACTGCTGATGGCAGCAGGGCGAAAACTGCAATGGAAAAACCGCCCGAGGCAGTCAAGCGATGAGAAAGCTTTTCATTTTAAGCGCAAAAATTACGGAAAAACAAATCATTTTCCCCTCTTGCATGTTTTTACTATTTAGTTTGGTATTTTGTTTATGCTTTTTTTGCGCTCTACGAAACTGCAGATACATTTGTAGATACAGCTACAGATACATATACGAAATTAATTGCTTTGGTGTTTATCTCGAAAGATACGTTTGTATCCGACAGATACAAAAGTGTTTTTTCGCTCGCAACTGGGAATATTTGTTGTTGTCGCCGCAAAATTTCGTTTTCGTTACGGAAAATGCTTTTTTTAATTGAATATTTTAAGGTTGTGTTTGTTTTTTCATTTGCACTTCTTGTCATTTATTTTACCTGCAAGAGAAGAAGAAAATAGAAGCATTAGTTGAGTATGTCAAAATCATACATCCAGCGAGGGTTGCTTAACGAATACAGAAAAAACAATACTTAATTCAAGTTGTCTAATGGCAGAGTTGCAGTTAGAATCTTTCTATAACGTTTAATAATATTTTAATAAGTTTAATAAATAAATCATTGCAATAGGAATGATTATCGAATTTTTATCTAGCACAAAAATGTTTTACTTCAGTTTTATTATTTTTGTGTGTTGTTGGGTGCTGAAATCGGTTTATTTCGGAATTCTTTTTAAATGTTAACATTTTATTTGCCGTCATGTTTACAGTAACTGTTATGTTATGTTAATTTTAAATACATCTGCTTAAAATCAAAAAAAAAAAAAAACACTTGTTCGTAGCATCTCGTTAATTTTGTTCAAAATTATATGATTAATTTTCAAATGTTGAAGGCTTGGCATAAATATTTTTTGCCTCCCGGCAATAAATAACAGGCAATATCTAACTGTTGGCGCCTGGCTTTGATGTTGTGAAGGAACAACAACAGCAATTAAGAAAGAGACACAATAATTTTTGTATTTTTGTACATGAAAGTGATGCGATTTCTAATCGGTCATTTGCCCGAGATTGTGTATTTGTTTGCCCACACTTTAAGTTATAATTATTCATTGCTCGAAACAACAACAGCAACAGCAGCAAGCACATTGAAAACTTAAATCAAAACAAGGTCGTTGTTGTTGTTGTTGTTGTTGTTATTCTTGCTGCTGTTATATCAGCAACAACTACACAACTATAAAGAAACTGAGAATACCCTTGGCTATAAAAGTTTAACCTACGCAATTTCTGAGACTATCGCGTCGAAGAGTTTGTGGGGAATTTTCAAAAAAAAAAATCTATATCTACATTTTCATACGTAAAACGATTTGTTGTTCGCACTTAAAGCACACACACACAGACACACACACAAAAATGTTTGTATAAAAACAAGAAAAACAAATTGTTACTTCTAAAAAAAATAGGCATAGCAAACTGACCATTTATGTACAGCAAAAAACACACAGCAACAACAATAAAAAAATTTTACGTATTTTTTAACTAGAGTTACAAATCAGTAAACAGACAAACCAGTATAATGTGAACAGGAAGAAATTCAATATTTTCACACTATCCAGGTTTGACTGTATATATATATATTATCGAAATACGCCTAAACAGTTGTTTGTTTTGTTTTCAGAAACAATTATTTTTATTCGTCTTTTAATTTATAGCATCTTAAAATTTGTTATGCTGTTAAGGTGATAACAGCTAAATATTTAAATCAATTTAAGTACATATTTATTTTTAATCGCATTTTTCCATAGAACATAGTCTAAAATCTCATCTGAGACAAATACTAACTGTAATACCCCGATTCCACTACAAGCAGAGTGCATGTATGTAATTGGAACTCGGTAATGGTAATGCTGCATTATTTTGTATTAGATTCATTTATAAACAATGGGAATCTTCAGTTCAAACATTACCCGTTGGTTGGTTGCATTCCCAGCGAATGCATGAAGTTAACATTACAGAGCAGCGAACAGCACTTTAACATAAGTAGGCTATGTTATTGCATACATAGTGGAATCAACTACATTCCCGACTTGCTGTTAATTACGAATGCAGCCTAGTGGAAAAGTCTTTACTTCCAGATATCGGACACAACTAAAGCACCCCCTTTATGCCATTTTCATCATATACAATTTTGATGAACAAACAAAGTTATTAACAGTCTTTTTTAACACCCTCTTAAAAGTTGCACCTGCTCTTAGTGTATTTCGACTTCGACAATATGAAAATAATAAAATATGATATATTAAAATCTTGTTTTATATATATCATGCCCCTTTTTTGATGTTAACCAAATGTGAATTGCGAAAACATTCGATATCCAATCGACCGAGAATGATTTATTTTTTAAGGTGTTTATAATCAATTTACGATTATGAGATTCTCCCAATTATGGACACACACATACAAACAACCTGTCTATTATGGGGTGTTTTTGTTGTTGTTGATGATGATGATGATGGATGTATGTTTAGTTTTTAGTTAGTGACAACTGAGCTGTCAACGTATTTGTAATTCGAGTTGCGGCTGCACAATTAAAAAATATAGAGGGGATGTGTGCTGCGGTGGGGGGGTCTCGTCTGGAGAGATGTTGGCAAAGTGGGTCGGGCAACCGCCATGAGCGTGAACCACTCCCCACCCCTTCCCCCACCCAATAGTATTTGCATTAACGCCATAAAGCCATAGAAAAGACAACATCAACAACAACAACAACAGTTCTGTGCGAGGTGTTTAGTAATATGTTTTTGCGTATTCAGCACATGCAACAAATGAAATTGGGTTAAGCCTCTGTAAAAAAAAAAGAACGTAAAACGTAAGAAACCAAAAATAAACGTAGCCAAAGCACAACAAAAAAAAAATACAAATACAAAATTAGAACAGAAACTGTCTGAAATTGAAAATCGATATTATTTATATATTTTTTTTCTCTCTTTTTTTGTTTGTGTCTTTATTTAGGTGCTTGGTCTCGCATTTTAATTGATTGTCACTTGATTTTCACTTTTTATAAACGTTCAAAGATGGTAAAGAAAAAAGTAAAAAAATAAAAGTTTAAAAGAGAAATGGAATTTCACCCAAGCGGTATTTTTGGTTTTAGTTTAATTATTTATGTTGTTTGTTTTTTTTTATGTTTCTTTAACTGTTTGTTGCTGTGCGGTTTAGTTTTAGTCTTAAGTACTAAAGAAGAAGCTGTGAACAAGCTGTAAAATAAATGGCCCAAATCGAGTCGAAGGCATTTAGCCAACTTACGTTTCACAAAATGCTGCTAATCCCAAAGTGTTTCAAGAGAAACGGTCAATATTTCAACATCGAAAATATTTGGGCGTTGTTCCACCAAAAAGGACATTGACACTGTCCATAAAAGCCCATTCACATTTACAAACTTGGCTCACACAGCGAGCATTTATGCGTCACGGTATAAAATGCATCGCAAAGAAAGAGGCGCACACATTCAGAGGAGACAACGCGAAATTTATGCAATTGCCTGCCTGTCATACACGACTTTCACGACGCGACGCGACGCGCTCTACGCAAAATAACAACGACAAAAACAATAACAAATGATGACAAAAAACGCGCCTAAGCGTAGTGCGGAAGCATCGACGACCGGCTTTGAACGCGTCTAAAACCAAACTGACCGCCAATCCAACAAAAGAAACTCCAAAGCTCAAAGTAGCAGAAGCAGTAGCAGAAGCAGCAGCGGCAGCAGCAGCTGAGCGAGCTGAACATGCGCGAGCGTAAGGCTGTAAGAGCGCAGCTTATACACACTAACACAACGGTATTAGGTCTTGATGGGAAGCACCTTTACATGGAAAGCAAGCATAACTTGGTGAGAGCGATTAAAGAGCACCGTTGTAGAGAGCATGGCTTGCACACACAAACACACAGGCGAAAGTGGAGCGAGTGCAACTGCAGTGAAGAAAGCACATTAAAGCGCTCCCTGCATGCTTCAATGAATTGTTGGTTTGGTTGGACGGACGTTGACGTCGACGTCAACGCCGGCAAAGCCGCCTTTGTTAATTGGCCTGCGCGTGCGCTAGCTTCTATACAAATGTTGTTGTTGCTATTATTATTCTTTTTTGTTTTCTTTTGGCATGCTGCTTTAAGCTGCGCTTTAGCAGCTGTTGGTGTTGTTGTCGAGTGGCTTTTATTGTGCTAGTTCTTAGAATTGTACAGCTATGTTTGATTAACATTTTTTGGTCGGTGTTAAGCAGCGTCGTTTGTTTTTGGTGTCTTCTTTTGACTTGTCTTTTTTTTTGGGTTAACATTTTTCCCTATATTTGTTTTTGTTGGGCGCTATTATGAAACTGTCACCGTTTCAGCCCAATACAACTAGATGCTTTGTTTATTATAACATTTATTGCGATGAGATAAGCCAAATGGTATAGCACATTTGCATAAGCATACAAAAAGCTTGTGGTAAATGGTTAGAAATAAAGAAAATGCCGAAAGGCACAGCATGGCGCCGCTACAATTAGAAGCGTGACTTTCTTTGTCACCTGATGAGCCCAAAATGTAAAGAGGAACATAAAATACTAAAAGAAAAACCACATTTTCAATACAAGCAAACCCTCATTGAAAAGATACCAAAAACAACAAAAATAAAAAAGGGTTGGAAGCCTCATAAATGCCAATGACGAGTGTCTGACTAATTAGATATGGGTGCAACACCGAATACATAACATGGCCAAAAGCCCTGACGCATTCTTCTATGCGTTGCGGACCCATGTGCTACTTTATAGGCTTAAAAAGTTAACTGAGTAAAATTGGCCCAGACTGGTATCTAATCTATTTTAGTGATTACAACTTATAACAGTTGTATGGCATGAAGTGACATTATCTTAAGGACAAACAAATGGATTCGTTTTCGATTGCCAAATAACAAGCGCCAGCTTATTATTATCTTTAAGCTTTAACATTCAGATCTATATTTAACATAAGCAGCAGAAAATAACAGTTCTTTGATCAATTTTGCATTGACACACAAAAGCTGCTGGCTATGAAAGCACATGATTGGCAGAAGAAGAAGACAGCAATTGCAATAAAACGGTACAAAATGACAACAACAACAACAGCCACTGTGACATTTAACGAGTTTGTTGCGTCTTTTACAAGTCAATAAACGGAAATTGGCAACCAGCCAAACCAAAACCAAAAGCCGTCAACAGCAAACCAAACTACAAAAAAACCGGATGTCGTATGTGCCACAAGCCAAACAGGGCGAATGTCCAATGCCAAGTGCAGCAGCAGCAGCTGATAAGCTCCAAACGCCAATGGCAAAAATTTATAAAATTGATTGGCTAGTTTTTCAGTTAAAAATGTTGTTGCTGTTGTTGTTGCTGACTTTTCCGGCACAGATGCGTCATACAACTAGCCGCGAAACCCACGCGTCTTTTTTATTTTGAGGTTGACAAACTCGATGTCGCCGCCACGCAATAAACCAAAAAACTAAAAACAACAAAAAGGCCTTTGAGTACCAGTTCCAGTCATAATTACAGCCAAAAAGGAAAAGTGCAAATAATCCATAAAAAACAAGAAAAAACTATCATAAAATGAACGGAACCAACAAAAAAATTGCATAAAAATGTATAAACAAAATGTTGTAGTTGTTTTTTTAGTATTTTTGGTTTTGGGAAAGCCGCCGCATTCGTCTGGAAAATGAGCGCCTGTCAATTATACAAAAGATATATATTATATAGTCTATGCACATTTATATATCATGATTATGGTTGGAAACGAGGTAAGAACAATGTGGCAAAACAAGAGTTAAGATCTTTGCCTGGCGGCAATATGCAGATTTGCCTATCTCTCTCTCGCTCTCTCTGCCTTTCTTGAACTTAATGCTATGTGTGATTGAACCTTTTTGTTTCGGAGTAGTTGTTGTTGTTGTTGCTGTTTGGGCGCGCTGTCACGTAACGAAAGGGAAACTTTGGTGTCTGTAAATCTGTGGGAAGTCATCGTCTTGCAACAGTGACAAGGCGGCAAATGCAAAGCTAAGATGGCAAACAATGGCTGCTGCAGCAGACAACAGAATATTGTAGCAGAAGTTGTTACTTCTCTCTATCTCGCTCTTTCATACATACGTTCCAACTGGATGCCTCTGCATTTTGCAGACATTTCACATTGCTTGGGGTTGGCAACGCTGATCCAAGTTTTTAAGCAGAAAAGAAGTAATAAAGAAGAAGAAGCAGCAGCAACACGCCCTCTTAATATCAGCAAAAGCTTTGATTAATTAATTTAAAAAATGTAACGGCATAGAAGTATGTATATACAATTACAGTTATATATATGTATGTAGACGCTGCTAATGGGAAAGCAGCAGCAGCTACTCCCCTTGGAATTGCAGTTGCTGCTGCAGCAAAAACTAATTGCATTAAGAGCTGTTAAAGCTTAGCCTGGGCCAAACACTAGTCAAAACAAAAGCAAAAAAATCAGAGCAATTCCCACAGAATCAGCTAGATACACACGTAATGTGATTAAGCATAGACAACAGAAACAAGCATACACACATAGACATAAGGCTGTTGTTGTTTCTGTTGTAATTCAATCAATGTGCAACGGCATTTTAAGAGCAGCGAACAGCGGTCAACAACACTTGCTGTAGTATGCGAAGCAGCAGCGCACGACAAAGCTCTAAAAGAGAAATAGAGAGTGCACGACAGAGGCAGCGGCCGAGGCAGAGTCAGGCAGTGGCTGCGGAAGCTGATGCTGTTAATCTGCTCCGATCATCTGCTGCTGCTGCTGCTACTGTTATAGTTGTTGCTGTTTTGCTTTGCAGGTGGCGTTTGGCAAAACAATTGCAATTGCTGCTGCTGCTGCTTGGCACGCTTCTTAACCCGCTGCTCCTTTGTCCGCTATTTTTTGCGCTCTCTCATTAACACTCGCCGTATAGTGTTGTTGTAATGCCATTAACATGCTGTTAGTTTGATTGAAAAATGTTTTATTGCGCTGCCCCTTTGGTATTTCCTTTTGTGTTGTTGTTGTTGTTGTTATTAGACTTGAATGCTGTCATTTGGCCGCTTTGAACTCGCAACTGTTTGTGCACGAGTGAAAGTGAAAATTGCTAAATTACAGCTGCAGTGGTTGACTAACGGAAAAGGTGGACAACACTCAAGTTGATTAGCCAAAACAAGCAAATAAACAAACAGGCAGAAACTAAAAACAACAATCTCAGCAGCTGCAAGTGCCCAACTGTTGCATGTTTATTAGATGCCACTATTAAGTGCTTCTTCCCACTACTAACATAAGAACCCTAACTGCACTTGACTCTGGGCCAATTGCACTTATTTTTCTATTATTTTCTTTTCTAGTATTTGTGGTGCCTGTGCCGCATTCCACATTTAGACAAGTTCTACTTTCGCAACTTGTTTTGTGTGGCGGCGGCGGTGGCACCCATATTCTATTTGCAACTCAGCTGCACAAACTAACGTTTGTCCCAATTTTCGTGGCTGCCACATAATTGGGGACACCTGCATGTGCCAAATTCAACCAAAACTAGTTGCTACCACAAGCAACAAAAAAAATAAAACTGGGAAAAGGAAGCGACAGCAGAAAAGAACAACAACAACTTGAGAATGCTAGATGGGAGAATGGGAGAATGCGCCAATAGAAATGGAACGCAATTTTCCAGCCATGCAGCAGCAATTGAAAGGTGAACACATTTTCTCTGCTTACAAATTTTAATTGAATAATGTCATATGAATGTTAAATGCGTTCTCTGTTAACGGAAATTCATTGCATTCAATGCACCAGAATAGAATTGCATAGGAATTTTTCAATTAACATTTCTATGCATTACATTTATGTAAATAAAGAATCAATGCAATTTGACTGCCCTTCTATGCGATTCTCAGGAATTCAAGTAAGGCCTTGAAGACTTTGGAATTTATTGTTACATTTTGTGCCTCTCTCTTTTCTCTCTTCTCTCTCTCTCTCGTTTTACTCTCTCACTCTTATCTCTCTCTCTCATTTCTCTCTTTCTCATTTCTCTCTCTCTCATTTCTCTCTCTTCTCTCTCTCTCGTTTCTCTCTCACTCTTATCTCTCTCTTTCTCATTTCTCTCTCTCTCTCTCTTTTCTCTCTCTCTCTTTTTTCTCTCCTTTTTTTCTCTCTCTTAACTCTCTCTCTCTCTTTTCTCTCTCTATTTTCTCTTGTTCTGAATTTAATCGCTTAAAGAAGTTTTCCCAACCATTTTTATATTCAAACAACATTCAAGGATCAAGAAAAATCGTTAACAGCAAATGTTACAGTTAACATGGAATAGCAAGCTGTACAAATTAACCAAATAAATTCAATGTGAAATGGGATAAACAAAGCATGATTTAAAAGTTTGTAGTACAAAACCAACCGCAAACGATTTCGATTTTGAAACGTGAAACTTAAAGAGCTTACAACTTTGACACAGTTGACAGTTGACAGTTGACTACCTGACCGGACACCCACCAGAAAAACACAAGTAAACGGCAGCTTAATGTTCATTGTTGCTATTACTATTGTTGCTTAGCGCGGCAAAAGTCAACGTAGCAATTGAACTCATCAATTGCAGCAATTAAATGTACTCAAGGCAGAAGAAGGCGGCAAATGAACGAAGAGTTGAAACAGCTGGCTGCTGCTGCTATGAATTAACCAACAGAAAGTAGTTACAAAAAAAACACGGCAAACAACATAGATGAATGTGATATAACACACCGACATCAGCAATGGCAACAACAACAACAAGCTGCAGCAAGTTAATTAAATGATTTTCAATGTCTGATGACGACCCCGCATTACTTTCTTTGGCCCCCAGCGTTGGCAGCCAACTGGGAAAACTGGCAAATCGATTGCATTACAATTGAATTTCCGTTCGGAAAAGGGGAGCACAGGGTGCACAGTGTGCACAGGGAGCACAATCAAAAATCAATCGCAGCAGGATGCAGCTTTTAACAAGATGCTGCTGTACATTTTGATTGCTTCATTCGCAAAAAAGATTCACATCATGAATATAAAATAACAGTATAATTTATATGTTATAGTAATAGTGCTATATATGTATATATATACTCTACAAATATTGTAGCATCAAATGTTGTGTAATTTGCTGGCTCTTTAATCTTTATATTTCCGAAAAATGCTTACAAAAGGGTGAAGAAAAGTTGTCTAGCTATGATTGACATACGATTAACTTTCTTTGCATATATAGTTTATCAACTACTTCCTAATATAAACAAATCTGTATAGAATTCTTTAAAAGAAAGGATTACAAAAGATATTTGTAGCATATATATTCAGGATTACAAACTATAGAATACAGGTACATACATATATACAAACTTTTCAAAACCTACTTTTATTACCTCAAAAAATCAATCAATCATAATAATCTCTTTACTTAATAATCTCTTTACATTATATAAGATTTCTACAAGGTATCTTTTTGTTCGACCCTCTCTAATTTAATTTATTTGATGCGCATCTAAAATTTCCATACAAAAATCGTGTTGTTTATTGTTGTTGTGATACCTTATCAGCATCAAAAATAACAAACACAACAACACAGTTAATAAATACAATTGAATTTGATTGAAAGCATCTTTTGGTTATGTGCGGAAATCAAGTGAAATAAAAGTAAAGCAATGGAAGCAGAAATAAACAAAAGAAACAGAAGGGGATATTGGAACGTTGCACGAAGCCATGCCGCATTTTTAATCAGCGACAAGCGAGACACAGCGAGTGGCAATCATTAGATGCAGATACACAGAGACATAAAGATAACGAAGAAGGAAAAAGTTTGCGAATTGGCAAATGAAATTTTAATTGATATACTCAACGATTTGCTTTTTTGTACTTGACCAAATGTAAAAACAGGTATGAAAACAGCTCAAACAGCTACAAAAATTAAAACACATTAGGCCACTTTTGCTGTATGCATTCTTGACTTTATGCTAAAGACTCTTTGGACATGGCCCTTACGCCCTTTTATTGACACTGACATGCTGTCAGTGGCCAAGACGTAGGCACACACAGGACAAACAAACAGATCGGACAGACAGACAGACAGTTGGAACACGACCATTGGACAGGGAGTAGGCAGCAGGCAGGCAGAAGGACAGGACACGCGACACTTGATGGACCCCTTCTACTAAGTTTGTTTTCTGTGTGTTGCGTTGTGTTGTGTTGGTTTTGCTTCTGTTGGTCAACATTACTATGGCAATATATGTATAGTATATGTCCAGGCATTTTCCATTTGCAAATTTGTTCAACAAATTAACATTGCTGCGTAAAGTTTCTAAGAATAAACAAGAAGCTGTAGAAGGAAATACCTTAGATTGGAATAAGAAAAATGGATGTTAGCTAGAAAATTTGGAGTACACAAAGTAACTGAAAGAAACTCTTTTCGTTTACTCTTGATTGGAAATATGTAAACTTAACAACTAATGATATTTTAGTTATCATTTTAAACAGAAAGCTTAAAAGTAAAATTTTTAACTTATTTTAAGTCGTTTCGGTTTTCTGATCAAAACAACAGAATTTAAGTACTGTTAAACATTTCGCTGTTAATAACATTCATTGCCAATAAAAATACAATAAAAAAAACCTGTAAACTAATTTTAGAAATCAAATGCAATAAAAACTAAAAAAGACAACAGCGTAGACAATAAACATAGCAATTATAGACCACAAAGTACCACGCTGGAAAAGGGTATTTAAATGGCATTCGCTGTTAAGTAGCCTGATCGCATTATTCTTTGTGTGTGTAAGTGTGTGTGTGTGTGTGTGTGTGGAATGGATAGGCATGGATGCCCATTAAAACTGGCCTGACCCTGTTCTGTTGCACCATTAACAAAAAAAAAAAAAACCTGGAACGCAAAACCGGTTTGCAAGACACGAGAACAGCAAGAAAGCCCCGAAGGCCAAAAAACCAAAAAAAAACACAACCATGCAGCATCTTAAGCAAACTTGCAACATGCAACTTGCAGTTGTTGCTTTCAGGTGTATGCGAGCCACACAAAATGGCTTATAAGCTGCTACGCCAAATGCCAATCTTGTTTTTTGATTTAATATTTTTGTAATTCAATTCATTTGTGTTTTGCATTTTCCAGTTCAAAATAAAACACTTAATTTTTGTGACTTATCGTTTTCACCTTGAAAATTACGGCCTAATAAATTATAGCGTTGTGGTGCATCAACTATTTTGAGTAAGTGTATTTAACATTGCGAACGTGCTGCTGTTAATCCAGCTCAAGCTGCAACTGCTGTTAACTGATAAGCGCTATTATTTTTGATAAGGCAGCCTCTCTAATTGGCATCAATCTAATTAAACACACACAAAGGCACACTCTGTTGCATGTAGTTAGTAGCTTCTATTAATAAACATGTTGTTGTAATTTATTACTTTCATTTTGTGCACGTCGTTTTTTTGATTCTTTAAGTATGCCACGCACTTAAACCAATTGACATTTTGTGCACAGACACAAACAACAAACTTAATTTGAATTATTTTTTTGTTTATTTTTTCGGAACACGCTAGAAAAAAAAGACAAACTGAACATCAGAAATGCCAATGATGTCATTTGAGTGTTATTCCAACTGCTTTAAAACAATAACATTGAACTATTTTTTTTATATGTATATGAATCGAAATTTGACTAAAGCCAAAAACGTAATTTTCTAATGCAAGGCATACTTATTATCCAAACATGTGTCATATAAAAAATATATATATATATATATGTATATGAGAGACGCAAACAAAAAAGTGTTCATCAAATGACAATGAAAGTGCTTAAAACATTTGGGAATAATTGTGTGCTTAGCTGTTTGCATAATAAAGAAGTATATAAATGGAAATACATTTAATTCGAGCATTTAATCGCTCTAGATTTCTAGATACAGTTATCAATTAACACACATCTAATGCGAATAATAGCAGAACTGTTAATTTTACATAAGTCTAAAATGCTCTGTGCACAAATTGCAGTTAATGTTAAACTGCTGTTAAACCTAGCAGAATACTTTTTATATACTGTTTCAGTTATCTCAAACCTAATTTACACAAATACAAATACACATTTTCTAATGCATGTCTCAAATTAAATTTACTGTTCCCCCAATATCCAGAGCTGACTCATTGCCTTGAGGTACACTTAATAACAATGGCTTTGTTTAACAGCTATTTAGGGCCAGTCAACTATTTGGCTGCGCACAGGAAATGCCTGAGGTGGAGGGAAATGTGTATAAAATAAAGTGGCACATAAAGGATATGCCACAAGTTGCTACGTCAGCTGAGCCGGAAACTTCTGGCTTCCGTGCTTACACGCAAACATCTATGTATGTATGTGTGTATGTATTTATACCTGGCAACAGGTGTGCCTGGACTATACGTTAGACGATAAAAAAAACCTACTACTAAACCAAAAACAACAAGTGGCCATGTAATACCCTATCAGTGGCGTCGACTCACCTGATAATACGAATCCGACATGTTTTTTTGTTTTTGTATGTAGTTGTTGCTGCTCCTGTCTCCCGTTGAATCACTCGTTGTGTGCTTTTATTGTTGTTGTTGGTGCTGCTGCCGCTACTTTAGTATTTGAGCTTGTTGTTATTGTTTTTGTCGCCCGTCAGAGTTGAGAGACACTTACGCACACGCATTGGCATACGCACGCACGGACACACACTGACACACTCACAGATACCGACGACCAACGCACTTTGCGTTTCTTAAATTTTTCGTTCGTTTTATTTCGGTTTCGTTGAATATGGTTTGTTTACTTTTGCTCTAAAAATTTGTTTTTGTACATGTATGAATGTGTATATGTATACTGTTCACACTTTAACACCTGATGCCAAAATAACTGTGCTTATTTATCAAGCGCTCTCTTTCCGTTGTACGCTATCGATATTGAATAGAATAGTTGTTGTTATGGTAACATTTGAAATATGACGACAATGCATAGCAAATACGCAAACAGGTGTCACCAGAGCAAGCAGGAAAACGGCAAAGACAGAGATAGAGTGAGATAGCGCTAAACAATTGTTGATGGAAACAAAGAGCATATAAAAGGAGGACGCAGCAACATTGTATGTAGTTGTTACAAGCAAATATTATGCATATTGCTGGGAAAATTCACAATGGACAAAAACAATAACATAGTCATAAACACAAATAGACAGATACAGAGGGGAGCTTTCATAGAAATTAGTTTCAATTGAGCATTTTGCGGATTTAATTGAAAATTGTGTTGTTTTTCTTTTGTGCTGCCTTTTTTTGATTGAATCTGCTGCCTCAACTTTTACTGCAAAGTCACATAACAAGCAGCGGCTTCGCTTTATAAATAAGCATCGATTGATGGGCATTCGGGACGGCTGCAGTGGACAGCGCCGTAATCAGCACGAAGCAACAAGAGAAGAGGAAGAGATACAAGCGCAACAACGCAAGTGGCGGCAAAAAAAAAGCTACTCGCGCAGCTAAATGGAAATATGTATGTTGCTGCGCCCTTCTTTGTCGATCTCACTCACTCACACACACACACAGAGTCAAACAAGGCAAAGCCGCAACAGGCACGCAGTTTCAATACCGGTTGCATTGTAATGGCGTCTATAATGAGGCACCTTGAAATAATAACACGGCCAAGATTGTTTAAACAAAAATCGCAACGCACATAAACACTTAAAACGCATTATTTTGCTCCAAAAGATACATACATAAATGCGTATTTAAATACTTGTGTATATGAATCTACATATGTGTGATTTTGGTATCTTTCTCATCTTCTTTATCTTTTACGAAATTTCACTCGCTTTCGTACATTTTTAATTGTAATCTCGCTCTCACTCACTCACACACACGCAAACAAATTGCGCTGCTCAGATCAAATTCTTTGCTGTCTGCTTTTGCTGCTGCGGCTACTGCTGCTGCTGCTGCTTTGTCGACATTTCGCTTCGATTTCCTTTCATGTTGTGTACTTTCGAAAGGAAAAACAACAAACTTTATATTTTTCACATACACTTTTTATTTAAATCATATCGCTCGTGTTTAGTGTTTGACTTTAAATAGTTGCATGCAATAAAATATACACTTTGTTGGCGTTTTTTAAACGAAAAAATGTGAAATAGTTAAAAACAGAAAACAGCGACGACACGACGTTCGAGCATATAACCAGTGTGACCGCTGTCAACAAACACCCAGAATAACCAACAACTTCTTGGGCAAAAATACCAAAACATAAAATACCATCTTTCCAATGTATTGAGATTTGAATTTATTTAATTTTTCAAAATCTATTTTTTTTTATATGTGCTCTGGTAAAGATTTACATTTTATAAAAATTGTATCGATAGTTAGCTAGATAGGGCATCAGGCTAAGATCATGGAATATTTGCTCTTAGCTGATACCCAAGGGTTTTATATAAATTGTTTTATCGGTAAGTTATTAAACTAGAGTGCTGGCTTTTTGGGAAGCGATCCGAATGCTGATATGACGGTACCTTTGGTGCCTGTTACTGTAGTAGTCAATGCAGGTATTGTTGACTTGTTTGCTGCCGGCTGATCCCACTTCGATTTTCTGCAATCAAAAAAGATAACCGATAAGAGATGAACATCAAATCGATAAGTAATGGATTTACCGCTTCTTGGCCTCCTCCTCGACTTTACGAGCCAAAGCAGTCGCCTGCTCCACCTTGTCCATGTCTTTGCGTTCTTTTTGCCGCTTGACCATCTCAGTTTTCTGCACCGCAGACAATGCCTCATAGTAGCTTTCCTCGCCCCACTGCAGGGGATCATAGATTTCGGGCGGATAATTAGTGCCAAACTCGTTGATGTCACAGAAACTAATGAGTTTCTCATAAATGCTGGGGTTACGAAACTCTTTGCGGTCCTGAATAACCCGATTCATGTCCATATTTGTTTGCCTCATCTTCGTGTACATCTTGGTTATCTTTGCAACCAGTTCTGGTGGCGGATTACCTTTGGGTTCCGGCGGCAATTGGAATTTGTATTTGGCATATTTGGGATCTTTTTCGTAACTCTCTGCCGAACGATTATCCGCATTGTATGTGTTTGAATCATCATCGTCCACTTCCATTAGAGCCTCCGCACCGCCTTCTGTTTTAGTTCGACTCTTGTCCTTTTGTTCGTCATGCTGTTGCTCTGTTTCAGAGTTGGAACTGTCACTGGAGGATTCCTCCTCGCTAGATTCATGAGCACGATCCTCTTCCTCGTCGGAGATTAGTGTGTCATCCTGGTAGCTCACCAGACGTCGCAATTTCTTTGAGCGCTTCTTTTTCTTGGGTTTCTTAACAGGGTCCGCATCCTGTTTAACGGGTGTCGTTGGCGTTGGTGTGGCCGCTTTTGGTATAATTACCTGTTAAAATTGTTAATGAAAAATATTTTCATGCTTGAATTAAGTTACAAAATTTTCACCTGGGACGCTGTCGAATTTTGTGAATCTGGACTAGCATCGCCTTCGTTTTCCGAGTCCGTATACTGTGCTGTTAAGCTTGCTAGAGCAGAGTGGCTCATTGTGGCTGTTGTTTTCGTTAAAATAATTGCAAATAAGTTTAATTATGTTTTCTCGCAGTTTTTTGTTGTGTGCTGTTTAGCCAGTCACAACGAAACAGTAACATATATGTGAAAGTTGGCAGCGCTGCCATAAGCAGCTGTTTGAAAGTTTACACGATGTAAATAAAATAAAAATATTTTAAGCGAATGCATTAAAAAGCTAAACTTTACTGGCGGAACAGTAATAATTGATGTGCTAAAATTATAACATTGTCAATTTTTCAACTGTTAATACAATCGCCAAGTGTTTTAATTGCTGTGAACGTGATCTGGTTTTATTTATATATAAGTCTCGTATAAACGTTCCGCTTTTGATTGTTTTGTTGACGTCGTCAGTTTAAAGTAAAAATGAGCGCCGTGCAAGAGGATCAAGATCGCATACAAAAGCGTGTCAATAAAATATTAGAGACACGCCTGGAAACGGACAAGGATACACTCGATGCGCTCAATGGACTCTCCAGGTTTTTCACCGAAAATACGCTGCAAAATCGTCGGAATTTGCGTAGTCAAATTGAACAGCGCTCTGTTGGCATCAATGAAAACTTTTTAAAGGCATTTCGAGAAGTGAAATTAACGCTTGATGCCGTCTGCACAGATCTGGACACGATGGCCACATCGGTCGAAACAATGAAAACAGATCTGGAGACGTCAAAGGAATTGACAAAAGATCTAATCGAGCAGACAAATAAAATGCAAGAGCAGCGTGAACGTTTGGAGGTGCATCAACAGATAGCCCAGGCATTTCTGGCACGTTTTCAGCTAAGCGTGCCGGAGCATCAGTTGTTGTACGGTAACGCCAAGGATGCGCCAATTGTGCAGGAGTTTTTCAAAGTATTAGATAGGGTGCAGTCAATCCATTTCGATTGCCGTCTGCTGATGCAGTGTGGCTATCAGACAGCCGCATTGGATATTATGGAGGAGATGACATTGCATCAGGAGGGCGCACTGGAGCGTCTTTACCGCTGGACACAAAACCATTGTCGCAATTTGGAGAACAATGAGATTGGTCCACTGATTGTGGAGGCCATGAGTCGTCTTCAGGACAGACCGGTGCTCTTTAAGTATGTCATCGATGAGTATGCAATTGCACGACGTGCTGTGCTTGTCCGACAGTTCATTGAGGCTCTAACCGAAGGTGGCCATGGCGGCAATCCTAAACCCATTGAGCTGCATGCTCATGATCCCAAGCGCTATATTGGTGACATGTTTGCCTGGCTGCATCAGAGCATACCAAACGAAAAGGAGAACCTAACGCTGCTCTTCAAGAAGTGTGATAAGCATGGTAAATAGTCGCTCCCAGAAAGATTTGCTTTGTTTATCTTTATTCTCTCTGTCTCTTTCTTAGATATATCGGAGCAGATGCAAAAGGCTTTAAGCTATATAGCCGATGGCGTTTGTCATCCGTTGAAGGTGCGCGTAGAGACGATACTCAACTCGGAGCCGGATACAATTATATTGTTTACCATATCGAATCTGTTGCGTTTCTATCAGCAGATAATGAAACAGGTCGTCCACGGTGGCAGCCTGGAACAGTGTTTAGTGGATTTACAGCAAAATAGTGAGCACATCTATTTGAATGCCTTGGCTGTCCAGGTGCGCACTGTGCTCCAACGTCCAGCAGGCAGCAGTCTGGCATTGGAGCCACCACAACGTGATCTTGTGCCCCCGGCCAGTGTTGCCCGTCTGCTCAATATACTAAAAGAGATCCTATCGGTGGCCACCATGGTGGATGGTCGTCAGGCAGATATAACCAAAATTGTAACATGCGTCATTGATCCGCTGCTGCAGTCGGTGCAGGAAAGTGCCGCCCATTTACCCACTGTGGACATGGCTGTCTATCTGCTCAATTGCCTCTATCACATGCAAAGCACTCTGGCGGTGTTTGAGTATATGGATGAGCGTGTAGAGCGTTTGCAGGCACAATCGGATGCTCAGCTGGATACGCTTACCTCCGAGCAGGCATCCTCATTGGTAGCCAATTTGAATTTGGGCCCCATCTATAGCATACTGCAGAGCAATCAGACCAAAATCGAAACGAATTTGCTTAAAATCTTTATGTCCAAAATGGATGCATTCCTACAATTGCCCGATGTGCTGCTGCTGCCGCAGGTGCAACTAATCATGTCCAGCACACATCGCAGCACAGTTCAAAAGCGATCCTTCAATGTCATTGTGGCCATCTACAAACAGATCTACGAACGTGTTCATGATCCGGCAAATGGATTCGAACAGCCCGAGGCATTGCTTCAAAAGACGCCCGATCAAGTTGCACGCCTTTTGGCCAATTAAATTGCAATCTATGTGTAATTCAATATGTATTAAATACTTTTATTGTTGTTTCTTTTGTTGCCTCAAGTTACTTCTCTCTAAGTACAGTAAACATTGCATATGGTCTTATTATACTTATTGAAACTTTATTGAGTGTACAGCTTTTGAAAGTGTATGAATGTTTCGCTTTCAATTGATTTTTCATGCCTGACTTTTATTTTTTATTTCGCGACTATTTAAACTGCACAATAGCAGCACTTCAAGCTTCAAATACACACACACGTTCCCACCCAGAGGCATATACATATATACTATATATGAACAAGAATGCTTCGTCTTCTCGCCGTCTCGTCAATTGTGCAAGTCGCGCGCTTATCACAGAACTCACTGAAAGCAGCGAAACTGAACAGCGCGAAATCCAACTAAATAAATAAATGCAAAATAAAATATATACACAAACTATTTAAATATCGAAAAGACCTTTTCGCCAAATGGACAAAAAGTTATGGTGGTCTTGTTTACCGCAATAAATTTTCCAAAAATATCACAAATCTTTAAATCACTTAAGCACGCGTAATAAGTCCAAAGAATTTTTGTCGTCGTTGTTGTTGTGTTACAGTGCGCCCTCGGCTGACCAAAGTCTTTCACTGTCTTCTCTTAAGCCCAAAAAGAATTCTTCACTCGACCAGAATCTTTTTATCGCGTACGCAGTGCGGATGCTGTGCCGCCTCGTAAGTGTAACAAAATTCAGATATTAAAGTATGTACATACAAAACATTTATATTTATATCAATTAAATGCTTTTTATACTTATTTATAACTTTTTCTTCCTAATGTGATTATAAACTTTGTGAATCGAAATTTTAGATATACATTAGTAGTTTGTTTGCTGCGGCCTCGGTCATAATTTAGGTAATTGTGACTGTTGCCCGCTGGAAGAGTTCCAATGTGAGTGCGGCAAAGAAAGCGGGAAATGAATTATTGGCTGCCAATTGTTGATCGATGGCCGGTTTAAGTGTTTGTGAATACGGTGACTCCAACAATGCCAAACAATTCGATTCGTTCACACTAATGGACAGATAATCATCAGGGCTTTCAGCATACATGCTGGAAATTCTGTGTATAAAAAGGTATACAATTTAGTTATGGTAAAAATATAAATTAAATACAGTCGTACTTCCATATAACGAGTATCAAGGGAACAAGAAAAAACTTGTTTAAATGAATGGGTTTGAATAGGAAATTAACTTTTTATATAAAAAAAAATTCGTTATACGAAAAATCGACTGTATTTCCTTTATAATATACCCACCGATAATGACTGTTGGCACCCACACGATCAATTCTATAGCCCAGCAGCATATAGCAAACATCACGAAACTCCTTGCTGGCCGCCTTAAAGCAATCTTTCATCTTTTTCATTTTGCCATTGGCGGACTCCAGTTCGGCGCGCAACTGATTGAATTCCTTGAAGTTCATGGTCATGCCACCGCCAGTGCCGCCAGTGTTGGACGTATCATTCAAACGTGCCTGTGTATGCTCATTGTCATCCTCCAGCTTTTTATTGCGCCGCTTCAGGCGTTCAATCTATAAAAACATAAACTTTTAACATAAGTCAAAAATCTTTCAATTTAAAGAAAACGCTTCCTACCTCTGCCTGCAATTTTTCCACAATATTTTTGGTGCCCTCGTATGCCTGGGCGGCGGGATTATCGTTAAGATGCACCACCTTGTACTGACCCATATTGAAATCGCCGCGCAAGCAACGATGCTCCAGCTCCAATTCAAGCTCATTTTTGCGTCGACGCAAACGTTCGTTCTCCATGCGCAACGTATCCAGCTCCTTTTTGACGCTATCATAGCCAAATTCGCTGGGCGTTGGATCATTGAGCGATTCCTGCTGACGCATCGCTTGCATTTCACGCTCCAGCGTCAAGCACATGTCCTTGTAGCCGGTGAGGGTGCGTTCCAAAACCTCAACGCGAAAGCGTACTTGCATATCATTGGTCATATCTGCGATGCTGGCATTCGTTGAGTTCAGATCCTTGTCAAAGTTCTCTAGCAGCTGCTTGTAAAAGTCACGCTCCTTGCACACAATCAATAGCTTGCGCTGCAAACGCTCCCGCAAGCTCTTATGCCGTTTCAGCACAGTCGTCATGTCATCAAAGTTCTTTTGATAGACCGCACACTTTTGCTCCACCTCACGCAGCTTGGATTGCAATTGCTTGGTGTCCGATTCGCTGCTGCCTTTCTCCGATGCACGTATAATGTCATCCTGTAGCAATTGCTCGATGCGTGAGCGCAGTGCCATTGGGCTGACTAGAGTGTTGGGCAGGCAATGATCCTGAGCGACTTTAACCCACTCCTTGAGCTCTTGCTCCACGTAGTTGAGCTTCACCTGCAAGGCCGCTGCCTCGGCTCTTGCGCCCTCCTCACGATCCAGACGTGTCTTATAGTCGTGCACTTGCTCCTCCAACAGCAGCTTATCGCCAATAATTGTATTCAATTGCTTGTTGTGAGCACGCAGACGATTCACCTCCGTTTGCAGCTCAGGCACGCTGAGAAGACGCGCTTGTGAGTTCTTGGTCACCTCCTTCCAATCAGAATACGATTCAATTTCATACTCTAGCTCCTTGATGCGCGAATTTGCCGCTGCCAAACTTTGCTCCTGCAATTCAAAGTTCATGCGAAGCTGTTCGTATTTGCCGGCAGCCGCCTTGTACTCATCGTGACGCACTCGAATACGTTCTAGCTCGTGTTGTGTTGCCTCCAATTGAAGTTCGGCACGTTCACTCATCCTTTTATATTCGCTCAGTTCATTGCTGATGCAGTTTTGCACTTCACGTGCATCATCCTCACGCTGCAATCGATCCTGCTCCGCTCGACTCAACGCCATATCGTATTTAAGCTTTAGCTGTGCCAGATCGGCAACTGCTGTATTTGCCTCCTGTCGTGCAGCATGCTCACGTTTGTGCAACACCTTGAGCTGTCTTTCCATATCCAGCAGCTTGGCGCTAGTGTAGTCACATTGATCTTTGAGCGCCGTAGCTGCGTTCTCTGCTATCGCTAGTTCGCTACGATGCTTCTTCGTCTGATTCGACAGTTCTACCTGCAGTTGAGAAATTATTGCCTTTGTCTCTATAAGTTCGGCGCGCAATTTGCGAGTCTGCCAAGGACCACTAGGGTCATTGAATGAGTTATTTAGCGAGGTGTTGCTGGTATTCGGGCTGCTATTGTGTGAACTGATGTCCAGGCTGTCAATGCGGCGCTTCTTCGGCGCTATAACGTGTGTGTACAGTTTAAGTTTTCATGTTTTGCATGCCAAATGCTTCTTCTTCTTACCTGCGACGGAGTCTTCGGTAAACGACATTGAGAGCCGGTCAAAGCTAAGCTTTTTGGGCGCTGAATGTGTTACGCTATCATTGAAACGTGCCATTATGTTGTCCAGACTGCTTCGTATATCATCCATGTTAGGTTAAATAAGTTAACAACAATTTATTTCCGTCTTTCAGTGTTTTTTCTTTTTTCATTCGCGTCAATCAAAGGGAACTAGAGTTGGGTTGCTTGTTTGTGAGTGAGCAAAAAATGAGCTGTTCACCAAACGGAACAAGTGAGCAATGCTCAGTACTTATTGTTAATTTTTTCTAACTTGCTCTTTTGATTCGCTTGTTCTTATTATTTACTTTCTCATAGCCACTAACCAAATAATATCATATATATATTTTGGTTAGTATCATAGCTCTTTTGCTTCTTAAGGCATCGAGCAAACAATTTAGGTTATGAGCAAGTGAGCAATGTGTGCGAGTTGACTCACCAAAAAAATAGAACGAATGAACCAAAGTGAGCAACACTGGTAAGGAACATCAAATACAGTGATGGTATATTGAGAAATGTTCGACAACATATATCGATTAGAGTCTATCGTAAATACAGTGCTGGTAAACGTGCAAGCTAAACCGAGTGGCAGCACAGAAGTCAAAAATGGCGCGGCATTTCAAATGCCTGTATTAAGGAAACCTTTTCAAATGCTTTGATATATTATAGAACATAATTGTGAGGAACCATTATAAAACCAGTGACAAATCCTTTGCAAAACGCAGCATGTCAATCATTTTGAAACTCGTGCGGCAAAATAATGCCACAAAATTTGTTATGATTTATTTAGCTTGTGCGTGTGTGTGTTATTTGTGTGTTAAAATGCCTCTGTGAGCCTATGAAAAATGAGCACATTAAATTTTATGATTTTATGAGGGCCTGTGTCATCAACTTTGGTTCACAGTAAACACCCACACTCACTTTATCCCTCTCGCTCTGTCTCTCTTGAGCATGGACGACAAACAAGTGCTAAAGTTCAAACTAAAACAATAACACTTGCCATTACAGAAAAAAAAAAAAAAAAAAAAACAATACAAATATATGCATGACTATATTTTGAATTGGCTTAATTCGAAAGACTGGCTTACATCCGTGATGACCACAAAAATTTCCTATATTAAAACTTACGAAAAAGATATACAAAAACAAAAAGAACAGCCGAAGAGTCAAGTAAACAAAAGGGAAAGTTTTTTGGGCGCACATTGAATAAATATGTTCTTGTCTGCGTTTTGTGCCAAGCAATTTTGTACGCAGCTTACGCTGCGTGTATGTGTGTTTGTGTTTGTTTTTGGTGGTGGTAGTAAGTGTGTGTGTGTGTTTGTTGCGTGGTCTTAAGTTTTTTTTTTTTTTTTGCCCGTTGAGCACTTTATCAAAGCTTAGCACCTGACAATTTGCCATGAAACATGCGGCCATTTTATTATTTTTTTTCTCGCTCATTCTCTCTCTCTCTCTCTCAACATGGCCTCTTGTGTATGTATATATGTTGTGTGTGTGTGTGTGTGTTAAGTGCTTGAGTGTGTGCAGCAAATTGTAATGAAAGTGCTTTCAAGTGATTTTCATTTTCAGCATTTGCTTTTGTTTTGCTTTTTCATAAATATGTATATAGATTTTTTTCTTGTTGTTTTTGCTTTGTTTGTCTTGTTGGCCCATTGTATGGAGTCCACTTCAATGTCGCCGCTGCAGCTTAATTGTCCAGCAGCCAATGCCAATGCCTTTGGGACGGACAAATAATTAAATTAAAGCCGATTAACTGGCAATCCGTTTGTGGTTTGGGTATCCCTTTGTTAACGCCGTCGGCGTTTTCAAACTAAAATGCAACAAGATTTAATTTGAAAATTTTTTTGCACTATGTTTTAAGCTAGAAATGTTAGCTGCAAGCTGAGCTTTGATTTATCTTTTACGCGCAGAGAGCATATTTATTTCCCCAAGGTCCGAAGTTTTGCCTATCGAAATGACCAGCTCTGGTTTCCCCTCTGACAGATTCCTTACCTGCAGAGCCAATCAAAATATACACAAACCAACACACACACACACAGCTAAACAGACACGCATAGCCATGCAACAGGCAAATGAACAAAAAGTTTGTAAGTTGATATTTAGCTTTTCCTCGGTGGGTTTTACGTAGAATTCCCGTTGACTCATTACAGTCGCTATTGGCTTGTGTGCATAAACATTTCAATGCCAATTCTAACTAGTTGGAATTTTCATGAGCAATGTCAAGCAGCAAAAAACAACCGGGAGTCCTGGCATTCAGCTGTCTGTGTGCTTGTTAGCCATTTCATTGCGCTGTTGCAGTTCGCATTAGACGCAGCTCTCAAGTACTTTTTACTCTACTACAAAAACAACATCATCAAGTGAGAGCAGGTAAAAAAAAAGAAAAAACTAGCAAGTGTTTTGTGTTAGTTTCTATGGCAGACAGAGTGGCGCGTGCCTTGACTTAGTAAAGCAAAAAAATAAAATAAACATAAATAAATAAATCGAAAGTGGTTGATTTTTTTCATATCAAATATCTAAAAAGACGTAAACAGAATTCCTAGCGTTAAAAACAACATAAAGATTTCCGTGTTGATTATTTATTGGCTTGCACTTAAGTTCTGAGTTTCATCTTTAAAGAAAATTTTGCAGTGCGCCCATCTCTGTTTAGTTTGACTGATGCTTGACTGATGGTCACAGCAGCTGTCATCCATGATTGATTTCCATTCTTATGGTACTTTGTTTAGTTTCAGTGCATATAGTCCACATAGATAGTGAACCAACTTAAGTTCTGTCTAACACACAAACACACACACACACACAAAGCATTTCAAGTGCACCTGTTAACCGTTTTGAGAAAATTTATGACTTCCTTGCTTGCCGCCTAGTCACGGAACTGTTGGCCTCCAATCTCTGCTGTTTGCCATTGTTTGCAGCTTGCGTTGCATTTTGCTATTGTTTTAGCTTATAGCTGGGATAACGATAGCCGCACACAGCAAAGAGGAAGCGAAGCACACGTATCCAAAGTGTTAAGCTGCCAAGTGCAAGGACATGAATACAAACAAACATGCATGCAAACACTTGTCTCTTCCTTTTGTGCATATCCTGTGAAAGTAATAAATAAAATCAACAATGGCTAATTGCAAGCAAGCGCACACACATAACACACACACACACACACACACACACACACACACGCAAATCGTTATGCAATCATAAAATCACTCGTATAGAAATCGAATTATGCTAAATTCAAAGCGAACTCTTTAATCCATTGATGGCAAGTTTTAAGCATGCTTATTAAATACCCTGTAATAAGTCATTCCCTTTACTATATAAAAGGCATAGAATTTTTAAATGTTGTTACTTTCTCATTACTTAAAAAGTTATTACTTGGTTGCATATAATAATAATTTTTAAAGTACCTCATGCAAAAAAATATCAAAAGAAATCTGGCAATTGCTTTCACTTTCGCTAAGACTGCTGCTAGGCCAAAGAGTGTGTCGAGAGAGTGGTGAGTTTCCTTGCTAAGACGAGAGCGAGATAGAGAGAAAGAGCAAGGCTTACTACGCTCTCAAGTTAATATAGCCGGCCCCGGCAGGTATAAAACACAGTGCATGCCAACAGGCGCCTATAGTTGGTTACCAAATTCACCACTGAGAGAGTTGAGCAGACATATCGATATTTATGCATGAATCCATCGTTTAAGCTGCTTGTTTGGCGGTTGTTTACGTGCAAGGTTTTCTGAGTAATTGCTGTTAACAACCAAAAATGTTTTATGATTTTATAAAAATTTCGAGTTTGCCATTGAATCAAAAGTTTTTATCCTGTGCAACAAACATAAACGCATTAAATTTTAACTATTCTAGCCAAGCATGTTTCAAATTCGATATTTATCGTTTTGTTTGTGTGTGTGTGTGTGTGAGTAAGGATTTACTTTATTACTCTGCGCGCTCTTGCATGAATTTGTTATTGAAATGGCCGCGACGCGATGTTGTGCCTTGCAGTGCGTAGGCGGTTGTCGTAGACTGACGTCGTGGCCATAGCACGTGCTTCGAGTGCGGCGCGTGCAACGGTAACACCACCTCCACCAGGCAACAGTAACAACAACAGTGACAACAGCAACAACTAAAACACAGACAAACGACCTCAGTGGCAGCAAAAGCAAAAGCAAAAGCAAAAGCAGCAACAGCAGTTAAAACCTGAAATCGCAACAACACAAGCAAAGCGAAAGATAAAAATAAGACGACACTTAAATCGAGAGAGTATACAGAATTTTGGAAATGAAACGACATAAATTTCATTTTTTCGCTTTTATTAAAAAATATTTAAATGAGATTTCAAGCAATTTTGAGCTAGAAATTTAAATGTTTTAAAGTGACAATAAATAAGTTTAAGGACCCAACAAACTTGCACCTTGTTATTTGCACCTGGCTAATAAACTAAGATAATAAAACGACTTTTTGACAACGTTGACAATAAGCAACAGCAACAATTTAATCAAAAACTTTTTGTGCAAACATCAAAGTAATTTCATCTCATTAATGGAAGAAAAACATTGTTACTGTACAATTACATGTAGACATTTTTTGTTGGGTAAATTGAATTGGAATGTAAAGCCAACGACGTGTCGATAAAGAGATGAAAAAATAAACCTAAATGCTATTTACGCAAATAATACTAAACAAAGAATAACAAAGCAGCGCAGCGCTGAAAAGTAGGCAACAACAAATTTTGGCTGAAGCCCACAGAATCGCAAACAGGATACTTAAAATACCAAAACCAAATATACATACAAACACCAACACAGGCACACAACATATGTGTCTGTGTACATACGTCTCTGAGGCCAGTCAACTAAAAATATATTGTGCGCTTCATATTTTTGGATGCTTTTGTTGCTGGGACACGAAATATATATATATATATACATATATATATAGCGCAACAGCAGTAAGAAAAAAAATAACGCCAGAAAACCTTAAAACAACAAGTGAGGATTGTTTTTGCCCAAGGCGCGACAGCCAGAAAGCAAACAGAAACAACACCAACAGCATCAGACGTCGCCTGTGTAAGATGCCAAATACGTTCCAACGGAACAGAGATTGATGCTGTCAAGCAACGCACAAAAAAAAGAACACGAATAACACGAACAACAATAAATAACGACAACCGCCGTGTGCCATTCGAACAGCAATTGAGATACATATGTAAGTAACAAAGAAGAGAAATATATATTCTCAAACTGCAAAATAAGCGATAATATATATTCTATAGCGTGCTTATAAGGGCAATCTTCAATTCATTTAAAGTCCCTCAGTATCACATTTTATAGCATACTTTTCAGAGCTGCCAAAAACTTTGATATCGTTTTACAAGTCGAAAGTAAAATAACTTTTTGACGTGAACTTTTTCATGGTAATATTTATTTACTATTTTTTTTCGCTGTCATAAATATTGAAATTTGCAATACTGTTTTACCTTTGCCTGTTGATTGCTCACCTATGAATTTATTTTGTATTTTAGTGATATCGTTTTTCTTTCATTTCTATCATCTTTTGAGTAGATGACAGCTATAACATAGTTCTTGCAATTGCAATTTAAGGGAATCCAGGAATTTGCAATATGGCTGGCTAAACGCGTTATTTAATATAGCGATTTTCATGCGAAAAAGCTTAAGGCATATTTTTATAGCATTAAAGTGTGAAAAGATGTGTTGTCGCATTATTTGACTTAGGCACGAGAAAAATGCTAAGCCCAAAAACACACTGATACAAAAACACACACACAGACCGACAGGGCAAAGGAAAGACAACACAGAGTCTGTAAATCCCGACAGAGTTGAAGTGGCAAACAAACAGGCCAGATACACACACACACAGGCAAACAAAACCAAGCAAAAATACTAATACACACACAGTTATATGGTGTATGGGTGTTATGCTACAAGAAAAAACACTTATACGGCACGTTGAACGTTGAACGTTGAAACGGTCGCAAGCTTTATCAACTTGTGCTGGCTGCGCTCGGACGCCACAAACTCAATTTGGCATTTAGGCTGCTGGCCAACATCAGCGCAGTCAGGCAGGCAAAAGCACAACAAATACAAAAACCGAGACTAGCACACAAACAGGACGAAAATCGATTGTGTGATGCTGTAGCAAAAACAAAATAACTGCCATAAAAACTCCCCTGCCTGTCCTAGGGCTTTTCTGTTCGCTTTTGTATATTTTGAGCAATCAGGCAACGTATTTGTAAGCCGATTTCAGTATTTGCCACACACACATACACCAACAGACAACCCTTTTAATTCAATTTATTGTCCGCACACCGACTTAATCAAGGCACTTCATGCAACTTAAGTTAGGTCCTTTCATCAAATTTGCATAGTTCGGACACCTAAGTCTGACTTTCACCAGACACACGTCGGCTGCCGGCGACGCTTTACATTGAAACGACGCCAAATTTTGACGAATTTTGGCTGAAGGCTGTTTATATTCAAGTTCACTTGATTTTCAATCGAAACAACCCTTTAAATTTATCGAATTTTGTGTGTTAGATTTGTTAAATTCTGTTCGAAATATGAAAATATCGTAACTATCTACTATACAAAATAAATACTGAAACTTCTTCAATCTTTAAGCTGATTACAAGTACTTAATATTTCTGTCATCGAATCATTTCGAAATGTTGTCGTTTGTGGTTCTAATACACAAAGTTTTGATGTTTGATAATTACAAATGAACCGTTTACATAGATAATTAGTAATGAAGCCAGGGTGTTGATAACATTGCTCATGGCAACCATTTTCATTAGCGCTTTTAATACGATTTAAATGAATTCAGTACCAAGGGCAACACAAGCGAGCATCTCCCAACCGAAAATAGACTTACCGAACGAACAGAAAGAATGAACAATGGGCTGAAAAAGAAGATAACTTAATGCCGTACAAAAGCCGTCTATTGCCGTCAAATTGCGGCGCAATGTAACTAAGAAAAATGTCCTTGACGAAAACAAAAAATCAACTGAAAAGCGCAAAAATAAATGCGATTTGCGATTTGTGCAAATTGAAATCTAATTAAAATCTTAGGTGCAAATAATGAATGCAATTGAAATGCGCGCCAGCGCTTAATTTATGGCCCAACTTGGCAGCAAATAAATTACGCCGCTGGACCCAGACACTGCGAAACCAGACAAACAAACAAACAAACAGAGAGACTGAGAGATACTGTGTAGAGAGAACTAACTGCGCACCAGTGGTAAAAGCGTTCAAGTACAAAAATCAATTTCCGTTAAAGCATCAGTTGTTCACAAGGATACAAGGATGAAAGTCGAGAAGGGTGGGTGACAAAACAAAAAAAAAAGCACAATCGAAACGAAATTGAAATGTAGCAAAATGTAATACAAGCGCTTAATATGGTTAGCAGCATGTCTTTGGCGACCAACTGATAAATGTATAATTGGGTAACCAAGTCCCAGTACACTCTACCATATGACCAAACAATGGACTCACAAACTGACTGACTGAATGTCAAACTGACTGACTCAACGGTTCAGCGCACACGCTTCGTCAAGATACATCCAGAACAACAGCTAGTACACAGAGAGAAAAAAAAGATAAATGAAATTATTTCTCATTGTAAATAGCCAAAAGCTTACACATTATTCTTAAGGATTAATATGCTATTGAATATTCTATAAATGTAGTTTCTGTTAAGTGAAATAATCATTATGTTGGGTAATCAACTGACAACATGCATCAAAAGAAGCTCAAATTTTTGTAGCTGTTTTCTTTAAGGCTAAAAGTGAGTTTTAAAGGGCCGCTTTGAAAATTAAGTTTCCCATCAAAGTTGGGTTAGTTTAGGTTGCTTTGTCGGAAAGTATATAACCAGCGAGTTTATTTTCACCCATGTTTTCTAGTGCCAGTGCATTTGACAGGCACACGACTTGCCCAGAGCGACATCTATCAGCAACATTTCGACATCCTTCCTTGTTCTCTGTTGCTGTCGCTGCACACACTTACACACAAACACACACACAGACACACACTCGCACAGTTATCTAGCTTTATTGCTCGTTGAAGCATCATAAACCGCTGCCACGTGCAGCACGAAAGGAGCCTCGACAAACCGTCAAAAAAACAAAACAGCACCATCAGCCTTAGCTTCAGCTTCAACATCAACATCAGTTGAGTTCAGTTTGGTCGAATCGTTCTTCATTCAGTCATTTAGTCATTGCCGCATTCACTAATGAAATGCCATCTTTGCTGTCATTGTCATTCTGTGTCTTGCTGATAAAAATTAAAACCAAAGCGACAACAAAATGCGCACGAAATTATAAAAAACGGATAATGAAAATGTAGTTGACTGTCTTAAACAGTAAATTTTAATATAAATTGGCTTAAATAAACAAATTCAGTTATACTATTTGGTTAAACAAACTTTTGTCCCATAAAATATATAATTCAATTGAATTGTAAACTTGTTGTAGCTTAAGCTAAAAGCTTCAAAATCCAGTTAAAAGTTGGAATTTATTTGAAAATATTGTAATCATTTAGTTGCTTTTCTGTTTTATCTCAACTTGCTGGCTCTTTAGCTGTGCTGCTTTGCAATTTAGTGGCCAAATCAATCAAGTGAATTGTTATCAGCGGCTAGCAACTTTTTTAATCCATCAATTTTAAACAAAAGTTCTTCAACGAAAATAAACTTAGTTCAAGCTAAAAGTTTTCTACGTGACTGATTACTTAAAACAACAACAAAAGCGATGAAAAAATCGTAATGCTTCCATTTATCGAAAGCATTCTTAAATAATACTTAGGAGGTTGGATTTAAATATTGCTCCCTTAATCATTTGAATGAAAAATGTGTTTAATATTTGCATTTCTTTGTTTTCTTGGCCATGTTGAAATTGGGTTTTATCTACATAAAAAAGATATTTAATATTTTGCTTAATTTTTGCTTTCTATTTTCTCTAGAATTGCCCATAAATCAACACATTTAATATTATAATTAAATCAATTAAAATTGGCGTTTCTTTGAAGCAACACAAATCAATTATGAGTTTTTTCGCTGTAAGTTTGTATTTAACAACAATTCTCAGAATAATGCTTTCAATTGAATTGATTGCTAAATTAATTGCCATTTTATTTGGCCAATCAAGCGGTAAACAAAATCTGTATTACTTTTTTAAATGAAGTCAAATGGCGCTGCGAGCTTAATCCTCTTCCGGGAAATGCATTCCAATTTGTGGAATAACCAAAAGAGCTACAAATTCATTTACATTTTTGATTTGCAGGATTGCAGTTCAATATTCACGTTCGATCGATCGATATGATATGAAATGGCTTTGAGTTACAAGTATATATTTATATGGAATCATCCGCACTACAGTTTAGTGTGTGGCAATTGTGGATGGCCTAAAAACTTTGATCTAAAAAAATGCTATCAAAAGGCATAAGACTAGCAACAAACTAACAAACACATAACTAGGACATAACAATGCGGATTTAAAACACAGTTCTGAGTGGTGGGAGTCAAGGGATACGGATGTGTGTGCATAAGAGACTACACTTAAAACAAAATCATGGATAGCGCAATTTAATTGTTTGTTAGCTGTGTTGAATGTTTGGGCAAGTCTAGAAAGTTTAAGCATAGTATTTTTATTTATTCAACAGATTAGGTCTAGTTTTTAATACTAATAATAGTTTAACTAGTTGTTAGGGGCTTCCTTTGATGCAAAGTTTAGAACGAAATGTTAAAGAAAACATAGCCTAAGCTTACATGACTTGGTACTTATTTTAAGTTAAGTTATTCAATACAAAAGCGTTTTTCATATATATTTTTGTACTTTTAGGAACTTTAATCCTTAGCAAATTGTACAAATCTTAAACTAGGTACAGCTTCAGAAATATATGTCGATGCCATGGGGTTTTTTCTGCTGCTCTGTTAGCCGTCTCTGGCAATTCAGTAACGCCCATTTTGCCTACCCATTTGTTTGCACAATTTTCTGCATTTCACTCGTGTGCAAATCAAATATCACAGCTGAGTGGCAGGCAAACATTGCATGCATGGAACGCAGGACCAAAACCCGGAGACAGAGAACGAGCCAGAGTAGAGTAGAGACAGACCATTTAACAGCATTCAATTTCATATGCTCAAACACACACACACACACACACACAGAGATTCACATCTCACTCACCGATCGCAGTCGACGGAAACGAGAAAAAATGAAAAAACATAAAAAAACACATATAAAAATTGTAGCCTGGGTGAACAGAGTTGTTGTTGGTTTAAACTGTTGGCGGGTGACTTTTATTGATGATGATGATGACGATGACGATGACGATGATTGTCATTCATTGACACGCCTATTGAATGTTAAATGAAAATGAAAACAAGCATTAAGGCTCTAGTCGAGAAAGCTCGATTAGAAGATACCCTCAACTACTGAGCTTGCCCGTACGGTCATGACTATTTCGGTTTTCATTTCCTTATCATTAGTTTCAACAACAACTTTTCACAATATTCAATATCAAGATTTTATTGATAACGATTATATATGTATACCGGAAACGAATGAGACTATCGATAAGTTGACACAAACTGGACGAAAGAACAGAGGGACATGGCTACTTCGACACGGTTGCTGATGCTTATCAATAATATATGTATAAAGATGCTTCCGTCTGTTTGTTACATACATTTCCACTAAGGCGTTATACCCTTTTTTAACCATTTCATGGGCTCAGGCCATCACAAGTTGAATTGCTTTAGACAAATTGTGAAAGGCAAAAATCAAGATATCATCTCTATGTAAAACTTTTTTTTTATTTTTTCTTATAAGCTCTTGATAAAGCTATTTCCTGCGTCACAGTCAACCAATTAATATTCTATTAAAATTTTTAAGAATTTTTAGCGTACTTTGATATTGAAAATCATTCAAAAGTATTAAAACTCGTAAGTCTAAAATAAAGGATATTCAAAACATTTACTTAAAGGAGCTTTATCATTGTTATCTGATTAAAGCCTTAAAAAAATATGTTTTAAGGTTTACTAAATTATTTTATTTATTCATTTATAGAATCTATATAAGACTGACCGACTGACAAGAATCATCCATATCTACAATACTAACACAATAATATACAAAACACGCATCTTAAAATTTCGAGCAATTTTTTTTTAAGTTTGGAAGCCAGCCGAGTTCAACATAGTTGAATTTACGCAAGGACATACTAAAAGTGAAGGAGGAAGAGTACATTTATATAATATACAAAAATATATATATAGTAGACAATCAAGCATGCAGGTTGTGCTTGTATTGTGTAGAAGAAGGGACGGGCAGACACACACACACAATCACATTATGTCGCATACAGCAGAGCAATCATGATTGCACAATTGCTTACAATGGATTCTTCCGGGCATTGTTGTTGAGTTTGCCTTATATTTCGTCTCTTAATTGTATGGGCGTGTGCCATTGTGGGTGTGTATCTTTCTCTCACTTTCTCGCTCACTGTGTTACGTAAAGTTCGTTGTATCTGCAGCTCCTTCTAAGCATAATTTGTAAAATCTTTTCGTTTTTATTTTTCTGTAACTGCAACTTGTTGTTGCTGCTGCTGCTGTTGCTGCTGTTCCTAATTACAATTTAAAAGCGAGTTTACAATTGCTTAGAGCATTTTCCACAGCAATTGTACAGCAAATGCCAAGGGACAAAGGTCAAATGTGTTTGACTTATGTCAAATCATGGAATTACCGTTTGTGGTAAGGTAATGTATAATTGTTGGAAAAGTTTTAGGAAAATATTTGAGTAACTATTACTCTAAAATGTTTAGTGTTTGTTTTTGCATTCAGTTGAATTGCTTTTCTAAGCGATTCTCATGAATTCAAGTAGTAAGGCTTACCACATTATGATAATATTTTAAGGTAAATTCATTTGAGTTAATCTCTTCCACTCTTTTTCACTTTTCTCTATCTTCTTCTCTTTTGTAAGTATTTTTTTTCTCTCACTCTCATTTATTCTATATCTCCTATTAGTCTTTTTCTATCAATCTTACTTTTTCCTCTGCTTTCTCTTCCCTTTTACCTAACTCATTATTTATTCTTCTCTCTCTTGCTCTCGCTCTCTCTTCTCTTCTGCCACTTTCTCCCTCATTTAGTCGTCTCCCTCTCTCTATTTTCTCTGTGTCTGTCTCTCTACCTCACTTTAGTATAGTCTTACTCTTCCTTTCTCTCTTCTTCAATTATGATTTCCCTTGAAATTCCACAAAAGTTCTAGTCATTTTAAAAAAAAGTTTCCAAACACCTCTCATGTTAATAAGACAACCTAAGTAAACATTTCTGCCCCTCCCCCGCTAATCCTGTCGCCATCATTTTTCCATTTACCTGTTTTGTGGCACAAACTAATTAAATGCGCACGCACAATTTATGGGCGACAGATGAAAAAAAAAAGAAATGGAATATAAAAAATATCACTAGCCGTTGGTCATAAATTTAAATTATGTACGCTTGCTCGAGAGACAACGGCTGTTGAAAAGCAAACAAAAAGTGCGGGCAAAATAAAAATGAGATGAAAATTGTTAGCTAGACATTTTTTGCATAACTGAACTGTGACACTTTGAACATTCACAGGACTCACAAACTGTGAATGTGGCACTCTCCTCACATTTTTCCCTGAATCTCCTTTCACTCTCGATAACGTTGTTGTTTTTTACATTATTGCGCTCTGATGTCCAAGGAGGATGGAAGGAAGGCAGGCGGCATCGAGGCTGACACAAGCAGTGTAATGAAATTCCAAGAAGGTTGAACCACAAGCATATTTTATGAGAAAAAATGTGAATCAACACACAAATATACATTCGGTTAAGTTAAATTTGCACGCTGATCTCGCATGCATAAGAAAGGAGCGATTTTAAGGTTAGATAAGGTTCAGATTGTTGGGACACAGGTCCATGTTGAAGTCGCACCCATGTCATGCCGTGATTGCTCTGGCTTTGCCCCCCCCCCCCCCCCCCCCTCAGCAGACAAATTAAGCAACGGGCCCCTAAGCAATTTGTCAGGACTGTTTCGTAATTGGCTAGAGACTTTGCCTATCTTGCATAACTCAGTTTCCCAAGAAAGAGTCAACTTAAGTGCTGAAACATCTCTGCTTTAAAATGAGTTTGTCATAAATAGTCTAGATAAATTTTACAATATAATTTGCTCAAGCCAAATACGATAATTGAATTGATGCGTTTCAATTGGGTTTTTACCCACAACTCTTTGTTCTTGCCTTGAGCAAATAAATATTGAAATATGCTTGGACAATTTCTTAGCAAAATAGCACACAAATTCTATTTGCTTAATGCCAATTTGAAACTCATATGTTTGCATTTCTTACTTTGGCTTCAAAGGATGCTTTTGAATGTGGCCGAAACGAAGTTTTGTATAGGGGCCAAAGAGGGTCAACTTAAGACCCCCAAGTACCAGCCCTCAGAGCCTACAACTGCAATAGTTGTTCAAGATAAATAAATGTTCTCGAACTTGTTCATCTGCTTCATGTCACAATTTCAACTGGGGTCATTGCTCTATTTTGTCTCGAAACTCGTTTTGCTTGTAAATTTTAAGTGTCATTTCTCAAAACAAATCCCCCAAACACACTCAGCCCAAAATTGTTGGCCCAGTGCTATCGTTGTTGTTGTTGTTGTGCAATCATTGCCAACTTGGGATTGAAAAGGTTTGAAATTCCAAGCAAATTTGCTGTCTGGTTTGTTTAGCAAATAATATTAAGTATACGTCTAGCTGTTGGTGCTGCTGCTTGTGCAAAAATATTTGCACAAAGTGTACGCAGTAAATAAAATTCGGTATATATACAATATATACTTAGTATATGAAATGGCAAACCGTTTTTTTTTTTTAGTTATTCAGCAAAGTTATTTGTTAGCACCACAAACAACAGAATGCGGGATTTTTCTGCTCTTTAGTTGTAGTCAGCAAATATTTTCCTGAAAAAGTGCACCTAGCCAAAACACAGAGTGTTTACAGGAAAACAGTTTATGTAGAAAATGATTTTTGTAATTAAAAACTATATTTTTCTTTAGAACAAGCTAACTTTGATTAAAACTCAAAACAAATAAGTTGTTTTTCTGTAGATAAATAAATGTTAGTGCAATGTTATTTAATGTGAAAACTATCATGTATTAAACAAAGGATTATCTATAGCTTAAGTTGGATAAATAATATGATAGACTTTAGAGCTCTTAAAGCTTTCCAATCAAAACATAACATCAAACAACCCTTTAGAGACTCCTTTGTTATGATACTTATGTCTTCAGCTTTCAACTTGTCTCTAAGAAAATTGAACAATCCCCTCATTAACAAGAACTAGAAAGTTCAACTGCATGCTTCAAATTTAATTAAATTCTGAAATGTACAAATTAAAACAATCCTGAAATTGACAGTAAGTATTTCCTAGATTTCAAGCCGTTTCAAAACCTCTTACTTTAATTCCTAACATTTCCACACACACACATGAACATATGTGCATGTTGTTGTTGTTTTTGCTTTTTGCTGTTCACTTGTCAAAGTTGATTGAATCCTATTAGTGTCAATTTTCGTCCTTGACACATTATCAGCACGCAAGCAAGCCGAAGCTTTGCACTTTCCTTTCCAGCACTCTGCACTTTGCAGGCTCTCTCCTCGGTAACTATGGGTTGTATGGAGAGAGAGAGAGAGAGAGAGAGAGAGAGAGAGAGAGAGGAGGGTGCTGTGTGCATGCATTGTGCTGGTTTCCACTTACCCACTTTTCACTTTTACCTGTTGCACCTGTCTCACTCGCTGGCGTCGCTTGTGTCACGCTTTACATTGGAAAAGTGGAAAACTGTGCAACAATCTGGCGCTTAATTAGGGTTGAAGCAAGGTTCATACTTTAAATGCATATGTTTTTACTGTTGTTTTTTCTATGCAAAAGTTAATCAATGCAAGTTAAATAAAGCAAAGTCACTAAACGATTAAGACAAAACAATCGAAAGAAACTTTTCAATATAATTACAGTACTTGAGTACTTAACAGTAATCGGGATTGAATGTTGTCCTCAATATACAGTCGGAGTAAAATTTATTTTAAAGCTATGATAATTGAACTGCTTTTGACAGTAAATGCAAAACCAGTTGATTACATCGCCGCAATATATGAATTTGCGTATCTATACGGCAGTGTAATTATCATTTTTTATTGACTCGCACTTTTTATTGATGTGTGCGTATACTTAACTTGTGCTTCGCCTCCGTTCTGTCAAGCAGGCTCTCAATCATAAATGTTGAACGTAAGTCATAAATTGTTCAATTATTTCGCGCTGCCAGTTGCCAAAAAAACAACAACAGCAACAACTTAAAGCATCTTTAGTCAGCAATGTCGACGTCAAATGGAGCCATCATAATATTGTGTATTATATGCTGACAGCTTTAATACCCAGCTGCTGACATCGGTTTTTCCCCCAAAGGCCACAAAAACTTGTGTGTGTGTGTGTGCGAACAAGCGTCAACAAATGAATATTGGGCAATATGAAAATGGCTGACAACAATACTACAGATACTTTGGCTGACAACTATAGCATAACAATATTAAGGCCTGACCTTAACTAGATAATATCGGTATGTACTAAGCTCTTGACAATCAAAAACAGATTGTGAATGAATCCTTAGTGAAATCAAGATTATGTTTAAAGCTGGATAAGAATGCTTTAAGTTGATTGAAGTTTATGGAATGATAAAAAGGTTAGGAAACAATACGCTTCTGGAACGATATGTGCTTCGATAGCAGTCAGCCAATTAGGACAAAGTGTTAAGAGTAACTGCATAAATTTATGAAATTTATGTCTATCCATTTTAGAAAATCATTGCAATTCGAAAAATAATAATAATTATACTAATGCCAATGCCAATATCAACATACATTTTTATCTCTATGGTATCTCCTTCTCTCTCACTCCCTCTCTCTCTTTCTATTTCCCTCTCACTCTTCAACTAATAACTCACTCAGCAAGCGGGCAATATTATTGTCTGAGCGGTGTTTTGTTATGTGCCCAGCTAATGGCATGTCCATTAGACACAAAAGGCCAAATTGCGTGGCATGGTAAAGTTCCGTTTGCCATTCAATACAACCCCAACACACACACACACACATACACAAAAGAGTGATTGTGTGTGTGCGGAGTAATTTCTGCAGTTTTTCATGGTATAGTCACGTTCCAAGCGAAAGTGTTAAGCCATTGCATAATTGATTTTAGTTCATGTGGTCTGGCCCCAAAGCACGAAAAATTTGCATGCGACTTAACTGTGGTTCATAGTTTAAATTTGTTATGCGCAACACGCGCCCGGGATTTCGCTCAGTGTGTGTGTGTGTGTGTGTTTAAAGTGTGGCTAAAAGTTTTGTGCAACTAATATTGAACTTTGTTTGCACTATTTATTTGCAGTTCGATTTCGCTTAATGACGCTGATTAAAACATGAACGCACTCGATATGAATAAGCAATTTCTAAGCGTCGCACAGGAACCGCACTCGAGCGATTCCCAACGCAATCGTACACGGTAGGTGCAACCCAGCTTCATATCTGTCAGATTTGATTTAAATAACCCCTCCCCCCCTGTTGTAGCTCGGAACGCGCGTCAAGTTTGGCTTTGCCACTCAACTCACTGCTGGACTTTTATGACAAGCAACAGGAGCAATGCAAATCGGTTACATTGCTGCCATTGCCTAGCTGCAACAGCAACAGCAGCAGCAACAGCAGCATTGTGCGTCGTCACTCATCGCACTATTATCCCATGCTTGAGGATAAGCAAAAGCCAATGCAAATGCCCCAACATGTTGCTAACGAATTGCTGGTAAGTTTTGTAGTATGTATTTGAAAGAAGAGAGATGAAATTTTGTATTCAAGTGGCAGAAAAGTTTAAAGCTTGGTATTTTACTTGTGAGCTTATTTATATATGTTTCAAAGCTGAGGAATTGTAAAGATTTTAGTTATAAAACCACTACAATTTCTTATTCGACGCTTTGGCTTATTAAACTTTGAAGCAGCAACAACTCAAGCAAGGCAAAAACATATTAAATTCCTAGAATTCTATTTCAACAGCCGCTGTGTGGCTTTGATTTTTCAAAATTAATAACCTGTCAGCATTTTTCTAACTTATTTCACTTTCAAAACAACAAACCTGTGATGATGCGGCATTCAACCTTGGGCATTTGAATATAGAATATAAAATGCAAAAATCTATTGGTTTGCTTAGTTCTCATTCAAACTTTGCCTAGAGAAAACTTATCAACTATCTTCAAATGCACTTGATAACGTTTTTATTTTTTCGCTTTTCTGCTGCGCAATTTATCGATAGTAACTGTACATTCCTCAGTTTGATGCACTTTCCCCTCCCTTGAGCTCTGCACACATTCTCAAATATTAGCCAACAATTTTGCGGTATAAACTTGGCTCGCATCGGGCAGCAAAAATGTTTTGTGTGCCGCCACGCCAACAAAATTTTGCGGGCAAACAGTTTTTAAGCCTGGCAGCTTTTCTAAAGGTTTTCAGTCAGTCAGTGCGAATAAAACATGGGTACTATAAATGATATGGAAAGTGAGTAGAAAAGCTGTGTCAGATTTAGCAATACAGCTTAGCGGTGGCTTAAACCGACTCATTGCCCGACCGAACTTTTGACTTTCCACTTTTTTGGCTTTTCATATTTTGTTTTAGTTGTTTTTTATGTGTATTGTTTTCACTCTTTTTTTTATTAATATTTTTGGCATTTTGGGCTTTGAAAAACTTGTAGAGATATTATGAAGGATCAAGAGTTATATGGATTACAATAAAAAAGACCCTGTTCGAATAGTTTTCAACCTAAAAAACCCTTAACTTAAGCGTTAAAAAAATGAAACAAAGAATTTTACAGTCGTTTATAAAATTGAACTGCAAGTTTTACAACTTTTAATAAAATGTTTAATATTCGCTCTTTTTGTGTGTGTGTGTGTGTGTGTATGTGTCGTGATAGGTAAATATGGCGGATCAAAAATATTGCAAATCAGGTGCGCTGTCAGGCGTCAAGCATTCGCAGCTGGTGCGCGTTGATACGCCGGTGACGCCACCGCCGCCAATACCGCGTCGGCTGATGCGCTCAAATCGTGCCTGGCAAAATAGTCCAGACATGGGTCATGAGGGTGTCGTCTCGGGCAGTGTGTTTGTTTATCCGCAGCCAGGTAGCACCACATTGAGCATGGAGGTCAGCAACAGTATGGGCCAATCGGCGTTGCTTGTGGATTTGGTTGCACGTCCGACATACTCGGATGCCGATGGCATATCGGATGACGACCGCATGAGTTTGGAGAATTCCGTTTTCGATGAGTCACTGACCTCGACGCCAGTCAAGGTTGCCAGCGGCATCGCACGCTACGGCACTGGCACTGCACTCGGGCAGATTGCCAAGCGTGCCCAACGCTCCTCCAATAGCACCGTGGACTCGGCCTATTACAGTGGTGGGCATAGTGAACGCTTTGCCAGCAGTAGCTCGACTAGTGCTGATTTTCGCAGTCGCTTCTCCTCGGTGGATACACAATCCTCACTGGATGATAAGCCGCTGCTTAGCAGCTCCATTGATTCACCCAAGGACAATTGTCGTTTTGAGCGTGCGGCTTTGAATGATGTGCTGCACAAGCTCAATAACAACCTCTATGGCAGCAACAGCAACTTGAATAACAACAACAACAATAATAACAATAATGTTAAGTTGCCAACGGTGCCGGCTAGAAAGCTGCCGACGATGCCATCAAAGCTAACGCCACCAGCCATGGCAATGGCGAGTAACAACTCCTCGATGAGTGAGAGCAGCAAGGAGCCAAATAGCAGCAGCAGCGTTCCCGCCTCTGCCTCCACATCTTCGGCAGACAGCGCCAACATCTCATCCAGTTCGATATCGTTGAAACGTCCAGGACCGCCAGAGCCTCCAATGCGCAATCTCAGCTCCTTTGAGTTAATGGATAATGTGGCCAAGGTGCACCATCCAGTTGTTGCACAAGCAGCAGCAGCAGCAACAGCAACAGCACCACCACTACCACCACCGTTAACCATACGCAACAAGCTGCAGCGAAACAAGCCACCACCCATTGTGTATCCAAAGTTGCAGCAACGTCAGGATTCAACACTATCCAGCGATAGCTATTCCATCAGCTCCAGTCCTGGCTACAATTCTAAGCTAATGGAGACACCACTTCTTGCCTCGTCGCAAACAACGCGCAAGACCCAAACACCCATTATGGTGCAACCTCAAAGATTTGGCAACAATCAGGCGCTGCCGTTGCGTGGCAAACTTAACTTTCGCCAGGATTCAAATATATCCAGCGATAGCTTTAGTCAGACCTCCAGTCCCGGCTACAATACCAAGCTAATGGAGACCCCGCTGTTGCCCGCGCTCTCTGCCAAGCGTCTGTGCAGCGCTCCGGCGCCGATTGTCTGCCGGCAGGGTGTACTCCATGAACCTATCGAGGAGCTGGAGCCGCCGGCAACGCTTACACCGTTGAACAAGTGTGCAAGTGCCACGCCCAGCAGCCTACAAACCATTGTGCGCTTCCAGAATGGAGCACCACACACCATGTACTTGCAGCATCAGGTAAGCAAGAGCTCAAAGAGAAATCTACAAAGAATTTTTTAATACATAATTAATAATAAATACCTTGACTTAATTATAAATTTCTACCTTAATTTAAGTTATGTTTTACTTGAAGCAAGAAGGGTTTTTACTTGATTCAAATCGATGTTTCAAATTTATTTCAATAGAGTTTAAGTTAATTTAAGAAAAGTTTTAGATATTTAGTTCAAATATAATTTCAATTGATTTCGGTAGCAAAAGTTTTACCTAATTGAAAATTAACTTTATAAAATTTCATTTTTTTGTTTTTAGCAGTATTTTTCTTGAACTGAAAAGAGTTTTGCTTAATTCCTGTAAAGTATCGTATATATGCTCTAAATACCTGATTCGAGCTCCTTTCGAACATAATCTAAAAAAAATTTTCATCTTCTCTTTTCTCTATCTAATCCACTATTCAAAATTCTCTCCCTTAAAGAACAACAATCGACGCAAGAGTTCCAATCCGTACATCACCAATGGACGCTTGAAGTTTCGACTGTTTCAGATCCTGATCAATGCATTTGCTTTGTTGGCCATTGCTGGGGGCTTGGCAGCGTATTTTAATGCCTATCCGGCCGTTAAGTATGTGAACAAGACAATAATTAATACCATCCATGTGGAGGATAAGTCAAGTGTTGGCAAAAATCCCTCACCGGGCAATTGTCTGCCCATCATCGTTAAGTTGTGCCAGGGACCGCAGATACCCTATAATTATACAACGGTACCCACCTACATTGGTCACTTTCGTCAGCAGGATGTACAAGTGGTTAGTATTGAAGAAAAACGGCTAAACTTTAAGATTTATAAGAAATAATTTTACTTGTAGGATCTGGAACCCTTTGAGGCATTGGTTGAAGTACGATGTTATGAGCTAGTCTCACTTTTTCTTTGCTCGCTTTTTGTGCCCAAATGTAGTAAAACTGGGTAAGTTGAAAAAACTAGCAGATAATTAGGTTGAATGTCAACGTTTTTGAATCCCACAAGCCTGTAATCAGGTTTATTTCTATGAAAACTAATTCTTCAAAATCATTTTTTCCCCTAAAATAAACGATCCATTTTATAGCCATTCGATACCGCCCTGTAAGACGCTCTGCACGGAGACAATGCGTCGTTGTGGTTTCTTTTTTGATGTATTTGGCTTGAGTCTGCCCGAATATTTGAACTGCAAGTTGTTCCAGGACTCAGCCAGTGCCGAGGATTGTGTGGGCTTGGATGAGGTGCGTGATGTCATGATATCATCGGCAAATCCCAAATGCAATGGCTTCCAATGCGACACGAATCGTTGCCTGCCCCAAGAGTATGTTTGCGATGGTCATTTGGACTGCATGGATCAGGAGGATGAGGTGAACTGTGCACGCTGCCAAGAGGGTGAGATCTATTGTGGCGATGAACGTTGCGTTGGCACTGAACATATCTGCGATGGAGTCATCGATTGTCCCTATGCTCAAGATGAGCGCAATTGTTGTTAGTATGAAAGTTTTTTGTTAACAATTTAAATTTTCTAACATTTCTATTTATTTGTTACCCATTGCTGCAGTACGTCTAAGTGAACGCAATGGCGATGTAGGCTCTGGTGTCTTGGAAGTGTATCGCATTAATAAACGTCAATGGATGCCGGCTTGTGTAAAGAATTGGGATCGTGCCGTTTCGCCCAGTGCCGTTTGCTCCATCCTGGGCTATTCGGCGGTTAATGCTACCAGTGTGGTTACTCAACGCACACATCGTCCATTGCTTGCCTCGGTTAATGTCTCGACGGATATTTGGAAACTGTATGCTAAACGACGTTCCACTTTAATGCAGGAGTTTGCCAATTGCAGACAAACGGAAGACTATCCCATTGCGGAATTGACGTGTTCCAATTATGGTGAGCTTAAAACATGACCTGACCTTATGCCAATATAATCTTTAATCCTTAACCTTTAGAATGCGGCAAGGTGAAGCGTGGCAGACACAAGCCGTCCAGACGTATTATTGGCGGCTCTCAGGCGAATCCCGGCAATTGGCCTTTCCTGGCAGCCATACTTGGTGGGCCCGAAAAGATATTCTATTGTGCGGGTGTTCTTATATCCGATCAATGGGTTCTCACCGCATCCCACTGTGTGGGCAAGTAAGTAACGCCAGCCTTTGCACCCCTAAAGAGGTTTAATCTTTATTCTTATTCTTTTGTAAGTCACACGATTATTAATCTGGAGGATTGGACCATACAGTTGGGTGTAACACGTCGCAATTCATTTACATATACGGGTCAGAAGGTTAAGGTCAAGATGGTCATTCCACATTCACAATATAATACGGCCATAGCGCATGACAATGATATTGCACTATTTCAGGTTGGTTTTCATTTAAACTTAAAAAGACTTTTAGCTTATTATGTTTCTCTTGTAGCTTGCCCAACGTGTTGCTTTCCATGAGCATTTGCTGCCCGTTTGCTTGCCACCACCCAGCATTAAAAGTCTACGATCCGAGCAGCTTTGCACGGTCATTGGATGGGGCAAGCGCGAGAATAAGGATCGTAAGTGCAATCTAACAAAGTCTTTGACATCTTATGCCATAATATAGATAAGTTCATTATTCAACAGCGAGAACACCATACGAGTTTATTGTGAATGAGGTGCAGGTGCCGATTATAACAAGATCTCAATGCGATCAATGGCTGGAAAACTTGACCATATCCGAGGGTATGGTATGTGCAGGTTATGATGATGGCGGCAAGGATGCTTGTCAGGTAAGTAATTCTCGATAGTACAAAGTGCTAGTTTTTTTAATAATCTTACTACTTTTAGGGTGATTCCGGTGGTCCTTTACTTTGTCCTTATCCCGGCGAAAAGGATCGTTGGTTTGTCGGCGGCATTGTCTCGTGGGGCATTATGTGTGCGCATCCCAAGCTACCGGGTGTTTATGCCAATGTTATTAAGTATGTGCCCTGGATCCATGAACAAATCCAAAAACATTCGCGACCTGCTAATGAGGAACCGGTTCTCAAATACGATCTACATCCAGGTGGACCAGATATATTATCTAAAATGTCGCCGGTTTCGGTGAGAAAGCGAAAACCCTATAATTATCATAATGGCAAGCCGAAAGGCATTGATTTCTATGACAGTGAGGAGCGTAAGTAAGTTGCCTCCTTCCCTCGCACACACACACACACATACACCCTTGCTTATATAAAAGAAGATAAATAGTTGAATATAGCATATCCTTGAAACGTTTGCACAAAGTACAAAGCAAAGAAAACTCTTGTTGTACTAAATACGCACACATAAATAATAATATATGATATACATTTGTTGTATATATATTTTGCTACTGAACTAGAGATATTGCTGGTTTTAAGCCAGTACGAAACACACACACAAACACACACGCACAGAGAAAAACATAATCTGGGCAACATAATCGCATGTCAATTTGCCGAATTTATTTGTCAATTTTTTTACAAAGAGATTTCTATTAACCGAAACTACAGAAGCATACAAAGCTCTAATGTCAATACATATTGCATTGAACAATATACAAAACATACAACTAAATATGGTATTGTATACGTATCGAGAATAATTTATACCAAAACATAATCCTTGTGTCTAAAATAATAATAACAATAATCATGAAACGTGGACAATACAAAAGCGAACTTTCAATGTTGCTTGAAAAGAAAAAACCTTAGAAACTAAGATAAATGTAAAAAATAAAAACTTAGAAAAATCAACACTAAATAGTATGGTGTCTGTGTATATGTGACTATAATCAATATTTTATTGACAAAAATGTATGATTGCCGCCAAAAAAACAAAATAACATAAATACCGCTAAAAAGCAAACAACATATAAAGAAAAAAAACTAAATGAAAAATATGTATACATAGCTAAAAACTATTATGTGTTACACTACTATGTATGCAATTAGACTCTAGACAATAAAAACATTTAAAGACAATAACTTAAAAAAAAATAAAACGGAAAAATATTGCTGATCTTAAGCATTTGATGAGTATTTCAAACCGCAAAAAACTGATTTTGCTCAACTCAAGTGAAACGTGCTACCGACAATAAATGTGCACAAATCTTTTCCACAAAATAAAAAATAAAAACTATTATTATGAAAAAAAAACCAAAAAACAAAAGTAAAATTGTAGCTGTTGTTTAAAAATATATATATTAATGTCTTTTTAAGGCAAAGTAAAAAATCTAGTTATAGCAAAAGTCATGAAAATACTTAACTACAATGCGTGGGTTTCAGCTTTAAATAAAAGATAAAAAGAAAATCTTGAAATGAAAAAAAGTACAGAATATCTTACATACTATATGTATTATACATGCATATATATATATATATTGAGGCTTAATTGATGTACTATTTACAAAATGGAGTCAACAAATGATAATTAAACTGTATACATGCTTTTTAAATGTAACAAAATAACTAATATTTGTAGCTATATCCAACTAAAGTTATGTACTTGTTTAGCATGCGCTTTAGACTGGACGCCACAAAAAAAATAAAATAAAAAATAGTAACTGAATGATAAATCAAATAAAATAGAAACACACAAAGTAAAAATTTTTAAGTTTTTTCCAAGAAAAACCAAGTCACAAAATTTGTGTTTATTTTTCCAATTTTGCTTACACTTACCTATGCATACGACATCTAGTATATTACTTATATACACATACTAGATATATTTTCTGCGAGAGTGCTAAAGTTTTTTACAACTATTTTGCTAACAAGTGAAGTAAACTAAAGACTCAAAATTGGTTGTTTCAGCTTAACAAAAAAAAAAACTAAAGAAGATTGTTGTAAAGAAAAAAGAAACACACATCTTCAAACATGATTTATATTCTCTATCGTTTCTAGCAAAACTTGTTAAAATGCTTTAGATGAGTGTATACTATAGAAGTCTATATATATAAATATATAAAGCGAAAAATGTGTGTATGTGTATCATCCACACGAATAAGTATTAGCTGGTATACATTTGTATTGGTAGAATATGCATGTTTTGTACAATCAGTTTACAAAAACCAAACAAAAAAAAACAATAATTAATGTAAAATAAAAAATGGAAAAAATATTTTTAGGCACACAACAATAAGTTTTTATAGCGAAAGCTTAAGAAATAAATATTCAAAAAAAATATTTAAGTGAAATATACATATATCGAAAGAAAATAAATACATATACAATTATATATGGTATATATCATGTAGACGTAGCTTTAAGCAGATGTGATGGTGTCTAAATTTATACATGCAAAACAAGTGTTTATATACCTTTAAAAAAAAAGAACAGAAAATAAGTACATACATACATTTATATATATATCTCTATATATGTGTGTGTAATAAAAACAGTGGACTGTTGTAAAACGCGCATTCTTTATAAATATACATTTGTACGAGTTCATAAGCAAGCAAAGTTATGGAAGCGCTTATATATAAGAATCAAACTTGACTGGGCAGGACAATACATAATTATGCTTGGTTCAAAAATATTTGAAAGACATTTAGACAAAGACAAGGACAGTAAAAGACAGATTCGACTTTTTATAATTTCCTATTGTTGCCTGTGACAAGTTTTTCATTAGGATTTTGTTGAGTTTTGACCCAAGCTATTTCACTATTTCTTTATGCATTTATGATCATGTAAAAGGGTGAGCTATTTTGTATACCTTTGCTCCAGGCTACTATCAAAAAACCAACGCTTAGCTTTATGTATAATTAGTCTAAAACAAATACACATATATATATATAGATGTAATAATGCTTAGCATTGGCAAGTGAAATAAGTTATATACATATATATTTGTAAAACTCGGCAAGAAGTACACTTACATAAGCATACTAATTAATCGTATTGATAAAAAAAAGTACAATATATGTGCACACAATCAAACAAACACATACACTCTTTATACTAAAAACACACACAACCGCATGAACCGTAAATATAAGTGACAATAATTGCTGCTTTGCTTCAAAATTAAGTTATTATTATATTTAAACCCTTTTATGTTATTAAAGATCAGATGTTCAAAAATCAATGTGCTTAAGAACGTATATACTTAAAAAACAAGTAAACTTTTACTAAAAAAAACAATGCAAACAAAGAGAATATAATAAACGTAGTGAAATGTTAAATGTAAATGTAGCAAAATTGCAAAAATGAAGAAAAAATTAAACTTATACTTAAACCAGATGCTGATTAAAAAACTAGTTGAATTTACATACGACATCACGTTATACATGAAAACATGTTAAAAGATGATCATTTTGGCGAAATGCACTTGTTAATTATGCACAGAACGAACAAAAAGCTAAATTAAACTTTGTAAAGAATTTACACAACGTATTAAAATGAGAAACCTTGACAATAAAGTTGAAACTGATTTTTTTGTTCAGCAAGGGCATTGAGAATTTATCGAACGTTTTACATTTGAATTTGTTGAATAGCTAAAAATAATTTACGTGAGATGTAAAGGCAAAAATGCCACACAATAACTAAAAATGTGCATTAATCTATAATTGAACATACAAACATAAAAAAACACACACAAAGAAAGTAAACACAACACCTATAACCAAACTTAATGCTATAAGCAAAATGTCATACATATATACATATTATATATATATATATATATACTTACATATATAAATGTTGAAAATAAATGTATAAAATCTATGAAAATGTAAACAGATTGGTTTTGTTTATATAATTGTGGCTTGAAACAGGAACTTTTTGTTTAAACCAGAATTTGTCTTTGCTAACACTTTGAACTTAATGTATAAATGCTAATTTAAATGCACTTTAGCTTATTTTAGGTAACTGTTCACAACATCACGCATATCACCGATGACCTTTCGCTGATCGGATGCACCGACGACTGCGGTGCCGGAGACAATCCAGTTGGCACCAGCTTTGGCACAGCAATCGATAGTTTTTGGACCAACGCCACCATCGACTTCAATGTCCAGATTAGGATAATTGTCGCGCAGCCATTTGACCTTTGGCATCATGTCAGCCATAAACGATTGGCCACCAAAGCCTGGCTCCACTGTCATAACCAGCACAAGATCAGCCAGTTCAATATATTTCTCAATCTCTTGTACCTGCAAGCAACATGTGTTTTTTTGTTATTGACTAAGCGTGCATTCAGACTTAACCTCAACTAACATTTGTGCCCGGCTTAATGCCAAGGCCCACTTTCATGCCTGCCTCTTGTATTAGACGCGTGACCTTGCACACATCTTCGACTGGCTCCACATGAAATGTGTATAGATTAACGCCCGCATCTGACATGGGTGCTATCCATTGCTCCGGATTCTGCACCATCATATGCGTCTCAAAGAATGCGTCCTAAAGCAACGGTCAAGAACATTTATCAAGTTTGAATATAATGATATTACCTTAAGCCATAAACCCACCTTGATTTTGCTACGCAAACACTTCACCATGGGATGTCCAAACGTTAGATTCGGTACAAAGGTTCCATCCATAACATCTAGATGCAAGTAATCTGCCCCATTGTCCAGCAGCTTTTGTGACTCCTCCGCCAAGTTGGCTAGATCAGCATTGAGTATGGACGGCCCGATTTTGGCTTGAAGCGACATGTTTCTTGAGTTTTTACAGATGCTGCAATGTGAGCGGGCCCCTAAGGTCAAACTGAGGGGAGCGCTAGCACGCGATTTTGACGTCGTAGAACGTAAACAATTCGAACGAGGGCGGCACAAATCTGAAAACGTTAACACGCGAATGGCCAAGTAATTGTTCATTTTAGCTGAGACTTCAATTTGTTCATTTTTCGCTTAAACAAAAACTATACATGAGAATGTAAATTGGAGTGCTTAGTTACTATTAATACAATTATAGTTCGTCCTTGGCATATTCGCCAGGGTATTCCTTATTTTCAATGGTAACACCCTTGCAACGTTGCTGTGCAACCAAGAAGTCTTTAGCCTCCCACGCCTGAGCCCCATCTTTAAAGAGGAATATAGCACGATTATCGTCAACCATATAGCGTTCAGCTTGTATATGACTGTTATATAAGCTGGTCTGCCAGAGTTTTGTAATGGCATCACCCTCATCTCGTGTCGGTTTGCCGGTGACCGAAACAAATGTCATCAAGGTGCGGCCTTTTTTTGATACCTTAAGCAAATCTTCGGGATTTTTGGTATCTAAATTTGAGAAATCTAGTTTCGGCTGTGGTCGCAAATGCTCGGGCAGTTCATCAGGTTCAAGCGGCTCCTCATCTTCCTGTGAAAGTAGTTTGATTTGGTTGTAATGTGTTACCATTTTAGTTTTAGTTTTTACTGACATCCCACTGGTCTAGCAGCCGCTCCAAGTCGGCTTCATTGTAGTCGCGAATATCCTTCTTTGCCCAGTCCGGCTTAGCGTCTTCCTTAGACTTCTTGGTTAGCACAACAGGAATGAGGGCCAGAAAAAGGAATATTAATGTTTGTTTCATAATTAATTATTATTTATTATGCGGTCTACACGTCAGCCTTGGCAATATGGCAGTTTATTCGCACGGCGACAATTTGGTATTCACACAGCTGTGTAGATACTTTGTCATTCGCTGGCATGTGCAAACAAAACAATGATTTTCCGTATGTAAGTGTGCCCAAATTTTTTTTAATACAAGTTTCTACAAAATTACATCAGACAAATGTTGCATATAATAATATCTTGAGCAAATTAAATTAAAGTTATAAATCCATTCAATATAATTGTAGAAAAGTAAAAGAAATGAGTTAAAGAAATTAAGTGATACCTTCATGAGCAGCTAAACCTTTTGTGCCACTCTCGTGGCAATCGCATGCAAACGGCATACAGCACAGCTGTTGCCAAAGAGAGTTCAGTTTCTGCTGAGAGCTCTTCGGTGGCGCGCGTGTTATTATTACTGCGCGTTGATATTGTCATAGATGGCAAGGTAAATTTTGCGCTTTTGTTGTCTTTTACTTGGTAATTAAGATAAAGCTTGACATATGCATGGCAATTGAAAGGCTGTGCGAAATAGCTCAAGTGTGCAAGAATGAGCAATATCTAATAAAGTTTAGTTCAGTGATATACTACACACAAACACACACCAATACCCACATATGGCAAGAGTTTGGGTGTGAATTATCAAAATATTTGAAAACAAACTGTTCTGCTTGTTAAATATTGTTGTTATAAAGCTTGACGAACCATTTCAAGTACATTGTCTGCCTATTTGCTAGCATTTTTCAGTTGTTTTGTGCTGATGGTTGATGGTGATGACATCATCATCACCAGCGCTAAACTAAATTCTTTCTCTTAATTCCATTTTGTTTTATTCTAATGTTTAGAAAACTGCTGAATTCTGACAAGAGCGTTCAATAAAACGACTATCAAAATCCACGCACACATACACACACACAAAACAATAACAAACACAACGAAAGTTTACAAATCAATAAGTAGCAGCCGCCATTTGGATGCCAACAGCTGGTTTTTTTTATTCTGACTTCAACTTTGGGCACATTTGAGAACGTCCAAATCAGGACGCCGGCATCAGGATGGTGTTTGAGGCCGTAGTGACCGATGTCCTCAACAAGGTGCTTGGCGATTACATTGAGAATTTGGATCACAAGCAATTGAAAATCGGCATCTGGGGAGGTGAGTTCACGTACATACAATATACATATTATCATTCTACCACAATGACTCAATTAAAGAGGCCCCTTACCCCACCCTGTCCCTCAGCACGCACGCAATTAGCGCATTAGGCTTAATTAGTTTCCCATCACGCATTACTGCTAGTCGACCTTATCCTTCAAACTTGGATGTTTTTTTTACACAGTGACCCAATTCAAAGAGAAGCAATTCAATTCGCATAGACGCGCCTCCACATTGCCAACACAAATTACTCTCCCATGTCCGTTTGACTGTGTGAATGAGTCAGCTCGCTCTTTGAAGCTGTTGAACTGTTGCTTCCGCTGTGAATGTATTCGTTAAACCAGACCAGCCTCACCCCTCTAACGATTGTGTATGGCATCCCAACAACACCTAGAATAACAAATCTGTCTGCTTCTTTTTTGCGGTTTCTGTTTATTTTGCAATATCTTTGTTGTTTGGCGGAGGTGTTTTATTACTAGCCTACACACACATACTTACATTCAGAAATAGGATATCTTTATCAACAAGTTGCGAAAATTACACCATACAAAATCGCAACATTGGCATTTTGCGAATATGCATACATATATATAGTTTTTGTTTGAGTTTATAGTATTATGTTTTCCTAACAACCGTTGCTATGATAAAGTTGACATAATCCAACACCTTTGTGCTCAAATTATCCAAAATTTGTATAAAAAAAAAAAAAACATGTGCCACGCTTAAAACCAATAAACAGGTTTGTTTCATCTCTAATTTTTTTGAACTTGAACTTGATGACATAATACGCCTCTCTCATGAATAATTTCTTTGTCTAACGAAATATTTTATGAATATGTTTAAAGGTTAAAAGGTTAAAATGGCATTTACATGTTTTATGCACATACTTATGTACGTACACTTGAAAAACATTTAGTTTCGTTTGAATGGCATTTCTTAATAACAGGATTTGGAATTGATTATGTCAAAAACGAGTTTGGATATACTTCATACAGTGTTTATCTTTAAGATTCATCCATCAACCATATTTTACTAGTTTGATAGGCAATAGCATATCGGGAGATTCCACACAATGATGGTCAAATCGCCATGTACTCATGCATGTGCTTTAAAATATAAACAAACGAATAAATAAATACTTGCATATATAGAAAATACAGCGTATAAACTGATTCACGCAGGCCTTCTACGTCTGAACACAATTGTGAGAATGTTTTTTAAGTAGGCCGTTAACTGATAAGCGCCAGTTGTTGGTGATAGCATTGCTCAAGATTTGAAGGAAAAACATTATTAACTTTGCCTCTTAAGTCCACACCAACTTGCAATGAGAAAGTATTCTTAGTCATGAATTATTGATTTTAAAAATATTGGTTTATATTCTCTAAAACCCGCATCATAGAAAGCCGGTTGTGGTTTTCTATAATCTGCATAAGGCGTTTACTAAGAAAAAGCTTCTTGTCCTGGGTTAATTATAGCAGTTTAAAAAATAACGCGTTTAGAAGAAGATAACCGTACAAATCAAGTAGCTCATTTATATAATTAACCAATGGGCTACCAAATAATATTTATTTTAGATATTCCTAGTCGCTTATCGGCACAATAATATTAACCCCTGACAATACAAGTCAATTTAATTAATAAGTTGATATGGTTGCAAAGGCTTGTTGATTAAGTTTATTGATCGTTGAACAAGTTGACCTATTTACGTATTTTAATAAATATTTCTTGCTTTAGCTGCGTATCTGTTCGTTATTGTTGTTTGTTTCTTTTTTTTTTGGTTTTCCAGGCAACACAAACATTTCGAACGCCAGAAACGCCAAATTGGATTCCTTCGAAAGCCATGTGTGTTCAAACATTTTTCACGATACATGCAAACATATAGATAGTATTTTGTGTTAGAATTTTTCCGGCGTGTGTTCATTTGCACACTTTTCGACACATTTCCTGTAATAAATCAATTTCCTAATTGCATAATTTAATAAAGTTTATAATTGTTTTTTAATGTCTTTTTATTTATAAAATTTTTAAGGTGATGTTGTCTTGCATAACCTGAAGATTCGTGGAAATGCGCTTGATGATTTGGATTTGCCCGTACAGCTTGTCTACGGCTATTTGGGTAAGCTGCATATTTAATTAAATATTTGACAATAATTTTCAACTAATATTTTATTGCTTTTATTTTTTTTTAGGAAAATTGGTACTAAAAATACCCTGGAAGAATTTATATAGTCAGCCCGTTATTGTTGATATTGAGGATCTTTATGCTCTTGTTACGCCCAACCATAATGTGCGGTATAATGCCGAAAAGGAGGCCAAATATGCACTTGCAACTAAAATGGCAGCTCTGGATGCACAGCAGGCAGCGCGCAAGAATGAGTTAGCGAAAGGTAAGCACAACAATTAGTAAAAATATTTAGTTACTAAAAACTATTTTTCTTGCAGATGTTCCGCGTGGCGATGCTGGCTTCGCTGAAAAGCTGACTGCACAAATTGTTAACAATTTGCAGGTTCGAATAAGTAATGTTCACTTGCGCTACGAGGATAGCACAACTACAGGAAGCCCGTTCTCCTTTGGCATATCGCTGCACGAGCTGGAACTTTTTACAACCGATATTAACTGGGATAAGTGTTATATGACCGAGCGTGCACCGCAAGTCTTTAAAATAGCAAATCTCTCCTGCTTGTCGGCCTATATGAACTGCAAGGCAATGCTCTTAGTGCAAATGGAGCAGGATAAACTTGCCGACCTCTTAAGATCCAATATAGCACGCAAGGATTTTAAACCCAACAGTTACGCTTATGGTAAATGCTGAGGTCAACAGCTTAACTTAATTATCTGTGCTTAACTTTAACCTTATTTGTACTCAGTTTTGGGTCCCATTTCCTGCAATGCCAAGCTTAAGCTAAACATGAATCCAGAACTGGATGACCCGGCGTATGTGAAGCCAAAGGTTGATTTGTGTTTGGAAATGGAAAAACTAAATATTGGATTGACAAACAGACAGTTCCACACTTTAATGCAACTGGGCGATTCCATGAATCGCATGCAACTGGGCTTACCATACCGCGAATTTAGACCTTATAATATACGTAAGTCGGATAAAGTCTTTTTTTTTTACTGGAGTTGACACTAAAAGTCTTTGGTCTTTCAGCTTACAAGGGACACTACAAAGAGTGGTGGCAGTTTGCGATTAATTCTGTGCTGGAGGTTGATGTGCGTCGCGCAAATCGTCGATGGAACTGGGAGTACATTAAACAGCATCGTGAACGCTGCAATACGTACGCAGAGGTTAGTTTATCACAGCATTCTTATAAGTTATTGCTTTCAATAACCTAAAACATCTCTTTACTCAGAAATACAAACAACGCGAGCAGACGAAGAAGCCGACAAAAATGCTGTTGGAGACATGTAATATGCTAGAGGAAGAGCTTGATGTATTCAATTTGTTGCTAATACGACAACGTGTTAACATGGAGCTGGTCAAAACAAAAGAAGCAGAGTCGGAGCAGGTTTCTGGTGGCTGGTTCAGCGGCTGGTGGGGTGGTGCAGCCAAAAAAGAGGCAGACACTGGCACCGGTGAAAATATTGGTAATACATATTGCAATCAATGCAGTGTTGCTTTGAAATGCTAAAAAATTCACATTTGTTGCAGTCCGTAAATTTGAGGCTGCAATGACGCCGGAGGAGAAGGCCAAACTGTTTAAAGCCATTGGCTATGAGGAGAATGTCAAGCCGCAGCATATGCCCGAAAGTTATGTGGCTATCATAATGAATTTCAAACTAATTGCTCTTGAGGTGGGCCTGTACCAAGATGATTCAACGGATGCAAATGCCACCGTGGACTATCACAATCTGCCATCAATAATGCTGCTCAAGTTTGCCATGGCGACGGCAGCGATAAAACAACGACCGGCCGCCGAAGCAATTAGCGTAACTGCTGGCATGAAGTCACTAAAGATGACGGGTCTTACGCGTAGTGATAACACGCCTATGTTGGTCGAATCTATAATAACCGATGAATTCAATTTTCTGGACATATTCTTCGAAACAAATCCCATTGACAAGCTGTGCAATCAACGAATCAAAGTCGTTGCACGACCATTACATATCATCTACGATGCTGAGACGATACTGAGCCTAATGAAAGTCTTCCAGCCACCGACCAATGTGAACTTATCGAAAATCGAGGAATCGGCATCCTTGAAGCTAGTTGGTTTCAAGGAACGCTCTGCGACTGGCATGCAATATGTGATCGATCAGAAATCAACGCTGGATGCGGATATATTGCTTATGCCGAACATTTTAGTTGTGCCTCATGGCGGACACTTTGTTAAGGATCAGAACTCGCTCATTGTTATAAGTCTTGGTCAGGTGCATGTGACATCCGAGCCACATCACCATTCCACAAATATCATCAAAACGTTGGCCGAGACGGGCCAAGAACAGGACGAAATTTTGAAAGCTGTTATGGAAAATGCCTACGATAAGTTCGTGGTGTGTATTAACGATATACAAGTGCTGGTGGCGCGACCAAATGAAGAATGGAATCGTGTCCTTAGCATGGCCGTCTCAACCGATATGCATGTGCTGCGACCTACTTCGGTGAGACTAACCGCTGCACTCTGTGTAGTTGACAATGATCCGCGTTTACCCAAGGTCAAGGTGGATATTTTGCTGCCAGCAGTGCAGGTGAACATCACCGAGGATCGTGTGCTGGAAGCAATTGATGTAGCTATTAGCATTCCGTTTCCAGAGAGCAATGTCGCTAAACCCGAGCCCGTTTTAACACGCTCACGTAGCTCCATATCGAATTTAATTAATCGCGAAGTCAAGAGGCGCATCGCTTCAGCACCGTCTGTTAAAACGCTAATTCACGAAGAACTTATACAGTACACCAATGTCGAGGTAAACTTCTCGCTTAAAGAACTTACCCTGGTATTGTACCAGGCGACCTACATGTGCGATACACCAGTGTCTGTCGACTCGGAGACGCCTTTTGTAACACCAGAACAGGAAAATATTCCTAGCGTGGAAGGTACACCTGCGGCAGTGGAATCTGATGCGACGGACAGTGAAATAGTGCTGAAACGCTTCAATAGAACTTCCAAGAATATACTTCAGCTGCAGGTGCTGCAGGTGGAGGCGTATATGGCACAGCGTACTTTTGAGACCGTTGCCTCAGTCAAGTAAGTAGTTTATAATGTTCTACTTCTCTTGCTTATATTTAATCTTATATTTTCTCTTCTTTCCAGATTGGGCAGCATTAATGTCAAACACTTTGATTGTCACGAAGACAAGGAGAACATTTTGGACATCATTGATACGCCTAGTTTTGCGAAAGATTCCAAATATCTGTTGACAATCAATTACACGTTGGCTGATAAAACATCACCAGAATTTAGCACAAAATACAATTCCACCGAGCAGCTGGTGGTGGCAAATTTTGAGGTTCTACACATTCTGCTGCACCAGCAGTGCCTGCTGCGTCTGTTGAACATTTCAAGCAATTTCCAAAATCGTCTCGATATTATAATGGAAAGCAAAGGGCCAAAGGATCGCTATGCCAACGCTGGCAGTGGAGATGGAGTAAAGAGCAAGTTGCAGGTCATAATGGAGGATGCCGAAACAATATTGTCTGGACCACAAATGACTTCACGTCGCACCAAAACCGCTAATCGGCATTCTGTTGTGGAAAGTATAACAATGCGAATGGTGGCAAATGTCAAAGAGGTTAGCGTTAAGCTAACCACTAAAAAACGTCCCTTGGCATCAATGCACATTAAAGACTTTGTAACAAATGTTACACTGAAGAGTTCCTACACTGAAGTCAACGTTTGCCTCAAGGACATTATGGTTATCGATCTAAACAAAGCATCAATACATAGTAATGTAAGTGATCTTTATTAAGCTAACTTGAATTGATTATTTAATTTTACATTCATCTTGTAGATTTTAAGCATGGTGGGCCAGGATGTCTTCAATTGCCAGGTAGTGCTCTACAATAAGGAGAAAACGCAGGACTACAACTCAGATGATATGAAAATAACTGTCGACATTGGCTGTATGAAAATTATATTCCTTAACTGGTTTATCGCCGGTGTTCTCGTAGGTTTTGCCCACAAATTTCCCATCCTCAGGTATTCTCATTGTTTTTCTTGACACATATTTGACAGGACTTCTCAGACAACTTCAAAACAGCAATGCAGGCGCTAAGCAATGCCAGTGCAGCTGCCGCCGAATCCGCCCGACAGGCCACACTAGATGTCTATGAAAAAGCCACGCGCATGAAGCTTAATATTCGCATCAAGGCTCCCATTATCGTGGTGCCCGTGGATTCGCAGAGCAGAGAAGCCCTGGCTATCGATTTTGGTTTGTTAGAGTTAACAAACAACACTAGCGAGCTGTTTGTGCCCGAGCGGGATGAAAGGGCCGTTATTGACGAGATTAAGCTGCAGCTAAAGGATTTCAAGATCACCAAGGTATCCATTCTGGATGGCAACGATACTTCTTTCGATGGTAAGCAATTGAGAACATAAGATTTCAGTTTAAAATTTCTGTATCTATATTTTGTCAACCTTTCCAATCGCGTTTATTTTTTTTTAGAAGTGGATGCTGCCTTTGGCATGAAATCCAGACTCAATATGATGAACCCGATGAGTTTTATGCTATCTGTTACACGCAACTTGTCAAACGCTTGGTATAAGGAAGTACCAGAACTCAATCTGTCGGGTCAGTTAAAGTCCGTTGAGGTAATGTGATGAAAATTAACCTAAATTGTATATGTGCCCTAATTAATCTAAATTACAGCTAACGCTCTTTATGGATGACTATGCGTTAATTATGTCCATCTTGAATCGTAATCTATGCGAAGGTCAGATAGAGTTTCCACCAAGACCACCACCCGAAAAGCCCCGCTTAACTTTCGTAACGGAAGAGCATCAACCACGAAGAAGTCCAACTTCCATCGCTTTGCCCAATCAAAAAGTTTACGAGTCGCTCAAGTTTAATTTCCAATTTGATGGCGTCATTATCAATCTCATGGAGAGTAAGTTTACAGTTGCTCTAAAAAGAACATATTATCATAATAATCATGTTATCACTTTTAGGTGAACATAGCGGCTTGGCTTGCTTTGGCATATACTTTTTGGCTGTAAAAGGCACCCAGCTTAACAACGGCACCATGAGCCTATCCGTTGTCCTTTGCAACATTCAACTGGATGACACGCGCCCAAAAAACAAAAGCAAAATTTGTCAGTATCTGAGCTGCAGAAATTGGGATGAGGAAAAGTCGAAAACATTGGAAACGATCCTCGACACATGTAAACAAGAGGCTAACTATATGGTCGATGTGACGGCTATTATAAAAGAGAATGATGTTTTTGGTAATGTACTTAAATCAGTGTTTTTCCGCTATTTATAATTAACATTAATATTCAATCTTCCTTTTTTGCAGCCGAGATCCGTGTTCGAAGCTTCGATTTAATCGTTTGCATTGATTTTCTGCTCAAGCTGACAACGTTCCTAGCTCTCCCCGGCGAAATAGAACCCAGAGATGCAAAAACAGTTACTCCAATAGTGGAATCTACTGTACGCGAAGGCGCACGTTTTACAGTGGATCATTTACCTGGTTTGTGTTATAATATTGAAATACATAATTTCACTCGTCATCAGTATTTTATTATTTACCCTTAAAGTTCAACATGTGGAAGGCAAAAAGAAGATAAATCTTATACTGCACATTGATCAGCCAGATATAATATTGGTGGAAAACTTGGATGATCTAAATACCAATGCAATAATCTTTAACGTAAGTGACTTTTTCTTACCAGTTGCTGTTATAAATATTGTTCAGCTGCTAACTTAACTGTATTTGTTTTTACAGGCTCAGGCGCATCTCAATTATCGTTCCATTGGCGACAAGCAGATTATCAATGGCCAAATAGACGCGCTCAAGATATATATGTGCGCCTTTTCGCCCGAGCGTCGTGAATTAACGCGTCACTATATTCTACATCCATCAATAATCAGTCTGCAGGGCTCAACGCCCGAGGAGCAAGGCATGCACCTCAGCTTAAAGCTAAGTGATATTATTATCAATGTATCGCCGGCCACTATTGAATTGCTCAACAAGGCATTGTTGAGCATAAGCAGCGGTGCTGCTGAGAAAGCGGCAATTTTGAAGGAAGCACCAGATTATTCGAAAATCTGGTATCCGAAACCTTTCAATTCGCGCACCTATTGGTTCACCAAAGTAGAAGAGGCAACCGAAGCTCTGGCAATGGAATATGGGACTCAAGTAAAGGCCAGTAACAAGACGGAGAAGTGCGTCATAGAGGTGCCAAGCATAACGATTGTTATCGAATCGGGTGTGGGCTACTACACAAAACCGCTCGTTTCACTTGATACACGCATGACGGCGGTCTTCAATAATTGGAGTCAGAATCTTAGCGCACACGGCTCCTTGACGCTTAACATGGTATGTCGCATAAGTGAATAGAAAAGTGTTTAATAATGTAGTAATGTTGATTCTTACAGAACTACTACAATAAAGTTCTGGCCGAGTGGGAGCCTATTATAGAACTAAACGAGGTAGTGGGACGCAATGGCATAACCGAATATATACCCTGGGAACTACAGTTCGATCTGGAGCTAGAGAATGTGCAAAGCGAATATGATGAGGACGAAATGAATCAAACAATGAATGTTCGCATACATTCCAAGGAGAATCTAGAGATTACCTTGAGCAAAACGTGTGTTACGTTGCTTGGCGAGCTGGCCGAAGCCTTCTCACAGGCCATTGATAAACAGGGCCTGAGCAAACCAAACGTTGTCGCTCCCTATGTGGTGGAGAACGACACTGGTTTGGACATTACATTGAATCTGGAGAGTGGCATTTTCACACTCCATGAAGTGCATCGCGGCGGGAATACGGTTAACAGCTCCATTGTGATGCAATCGCAGGAAGATGGAGAACTGGTCGATCCCAATGTTATAAAGAACTGCACAATTTCGGCTGGCGGACGCGCCTACCTACAAACTAAAGATTTGAGCACTGTGACAGATGAACAGGCCGAGGATTACAATGTCTATGTGACGGTAGTTTAAGCGTAACAACCCAAAAATTGATTGGCTTTTACAGTGTGCTTAAAATATTTTTAGGTAAATGGTACCGACAATGAAATCGTTCTTCCTGTCAGCAGGTCTGATATGCGTTACTTCCCATTGTCACGCAATGGCTTCCAGGAGCAGTGGGCTATTGTATCCGAGGTTAGGCAAGAATATGGTACTACCAAACTAAACATACACGGCGTTCTTGAAGTACGTACATATCTTTAAGCTTTTATTTGTACAATCTATAAATTAGTATACTACACATTCTCGTACAGGTTTTTAATCATTTTACGACTACGATCAGCGTACATGGACGCAATAAGACTGGAAACGATTACATACTAATAGGCCATGCGCATCCTGGTCAAGTTTTCCATGTGCCGCTGACCGCCATCTATGGAGACTCCAAAGACTTGTTCTTTTCGCTTAAGGGCTATAAAGTTTCTGTGCAGGGCATCTGTTGGAATGCGAATCCTTCGGATATGCAATACTACCATCAACTTCAATGTGATCCAATCAAAACTTTTGAAGCGCTCTACATTAACACCAGACGTCGCAAGCAAGAGATTTATTTTGAGAACACTAACAAGTATCGGCTCTTAAGTGCATTCTACACGATTCATTTACGTCCACCGCTTTATCTGCGCAATTCGCTGCCCATTGATATTAAAGTCTCTGTAGCCGGTTGCGCAGGACATCATGGTATTGCGGAAACGGACTACAGCTCATCAGCGGAGGGACCGGAGAGCGAGCGTTACCAAAAAGAAGATTTCCTTGATTATGGCGAAAAGGAAGTAAACCCAGGACATGTGCTACATCTGCCCACAGTTCGTATGTTCCAGAGAGGCAACGCATCGAGAAGTGTGCTTGTTGTGCGCGTAAGTTACAAAACTAAAACCAAATTACGTCACTTATTTTAACTTTTTTTATATTTGATTTCCATGTAGTTGCTACAATATTTGGAAAAAGATTGGTCATATACCACCGAAATTTCGGATTCCATAGGCGAAGTATCAGTTTGGAAGTTTTCTTCTTATGATTCTGATGTTAAAATGGATATGGAACTATATGTGCGGTAAGCCATATGCTTTGATTTAGTTGTACTCGACTTGTTATTTAACTCTCATACTGCATTTGAATTTTAGATCTCATAATCGCTATGGCAGCACTATGTTGACGTTATACAGTCCCTTTTGGATGATCAACAAGACAGGCCAGATGCTTACCTACAAAACAGACATGTCCTCAGTGGAGGTGCTCTATCATCCACCTGAATACGCTGGTCCCATATTATTCACTTTTCGCGACAAGGTGTTCTTTGATAAGAAGAAGGCCTCTATACGCATCGATAGCGGCGATTGGAGCGAGAAGATACCATTGGATGTTGCCGGTTCGATTGGTGCAGTAACCTGCCAAGCCAACGGTCATAGTTATCAGATTGGCGTGCACAATCATTTGACGGAGAACTCGCTCACCAAACAGATCACCTTTATACCTTTCTACATCGTGCACAACAAGTGTAACTTCAAAATCGAATTGCAGGAGCAGAATCGCTCAGCCGATCCCTGGATACCACTTGAGCCCCAAGAGTACCAGCCGATTTGGCCCATAAGCAATTCCAGCCACAAGCTAATCGTGCGTGTGGAAAACAAACTAACTCCAGCATTTGACTACACGGAGGTTACATGCACGCTGCTCAAGCTTATAGATAATCGTTACGGTGGCGTTAATGTTGATGTGCAGACCACTGAGGGTGGCGTTTATATAACCTTCACCGAATACCAGCCATCAGCGGCACCTGGCTTGCTTATAAACCATACCAGCCGAGATATTGTCTACCACGAGAAGTATAACACAGAAGAGCACATATTGAAGCCTATGCATAGCACCATGTATGCATGGAATGATCCGACGGGTCCAAAGATGTTAGTCTTCGGCATGGACAAGCAGGAAACTGATTTGAAACGCGATCAAATTGAAAATGTTGTGTAAGTTTTTTACTAATGCATAACGCAAACAATGAAAATTTTATTTTAACAAAAATTTTTGAAATCTGTACAGAATGCAAAATGGTCGAAAGGCCTACTGGGTTTCTTTCCTGTTTGGCACACAGCGTGTTCTGCTCTTCACCGAGATCGAATCGATTGCTAAGCGCACCGAGAGCACCGCCGCGCTGCAAAAGATAACACGTAGCATCGATTTGCATATACACGGCATCGGTTTCTCACTGGTCAACAATGAAACGGGCCTGGATATACTCTATCTGGGCGTTACCAGCTCGGGTATTATATGGGAGGTGCGCAAGCCGAACAAAAAACGCTTCAAAGAAATGACCATACATGATTCGGAGCTCATCGAGGCTGAATATCAACGTTATCTGGCACACAAAGCAGTCAAGGACGTGCAGAGATATTTGTTGGACAGCAAACATCCGGTAAGTTTAAAGGACATAATATGAATATATCTAGAATATATATTTACTTTTGTTATTACTATGCAGATTAACTTTGAAGCAATGACGCTCACAAAGAGTGTTGAACGAAAGCTTAGACGTAACTTCTATCCAGCCATTTGGATGTCGGTGAAGTCATCACCATTCCAATATCAATTGCATCTGAAAATTAATCGCATACAAATAGACAACCAATGCCCAGATCCTATATTCCCCGTTGTATTAGCACCAATTGCGCCGCCCAAGAGCGTAGCCAGAAGCATAACAATGAAGCCTTTTATAGAGTGCAGCATGGTGCAGCGCCTTATTCCCAACTCGGATGTTAAGCAGTATAAGTATGCGACCATACTGATACAGGAGTTTCACTTTAAGGTGGATATACTGTTCCTCACCGCCATTGCTGAGATGTTCGCTAATGATGTGACCGACGAGCAAGCAGCCAAATTGTTCTACAAAAATGTGGAGTCCATTCAGCTGCCGCTTTCGACATTCTTCGAGCAGCATTCGCAACAGGAGCAAAAGAATTTCTATGATAATTTGCATTTGGGCCCACTCAAGATACATGTTAGCTTTTCTATGGCCGGATCTGATACAACATCGTTGCCAGGATTTTTGGGTACACTGGTTCACGGCGTGGGCGTTACGCTAACCGATGTCAATGATGTCGTCTTTCGTTTAGCCTTCTTCGAGCGCGAATATCAGTTCTTTACCCAGCAGCAGTTAGTAGGCGAGGTAACCTCACATTACACAGGCCAGGCGTTAAAGCAGCTGTATGTCTTGGCTCTGGGTCTGGATGTACTGGGCAATCCCTATGGACTGGTGGTGGGACTCAAGAAGGGTGTTGAGGATTTGTTTTACGAACCGTTCCAGGTTAGTCTTTGCATTGCATTTTTGCTATTCCAATTATAAACTATGCTTTTTTTTATAAACAGGGCGCCATTCAAGGACCTGGTGAATTTGCCGAAGGTCTCGTTTTGGGCGTTAAGTCACTCTTTGGCCATACTGTTGGTGGTGCTGCTGGCGCCATGTCCAAGTAAGTTGAAAACTTCAACACCTGAAGGATATCTTAGCTAAAGTGGCACTTTCTTCCATTAGAATCACTGGTGCCATGGGCAAGGGTCTTGCTGCTTTAACCTTTGACGAAGATTATCAACGAAAACGCCGCCAGGGCATGCACAATAAGCCAAAGAATTTCCACGAAGGCATCGCGCGCAGTGGCAGGGGTCTGGTAATGGTGAGTATTGCAGCTAGCTCCTACTCCAGTACCATACTCATACTCTATCCATACAGGGCTTTGTTGATGGCGTTACTGGCGTTGTTACCAAGCCTGTGAGTGGCGCTCGTGAAGAGGGCTTCGAGGGTTTCTTCAAGGGTCTGGGCAAGGGCGCCATTGGTCTGGTAGCGCGACCAACGGCAGGTGTTGTCGACTTTGCCAGCGGCAGCTTTGAGGCAGTCAAACGAGCCACCGAAAGCGGCGAGGAAGCCAAACGCTTGCGTCCAACACGTTTCCTGCATTATGACAATGTTTTGCGACCCTATTGCTACAGTGAGGCATTGGGCAACAAGATGCTAAAGTAGGTGTCAACAGCATACATACTTAACCACACTAACGAACTAATTATACAGTAATCTTTTACTAACCGCACATAAATTGTTAGGACTGGCAAAGTGCTTGTTCAATGTTTTGATTTTTTGTTAAATCCTTGTTTAATACGAGCAGTTAACATTCATTATTTACCAGCACTGCAGGCCAGTGTGTCCACACATAAATACTGGCCACAATTTGAATTATTTATTTAAATTGAAATTGTCTGTGCTTTGGAGGCTGACTGTGCTTCAAACAAAAGTCCAAAGCTAATAACGTTTATGTATTTCTCGTACAAACAAAATTACATAACACAGCAATGTCAACAAATGCCAATCAGCTGTTGGTCCAATTTATATCGATATCAATTTAACTTTATCAGTTGAGCGCTATCTAAATATTTAAAACATGTCTAATACCATATTTATTTTTACAGAGAGGTGGACAAGGGTAAGTTTGCAAGCACCGATGGCTTTATACACTGCGAGGAAATTGTGCAGAAATCAGAGTTCTTGATTGTGACAAACCATCGATTGCTATACACGCAGCGCAACGATATGTTTGGAGTTTGGGGGGTAAGTTTTTGGTGAAACTTCTTATAACGTTGTATTTCAATAATAATGAAAAAAATCTCCCGTTTCCTTATAGACGTTGTGGGCCTATCAGTGGGGCGAGATAGAGAGCGTTGCCGCCACTTCGCGTGGTGTACAGTTTAAGCTTAAACGCACCGAAGGCAAACGTGTCTTGGGTCTGTTCTCCTCGAAAGAATCACCCAATAAGCTGGTGATTATGGCCGACGAACGTAAACGCAATGCACTCGTCGAAATAATGGAATCTCAACGCAAGGATAGCGACATGATATGTTTACCCAGCTCGCGTTACGCTCAAGTTAATCGTGAATCTAAAGACTAAGTGTACAAACTATAAACATACTATATATATGATTATAATCCCTTCTATCATATTCCCAGTGTTTAAGCAACGCTAACGCAGCAAAACAGCATGAAAAGAAAAACAGAAAAAAGTACTACCTCGCTCCAATTCAATCTGTAAAGCGTTTTACAAACACTATCACAAACTCATTTCAATGTATATTAACAAATTTATGCTTTAATATTAAAAATTGTATATCAATGTTGAGGATAAAAATGAAAAATATGTTGGTCTGTGTGTGTGTGTGTGTGTGTGTGTGTGTCTTGTCACTAGCCTATAACCTATGTATGTAACTAAAAATTTATGTATATATATGTTGTTAGCTCTACACCTTTTTGAGAAAGCTGTTCGGCGTTGTTGCAAGCGGCATAATCGGTTCATAGTTGTTACAATTGTCGCTTTCACAGAAGGAGGTTAGCGAGGCGAGCGCATTGGCAGCCAATGCCTCCACACTGAACATAGTTGATAGATGGCCGCTGTTCTCAAACTGATTGATAATCATGTTCACCTTGCTCTTGGAATCAGATTTTAGGCATGGCGATGTTGGATTACTGGTCGGCTGTCGTTCGTTGAGCGTTGGATCATGATTGCCATCACAGATATCGAGTCCATTGAGCAAATTCTCCTTTTCGCTCTGTTTGCATTTGGCATTTGTTGGTGTGCTGGTTGCATTAACGTTAACATTGCCGCCGCCGCCGCCGCTGCTGCTGTTGTTGTTGTTGGGGGAACGTGTGCTCTGTCCAGTGCTGGATTTGTTGAGGCGACTGAGAAACCAATTGCGTGCCAGCTTATCACAATCTTTGCTGGGTGTCTTTTGTGGACTTGTATTTGGCGCCTGAGATTTGCGCTGTTTCTTTTGTTCCTTGACTGTAATAGCTGCGGGTTGTGGATTAGTAAGTGATAGCATTTCAGTTTCACTGTTACCGCACGAGTCGCTTTTCCTGATGACCTTCTTCAGGCGCTCCGGACTCGTCAGCTGACTAGAGAGCTCACTGTGCACTGCCTTTAAATTGGTTTGAAAATCCTTCACCAGGCTGCCGTGCACACTGGATTGTTGTGGCATCATCTCGTGTAAGCCCGAAAGATTTTTCCCGTATACAGCCGATACACTAACATCATCTTTGAGCAACTCAGCGGTTTCTACTTCATTGGTGGCTGTTTCATCTTGTGCTATTTCCAACGGCTGAGGCGGACACTTTGGTATATCATAGTCAAACCGTTTGGCCAGCGCACCCGCACTGTAGAATTTCTCGGGCAGAGATGGTGGCACCGTGGTCCCATCATACCCATTATTATAAATTGGCGAAGGTTCCTCATAGATGCTGTCGCTGAGTGTAACAGCAGAAAAAAAGCTGGAATCTCGCGTCATCGGTGGTGTGGGCAACTTGCGTAGCGCTTTCAACGCTAGATGTGCAATTGAATCGCCACGTATGGACGCCTCAATGGCATGAATCCACTCTTTGGCATCGACCTCATTGTTTGCCTGATACAAGAACTTCTTGCCCGGATCCGCTGTGGTGATTTGAAAGCAAAGCTCACGCCGTTTTCCCTCGCCAAAGTGTTCCACCTCAATCGCTGAGCTCCTCAGATATAGACTGCTACAGGGATGAAGTGATGTGAGGCCATCCGAATAGCAGAGAAACCAATCGTACAATATGCCGCAATAGAACTTTTTGGTCTGATCAAAGAACATACGCTTCTCAATGCGCAACAATTGTCCATATTTGGTGGCCATATGCAATGCCAAATGACTAGCTGGTACGTTGTCAAAGGGACAATGGATAAATAGCTCGTGTGCAAAAACCCGTTGCGTTTCATAGCCAGCCTGATGCTGGCAAGTGTCATAGAGCTGCTGTTCTTGCTCCAGCTCTTGCTCGAAGGCTTTATCAGTATGCAGCGTTGAATTGTTGGCCAGATCGATGTACTCCCGCGAGGCGGATACTGCAATTAAAGCCAATTATTGCATGCCTCTTGATAACAACTCTCTCCATACACAAATATACAATGTGTAGAGGCAGGCTCTGTATCGAAGGCATTACTTACTAGAGTTCCTCGGCGACAACGATGTCGGTGCTGACGAGGATGCGGCCATCTCCAGATAGCAACCGGTTCCAGCGTCCACTCTGTTGTTGTTATCCGCATAGTCAATGTTTCCATTGCTGCTGATGCTGCCATTCGATTTAATGACTGTCAGTGGGCTAGCACAACATATTGTTGTTGTTGATGTTTTAGGCGTTATTGGTGCTGCTGTTGCTGCCTCCGCCGCCTGTTCGTCTGCATAGCCAGCGAGCAGTTCGTCGCAACGCCCGAGCAGCTGATGCGTTTGCTCGGCGGCTGTGACATGAAACAAATTCGAGGTGTTCTCATACTCCGGTACTTCCAAGGAGGATCGAAAATGTTCACGCACATCTGCAACAGAGGAGAAGATACCAAGAGTATAAGTAGAAGTGATAATGTACACTGTTCAAAATTGGTAAGTCTTATATGGTTGGAGATAAAAGTCGTTAAGTCGTTCGTTGAAGGAGTAAGTTCTACTTAAGATTTAAAGATATAAACCTTAGTTTTCCTTAAAAGTATTGCTCAAAACTAAGCAACAGCGTTTAAAAAGGTTTGTTAAAGATTTAATGCAAAAGTTTTCTTTTTCTTAAAGTGTTATAGTACATTCCATGAAAAATACTGCCCTAAATAAAGCACTTTATGGTAAATTAGTGTGGCAATACCTTAGGAATAACAACTTAAAAGTGTATTCCAAAACACATTGCTTTTAATTTTCATATGCTAAGCAGGTAGAAAAGCTTTTAAAAACAATCCTCAAGAAAGCGGGCAACCGATTTGTGCAGTGTACGTTCTGCTACGATTCTAATGTTCATTTGTGGCTAAATATGGGCAACAGGCGCGGAGTTTGCGTCTATTGCCAATTAATTTTGAAACGCCTCATTGGTCTTAATGGCCACAGGAGAAATTAGGAGTGGGCAATTAACTGTTGCTGCCGCAGTTGCTACTGCTGAGCTCTGTTTCTACTGTCTTCTGCAGCATGGATGAGTCATGAGAGACTGACTGTCTGTTTTAAGTACTACTTATGACCTCATAAAACACATCAACAACAAGAACTCAACTCAACTCACAAAAGTCAACTGCGAATTGACCGCAGCAATTAAAAGCAATTTCACTCAGCAGCAGCACAGCAAAACAGTCCAGTTTCCAGTTAGCCCCAGCTTTGCCCTGCCACTTCTCCATCATTTGTCGGCGGCAGGTTTAAGTTGGTTTAACGGTAAACACAAAAACAACTTAAATAAAATAAAGCCACAGAAATTTGCAAGAAATCTTGTTAAAGTTTTCAACACGCAAAGCTCTGCTGCAGACATAAAGTTTATATAGTATGTATATATGACCACTACCTAATTAGTATATAAGATACTTGAGAGGAACGACACACTTCAACGAACTTGAAATACACTTTAAACATTGTGATATTAAATCATATTTACATAATTTCGATCTCAATTTTATCCACTCATTCTTTACTTTAATAAAATCACTTTTAAATTCACGCTTTACTCTACGCCACAACTTTGGCATTTTATCAGATTCTTGAAAAATTACACAGAAATTTATTAATCAATTTGGCCGAAAAAAAAAAAATTAAAATCAATTTAGACATAAAAGTAATGACGCACTCGTTCAAAGCATACACTTATATTTTTGGTTTGAGCAGAAACCTTCGAAAAATTTGTCCCTTCAATGCAAACATAAATATTATTATAAGAGTGCAAAAATTGTATTTATCGAAAATGTTAAATAAAACCATTTGTTACATGTTGCCTGCCCAAATAGTTATATCCGTTCAATTGTTAGCAAGTTCAAATGCCGGCACATTAAGAGAAGGGTTTAAGACAAGCGCCTTGAGCATGGTTTGGTGGCATGTCCAATCGTCTATAGGATGTATGAATCTTTTAATAAAGAAGAAACGTTGGTCAAAAATTAAATAAAAATATGAAAAATTATTTCAATAAAATGTGCACAATATTTATATAGTATGCCAAGAACAAAGCGCATTGAAGTCAGCCAAGCTAAGAGCTGTTTTAACTCCAGCTAAAAGCGTTCCAAAACGCTAAGGCATGAGTCAATAAAATATTGTGTCTGGTGGTTATTAATGTTGCTGTCTTGAACGAAAGAAAATTATATGTAGTATGCCCGTAGGGCAGACAACAGATTGAAGTTTTTTTTTTTTTGGTACAAGTAGTTCGATTGTTGTGTTGATGATTTTGCCAGCTAACAACAGCTTTCAAGTTGTTCAGTTTTTAGGCTTAATTAACAATGCCTTTTAAATCATATTCGTAAATGCTTAGCTACATTAATTTGTACTTAAGCAGCGCAAATAATGGCTTAGTGTAGTCGCTTTTTGGATTTAGTTATAATAATGTAATAAGGTATAAGAAAGTGGTATAAAAAATACAGATAATAAGTTAATAATTTTTAAAAGTTATAATAATAAATTAATGAATAAAATCGTATACAATTAACATCGTAGCTTATACTTTAGCTTATTTAATACTTTATACAACGCACTTTTAGAAAAAATTAAATAACTTTTTAACCAATAAAAACTTTGTTACACTTTTACAGGGTATCTACAAGTCCGCCAACTAACTTTCATTGTAATTTACATGGCTTGTTAATAACAACACTATAGTTATTTTGTTGTATTCGTTGCTATTTGCTTACCCAATAGAAATTGTTGGATTTCGGAGCGTTTAGGCGCCTTTATGTCCAATTCCATGTTAAGTTTAGTTGTATTTAAAAAAAAAATAAAGCGTTAATTTGAAGCGTTCAGTGTTAATGTTTATTTATATGGCTTTTTGTAGATCGTTTGATTATTTGGTGCTTTTTATTGTTGCTGTTGTTGTTGTTGGCATATTTTTGTTGTTTCTATTTGCAATTAACAGTTGAGTGTCAAAATAAAATAGTAGCACATTTTATAAAGTCACATGCACTCATGTTGTAGTCGACTATAAAATGCAGTAAATAACATTAAGTAATATTATTAACATTTCACACAGACGCGTTTTTTAAAAATCCGAACTGAAAACAAGAACTTTGTGTTCTTCACTAAAACATAAAAATCAAAAGAACAAAATTCTTTGTCTCCCACAGCGAAGCCGAAAATGAAACCAGCACCGATCCGCGCTATGGTCTGTTTAAATGTAGCTTAACTCCGTGTGTTTATTAATAGATGATTGTTTTTTTTTTAGTAGTTATTGTTGTTGTTTAGAAAGGCAGCCCTATCGAACATACTACACAAACAAAATTTGTTTTGTTTTGCTCAATTCGAGCTTCCAATAAAAATACTTTATGTAATAGTCAGAATGATATACTTTTTGGCAGACAATCAAAGCTTTCAACTGTATTTGATGAAAAACGATTTTAAAAATAATATTTTCCGTATCAATCGAATAAGGTTTAAAGACTTTAAGAATTATAAGAGCTCTGCTTGAAAGAAAAACTATCAGATAAGTCTGTTTTTTGTTAAAACTTAAGTTTTTATAAATCTTCAATAGAAAACAAATTCTATAGACATGTTTTCTTTGAGCTCTCTAATGGATATCTGTGAGCTGTCTATGCTCGATTGCAGCATTCGGAAAATTTTCGAACTTTATTTTTTTTTGTCTGTTGCACGCTTCGTTTGGCGCTCATGGAAAATCAGTTGTTGATGACGCTATGCTTTTGTTGTTGTTGTTGTTCATCATTCGCTATATACGAATTATATTTATGTACTATTCTCTTGCAGTTTTTACATACATATGTGTAAGTGTGTGTGTCATTAAGTGTTATTATTACGAAATGGCTTTGGGGCCAATTTTCATAATGCGATACTAAGTTTATGCAGCGAACAACGCTTTGCACTTGTCTGGCTCAGGGGCCTGTTTTTGGGTTTGGAGAAAATCTCTTTACATAAACGTATGTATGTGTGTTAGTGTGTGTGTGTAATTTGTTTGTGTGTGGCAGCCTCTGAGTTGTCTCTTGTCAGTTTGTCTATTCTGTCGCATTTGCGGTTTATTTGTGTGTCTCGTTTCTTTTTTTTTTGTGGTTAAACACACACACACACACTTATGCCTGTGAAGAGTTGGGTGGGGGACAGGGAGGCTAGTCACTGCTGCTAAACAAGCCCTACCAATGTTTTGGGAGCTGTTGCTGGAGCTCTGGCCTCTTGCCAAGCCTTTTTTATTGTGACTCATCAAACAATAAAAATAAATAAAGGCGACGCGTGTCGCTGGCCAATAAATAATAATAATAAAAAAAACGGCAGCTCATGCAAATCATATTTTATAGTGAAAAGGAAAAAAAACATTATTCTTCGGTGGCACTTGCTACGCAGACAGCGTGATTGAAAAGGGGTAGAACTGGGGAATAGAACTTTTACTTTTTATGACTATGAACAATATAAAATAAAAGTGCAAATCGATATGAAATTCGCACCGCTAGCGATGCTAAATGTTTTGTTTAACGTTTTGATAATTCTTTAAACAAAAAAAAAAAAAAAAAAATGCAGCCATAAACAATTCCTATTGACAATTAGCACTTATCAAATTTCTGTTTATTGCATTTGGCCTGTTTTGCTATAAATATACACATGCTGCTATCACTGACGATGATTTAATTTCATTTTAGAACGGCATTTTCCGGCCTTTTTCATTTTGAATTCGGCGCAGGCGTGTCTGGCTTTGCCTGCTGTCGAAATTTTCTAACTGTCTGCGTTTCCGGTCAATTTCAAATGCAACGATTTCCTGCGTTAAGGCGAGACTTAACTCTTTTTTCTTTTGATTTATGCTTTTAATTTTTGCATCCGGTTTTTCACTTTGTTCTTTGTCACTTTGTTAGTGAGTTAGCCTTTGTTTTTACCAATACACTTGGCGCTCTTTGTTATTAATGTTGTTTTATTTGTTTGCTTTGACGTTGACACCTTTTCTGCTTAAGCTTAACAACAGCTTTTCTGTTACTGCGCTCGTCAAAGAACCAATGCGAACGCAAACGCATACGTTTTTCATTGCGAATTCGAAGCCGAAGAGAGCGACTGAGCGCAACAAGAGAGAGTACGCGCACCAAACGAAGCCGATTTTAAAGCGCGACTTTGTGTGCGCGGCCGTGAATCACACGAACGCAACTGACTGCCAGCAACGGCGCAGCCAGAGACTAGAACAACCGCAGCCGCTGTCTGTTGGCTTCCCATGTTCGTGAGGTACACGAAGCCAAGCACGCATGCACGAAGGGGCAAAGGCAAAACCGCACGAAGCAAACCGATTGACTTTCTTTGCTGCAGAACGTCAAGCTTTTTCAAATGATTTTTTTTTTAAATTTGTTTGTTTTCGTGGAAACAACATTGCATATAACAAAAAAATATAAAAATGTTAATTTTTTAATGCATGGCTTTTGACCATATATTTTGTTGAGTCGTTGGCCGTCTTTGCCAATTTGGGTTAAAACAGGCCCGGCCAACCCGTAACGAAACCAAAACAGAAACCAGAAATCTTCTAATGTGCGCAGTCAGTCAACAAGAAAGTTGCCGGCAGCAAAAGAGAGACACAACACAGTGGCAGATGTTGATGTTGCTGCTGCTTCTGCCGGGACAACTTAGAAATCCGAGCCTTGTTTAAAAGCCAATCTTCTGTCTTTCCTCCTACATACATACATTCACATATTTATATACATACATGCAGATGCGACTGTTGCGTGTGCGCTGTGTCGTTTCTTTATTTTATTTGGCGGCAGATAAGCGCAGAACAATTGAGAATAAATCAATAAAAGATACCCTGTAATAAGCTTTAAGATTCATTAAACACACAAATATTTATTCTTATGAGGTTTATTGTCAAATTTACACTAAGTTAAGAGAACTGATAAACTGGGTTTTGTCTTAAATACAAGCGTATTATACCCATTTGTTTACACTTAACGCATAACAGGATTTAAAATGAGATAGCTACACGGAGCCTACTCAGCTTGTCAGCCTGAAGGACGTGCTGGCTGTTTGGCTGCACAGCAAACAACTTAATTTTAATTAAATGTTGCGATGCGATGAAAAAAATTATTAATTCAGTTCACTGTGCACAGTGGAACCTTGGTAACCTTGAGCTTGGACTGTGGCTCCAGTGATAACTGAACAAATAGCCATTGCGTGACTACGCCTGTGCGTGCATTGGGCCAAAAAGAAGGAGATAAAAAAAAAACAAACAAAAACTAAAAGCAACAGGTTCCCAGTGTGCGTTTATCAAGCAAGAGACAGGAAAGCTGAGCAGCAGCCGCAGCAGCAACAATCAATGTTGCTGATTCATGCAACCGAATGGCTACACTTCTTTGTGCTAACGCTTAATTATGGTGCAATAACAAGTATTTGCATTTAAGCTAAACAAACAAACATTACTTTGTTTTTTACTTCAGAAACGCTTGCAGGCGATTCTGTGGCGTTTTAAGTGCTGTTTTAGACGCCTGCAGTTTTAGCTGCGCTGCCAGCTGTAGTAGCGCGTTTTTCTTTTGTGTTTTCGATTGCACTTTTTGTGTTGTTGCTGTGTGCGTTGGCGGCGCTGCTTTCGATTTCTGCTTGTTTTGTTTGTTGCTTTGAACTGTGCTCGCTTTTCGTACTTGTGTTTGCGTTGTTGGTTTTTTTGTGGGCGCTGTTGGCACTTTTTTGTTTTGCTCATTTTGTTGTTGTTGTTTCTGGGGTAGTTTGAGTCCAGCGTTGATGTCTCTATTTTTGTTCTTGCTTTTGCTTTTGCGCTTGCCTGTCGTTGGCGCTGCTTTAGTTGTTGTAGCTGTGTTTGTTGTTGTTGTTGCTACCATTGTTTGCCTGCTTTCGGTTTTAGTTCGCTTTTTTGGCTTTTCCAGCGGCAGCATTGTTTTGTGCCCACAAAGTTTGCAATCCAGAGCCTATAAAATGAATTGTGGTCGTTTGAAAAAAAGTGACATAAAAATAATCTCAGCCGCTTACCATACTGCTGACCATGCGCTTCTTAAGCCATTTGGCCCGTTTCCTCGCACCGGTGCTCATTGTACCCCTCTCCCGTTTGGCCTTGACCGCCTCCAGCTGGGCTATCTGCCTACGCCTCTTCGCATTGTTCGCCAATCGCTGCGGTTGTAGCTGAAGACGATAGTTGCCATCGCACCATTGATTGCCGCAACGGGCGCACATGCGAGCCGGGCCCACGCTTTCCTCGGGCAGTTGGACATTGTGCCTTGCTAGCTTGCGACATGTATTGCTAAACAATGGACAGAGGATTATAGAAAACAATACTGATAGAGTTTTTGGGTTTTTACTCACATGTAGTAGGATTTGAGCAGGCGTTCGGCGTGTGTTTGTGTGGTCAGCTCTTTGGCGCAGTTCCAGAGTAAATTTACTGTCTTCTCTGCAGACATTATGTTTAAAACTCTATAAAAGTAAGGAATATTATGAATATAGCTATTTTTGGCGGTTTATTCTACACATGGCAGCTAAAACTACCAGTACTATCAGCAGCTCACGTTGCACAAGCCGTCATAACAACTAAACTACAAGCACTTATCGGCAACTGTGGCATGTTTTAAAGCTAATTTTATAGCTTACCTGTTTATGTTATTTTATTATTTAATAAGTATTTCATTGAAATAACAGTTTGTTTTGATTCTCCAGTGTCTTTCGTTTTGGTATGGCGCTGCCACATCAAAGCTATCGAGCACAGCTATCGCTTAAAATTTATCGACTACTGCTGGCAATGTTATTTAAGGCTCGTTAAAGTGTATATGTATATTACGAGCCAGCTTTTAGCTGTTAAGTTCAAACTCGGATCTCATTTGACAATTTGCTGTGAAACCATAAGTATTATAAAGCCACTGGTTAAGGTAAAGCAAATAATTGATATTAACAATCAATTACAGTGCAACAGTTAAAGTTTTTAACCTTTATTAAAAGCACGTCAGCTTTGAACAAAATAAAGCACTCGCTGTTAATAACAATTCAGCAAAATGTTTAAATTAACATTAACATAGTTTTTAGTTAACATTGACGATCGATAACTGCTGACTTCTGTAAGCTATGGCAACTCTGCCAACACCAAAGGCATACCGACGCTTGGCCATTTAAAAATTCAACGTCGCGAACAAGCGAAAAAGAAGCGACGCGCACAATTTCGAATGACGAGCATTATTGCAAAGATACAAAAAAATCGATTGAAAAGTGTTTACAACTCAATCCCTTACAACTAAAACAAATATTCAACATAAGTGCAAGTATAACAAAATAGTAAAAAGTGCGCGCGCGAATTGCATATTCACAATCATTTGCAAAAACAAAAACAATGGACCCCTTCACTCAGGTACAAAGTTACAAGGCTAACCATGAAAAAGCATTGTCTAACTGCAATTTGCGATGCAATCTATAATTTTGTATAATTCATAGCGTATGCTCGAAAAGGCCGAACAGCGCAGTCGCGCCCTCGGCATAACCAATGCCAGCAAATTCCCACTTACCGAATGCAGTTTGACGACGCCAGCAGCGTCAGCAGTAGCAGCAGCAGCAGCAGCAGAAACAACACCCGCCAGCAAAGCGATGCTGGCGTCAGCATCATTGCCTGTTACAAGCAGCAGCAGCAGTACCAGCATTGTCAGCAGCAGCGCCAGCAACTCTGGCAAAATTGTTATCCTAGATAAGGCAACGCTGGAGGCATCGCCCACAAAGCCGCTGCGTCACTATGCCACTGTCAACAAGGAGAATATGGAAATGGGCATCGAGATAAATATAACCACCGCACAGCCAATTGGGGTAAGTTTGCTTCTTCTTTTTTCAGTGTGAGTGTTTGTGTGTGTGTCGCTTTGTTTTTGCATTTGCATTTGCCTCTAACTCTTCTTCTTCTTCGGAATTTTTTTTGGTGGTGTTTTTAAGCGCTTGCTGCGGGTTAAAAGAATATGTTAGGATATTTGAAACACTCTTGCGGCATGCTAACTTCATATTGTTACCACCATTCACATCTGCAAGGGTATTAAAGCGTCGGCTTACCCAAACTTTGCACTACTTGCTTTGTTCTTTGTTGTCTCTTTTTCCCCTTTTTACCTGTGTCGTTGCTTTTGTTTCTGCTTTGCTAAATAACGTTTTTTTTTGCTCACCTTTGTTTTTTTTGCGCCATTGCAACGATTAGGTGCAAGTTGAGATTCAGGAGCAGGATATGACCAGCGAAGAAGAGGACGTGGAGCAAAAAACTGCTTTAATTTCAAAATCAACAGCTACGGCGCCGGTGAATCAGCCACTGGCGAGACTTCGCGATACGTCACGCAGTCGACTGCAGCGCATGGGCGCACTCTACTCCGATGCGGCTGATCTGTCGTCGCCCATACATCGAACGGAGGCTCAGTTTCATGCCGGCGACGATGATGACGATGATCGGCCGTTGTCGGCGCGCAGTCCACGTAGGGGTAAACAGCGTTTGGGCAAGCTGGCGGCACTGGCGGATACGATTAATCAATGGGAGGATGATACGGCTCATCATGATGTGCAGCGACCGTTGTTAGACGCAGTGCCGCCTCCTAAGCCAGATTTGCCCAGTCGCGACAAATCGGCCAAAGCTAAAGCCAAGGCACCACAACCACCACCCAAATCCGATGTGGTGGATGCGAGCAACAAAACCAAACAACTGAAATGGGATGCCAAGGTATTGAGCTCATTGGAGGCACAAGGTTTCCAACGACGTGAATCATCATCAGTTAAGCACACCTATGAATATGACAAACCAAAAGAAACGAACGTTGCACCAGCAGCTCCTAAGCCTGCAGTGCCAGAGAAATCAACAACAGTCAGCCAAGTGGCCAAGACATTTGGCAATACGACAACATCGGCTACTGTTCCTTCTAAACCTGCCACAGCGCCCGTTACCAGCGTCAAAGCAGGTTTGGTTTCTGGACGTGCGGCTTTATTCGAGAAAGCTAATGGAGGCGCACAGTCGCAGACATCGCAGCGCAATCAAAAGGATCCCTGCGAGCTGTCACTCAAGGAGCGCATGAAGCTCTTTGAAACGGGCAACTCAAAGGCAATACTGCCTAAGGCGCCCATTGGCACAGCTCCCAGCATTAGCCAGATACGGGCAGATGATCAAAAATGTATGCTTTTAACCTTGCTTATTCAACTCGAAACTAATTTAATACCATTTTAATAGCACATGCAGCTCCTGTGCATCCGATTACGGCAGGTGTTCAACCCTTGTCCAAGCCGCAGCCAAAGCCTGAGAGCACGTTGCGCGAGAAAGTTGCCGCCTTGGTGGCCTCGGCACAGTCCAATACTGAGAATCGCATTAAGGACATTGATCGACAGCGACAGGAGGATATGCAAATCATTGCCAATCGTTTTAACAAGCAAAAAGACATTTTAACATCTTCAGCACCCGCTGCTGCTCCTGCACCAACGCTGCCCAACAAAGTGGTGCGTCCCATGCCACCACCACCACCGCCGCCACCCACGGCAAATGCTAGCAGCAAGCGGCGCTCACGTAAGATTGCTTACTTAACTAGCTTAATTGTCATATTTAACTTTCTTCATTCACACACACAGCTGGTGATGTTCTTGACGAAGAAACAAAGCGTGCACGCAAATCAAATACGGATCGCTTGTATCCCGCCTTATCCGAACTTGACTCTAGCGGTGACAATTGTTGCGCCACAGCAACGGCCTCCATTAACGATGAGACCGAGGAGGAGCTTGACAGGTGCGCCGACAAATGCTATTCCTGCCTGCTTTTTCTACTCTGTATTGAGTAGCCAATAAGACTGAACCATTTAGACTATATTTACTACCATAGCTTTAAAAAAAAAAAACAAAAAAAACTAGAAAAACTAGAAACTAAAAACCAATAAATATATATAAACTAATCACTAATCTTTGTGCTCTTTTATTTTGTAGTTGCATGGATGATGAGTCGGATCAGTCACAGACTGAGGACAGCACTGCTGACATGTGCAACGGCAGTCTTGGCCGCGAAATATTGCACACCGTGCAACGCAACGAGGCCGCAATCAAACAGCAACACCAACAACAGGGTAAAAAGGTTAGTATCAGGTAGAAAATCTTGTGCACAGCGGGTGTTTAAAAACCGACTGTTTTCATTTCTCATTTTCAGGTACACTATGCTGAAAAGGACCATTATTTTGGTCAAGACGGCGATAGCTCAATGAATTCGTCACAAGTCTCAGGCGGCATCGATGATTATCTAGACGAAGCCCTAGTTGGTGACTATGGCAGCACACAAGAAGAAGATAGCGAGGATGAACACAATGCCAGTCATCTGTCGCTTGGCGTGAGTTAAAATTCTTTTTTTGGAGCTACCACTTTATTATTAAACTCGGATCTATATAACATTTACAGAGCAAAGGAACCACTGCCTCCAATAGTTTCTCTTTTCGCAAAATTCCCGCTCCTGATGCCGCCAACTCTGCTGACTGTAAAACCATTGAGGAGCAACACGAAGCCATGGATGTGCAGACGCCGTTGCCAAATGTCTCGCAGCCTGTCAAGTCAGAGTTAAGCGTTAATCAGGACAATGACAATTTGGTGACTCTAGTGCACACGGTCAGCTTCTATCGTCGCCAGCAGAGTGCCAATGTAAGCTTCAAGTAACTGGTACAGAAAACCTTAATGTAATCTCTTAACATATTTTCTATAGAGCTCCAATTCGACGCCTGTACGCAAGATATGTCGCGAGCAGCAGGTCATGCGATCAGCCATAAATGGCGATTGTCATGCCAAGCATAAACTGGAATATGATTCACCTCAGCAGGGAGAGACATCTGCTGCTGCTGCTGCTGCTGCTGCAGCAACTGTTCCAGCTAGCACCGATGACTACAGCGATGATGATGATGAGCAGCAGAATGCACGTGATTCGAATGAATCATCGCAGGCACAGGACAAGATCAAGAAGCTTTTGAGTGAGGTGTGCAAACAGCAGCAGGTAATCGGCCAGGCAAGTCAGGCGCTTAATCTGTGCGCTGCCACCGTAGAGTTCTCCGGCTCCACTGAATCCGTTGAGGGTGAACGCTATTTGTTGCTAGCAAGTGAGTGGCGAATATAAAAAATTTGTAATTGAACTAAATAATTATTGACATATTATTATGCAGCACATCGTCGTCAAGCCTGTTTGGATGAGGTGCAACGATTACGGGTAGAGAACAGTGTGCGTCCCGTTGGTGCACCCAAAGAAAAAGGTCTACTGACTGTTAAGGATATAACAATACCGCTGCGACAGGAGTATGTGCGCAAAATGGCCACAAACAACATCAACGGCCATCATTTGGTCTGCCTGCTTAAATACAATGAGCATGTGCTGGCTACCAAAACGGTGCCAACAATGCCCGGACTGCTTTCGGTCAAATTTCCCGATGTGTTGCAGCTTAACAATGTCTATGCTGATTTTCGAGTAAGCCTTTAATCCGATTGGTCTTTAAAGATTGGTGTTAATTTTATTGGTTTTTGCAGATTACATTAGAGATTTATGGTATGCTGGCGCAGCGCGATCAGCTGCCGCATGAGCTCAAATATCACATAAATCTAAACAAGAAGGGTGGCATCAAGACGCCCAAGAAGAAGGGTGGCGAAAATCGTTTGGTAATGCCACCTGTACAGAGTCCAGCTGGACCGCATGTGGTGCGAACACCACAGTTGGTGCAATATGGATTTGCTATCTTCTCGCTGCGTGAAATACAGCGCACCAGTTGGACACTGACACAAGTCCTTGGCGTTAGTCCACTCGACGGCACCGTGCACATGAAGGTCAACTGTGAGCTGTCGGTGAGCGTGGAGTACAAGGGTTTCCTAACCATGTTCGAGGACATATCTGGCTTTGGTGCCTGGCATCGTCGCTGGTGCTATCTAAATGGCTCTGTGCTTAGCTACTGGAAGTATCCCGATGATGAGAAGAAAAAGGCGCCCATGGGCAGCATCGATTTGAATGCGTGCTGTTCGCATAAGGTCAGCACAGCGCCGCGTGACATCTGTGCGCGTTTGAACACCATGCTGCTGGAGTTCGAGCGTCCAGCCTTGGAGTCCGATCAGGAATCGTTGATTATCGTGCCCAATGGACGCACAACAACAGTGCGCCATCTGCTCTCCGCCGATACCAAAGAGGAGCGTGAGGAATGGTCTGCTCATTTGAATAAGGCTCTGACGCTGTTGCGCGCTTGGGGCACAACGCAATGAACTTCGAATTGATAGGGAACAGTAACAGCAATTGGGGACTGGGCTTAACTTGAAAGTGTTTTTTTTATGTTTTGTCTTTTATCAATTTTTTCGTTGATTATTATGCTTAATATTATTTTTTGCTTCGTTGCTTGCTGTTGGCATTTAAATTTATAACTGTAAAACTTTAATTTAATGTTCAGATCGATTATATATTGTCGAAAGTATTGTTGAAATAACGTTTCATATACATATATATATATACATGTAATACTTAAAGACAGTCTCACAAATTATATGTAAAGCAAACAAAAAAAAAACCCAAGTTAAAAAATTGTTTTCTTCCTTTTTCTGTTGGTGGATTAAATTTTTATTGAATACTATTTTTCACTATACACATACATACATATATATATAATTTTTATCTTTTTTGAATGTAATAACTTTTGACTATGTGTGTTTGTGTGTGTGTGTGTGAGGTACATTTTTCTTTACTGTTTGCAAGCAACAAGTGCAATTCAACTTTTTTTTCCCCCTTTTTTTAGTGTGTCCTGAATTTTTTTTAGGTGGTTGTTGTTTTAGGTCGTTTATATATATATTCATTTATATAAGTAGTAACAGCATTTGTTAGGTAGTCTCTAAACAATTGACTCTAGTTTTGTGAGCTATATATAATAGAATCTTCTTTTTATATATTTATAGTAATACTGGCAATTAGCCTAAAAGCTAACTAAAAAATTTGTTAAAAGTGGTGCAATTTTATTTACTTGCATTTTGATGTTAGTTAATTCATCTATTTCACAACAATTGTACGCATTATAGACGTGAATATGTATATAGATATATTTATATAGATTTTATATAGATTTCTCATTAATTTTGTAAATACTTCAAAATCAACGATAACACACTTGTTTAGATATGTTTTTGCATATTTATTTGAGCTACTTTTGCATGTTATTTTTTTTGTGTATTATTTGTGTTATTTATGTACAAATTGGAATCGTTTTTGAGCAGAATACAGTTGGGTAGTTTTAAAGTTTCTTAGAAATATTTACACTTAGCTCAAAATTTGAGAGTTTTTGAAGTGTTTATGTTTAGTATTTCTATTGTTTTCTTAGTTTTCAATCGTTTTTTTAACTGTTCATTTGTAAAGCGTCCAACTGTTTCCCCCTTTTAGTTGCTGACTGATAATCATTGATTGCTATTGTAAGTACAGTCAAACTTCAGTACAACGAATGTATAAAATTCAATTAAATAAGTAAAAGTATCTTTGAGCGTTTGGAATGTTTTCTGTATTTGTAATATTTTCAACTTTTCAATCTCTGTCCAAAAGTTCGTTGTAGAATTGATTGACTGTATTGCCAGTTACTGGAATGTTTTGAGTTGTGTTTTAATTAATTAAATATTAGACATTCAGTAAGTAAAATTGAACTAGGATTTTGCAAATGCGGCTTGAAACTAAGTTATTAAATGGAAATGAAAACGCTTTGTGCTTTATATTAACAATTGGCTATATAAACATACAAATATTACATATCGGTTGGCTATATAATACTGGAGGATTATACGATTTGCCCGCATAGATGGAGCTTAAACAATTTTTTAAACTACTTTTCTTTTAACATAGTATATAGAGATTTTGGTTTAACAAGTGTTTTAGGTTCTGTTTTGGTTGTTGTTGTTGTTGTTGAAGTCGCAAAAGAATAGTTAAAATTCTACATTTTTGTTACAAGTCTTTTTTGTTTGATATTTCAATTATATAAATATTCAATTAACTTACGCACTAAACCACAAAAAAGTTTTCGCTTTTGGCCAAATTTATATAAAAATATGCAAAAATAATTGCTTAACCTTTGTTAATGTTCGTGTGAGTATATGTGTGTGGGAGTGTTTGTTTTAAATGTTGCTATGCAATTAATTTTTTTTTAATGAAAAACAGTTGTAAGTTTAACAAATTCGACTTAAAAGCTATTAACAGATAAATAGTACAATATTATATTAACAAAAAACAAAGGCAATAAATTAAAAAAAACACAATTTTTAAAAGATATGCATTTTGAATACTATCATTAAATTTGTAAAGGGCGACCCTGCTTGTGTAGGTGTAGTGTATGTGTGTGTGTGTGTTTAATTTGTTTACGGATTGACAGCTGATGGATTGCTTGGTTGCACCACTTGTGCATTCTGTCGCCGCAAATCGGATCTTGTAGCCGCTGTGATTCCAGTGCCAACAATCAGCATCACTGCCATGGCAACATTGGCGGGCACATCGCCATACGAGTAGAACAGCTCCGAGTAGAAGAGCGTAAAGCAAATGCCAAAGGTCTGCGCCGAGGCGTTCAACAGTCCGGATGAAGTGCCCTCTGGCTCGGGAAATGTTAATTCAGCACCAAATTCAAAGCCAACCGGCAGATAGCCAGTCATGAAGAAACTGTAACACGATAAAAAAGCTGTTATTGTTAATTCACTGTGGCACTGAAACACACGAACTTACCCCAACAGCGAAGCTGTCAGATAGACAACAGCGATATGTCCCGTATCCAGTGTAAACGTAAATATCCACATGCCAACCATCGAGAGTGCATATACCGCCAGCGTTGTCTCTCTGTGTGCAACAAACAAACAAGATAAACATGCAGCTCATTACAGTTAAGGACAGAAGGCAACGGCAACGGCAACAGCAAACAGCAATGCGCAGTAAGAAAATTAAATTACTTACACACAGCAAAAAAATTTATTTATTTCCAACTTGTTTAAAGTAATAATAACTGAAGTTGAGAAAATCTATCTAGATTTTAATACGATAAGTCTTGAGTTGAGTAAAGTTAAAGCCTAAATCTTTGTTTATACATAAAGCTCTGACTGACTGCTGCCTGCAAACTTGAAATAAATTTCTTTATTATTATATCAAATGGTTCTGTTAAATATACTACCTATTCCAAGCTAGCCGTAACAACTCTCTAGATATCGTACATATAGACAAAAAGTCATAAAAAACAGCTTCTTTTTATTTTTACTTTACCTCAGACACTTTGCCACCTTCAACTTCATTAAAAACTGCATTAAAAAGTTGTTGGTTTTTCAACTTTTGCTGTGCGCTGGGGGGCGTATGCGTAATGTGTAAATTCATTGAAATTAATTGCATGGCACTTACTTAAATTTGTGCGTCTTATCCAGGACAATGCCGGATACCACCGAGCCCAACATGCCCGCCAGCACAATGCTCAGCCCAATGCGCCCAGTGTCGACCTCATGACCTGGATAATACTTCAACACCACCTGAAAGTAAAAAAAAACTTTTAGCTGCTGATTCATCTTGGCTAATGGAGTGCTTACCGGATTCAGCAGCGTAGAGATGGCATAGAAGACGCCCACATTGATGCCATAGGAGAGCAATAGGAAGATGAAATTGCGATTGGTCATCAGATTTTTGAGCGATTGGAAAAAGCTGACCTGCTCCTCGGCAATACCCTCCAGACGTTGGGCAGCCTCCTGGGCTGCCGATGGTGGCGTCGGTGGTCTATCCTGAAAGACTGCAGCGAGAATTGTAAAAACATGAATCAGAAATTATTGGGTTTTGCTTACATAGAGCCATTAAGACGAGCAGTATACTGGTAAGTCCTGCAACCAAATAGAACATCAGCTGAAGATCTTTGCCCACTTGATTCAAATCATCCGAATTGGGCACCAACATTGGTGGCAAAACAAAACCAACAGCAACGCCAAGCTATAAAAATAGAAAAATAACAAATTTGGTTAAAGAAAAAAAAAATAATGCTTGGGTTTTCCGGCTGCTGCTGTCCGTTTGGTGTCTAGTTTAATTTATGTTGACGTTAGTCCTTTGTGAAATTGATTTATATATCCTGCCTGCCTGCCTGCCACACACTGTTTTGATATCACTTGCATGCGACACTTGCTGTTGTTGCACTTTTGTTTTTCGTCAAAGTTAGAACCCTTCGCAAATTGCATGGCAAATAACACCCCCGTCAGCTCACATGCCTTTTTTTTCGTTCAACGTTTTTTTCACGTTTTACAGTTGCGCTATTTTGAGTGCAAGGGTGTTTTTTTCATTTATTTACCCTGTACCCTTTTTTTTAAAAGGCTGTGTGATTGTATGGTGTTGATATACATATATTTTTATTTCTTAAAGTGTCTTAAATTATTGTTTTTGGTTACCTTTAACATTATTAAATGATTTTTACAATATTATTTATTTTTTTAGCTGGAGCAAAGACCATATAATTTTATATTTTCTTTGGTTTGAGTAGAAGAAGTTAAGAACCAAGAAAAAGGTCAGATTTATTTCAAACTTTTTAAAGATTTTCTTCTTAGAAAACCTTCCTAATGATAAACAAGGTCTACCTTCAAGTCGATCAGTGAAAAGTGTAGCAAGCAATTTGTTTTTTATTTTTGGCTTCATGTTGTTTATGGGCGAAATTGTTTGGTCCATAAATCGGATTTGGTGATTGGCGCAAAAATAACTTTTGACGGCAAATTGTAAACTACATTAATATTGAGTGCAATTTGAATAAAACTTTGTTTTATTTATGTATTTCAAAGGGCTTAAAACGCATATTGCATTTTTGCTAACGTCATTTATTATTTATAGAAAAAGCATGGCAAACCAAGAAAAAACAACATTGAAAAAACAAAAATATTTATTAATTAAATATTGACAAAATTTAGTTGGCAAAAAGCTTAAATTAGTTTTGGCGTACGAATTAAACATATTAAAGTTGAGTTAAAGCTAAAGGATGAAAGCTCGTCGAGCTCTTTCGATTGTCAGAGGACTTTCCATTCTAATTGGAATACAATTTGCATAATTTAAATTGAAATCAGCATTCAATTATGTTGATAAACTTGAGACAAGGCCTTGCCCAAAAGGCGACGTACTATCTATAACAAAAAAAAAAAAAAATTGAACGAACATCCACAGCTCAACACGAGTCGAATAATGTATGGTAATGGCCACAAGAGAACATTTTAACTGCTAGGCGGGTTTCGGGTGCACCGCAATAAGAAGACAAACACAGGATGTTAGCGTAGAGCAGAAGCATGTGAACCGGAAATCGGGGTGCAGGGAGCAGCTACAAGAAGAAGAAGATGAATATGGGGTGGTGAATTCGTTTTCTGGCATGTTTACATATGCGTATGAGCTTCTTCTAGCCGTTGTTTTTGTTGTTGTTGTTGTTGTTGTTGTTGTTGTAACAGCTAACAAAAAAATCATAAAAAAAGAGAAAAAAAATGATTACAAGAACTTTGTTTGTTCAGCACTTTGGCAACTGCGTCACGAGGCAGAAAATAGAATAAAAAAAAGCCAAAAGCTAAATCTATAGCTAAAGCCAAAACCCGTGCTCAAAGCTTGTTTCACTGCTAAAAATCCGCTTGTCGGGATTGCATGGAAAGTGGTTGCGCCTGTGGCGTTGTGTCCTTGCCAGATAAGGTGCCTGAAACCCCACCCGAAACCATGGCAACCCTGGCCGTATCCGTCGACTGCTACTCAATGCCAAGATACCATATATACCGAGTACCGCCTGCCGCTTAAATTTTTTTTAGTTATGAGATTTTTTGTTATGAATTTTTATTTTGATTTTTATTTTTTCGGTGCATATTGGTTTTGTGCAATATCCGTTTTGTTTTCCGGATGAATTCAATATTTTTTATTAAAGTAACTGGAACTGGAACTTGGAATATATTCTCGTACACTAAGAAATATTTCAAGAAGCTATTAAATTGCATTTGTATTAATGTAAAATATTAAATAAAATATTTATTGTTGAGAAAAATTGAGGTATTTAATTAATATATTATGTTAAAGCTCATAATAACATCCGAATATAATTAAAATATATATTCCTTAGTGAAAATATTTTATTAACAATTTTTTTTTGCTTAAATATATTCCAAAATGTTCCCGTTTTTGTTTCTAATGTTTTAATTTATTATAAAATTTTTGATGGTGGATAAATTTTGGGAAATGTATAATATCAAGAGCAATAAATATACATGCCCAGAGTTTATTAAAACAAGAATAAGACATGCATAATCTTGCCATTCTCATAAATTTCAAAAACTCTTAGGCCTACAGTTCGAAAGTCATTGCTTTAATCTAGGGATTAGCGTATTCTACAGTCTTGTGGCAAAGTTCTTGACTTGTTTTTTTTTTCGTTCTCTATGCAAAGTTTGTGGCACTCAACGCCTTTGGGGGTGGGGGAGGCACAAATTCGACTTGAGCCCAAGTCTTTAAAGGTAACATTTGCATTTGGCTTTCTCCATTGAGCAGCCACTTGACCTCAGCCAAAGCAGCACCAGTGACAAGCAGGTGGAGTGTTGACGCTAACGCTAAACTTGACGTTGACTATTCGACGGCACTGTACAGGAACTCATAGATACTAGATGAGAGGTCGCCTCATATTGTGACTTGAACACATCCCATTGAGACTTCCTGCCGAGGCGAACTGGGCTACAAACAACAAACGGAAATTATAAGCCTTTTCAGCGGCACTCATGCGTATGGCAAATATGACAGTTCACACACGCACAACATCGCACACACATGTGTGTGTGTTTGTATCAGTCAATGTCATTTAACTATTTCAATGTTTATGCTGCATATTTGCACGTTCATCCAAGCAGTTAAGGATGCTGTCCTCATTTTAGCTGCAACTGCAACACGTTGCACGTGTCTCTACATTATCTGCTCGTAAATCAGCAATATCCCCTTGCACCTCCAAACACCATTCCGCTTTATACTAGTCTAATGCCAAGTGCAAATTTACAGTAAGTGTTTTGCTTTGTTAAGCGTCCATAAAGCTGCCAAGCGAATTGTTAATCAGCCAAATGTCGAATGTTGGTTTGAATGGCAAACTACAGCCGATTTTATATATTCAAAACTCATCATCGTTGCCAGTCAAAGTTGCCCCCAAAGCTGTATGCAAAGTAATAACCCAAAAGTTTATTGGCTGTCAACTTAAGCCAATAAGTGGAACATCGGACAAAATGTCAAAAAGTTCAATACCAAATGCAGCAGTTGCTTAAAATGTCAATAAAGTTAAATATTTAAGTTTTATTATATGTATATTTCGGTAACCTTTCGAATAAAGTTTGTAATAAAAGGGTTTTTGCATCAAATTTCCTTAACTAAACAAGTATGGAGGCTCTAGTCTGGAGTGCCCGCCTAGAAGATACCCTGAACCCAGTTGCAATTAATATATATTTAATTTTTAAAAGACTTTGGTTTTTCTTGCTCCCTAAAAGTACGCACTCAAATAATAATCAATGTAAACAAAACTAAAAACTGACTTAACTTAACGATTTCTCCGGTGTTTCCTAACCGATTTGGACGAAATTTTGAGAAAAATTCTATCGTTACCCATTATTTTCAGATTTCGATATTTTATTGTAGCCGATTGCGTGTGTATAGCGGATTACCAGAATAGTTATCGATAATTTGTTCTGCGTATAGGAGAAAATCTGAAGTCTCTAGCTCTTGTTGTCTCTGAGATCAACGCCTTCATACTGACGGACTGACAAATCGACTCGGCTGTTAATACTGATCAATAATATATATACTCTATGGGGTCGGAGATGCTTCCTTCTGCCTGTTACATACTTTTGTACAAAACCATTATACCCTTCTTACCCATTTTATGGGTTCCGGGTATAAAAAGGGTAAAAACGGTTGTTTTCATATAAATATTTATATTTTTGATTGTCATCTTTTTATATTTCCAAGTTTCCATATACCGAATCTCAAGGGGACAAAAAAAACTTTTCTTTAGGGAAATTTGCAGTGTTTGTGGAAAACTTAGTTATACGAAAGTTCATTATATGGAAGTTCAACTGTACATTTATTTTTCTGTAATAAATACCCGAGCCAAATGTTAATTCGATATGAATAAATGCATTTAAATATTTTTTAAAATCAATGAAAAATTGCTTTCAATAATCGAAAATTAAATGACGAGTTAAAATTGGTTAATGATTATTAAGCATATTTTTGTAAAAAGTATTTCTGACCTTATTCTGCAGCAGCTTCATTCGACCTAGAACTCATATGTATGAAATTTTATTTATTTTAAGCTTATTAACTTAATAAAAATTGCACAATTCGTGACCCAATTTATTATTTTCTTTGTTTTAAAGTTTTTCAAAGCAGTTAAATAAACATTTTCTACCAAGAAGTTGTGTTGGTTGTTGCTCAAAGTTGCTCGTTAGTTATGTTGTTGTTGAAGTTTTAAGTGCGCCACAAAGTGATGCATTAATTAGTTGCAAGTTTGTGGCATGCATTATAGATGCAATTACGAGCTGCGTGTTGCAGCTGCAGCTTGGGTTCTGACATTAAATGTCTTTTAGCATTTTAGCCACATGCTAATTACGGTTTTGCACGCAAACAGTTGCATGCCACAATTAGCTTAGGCATGTGCCACATTCTCTCGTCTTAAGTGCAAGTGCCAAAATTCGAAAACCTCAATTGTGGTCAGCGTAGGTGGTCTTGCCACAAAGTTAAGTTATGCAGTTGCAACTCACAAGTTGCAACCTTAAAGTGACATTTCTATTTGTTTGGCAGCACACACACTGGGACACTCTGAATAGGTCAATTCGATTCGTTTGTTTTACAGTCGAATAAATTTGCAAAATGTTCTCAAAAGAGGTTTTTTTCCTCTTTTCTTGCACCCTTATTTGCATTAGTGTGTGATGCAGTGAGATGTGCAATCAGTTTGCTTAGTTTTGTTTAAGTTTCAACTGCTTCTATTACCTTTAGGTTTTCTCATTACTTTTTCTTTTTGCCATTTCAAATGGGTCAAAAGGGTGTCATAACGCTGTGCAAATGCTTGCAACATGCAGTAAAAGACAACTAAGACCTTTGAGACTTGAAAAAGCATTAGATACACGGACAAAAATGTATCTAAGCTCAAGGTAAAATACAATTAAAACTGGGTAAAGCAAGCAAATACTTAAAGGCTAAAGTTGTTCTTTTTTTTTGGATTAAAGTAGGGTATTTGCTACGTCAACTACTCTTTCTATGTTTTCACAGTTGGCAATTTTGTTGAAAGCACGCGTCATGTAATACAGTCAAAAGCGTGAGCATGAGAAATGGGGCTGCAAATAGCCACTTCCGCTGGCCGGAAATACGATTCCCATTCCACCCCCCTAAAAGTAAAGTTAGATGAAAACAAAAAAATGCTGCAATGCCATTTTGGCATGTCAGCTAAGCATTTGGCATCAATCTGACCCAAAATACAGTTGATGCAGCTCAGCCCTTTTCTTGTTTATGCAAATTTTAGCCAACTTACAAGGCAAACGCATCCAAAAAAAACACTTAAATGTAATGAAAAAAGGATAGTAAATGCAACGCATTGTAACTTTAGCTAGAACATTGCGCAAGGAGGCGTATGCGTTATTTACGCTTCAGATTTCCATTGAGCTTACCTGATTGCCAAAAACGCCAACACTGGTGGCCGAGGAGACTTGATCGGGTCCAAACCAAACGGCAGCCAAACGCGCAGGCAGCGACAAAATGCAAACCTTAAATTCAAAACGAGTTTAAAAACTGTTTATAAATATTATGTTTATTTTTTATTACCTGTGCAAGCGCAACAATTGCCTGACCAATGAAGCTGACATAGAAGAGGGAGGGATCCACTGAAAAGACCTTAATCCAAGCACCTATACAAGTGCCAACAACGCCAACCAAAGCTGTTATGCGCAATCCCTGATAAAAACAAAAAAACAATAATTAAACAAATAAAAGAAAACAATTGTTGGCATTGTGCTGTTTATCAACACTCACCACTTTGTCGAGAAACCAACTGCCCGGAAATATGAGCGGTATATATAATATCATATAAATCATGGACGTCCAGTCGACCCACTTGTCACTGATGCCATAGTAACTGCAAAATAACCAAGAAATATATGCAAATTCAAAAAAAAAACTTTTATGACACATCTCTGACACTTGCTGTTTTTAAACTTTGTCGTTCTAGTCTATTAATAAGGTTTTATAGAAAGTTTTAATTGAATTTGAAGGAGGTAGAAACTAAGTCTACCCTAAAATTGTATAGATGCAGCTGCGACGCACGTGCGCCACTCTGTAGCACCACTTACCGTGTTATTATATTGTTGATAATGGTGTATTGTATCCATTGCATGGCATTGGAAGCTGAATAGAATACAAAGAGTATAAGCACCGCCCAGCGTCGTGCATAGACTTTGTAACCTGCAAATATATATATGTATATACTTTTATACAACATATTACGTAGTACAGTTGAAATACACACATCTAAATCATAGAGTTAAAAGTCACTTGAGATGATACTGAATAGATTTTTAGTTGTTGTTGTTGTTGTCATTTACAAGGCTACAGTCAGTTGCTGCATTCAGCGAACGCATAAGATTAACTGAATTAGTTACGTTACGGCTGACATAGCAGATTTGTGTACTATATATACATATATATATAGTTCTTAGGTGCAAGTGCATTTGTAATCCTTAGTGCTGTGAATGACGTGCTGTTTGATTGTTTGCTTGGTTTGACAGTTGGCGTGACATAAAAAATAGCTCAAATGGATTTAATGTACTCTAACGAAAGATACTTTAATATTCACACGGGTCATTTACCCTTAAATAGCTAGCTCCTGAGTTTTTATGAGTTATTGCTAAATAAAAAATAACTTTATTATTATTGCAAACTTTTTCTTCAAGATCAGATATCTATACCCATAAAGGGCATGTGAAAGATCCAACAACTCTTTAAATATATTTTAAGCAACTTTTTGTACAGGGTTTTGTGGCAATTGAAAAAATCGACGTCACAAGACTTGACGACGCCCTTAAAATAAAGATATCCTGTAGACAAAACAAACGAAAAAAAAGAAGTGTAGACGAAGGTAAAATTTAAACCAAATACTTTAAGTTGTTATTTGAATCTTAAATATACTAAACATTTTTTTCTGACTATCAATTTTGTTTAAATTCAATTAAATTATTATGCTACATTATCTGTTTATATTTGTTTTCATTAAACAAAAAACCAAACTTCAGCAATTTATTTTACCATTAAAAATGATTTACAGAACAATAAATAACGTTTCAGATTTTATTGTATAATAAATATTAAAGTCCACAAACAATATACAAATAATTAAGCACTTAAATATGTGTTTATGAGTCTACCATAAAATACAGAGTATTTAACTGTCAAATTGCAATCAAATCCTGTTCGGCATGCTTCTTAACCATTTTTCATGGCATGGCATTGAAAATGCAGAAAGGTGCCTTTGATGTTTTGTTATTTTTTGTTGACAAAATACACATGCAAACTTTTACAGTAAAACACATATAGTATATACAGGCGCACACATGCACCAGCAACAGTACATTTTAGATTCGCTGCACGCAAATCAGTGAAGGCAAACAAAACTATTGCATACCTTGAGGTGCAGTTAAGTCAAAATGGCCGTTTTGTGTGTTCGTGCGTGCGTGTGTTCGTTTGTGTGTTTAAAGTGTTTTGCATGCAAATGTTAAGTTACAGTTACAAACATCTATTGAGCATAGCTTATGCCCCAAAACATTCGTTTTCGTGCGACACGAACATATGTAAGCTGTGGTAATAAATCTCTTATAGATGTATACGATTACACTTTTGGACAAACTATTTACATGAAACTTACCTTCAGCTGGAGCATTGGGCGCTTTGGTGGCTTTGCTATCCTTTTTTTTGGGTGAGATCATGTCTGTTGATTTGGTGGCAGCTATATAGGAATCGGCGTTCTCAGCGACGCTGCTAGCGCTATGCTTCAGATCCATTTAGATGTATATATAAAATCACTTTTGTTTTATTTATTTGTTGGGCGGCTATTTTTGGTGTGCGTGGGCTCGCTGATGCTTCGGTGGTGTCGTTGAATAAATATTCGGTTTTTTTTTTTGTTGTTGGGCAGTTCTATTTAGTGTTGTTGTTACAAATTGCTGGCAAATAGATAAAACCAAATGCAAACACAAATCAGTTCAGGTTTATTTAAGCGATGCCTAAAAGTAGGCAAAATTTTTTTTAAACTCCGCTGTTTTTTGTGGGCGTTTTATGCGGCTTTGTGTTGTCAAATTGCTAAAAATTTGAAACAGCAATATAAATACACAATCACATAGTACATATGCTCCCCCACATACGTGAGTTACATTTTGTTGGCGGTTCTAACAATTGGCATAAACATTACTTGTCTCCCCCCTATACGAAAGCCAACATAATGCGAGCACACATTATGAAGGAGGCTTTCAGCCACATTTTAAATCACACAGCTGTGCCCCATCCTGCAGCCGATTGTTGTTACTTTTTGCCTGTTTTTGTTAGGATTTTTTATTTTTCATACATTCAAACATAAATTTATATGCTCTGTAATGGGTCTTATAACAAGGTATATGGAATTTTAAAATAATTTGAAAGTTGTTATAATATTTTTAAAATTCAATTAAGACATTATACCACATTAACAGAAATAGTTGAAAATAATCCTCAGACCTCAAAAGGCTATTCAAATAATATCTATTATCACAGGACATTTGATAGTCTAGCATAAACGTGTTTCATTGCACCTCTTTGATGATGCCATACATTGCTTTAATGTGTGGTCACCCTTTTTTTGCCATTAGACAAATTGCTTTGAGCATATGAAATACAATTTAACAAAAAATGATAAAACGCGTTAACATTTTTTATTTATCGGGCTATTAAAGAAGGGAACGCATTTGCATTTGCATTTCTGTTTAAATTCACATTTGTGCCAAACAGCCTTTTATCGTACTACTATTCTTGTTGTTTGTCAGTCATACTTTGACATTTAAATTCGCGAATCGAGCGCATAAAAGCCAACATAAGTGAACTCATTGAGTCAAATCAGCACCAGAGTATAGCTGGGGATTAGCAACTTGGATTGCAATTGGAATTTGTGGTATTGAAAAGAAAGGGGGTGGCAAGGGAATTACAACGAGTGCACTTGTTGCGCCCGAAATAGGTAATCAACTGAATGATTTTGATGAGCTTAGGTTTCGCTGGGAAATGGTATTGTGAGAGATGAATTGCAATACTAGCTGCATTTAAAGTATTGTTTGGCCTTCACCCAAAACCATAATTAAATCGCTGAGAGAGTCGCGTGCCACATTAAAAATTGCTGCATTCCCTAATAGATTTAACTTTGTTTACGACGGCACTTGAATCAATTTTCCAGCTAAACAAAATTATGTTCGTTTGAGCTGCGTAAATTGCCAGTAATGAGTTTGCGGGGGGATTGCAACAATGAACAGCAATTGTGATTGTGATTGCGATTTGTTTACTGAATTCAGCAAATTAAAGACTGACTAAGCAATAACAACTTTATTAACTAGTAGAAGACAAGTTTAATAGGCGCATTGTCTGGCATGATTATGGCTTATCATAAAATTGAACAGCTGTACGAAACAAGGTGAAGTGAATAAATGATAAAAATGTACACACATGAAAACTAACACAGGCAGAGAAGAGGACAGAATCAAAAAAAAAAGAGCTCAAAACATTCGATGAGGGAAATGCACGATAACAGAACACGAACACAGATAGGTGAAGCGAATAAAAATAATAATACCTCATAGGCGCAACCAGCATGGTGATTTCTCAAGAGCAACAATAAAAGAATATAAAAATTATATTTTTATTTGTATGTTAACACAATGCGACTAGCTAGATTTAATTATAGCTACTATGTGAGGGAGTTTTTGATTATTTATTTTTCGCTTTCAAAAAGTTGACTTTGGTTTCATTTTGGAATCGCAGCACGTACATTTATCAGTATTTAGCTAAAAACTAAAACAAGAATCTTAAGGTAGGCTAAAACACGGGTTCAAAGATAAACGCGCGCGCCAAAACAAAAACAAAAACAAAATTTATTCTTTATGAAGAAGTCCGGAGACGATGACGTTTTGAGAGCGCGAACGGGCGAGAACTGAAACTAAATCCAAAAATCGACGCTCAGTCAGCTTGTCATAAAATCAACTTTTGTGCAAAATGTGCACTTGTTGTTGTTGTTGTTATTGTTATTATTGTTATTGTTGTAAGCAGCTGATTCTTTGAGCAGTCATACTAACTGTGTACACAATAACAACACACACACACCCGCACTTGATTTTACAGTGAGTTTGACAAGGTTAACAACTAACTTGAAAGTTCTTTCAAAAAATAGGTTAACGTTAATTATCAAGCTTATTAACAATATTGCTTTGTTTGCCATTTTCGGTGCATTGACTTTGTATATAAATAAAAAACATTTACTTTTGTGATATATGACTTCACGCTTAAAACACAGTACAACAGCAAAGTTGAAGTATTTAGTGCTAAAAGCTTTTAATTAATGACACCTTATGCTAATAGCTTGCTTTATCGTTGATACCCAGCATTGAAAGCTTTCAAGCTTCAATAAACAAACACACTTAATAACACTTAAAGCTTATGTGAAAGTAAGATATTAATGATATTGACTTCTCAACTGAGACAGTTATCCAAGCTTTGAGCTACGATAGACAATACAATTAATAACACTTAAAGCTTTAAGCTCGCTTGACTGCACACTGCGTCGAAGGTATTCAATTTAGCCAGCTTCAAGTGCAATCAATTGTATACACACTCAATATAATTAATCTTTGCGATTTAACGGGCTTGTGCTAGCGTGCTTTTATACAGGCCTACTGTTCGGCCGCATACTTTTCGCACACACTGTCAAGCATTGCAATATCCACTTATTTATATATGTATATCTGTTGTACATACATATGTTATATGTAGATTAACTGTAGTAACGCCCGTCAATGACATGTCCGTAACAGTAAAAACACACTACATGAACAATGTGACAAAATAATGCGAGTTTAATTCACTTTAGTGGGCGTGCACTGTAGCCCGTTGATTCATATGTCAATATATATATATATACATATATAATTATAGCCATACAAATTCAACTCGTTCCGTTTTAAATACTGTTAACCCCACTTTCTTTACTCAGATATTTTGCTGTACAAATCACACGTGTATTTAACTTTATCCACTTCTCTCTTCTCTGCTCTTCTCTCTCCATTCCTTCATGTTGGTTCATATACAATCATTTATGTACTTTTTGCATTCGGTCTGGTTTTCTCGTCAGTTTTGTTTTTATTGAATAATTTGCCGGCGGGAACTTCCTCGTTCGGAGAACCGTACCGAAAAAGCCCCAGACACAAGGTTTCAAAACCGTACAGTATGCATACTGTATGTCCAAGTGGTTGGGGGTCATTATTCGATTAAGGTAAATTATTATTTTTTATTATTATTTATCATTTATATTGACAGAGACGCAACGGGGGTCACTTTCATTAGATGGACTAAACAACATTGTTGTAGTACTATGTGGACACTTTCCTTCCTTCTGTTTCCCTGCCCTTTTCAATAAACTTTGATATGGTTATCATCATGGCCAAGAGCGGCTAATCAACACTCAGCTCTAAACCAAAAAATGATAATGAAATCGAGTCATTCGAGTGCTGATTAAAGTGTGTTCAACATGCGATGTGTAATGTTTTAGTTTTTTTGCCAAATCATTATCGAGCATTATATTATATAGTAGTTGACAGGTATTATTATGAAGTATTGCAATTTAGTTGTCAGTGAAGCGTACATTGAAGCAGTCACGTATTTAAAAAGTGCATAAAGACATTAAAAAACAATTTAAATACTTACCGTAGGTGTTTTAATATTCTCAATTACAATTTAACCTGTCGAACAAAAAACCCCGCAACTAACCCAAGTTTTTATGAAGGGGCACTTAACATGCTAATCGCCTATTGTATTATAGCTTTTGCCATTAACTCCCAACTAGTATTATTGCACCATGTTGTCATGGGAACTTACAGCAAACATAGTTTGGCATTTCATATTTCGAATCAACAGAAAGTTATTATTTGATGAATAACAAGGCAAATTACTGATAATACTAAGTAAGAAATGACCCTGTCAGCATGTTCAGCAGTAACATTTCGTTTTTGCAAAAGTTGCAATGTAATATTTATACTTAAACTACTTTGTTTTTCTTGTATTGTTTTTACTAGGTTGAAAATGGGTCGCCGGCCAGCTAGGTGTTATCGCTATTGCAAAAACAAACCATATCCCAAGTCGCGTTTCTGTCGTGGTGTACCCGACCCCAAGATTCGTATCTATGATTTGGGCAGGAAAAAGGCCAATGTCGAGGACTTTCCTTTATGTGTTCACTTGGTGTCCGATGAATATGAACAGTTGAGCAGCGAAGCTTTGGAAGCTGGACGCATTTGCTGTAACAAGTATCTGGTCAAGTTTTGTGGCAAGGACCAGTTCCACATCCGTATGCGTTTGCATCCCTTCCATGTCATTCGCATCAACAAAATGTTGTCGTGTGCTGGAGCCGATAGGCTGCAAACTGGAATGCGTGGAGCGTTTGGCAAACCGCTAGGAACAGTTGCTCGTGTTCGAATCGGGCAACCCATTATGTCGGTGCGCTCCAGTGACAAATACAAGGTGCAAGTTATTGAAGCTCTGCGTCGCGCTAAGTTCAAGTTCCCGGGTCGCCAAAAGATCTACGTGTCCAAGAAATGGGGTTTCACCAAGTACGAACGTGAACGCTACGAAGAACTCCGTGACGACAATCGACTCGAGCAAGATGGTTGCAATGTTAAATATCGTTCCGAGCACGGTCCCATGGCTGCTTGGGAAAAGGCTCAGCATGAAGTTTATGCTTGAAATTCAACTCTGACTAAATAAATTCAATTGAATAAAATATATTCAATGTAGTTTTCTCATTTTAAAAGCAACCTTTCATTAGTTCGTTAATCGTCAAGCATAATTTACCGTTAGCTTTAATGTTGATTAGCTGTTAAGTTGGATGAAAACCAACGGCCTTAACAGTGACGAAATGTCCTTAATGGATTTTTGGTATATATGCTTTTGTGTGTGTGGCAATTATCCTTTTAATCCTTTTGCATGTGTGCAATGCAACAACACGCAAAGGAGCTAAACAAAGCCTGTACGTCCGATTGCCACATTTCTCGTGCAGCCTTGCCACATTTCGTTTGCCCAGCTGCCAGCTGCCAATTGTCGAGTGTTTTGACGCGAGCTTTGTCTTGATTTCAATCTCACATGAATTCCAAATGCAATTTGTCGCTGCGAATGCGAACGCGAATGCCTGCCAGCCAATTATTCACAAGTATTCAGACTCGTACTCGGACTCGGACTTTTACTCGGACACGGATTAGGACGGTGAAAAAGCATGCACCCAATTAGCCAGGGTTTGCCAGTGGCCAACTGCAGCTGTTGCCACCTAAAAGGATTCCGGCTTTAACTGCAGCTCAATTATTAATGCTGGCAATTTACTTAAATGCCTCTTGGCACCTCTTTTACCAACGACGCGACGAGTCATGCTTATGGCCATTTATTCATTTGGCTAAAAACACATTAGAAATATTACACTCGGCTGCGTATTAAATCAAACCACGTTTTCACATCAAGCCTTTGCCTTTGAGGCAAACGTTAAATGAATATTTTATGGCTAACCGAGCAAGGGGAAAAGTTAAACGAACAGACATTATGAATGTTTATATATAGAATGAATATATATGTTATAAACAGACAATCTATATTATTTTTATCTATATACTCGTCAAACTTTTGTAGCTTCTTGGTAATTTTATATATGTACCTTTTTCGAAAAATTGCGTCTTAAAGAGTCTTATAAAAAAATTATGCAAGGTTTCCCAAAAGACTTTAAAAGACATTTCTTTGTAAAAACTTTTAAGGAAACTTTTATTAAAACGAAAATATCTCGATTTTAACTTTCTCGATAAGTTTAAATTTTATCATGTCAAGATAAATTGTTGTATTAAAATTTCTTTAAAATATTATAAAGATAACATAACAAAAATAGTATGGCCATTCTGCTCTAGGAATTTAACAACAATATTTAAGTTCTTTAGTTGAACTTATGATTTCCCAATTTATACTGAACTGAACTCGCTCAGATTTTAACAAACTTTCAATTTTGATTATATTTTTTTCCAAACAATTTCTCTTCATTAGATTTTTTGGTCAAAACACTTTAAGCATACTACTTAAAAATTAAACTTTTTTTAAAGTACGTTTTAAGATTATTCCCTCTTCAAAACTGAATTATGAATGTATTCTGTTGCCTTGCAAAAGCTATCTCTAGAGTATCAGCAGACTGCACTCTTTAGACATCATTTTCGCTTACTCGTCTGAGTCGCCTCATTAAATCCCCGTAAAGGGATGCAGGCGGGCGGGTTAGCTAGGTGGCTGTGTTCTTCCGTCTACGATTACAGCTGCACGCATTTGTCAAGCGGGCGCTAAAGCCCCAGCAAATCGTATAATTACGGCGACGTCCTTCTTAAATGCTACATAATTTCCGCAACATTTATTTATTAATTAAAAAATTTGTACGCTTCTTTGTGAGCCGCAAGGCGCGTTATCTCTGTTGTGCGGCAACACACAACTCAACTCGATGCCAGTTAACGAACTTGGTTATAAGCTAGATGAATAACCATAAATTACCATTTTATATGTTCAAAGTTTGTCACAGTAACGACAATGACAACGACAACGACGACAAAAAAAAAACGTAGCACAGTCTTTTGCGCGTCGAAATTCTCTAATTCTGCAATTATGAGCAGAGTTTCCGACACAGCAGGCGCATTGCATTTTGTTCTATAGACAGCTGACGTCTTGTGGTACGACTGCGACAATACCAAAATATTTGAACAATAATAGTTAAAAATTTATCACTTTTGAAACTTTGTATGAAGACTATAAAATCTTGGCAAATTTAGACACACGACCAACAATGTATTTAATCGAGTAATAGATGAATTTTGACACACGACCAACAATGTATTTAATCGAGCAATAGATGAATTAAACTGCTTCTATTCATGGCTTACACTAGTCTGTTATCGTTACTAAAAGTGTCAGTTTATATTTTTATATTCCTTAAAGATAAATCGTTCCAATTAAAATGAAAACACTTTAAATAATTTTAGCTTATAAAATATAATTTTGTTTACTTCCAGAATCCCAACTTAAGCATTTCTACCTTCAACTTATAAATATTTGCTTTTAATCGTAACAAAAGATTTTATAGTCTCAAAAATCATTGCATAATTTTAGGCATGATTAATTGAGGTATTGCAGGATATTGCAGACTCAAGCAGTTTTTGGTTTTTTGGTCACGGTGACTGGGTACTGGCTCAAGTGGCCAACGGATGTTCTATTATGCAACGCTTGATTATTCTTCTTCATCTGCATTTTGGGGCATTCATTTCGTATGCGGTCGCATCTCGATTAGTTAGCAACTTTTTCAGCATTTTATTTTTCTTAGGTTTTTTCCACTGCCTAATGCAGTTTTCATTGCTGCGAACTTATTTTTGCAGTTTGATGGTCGGCCATTTTGCTGCCGTTGTCAGTTTCCTAATTGGACATTGTAATTAACTTCAATGGCAGTTCAGCACAGTTTTCTGGTTGTTGTTTCGCTGTTATCAGCGAAACGCTAGCTCATTTTTCAAATTGCTGGACTGGACTTTTATTTGGCTTTTTGTCGCAGTATCCTTTGGGCCACGGCGACTGCACACTTGGCAGTTTTTGTTGTTGTTGTTCTTATTTATGTGCCGCTCGTTAGTTGTGATTGTTGTTCTTTTTCTTTGGCGGTTTCTTATTTATTGTTGTGGTTAGAAGGTCGCGTTTAGCTGCAGATTTGTTGTTGTTATCGCTCAATTCATTGCACGCTTTAGTGAAGCACTTTCCGAATGGTGAGCAATAACCAAAAAATTCATGCAGCTGACTGCTGCAGGTTAAAGCTTAAGCTAACTCATTATTCGTACAGTTTTTAAGTTCAATCAATAGTTTGGCCCTGCCAATGTGCAATATTATTATTGCATGTGACCTCTGAACTACGTGTCGCAAAAACTTTTACAATTTATTGGCTTCCTGTTGATTAGAGCTTTGGCTTTAAAGGAATTTGCTTGTTATGCCTTTAATATGTTTAGTGTTCAATGTCTAAGCTCTTGTCAGAGAACAAGCAAGAGCGCGCAAGGCATGGAGAGAATGTAGAGAGAGTAAGTGGCAGGGACGGAGCGCTTGCAAGAACATACTTCAGTTCAAAAACCTCCATGCATTGCGTCACAAAATTTCACGCCACAGACACAACACAACAAACACACAGACAAAATACTGCGAGCGCACACTAACACAAACAAACAGGCACACAGACAACAGATTTCATCGCCAGCGTGTGAAGCTTTTCGAAATCCGTTAGACTGAGCCAAGGGAAAGCAAAGGAGAGAGAGACAGACAGACAGACAGAGAGAGCGTTAGTCAACCGGTTGTTCAGTATGCCTTTACAGTTGTCTAGCATTGGCTTTTGCAAAAAACACCTGAAATTGAAATGCTTCGTTTCTTTTTGCTAGCTCTTAATCTTGTGCTAAAAATACATACATATGTTCGTAAGTGTTGCAAAAAAAAAAACAAAAACAAAATACTATGAAATGATGCATGCGAAAAAATCAATTTATGGATTTTAGTTTTTTTTTTTTTTTGTATTGCGGACAAGCACGTGTGTTTTCTAATTTGTTGTTGTTGTTTAGTTGCAGACATCTTTGCTGGTGCTGTTAGCCAGGCTCAATGTTCGTGCTTTATTGCAAGTGCTCTTAATTACAATAAAATGGAATCCTGAAGTCACTCAAGCGAGTTTGCCAACTAATTTTTTCTTCTTTTATTCTCCTCCTCTTTTCATGAATTGTTAAAACGGGAACTTGACTTACCCCGTTGAATGCTGCAGCCAGGAACAGCACAAAAGCGCGCTAAAATGCCGTCGCCTATGTGTGTGTGTGTGTGCGTGAGCGTAAGTTTGCAGGCAGTTGCGCCACTTTTTTGAATGGATTTGAAATTTATTTGTTAAAGACTGGCTCTTGTTTATTTCACATTGGTGTGCACAGTTTAAATTGAAACAAAAATGCGTTTATTCACACGCTTTTGCTGTTTGCACAGTTCTCTCAGCAAAAAACTGCAGAAATCGCTTTCAATTGTCGCTTGGGGAATTGTGTTTATTCTGCTGCTGCTGCTGCTATCACCTTTGTCGGAAACACTGAACAGGACTACTGAAAATTTTATTGCCTTTGGCCATTTTATAGGACCTTCACAAGTTCCACAACAGCTGTTGGATGCTGTGGAAGCTGCGCTCTCGACGCGCGCTCTTTCTCTCCCTCTCTCTTCTTAATGCTCCAATGCGCAAGTACAAATAAAGAATGCCAACAGGCCTATGGAACAGCAATTACTAAAGCAATAAGTTATCAGCAATCTTATAAATGGGCTGCCATATATTAATACTTGATACATATTATTAAAACACATTTATTACATATTTCTGTTTTTCATTTATTTGAAAGCTCTTTTACGGCAACACCTAAGAGTATGCAGCATGTTTATTGCTGCCCTCAATCAAATCACAGGGTGCTCCGTGTTGATGTTGATGTTAGCAAGCACTTGTTGCTGCCGTTTTTTGTTAGCCCTTTGATCGATGAAAGATAATAATATTGTGATTATATTTTCTTTTTAACATAAACAAAATTTTTGACAAATCTAATAACTTAATTTACCATGGGACAGCTTGTAAATAACATAAAATTAGCTTTTAAGTTACATATTACCAAATGATTAATTTGCCACCGCTCTCGGCCAAATTCTCACGCATAGAGCAAACAACAATAAAAAATTTGCTATGGCCATTAAATTATACATACCAATAAACTGAAACTGCAATGGTCAAGCATCGAAAGTGGTTTTTGAATGACTTTCACCAGCTGCTTCCAAAATGCTGGAAAATAACAAAACCTTATTGGCCGCTGCTGTCGAGATCTAGCACAAGATTTGATTGCCAGTCAAAATTCGATCTTGAGGCATTTATTTATATAGTTTTTGATTTTTGCTTTTCTACAGCTTCTCTTTGGCTTGTCGTAACGGTCAGTTTAAGTTCTTTTTGCATTCCGCAAATAGTGTTGAGTGACGATGACGATTTGTGTTGCAGGCAGGATGATGATGGGCCACTTTGTGAGCCATTAGCCAGGCTTTAAGCAACGGCATTTCTAGTTGGGAATAAATGCCAAAAGCAAACAAAACGAAAAACAAGTTAAGAGTTATATATGTGTGTATGTACATGTTCATACGTTCCAATAGCCAATACGAAGATAAAAGTGAGCGGAAAGAAATGTTTGGGAAAAATGATCAAAACTGAGACGCCTCAAAAACTCAGTTAGTTGGCCCGTGTCAGGTGCAATGTGCCGGTGCTGTTGACCAGCGACTAGCAACAGTGGCAAGCAGCCAGTGGCAGCTGTGTCAGCCAGACATAAAGAGTACATACAAAAAGACGACATACATATATAGAAAAAATAGAAGGAAAAAAATAAAATGCAAAAACAGGCAAAGAAAAAATAAACTTTGTGTGTGTGTCATACTGTAAATATATTGTCGCTGTAGTTGTTGTTGTTGTTGCTGTCGCTATTGTTGGACATTGGCATATCAAATGTCTTTCATAGGTAGTTAAACGCTTCCTACTATATTCCGTCCATGTCGGCACTGCTGCCTTGCTGCACTTCGTTTTGCTTGGACAACTCGATTCGGCATTTGGCGTAGGGCATTTCCCGATTCATTTTGACCGATCCATAAACAACATCAAGTACTTAAAGCAAGAGGCTTCTTTCCAAAGCTAACTGAACTTGTGTAACCGAATACAGTTTTGGTCACTCTCTACGTATGTCTCTCTTTTTTTTCATCGCTTTTTTGCACTTCCCATCTTTGCCCATTGCTTCCTTATGCATACAAATTTATGTGTCGCGGTAAAGTTTTGGTCGTGTGACCAAAAGAGCAACAGAAAGCTTTGCAAATATTTAATGAGAGAGTGCGTATGTATGTGAGAGTATTGAAAAAGAAGTACATAGTGCGTAAAAGAAGTTTGCGAATTGTGGTTGTTGCGGCCTTGAATTGAGCTGGCATGACTGCTTAACCAACCCCAAGCTGCAACCCCTTGGCCTTAAACTTGTCACGCAGCCCGAAAATAATGGATAAAAAAAAGAAACAACAAATACCAGTACACGAAATTTGCCGCTAATTTTAGTTGATTGTGCTGCTGGCCTGTGACAGCTGTTCTGCGCGACGCTTAACAGCAACAGCAAACAACACAGCAGAGCAGAGCAGCGAAAAAGAGATATACAGAGAGAGTGCATGCAAGAAGCAGAGACTGCGCGGCAGCAGCAGCAGCAGACACAGCAAACAAGTTGAAGCTTAGCTTTGAAGCGTCGACGTCGACGACTCTCATTCGCGTTTGAAACTTTGCGCGTTGCTCACGTAACGGTAGAGCAGAGCCGAACAGTGCGGCAATCGATAGAAAAGTACGCAAAGTGTCAGAAGCAAGAATTGTTTGTGCTATAATTATTATTATTATTTATAATATGACACTCAATTACTGTTGTTGTTGTTGTTGTTTTTGTTTGCTGAAAAACAATTGAAAACGTGAGTCGTGCAATGAATGATAAGTGAACCTTAGCCAAAAAAAATAAAAAAATCGTTCAAGCGCAAACGCAACAACAAACAACAGCGAAGAGCTGGGTGATAAAAAAAGGGCTCATGGACAATGAGGGAGTAAATGCCAATAGGGCAACTACAGAGCCTTGCAGGTCTGTGTCAGTGTCAGTGCCTATGTGATTGTGCTCTCTTATTTTGTTTGTTTAGTGCACTCTCCCAGAGTGGGTCACTGGAGCGTGCGATATGTCAATGCTGACAAGCTCAAAGCCAGCGACTCATGCGCAAAGTAGAAAAATGAGAGCGCTATGAAATGACGAAAAGTGTCAACAAGTGGACAAGGGACAGGGCAAGTGTCAATGTCAATACGAGTAATGCAATGCAACCCTGGTGTAAGAAATATTATAATAACAACAACAAAAACATCAAAGCGGAAAGAGAGTTGAAATTGCTTCCGTTGCAGACGTTAGCTGGCGGGTCGATCGATTGGTTTTTCATTAACGCCAGCCAGCCAGCCAACCAGCCGCCAATATTGTGAAAACAACTTTTACGTACAGAGCAAAAGCATTACTTAAGTAACAGCATTTAGTAGTAACAAAGCAGAAAGCAAAACCAATCGAGCCAGCATCGGTTAACAATATTAAAAAGCTAAGTGGCAAAAGAGACGTTACCAACTTCCGTTCATTTTTTTTTTTGGGGACCAAGCAATTGTTGTTGCTGTTGCTTTTTGGCTAATCTCTCAATGAATCGACAGTTTGTCTGTGGAAAATTGCTTAGTGTTGTTTGTGGTGTGAAACCGTTAGTAAAAGTCATACTACTATTGATACATCTGCGTGTAATTAATACCAAAAAAAAATCGATTTCCCTTTCTTGCATTCCCAAAGGCACAAAACAAAACTTTAACTTCAACCGCAACCGCAGCAGCAACAACAACAACAACATCAATCAACTGTTGTAGCAGCATGCAAATTATTTGCCACAGAAACATGTCAAAATATTAATTAAGTGATCGCCTGCTGTGTCTAACAAGACGCTAACAACACTTGTACCGCATAGTACTTAGACGCATCATTAACTATATATGTATATGTATATGTGTTTTGCATCTTATACATATTCATTCATGTTCCGTTGATATCCGTCTTGTGACCCATTTTGCATGTTGACCCAATTGCATTTGGAATTGCTGTCATTGTTTAATTAATTATCAAATTAGTTACTGTAACCACTTAAAGCGACATGCAATGCGAAACAATTGTGTGAACATTGCACAAATCTCTCAACTCTAAATACATGCGGCAAACACGTAACAGCAACAACAACAACAACAACAATAATAACTGTTGCCATTGGGCAATTGTGCCGCAAATTTGATTTTCAAATCAATTTTCAGATACAAAAAAGGTTGCCACAAAACTTAAGCCCTTTTCATGTTTTGCCTTAAGCTATGGAAAACTTGTTTTAGAATTTGAAATGCACTTTTCAGATAGATTGTATATATGTAAATATATAGTATTTCTAAATATACCAAATATTTTTTCAAGTCTCTATTAAAGTAAAAATAATATATATAGAATATCTTTCAAGTTCATTATTAACATCTTCAAACTTAAGAGATTTTCTTCCTATAAAAGAAAACTCTTGGGAAGAAAGCTTATAATCTTTAATATCTATTCCAAAGCATTACACACAGTTCATAACAGTTTCAAGTTAAGAAAAACAAGGAACCTACTCGTAACTTGGCAACTCTGTCTACGAAATGCATTTGTAATAAACACAAATTGTATTTAATGAATTTCTTATAATGAAATCAAATATAAGAAAATCATACAGCCCCAAATTGTCCATTCACAAAACTTTTGACAGCGTTTTCAACTGACCAGCACACACACACACACACACACTCTTACACGCATTTCTATTGTTGGTTTTGTTGCTGTTGTTGTTGTTGCCCAGCAGCCAAGTTATTGTACCCGTAGCCCGCAGCGGCTTAAAGACAAGTGAACTTTTTAGTTAAGCATTAGAAATGTTCAGCAACAACAACAACTGAAGAAACAATCAACAAGTGCGTTTACAGCACACTGTTTTTGGCCCGTTTGTTTGTCCGTCCATCTGTCCATCTGTCTGTCCGTCCGTCTTTCCGACTGTCTGTCTGTCTGTCTCTATCCCGTTTGTCTGCGAAATGAGATACAAAATCGTTTTGTTTCTTCTTCGTTTGCGCTCGCTCGTTTAATGCTTCGTCAGTCACAGACATATTGTTGTATGTACCTTGTATCTTATGGCAGCAACTGACCAGCATCATCATCACCACCATCATCATCATCATCAACATCATCATGATGAACTAAGTCAGCTAAGATGGAGTCTCTGGCATTTCATGTCATCTATTTAACTGTTCCAACTCACAAACGCAATGCTCTTCCACACATGCCGCAAGGCGAGGCTTGCCTTAGGAATTTGTGCCCTACAGCAAGATATTGATATAAACAAGTTTGTGTTGTCTGTAGACCTTCTATAATTTCTCTATTTGCATACAAATCGAATTGATTTTTGATAAGTTTTCGTAAGTTTCGAATGTTTTACTTTGACGAAAACTTTTCTAATCTAATCTTAAAATTTACATTCCAGAATAGTTTATCAAATCATTTTGCTGTTAATTTTTTTGTATTATTTATTTATTAAAAGGTTCAAACACAACTTTTATCTTTGAACATTTTTATTTAATGACATAATTGACAAATACAATTTTATTAGTTTTTTATTGATATAATTATTATATATATCAAAATATAATTGACAAAGAGAAACGCCTTACTTAAAATGAAAAGATTTAATTTTGAACTTTAATTGCATACAATTTTGTTAAACTTCCCTCGGTTTCGTCTTAGAATTTCTCTTTGGCTTTGTAGTAATTTGTTTGTAGATTTTTGATTTGCAAATCTTTTTAAACGCCATGTTGAAAACGGTCTGCCCCAAGGGGCAATATACTATACTATGTTGTTAGGTTGGACTGGATGGCTTGTTGTTGTTTAATTTTTTATGAGATATGCCCGGGAAGCCGAGCAACTTTCTCGTCTTTTGAGGGCTTGTTGTCAATTTGTTGCTTGTGTTATTGTTGTTGTTGCCCCCTTTTTTTAAAGCTATGCAAATCGATGGCAGTGCATTAAATGAAATTACTAAATGCGGCTACGTGCCTTTCTAGGTCCCAGCAATTTACATATTTAAGCGTGCGGCATATGAAACTCAAAAAAAATTCCAATTCTTAGGAAGTTTTGTTTTTGTCAGATGTGCCGTGTCTCTTGGGTGCAGCAGTTGTCTCAGCAGCTGCTCTTAACGTTGAGTTAAGCATAGGTGTATAGAGGGGGGGAGGGTTGGGGGAACGTTATCTATAAGAACAAATAAACGCAAATTGTTTATGGCGGCTTTAAAAAAACTTGGTGGAAAGACTTTACTTACTTTGAATTTTGTATATATCGCCACAGCTGATAAGCCAAAAAATAAAACGCGAACACAAAAATAAATGGCAACAAAAGAAGCCAGCAGCAGCAGGTGAAACAATGGCCATTACGGCCGCGTAATTAACAAAAATGCTCGCAAAGCCTCAACTGAATGAAAAATAAACGAAACAAACAGCAAAAAGTGTTTAAAAAAAAACAAAAACATTGAAAATACAAAATAAAAAAAAAAGAAGTGCGCGTGAATTCCATTCATTGACTGCTGAACTTGGCTGTTTGGCAGAGGCGCCTCCGGCTAACAATTCCCAGTGAACATATGCAACTAACTGTACATGTGTGTATCTAAGTCTGTGTGCGTGTAGCGGAAATGGCTTAGTGCAAAAATGTTGTGATTAAAAGTGAACTTTTATGTGTCAAGAGTGCAAATAGCAAAAGCAAAAGCAAGGCGAAAGCAACGAATTCACAACAAGTTTAAAACATTCAACAAACAACAACAATACAAAATGGCTGCCGACACAACTGCAGCAACAACAACAACTGGCGATAGTCCAGAAAGCAGCCCTGCACAGCAGCTGAACAGCAGCGTTGACAGCGGCATTGCCGTTTTGGACGTGGATACGCAAGCCTTGAAGCTGCGCCAGCGTCTGCAGCAATGCCAGCGCATCCTTCAGGTGCTGCAACGCGATCAGCCAGCATATCAAATGCTACGCGATAGATTAAGGTGAGTAATCGATTGATTAAAAATAATACAATGTAGTACAATTTCGAAAGAAATTTTGATTTGTATAGGAAAATTATCGGAATCTTTATTTCTCCTCTTCTGATATACTTTCTAAAATTTAGTTAGATTTACACTATAAACTGTTTAAAAAGGTTAAGATGAAGAACATGGCAAAGATATATAAAATGAAAATATCATAAGATAAGATGCGATAAGATTGCATCAACTTATTGTTATTCATTTTCTATTCCTAGAAATTCACTTAGGATTTTTTATCTAACAATAATAATTACCTAGCTTAAAATACTCTATTGACTCTTTATTTAGCGGAACTTAAAACTAAAGCTATAAATCGGAAACATTTTATTTGAATTTTCAAAAAATTCCTTACTTAATTAAATATACAACGCAAAATTTCAATATTATGATTGCCTGACTTGGCATTAGTAAAACCTTTTTTATTGAAGATGAATAATGAACAGAGTTTTGTTAGTTTGCAGCGATTTCTAAGTTTTATTGTGTCTTGTGATGTGCATAGAGTGGGAACATGATTGTTTTTTTGTTGTTGTTTCTCAGAAAAGCTTTTAAGATGCACATAGCATTATTTTTTTATGTGCTGACTGCACCTGTGAATGATTTTTTTTTTTTTTGTTTTTATTGTGATATTCCAAATGTGATTTTGTCATTTCGGGTAATTTCCTTTCGCTTTGCAATCGAGGTCAGCAATTTACATAAAAAATTTTTACTGCTAAAGATTGTCACAACAATAACGATAATAATAATGCTTATTGGCCAATTCAAGCAGTTCTTGCACTTTTCTTATAAAGTTTTTTTTTTAAACTCTGTAAAAACGCACCCAACACACAACACAAAAATGCTAATCAAATAAACAAAATGACAAATTCAGGCAGCTGCAGATTTTGTGTTGTGTGTGTGTGTATGTGTGTTTGTTGTTGTTGTTTTTATTGGTTTTTAAAGATTGAAAGATCCACACGATGTTGTGCCAAGCCCATCTCAAAAAACAACATCCGTCAACGGCAGCTGCCGCAAGCTACGCATATGGTTATATTTTTTGTTGGTTATTTTTTTTTCTGAAAAAAAAAAAAATACCTTGCCACAAGCCATCATAAATTTAATAATTATGTTCGTATGCGTATAAATGGGGAGGAGGCAAACAAAATCTTGTCAAAAGCATGAAAAATATTCATATTTCATTTAGTTTTTATTTGTGGGAAAAACGTTTTTTTAATAAGAAGACAAACTTGATTAAGTAAAGATCTTTTTTTGAGTAGCCAATTTTAATTGGAAATTTTTTGTTGGATGCAAATTTTGCAACTATGCATAAAGTTACGTATTTACTTAAAAGTCGCGGAACCTTCATTTAAATTATAAAAACTATGTTTAATTTGGGTTTTTTAGATTAATATTTTATAATTTTATGCTTTATTGTTCCTTTTACCTAAATTATAATAATGAATTGGTTTTGGTATGTTAAAAGATGTTTGAAAAATTAATAGGTAATATTGTTATTTTTATATATTTTTTATTTCTTGTAATTAATCTTTACTTTCATTTCAAATCAGTTCCAGCTTTCTAACTGATGCTTATTTACAACTTCATTTTATAGTATTATATTGTTTAAACAAAGATTGCTTTTGAGAAATTTGACCACTTTTCAACTTATATTTAACCCATCTTCATAATACTAACAACCATGACAAATTTGTTAATTTTCACAAATTTTTTTCTTAGCTCATTTTTGTAATATTTATAACCATTAAATAATTCACATTCAGCTGCTTATCTGCCACATTTTGGCGTCTATCTTATCGCAAAGCATGTAATTAAATTGATGAATGCCAATCAGTTGGCCAGCCAACTAGAAGCTACCAAAACAGACATTGAAAAAAATGCGTTCACACTGCATCGATTTTCATTACGCTTTGTTGAGCAAGTTCAGCTGGACAGGTTGTGGCAGACACAATTTGCATAATACACAAAGCCAAGTGCCACAAAAGTCACAAAGCTGCCACACACAGACACACTATTTGTCTACTTGTCACTTCTGCCTCTTTGATTTTTTCTGTTATCTGAACGACAAACGCGATTTAGTTTAAACCCTTTTCGAGCTGCCTTTGTGCGTTTTAAGCTTTGACTATGACGAACTGTGTCCAGTTCCACTTTGGATACTCGCCACAACGCACACATAAACTAAAATTATATCGAAATTATTTGCAAACGAACCTAAATTGCTCTTGACCAACAATTATAAGGCGCTTGTGATATAACCTCAAAATATTTTGACACTTATCTGTAAAAACTTCGTTCGTTGCGTTGTTGTTTTCCTCTACTATAATAATTTTTTTTTTCGTTATTATTACTATTTTTCTTGTGTTTATTTGTTAATCATTGTACTCGGGTGTTATCAAATCGAAAAGCCGCAAATACAACGAATACCTGAAAGTTGTTTGTTTGTTTTTTTTTTTATGTCAAACAAAATAAAACTAAAAACAAACAAAACGCAAGACTTTATAATGCCCATATATACATATAATACAATATATATATGCACAAACACAACGTGGTGCGATAAAAAAAAAAATAATAAAAAAAACCCAACGACGCAGTCGCATTTTTTTGAGCTTTTAAGGCAAGTGTTAAGATCGCAAAACAGATCTTGGCCAGTTGGCTCAGTAAGCCAGTAATAGCCGCTGGAAAAAGTAGGTAATGTGATAAACACAAAGTGTATTCAGCAGTTATACATATATATATATTCGGTTGAAATTGCCGCGTGATTTTTATCAGTGTCGTCAGTGTCGCGTTTTTCATGTTTTTAATTATGAGCGGCCGGACAATCAACTCAATTAGCAAGCTTCTTCTTTTCAATTTTTTGTTTTTAATGTTGATCGCTGTCTTCGCAAAAATTAAAATATATATATACACTCACAAACAAACAACAACATGATGTGATTGATAATCGCTGTAAAAAAATTATGGAAAAAAAAGAATTCTTAATTGCAAAACGGAAAAAAGTTTTCGTGTTGGGTAATTATTTATTTAAAGTTTGCCCCGAGAAGTTCACTTGTGCAAATAGTGAAAAAAAAGCATAGAAGACAACAATTATTAACTAATAATAAAACATAAATCAAATAAAGCAACACGACTTTGATGTCAGAATAAGTGAAAATAACAACAACAACAACATAATCAATTTGTCATAAGTTTTTTTGTTTTTGCATTGAAACACACACATAAAAATAGTTGTTAAATCTTAGATAATAACTAGTATGAACAAAAAAAAAGCTTTAATCACGCTTCGCTAAACAGGAAGTTTAACTGAAATTATCGATTATAAATGTAATCTTTAATCGACACAAAAGAAACTTACTAACGAAATGCATTCGTGATTGATAGTGTATAAAAAAAGACCTCCACCAGATAAGCAGGTAGAACATGCCTTTCGAGTATATACTCTACCTGCAACGTAATTAAATTTGTGAGAAAATATGTTAAGATCTTATGATAAACACAAAGGAAAATACTTGAGACGAAGCTAAAGTTAGAGTTTCAGTTTTATTGTCATTATTGTCATGAACATTAAAATGACACATAAAACGTGACATAAAATGTTACTGAATATGAGATAGATTTTTTGAGTTTCAAATTTGTAATTATTATTTAATAGTATTTATCTCATACAAAAAAATCAAGTAAAAATCTAGCTTAAACAAATAAAACTCATCTTGATTTGAGGAAAAACCTTGATTAAATTTAATTCGATAATCTTGAGTTGAGAAATTCTATTTTCTTTGTTAAATATAAACAGTTAAATGAAGAGTTTTCGTGAAAAAAATACCAAACTTTTTCGTGTGTACTTAACATATGTCAAGATTTATATTACTACTGTTCAAGTTGTGTAAAATAACGATTAAAATTTAGTTAACTCAAGTAGGGCATTCCAATTACCAGCAAGCCAAAGAAATCTTGAGGCACAATTACAATTAAGATAAGATAATATAATATACAGCAACAATGCCAAAGGTAGTTGATATTAGTGGGTTCCAGCCAATAATTCCCATAGAGTTACACATTGCAAGAATGAGTTTTTCTTTAGTTGTTTTGGGGGCATTAAATGAAAAATAGTTGAAAATTAGTTGAGTTGTGTGCAAAAACAAAAAAAAAAAACTTTGAATGACAAATGAACCAACAATAAAAACAAAATCAACTTTGCAGTGTTGCAAGCATTTGGTGCGCCCCTACTGTGCCCCGTTCAATTGCCAAATGGATCGCAACATTGTCCTTGGTCTAAGCAGCGTGCTGGGCTTGATTGGAGGCGCCTATCTGTTGCAATGTGGCGCCCAACATTTGCTAAGGTGAGTTATTGGGACCACCAACCAGCTGAACTTATGCAATTACGTGAGCCGCACTATTAAAGCCCCAACTTGAGGCACGTGCAGCGAATTATTGTTGATAAAGAGAAAGATATGTAAACTGAAGCTAGATAGTAGTAGTTGGCCCGTACAGTTGTCCATTTTGGTTTTGGCCGCTTTTACAGCTTCATTTTCATTTCGAAGTTTGTGATTTTCATTTTCAGTTACGTGTTGCTCGTTGTTTTGTTTTTTTTCATTGATTACGTTTGCGTGTGAAAAATAAAGCTAAGAAAAATGTGCAAAACTATTTCAAAATTGCACAAAAAACAAGAAACAGATTTGACATAATTGAGGTTTGGTTTGTTTGTCTTATTTGGCAGGTGTCTTTCAGCTGTGTGACTTCCTTGGCGGCTTGTGTAATCACTTTATTCGCCAATAGCTTTAATTGGTCAGCAAAATTGCGGCGTTGCCAATTTCAAATATGTATCGATAATTGTTTACCGTTCGTTTCAACAATTGACATAACAATGTGACACAAATTTGGCAAGCCATCGAACGGAAATCATTAAGAACCCCTTTCAGCATAACAACGTTGAATAAAGTAAAACAACAACAATAATAACAAGCTAACAATATTCAATTGTCTTTTATAATTTGTCTTGGCATTATTTACTTTATTTCCATATTTCCATATTTCAAATGGCTAAACAGCTGAGCTCACTTGCCGTGCAAGTGGCACAGAAAAGTGTTGTTGTCAAGTGAAAACGAGAGACGCCTCAAGCATAAATGGAAAGTCAGCAATATGGCTTTAAATTTACAATTAGCGCCTGTCAACGTTAGTTGGCTTAAGTATTTAAGCCACATTTCGGGCCTACACTAACAGAAAAAGTTCATTAAAAGTACTTTATTTAAGCTTCAACTAGCATTAAGTTCATTGAAAGCTTAAAACAAAAATTAAATTACTTAGTTGAATTATTTAGTGTGTATAAAAAAGAGTTTTCATCAATGTTTAAGTCTTTAATTTCTTACTACCTGTCAACGTTAGTTGGCTTAAGTATTTAAGCCACATTTCGGGCCTAGACTAACAGAAAAAGTTCATTAAAAGTACTTTATTTAAGCTTCAACTAGCTTGAGGTTCATTGAAAGCTTAAAACAGAAATTAAATTACTCAGTTGAATTATTTAGTGTATATAAAAGTGAGTTTTCATCAATGTTTAAGTCTTTAATTTCATACTACCTTTTGCTGGCAGTGCACATAGAATACTTTAATGCGACTCGAGATGGGAACAAAAACTGGTTGATTTAAAATTAATGTAGCAAACGCAGCAAGTGAAAACTTCAAAAAAATGTGTCACAAATGTGACGGAGAATCTTCTTTTTTTTTAAGCGAAAGCGGGTAAAGAGCAAGTCAAAGCGAGTTTGATCCAACAATTTCAACAATTATTAAAAAGGCATTAAATACAAACATAAAAATGTATTGCATACCTAAAAATGTATTATCAAAAATTAAAGCACACTTTTGAGCGGCGAACAAAAATCTCAACTGAAAATTTGTTAACAAGAATCGCGAATAAAACGGGCTGTGCGAATTGCTTGACTACATATTTGCAGTTTAAATTTGTATAAGCGCTAAACAAAACCTGGAAATTGTTATTGTTGTTTTTGTTATTTAAGCGTGTGTGAAAAACGGCTGCGTCAAATTAGCAATAAAGGCATTGACACTGGCAATGAAGCTGAAAGTCGAGTACATAAAACGCAATTCACAGCAGTTAGCGGCATTTTAAATGAAATATTACCTAACGAATCATTTGTTTTGTGTTTATTGCCAAAATGTGTATTTTCGGTGAAATAAACAGAATAAACCCGTTTCAGTTTGGGCGCCATTTATTCATCAACGCAACGCATCATCAGACTTTGGACAGACGAATAAATTGATAAATAAATTCCACAAGCTTAAATTCTCATTAAAACAAAACATATTATGCGTGATTCTAGCTAATAATACGTAAAATAAGGAACCCGTTTTACGGTATTTTGTTTATTTTCCAACAGTTTCAATTTATGCATTGAATAATGAAGTGAGACATTAAGAAACGAAATTGGACAATTAATCAAAATTAAAAGTGCATTTTGAATATGTAACTGCAGCATCAGCTGTCCAGATTCTCTAACACTGTTTGCTCTACGACACTCCCAGCCTCTCTCATCTTTGTTTGCATTGGCAACTGTGAGCATTTTTGTCGGTATGAAACCTAAAAACTCTTACGTCACCAACGAGTTTGTTTTTTTTTTGTTTTGTGCGCTGCCCGTCTATCCGCATGTCTAGCTTCTTTTTTTGTTTTGTTTGTTGTTTGTTTGACAGAATAACTCTCGCTTCCTCTCTCGGGCAGTCTGTCTACCTTCTCTCTATCTGCTTTCTATGCAAAAACCGGCATGTTAGTTGTTGTAACCAAAGCTTAAACGCAGTCGCCGCCGTCGCTGCCAGCGTCGCTCTCTGACGTACTCAGCTGTTGATCGAGCAGCGCGCTCAAAGCGAACTGCGCATAGCACTATCAAAGCTTGTGCGAGAAAGTTGTCGGCGCGCTTCGAACACACAACAAAATTCGCTCAAAAGTGCAAATTAAGGCTGAAAATTTTTTAAAAAAAACTAAAGCAATAAATTCAGGTGTCATGCTAAGCAACAGCAAACAAATTGACAACAATTAAATTAACTGTACAAATTGAAACAAAAAAAAAAAACAATCCTTGAGCTAAACAGCAAAACACAACCTACAAATCAAACACTAAGCAAAGTATACAAAAAACAGCAATCGAAGTGCAGAGAGCAGACAGCATGGTGTTCAACTCTGTTTTAGTGTGCCAAGTGGAAAAATTGCTGTGCACACCTATCAGTTTAGCGGTATTTGCCTTTCTCTTCATGGCCTGCACCATGGAGGTTGTTCTACTTAAACTCACCACAAGTGCCCACATCTTTGGGCGGCCGCCCAATCACGACGACTGGGGAGATGACGGCGGTGAGAACGAGGAGGATATCTACTATGAGAATCTTCAGAATAACTATGAACACTGGGCGCGCAGGCGTATGCGGTATCATCAGCGACGACAACAGCAGCTGCTTCTAGCACAACAACAACAACAACAACAACAATGAAGAATCCACAAATTTGTATAAATGTGTATATAGTATATAAAAAACACGACTGAGTTGTGTAGCATTAATCCAAAATAATCGGAATATTGGATACATATTGCTTAATAATTTTCGATTTAAACAACGTTTTCGTTTATGTATTGTGTAAACAAAATTGCAACATTTTCTGCCAATTCATTGAAAGCCAAAAGCAAAAAGAAAGAGCTAAAGAAAAACAAATTTGTGTGTATTATTTGGTATTTTGTGCACGTTGCTAACAGCCAATACACTACATATATATATGTATATGTCTCTGAGTATATATATGTATATAATTTCGATAATTCGGTTTCAATTACGTGCATTTGTTTTGTGTAGAAATTTGCATAAATTGTAAATGACTGACATAATCATAATATCTAAGATATTACACAATCAATATGCAAACAACAATATCTACATGTATAAATCCCTATAAAATTTAGTAATAATGAATGTAATTTTAAGTTCCCTTCGTGTGATGCTACCAATATGGTTTTCCTATGTTATACAATCTCTCTCTTTATACCCTACGCCTAGTCTTGTAAGCTTTTAAATTATAGTTCCAATAAATCACTTTTTGTATACATAAACAATTTGTCAGTCCATGTATGGGATTTTTCTCATTTCTTTTTGTTGTTGGTGCTGGTGTCGCTGTGGCTTACTGGTCGAACTGGTTTTTGGATTGTGGTTTTTGTTTTCCGCATTTTCACTTATGCAATTCGACAGAGCTCCATGTGAAAATTGCTTGAGACAATAAGAGTCTGAATTTTTGAAGTAAAGAAACTTGTCTCACATAGAAGTAAAATTGAAATTGTTAACTAATTGAACATAAATCTGCGAAACAATAATTATTTATTAAACAGAAATTAGCCAAAACGTAGCCTTCACAAAGTTGTTTAACCTTTTGAATACAAATGGTTTTTTTTTAGCAGCTAATTAACAAATGAAATAATGTTCAACGTCACAATCGATGCGATTGCTTATTTATGCAAAAAGGAAAGTATACAACAACAACAACCACAATACATACAAGTCTTGGAATTGTGTCAAGAACGGGTGCTAAATATTCACCAGAGTTCTAAGATATTAGCATAAATTGTTAAAAGAGCTTTTGTGGAATAACAATTTAAAATTTGAATCTCTTTTTCTCTTGCAGCAAAATAGTCGATAAGAAGCTGAAGAAAGAGAAGGAGAACGAAGAGCAGCACAGCTGCAACGTCTGCTGTGCAGACTTGGATTTAAGCAGTGCCAAAAAGTAAGTCTGCACAAAGAAAGTCTACACTTAACTTTACTAACTGACCCGCTCTAACTTTAGCTATGTCACATGTTGCACATGTAACAAATTCGTTTGCCGCAACATCAAATGCGCCGAATGGCGTCCCAAAGCTGCACAATGGGAATGCGAGCTGTGCCACAGCTCAAACAAATCACTGGAGCAAACCTCCTCCTGGGTTGCCGAACAGATGTCGTTCAACCAGCAAAAGTTCGTCTATCCATTGCGTGCTCGCAGCGAAATCTACATACCCATAAGTGCAGACTTAGCGAATAACACAATGAGTAAGTAAATCAAATGAAGCTCGCTTAAAGCTTAACTCAACTTTATTATTTATTTTTGTTTACAGACTTTGAGAGCGTCAGTCAGATTGGCGCGAACAGTGTGGCCATAATGAATGGAGATGAGCGCAGCAGAATACGTGAATATGTTGAGGAAATTGTTGCGGAAATGCTTGGCAGCAATCTCGATCATATCAAAGTCAGCCAATTGTCCAAAAGCGAAAACTGTAAGTAACAATCTTGATTTTTACTCAGACTCAGTCGCAGATTGGTTTAGATATGATTTGTGCAAATGCAATTGAAAGCAAACTGAGCAAAAGTGCAAAACGAGACAAATTGCACAATTGTTGCGAATGAAAAAAAAAAGAGCAGCGCATTGCCTTTATTCATTAATTGTCTGTATACTCAAGCCGAGATGTATTACTACTGTGAGTACTTTAGTTTACAAAGAATAGAATTCCTGTTTTGTCTGGTTCGAAAGCGAAAAATAAGTCTTAAATAGCGTGCTCTTGGTTCCTAAATCGCTTCAATTTCTTAAAGTCGGATATATTCAAGCGTTTTGAGTTAATAGCTGAGCCTAAAAGTATGCAGCCAAAAATACATTTAATTGTAATTCTAAAAATCAAAATCGAGCTGAAGAAATTAAGTCTTTGTTAGTCATTATTTTATATTGAAAAGTTGGTCCACATCTTCGAAACTTGTTGTTTTAGTTTTATTTTTAACAAGATTTCTCGTAGCATACTTCAAGCTGCTTAGCTCGCAAGAGCTTTAGCTAGGGTTCATTGCATACTCAAACGGTTATTTTAATCAAAACCTTATGCACACACTTTCAATCAACACACACACACACATCACAATTGAACTGCACACAGACCTGCAGCTTTTCTATAAATATCATGCGAAACTAAGCAACCTGCTTATCAATGTGGAGAATGCTTTGCTTGACGGAGGTAAGTTCAGAGCAGACCTTTATCACACTTCTTGCCACGCCTAATATAATTTTAGTTGTAGTTCTGCCTGTTATCTTAATTAAATACTGTTTAACCTGCTCGTAGCTCGGCATGAATCATGACCATAAAAATCGTATTTCTATATTGCACGTAGATATCATAAACTTTTACTGTATGTGTATGTGCGTATACGTAATGTTGTAAGAATTCGGTTCACAAACGAAAAGAATTCAACGATCTTAGTACATATAACTTAATTCTCTTACTATCAGTTAATTGAAAGCAATAAACAAAGAACAACTTAAATCGCGGTCAACACGCATTGATAACATTAACACAGACAGCTTGTGATAAGGCAAAACGTATGCGGTACACTGATAAGAGCCGTGTCGTCTCACTCAATAAAAATTACCGACAAGTACAGCACTTGTCGAGTGCTTAAGCATTCGAGCGACAGTTGGCCTTAACCAGATGACAAACTAAGATATACACGCATTAATCATACGCAACGTGAGCCGGCATTGCTCACCAACTGGTTACTTCGCACAACTGCAAAATGAAAATTTACACGGCTACTCAAGGTTTCAACTTACAACTCTAGAGCCTAAAGTATTTTTTAAAGTTAGAGTTTGACAGCAGATCTAAAATGCCTTGTCATTCAAATTACGAAATCAATTAGTATGTGCCAGTGTAATAACTTAAAGGCACGCTAACTTACCAATTGCAAATAAACATGTCAATCTTTTCGAGAAGATTGCACGAAAATGCCGAATACTCAATGTAAAGTAGACCTGTTCATAATACAGGAAAAATTAGTGTTGTTTTCCAAACTCGGTTTTATAATAATAATTTTTTGTAGCAACTATTCATTTTTCATATCTAGCTGAGTATTCCTATGTCATATCTCAAAGCATAACCGTTTTAGTTAAACTGATGTTTAGTACTCTTTGAGAAGATAATGTGGCTATGAAAGAAAAAAATAATATCAACAGCTTCTAACTGAAGATTCATAGAGCAAAAATATTTTAATAAAAGTTTAGAATAACTAAATAATTTGAAACTTTTGAAGAAAAAAAAACTCGTCATGTTATATACAGCTTAAAATTGTGCTTTGGTTTAAGAAAAAGGTCTCAACAAGGTATGGAAACCGAAAAAAAAGATTTTAATTACAATCTCAACTTACTTTGGGACTCAGCACACTTTCGCATAGTTTCCAAGCTATAAAATAAAGTAAAGCTGTCATATCTTATTCGTTTAAAGTATTAAAATAAAATTCAGAGATTGGCGAAAAGTTAATTACGTTTTCTTCTTAATTTTGCTTAGTTCTTAAGCCAAACAAAATAGCCCACAATGCCTGTGAATATCGAAATACCTCAATAAACAAAAGCAAACTGTTTGTATGCCATACAACAACGCTACAGATATGACTATAACTGTGTATGTGTGAGTGAGCACGCTCATTTGCTAGCTGTCGCTGTTGCTGCTTCTGCTGCTCGCGGCAGTTGCTCGACGCAACGCGCTCTGATCGCAACGTTTTCTGGCCGCATGCCGAGCAGCCAAAAGCCGGGTGAAAATAAGAAAAAAAAGTTATTTTATACGTCAACGCGATCAAAGTAAAAGCAACCAAATTCCAGCTAAAAACATTTTAAAGCATGATAAATCATAACATAAAATGAGTAAAAAGAAAGACGCATAACAAATAAAAGTAACACTTGCTCACATTTTGGCTATGCAGATAACAGATAACACAGACATACACATAAACACAAGCACACACAGACTTAGAAACACAATGGTGATCACTTGTGATAGCAGATTATAAGTTAACGCCAACCTTGACCCTACACACAAAATATAAAGATGCAAAATGCAAAATATTATACAAATGTCAAGTTTTCAAACGTGGCCGAAACAGTAATACAATTAAAATAAAACCCGGAATAATGTTTAGTCAACGTTAACAAATATTAATGATGACTTCAAGCGAATAACAATTTATGCAAAATCCAATAATATTTTATTTATAAAAGTGATGTGCTTAAAAGAGAACTCAATTCTATATAAAAGTTAATAAACTCAATTTAATTATTGTGCAGTTGTTACTTAGTATAACAATTAAACTATGAACCGAACTTGACTTGAATTGCACCTTGGAACAGAACAATTATATAAATGCTTTTAAGTAGTATATGATCTAAGGTTCAGGGTACGGGCTAAGTTGAAGTTTCAGTTTCAGTTTCAGGTTCACGTTCAGGTTTAGGTTTTGCTTCATTAACTAAACTCGTATGCAAAGCCAGGCAGATACATTTCAATCTTCCCAACACAACAACTCAATGACTAACGGCACTCAAGCGATACAAACACAAACATAGAAAAAATGTCAGAGAGGCGATAAAGAAATTTAGTGGCTTTTGTTGTTAAAGCTAACTAGATAAACTCACAGGTTATTAATTATGTTTTTACCACAAAATGCTAAAGCATATATTTATGGCACAAGAAAAGAAGACGCTACGCATATGAATTTTTGCGTTATGTTTTGTGCTTTTGTTAATGAATGCGATTTTCAGCCTGAGCAAACTTACAATTCAATCTATATATTTAGCGTATTTAGTATGCTTGGACTTAAAGCTGAGTCTGCTCAAGCGTTCAGCGCGTTTCAAAATCTTAAATAAATGTTTATTGTATGTTTTATTTTTATTTTTCTCTTTGTTTATTTTCTTGGTTTTTTTCTATTTGTGTGCCGACAGTGAGGCGTATGCCTAATTTGCTAGTGTTACATGAGTGTTTATGTATGTGTATATGTGTGTGTGTGCTTATTTTTTTTTTTTTGTGTATTTTGTGCTTTAATTAAAGCATAACATCAACATTGACACAGACCAAACAAATACAACAAATACGGAATTAGCGACTGTTAACTCAAAATAATAAATAAACAAACATATTGCAAATAAGTCAGTGAATACTTATATGCCCCATTCATGTCAGCACATGTAACTCGATTGTAGACTTAATTGCGCGTGTGTGAGTAAACAGTGTGTTGCATGCAGCATGGACTTTACGTTGGGCCTGATAACTGGCATGTATGCCGTTTTGGCCGTTATTATATTTTACGTTGTTTACGTCATTGAGGTGAAATTAGGTATGCCTACCAATAAAAGTACTAAATACTAGTATAACACACACATACATTCTAACACTCACACACTTACTTTCTACACTCACACACACAGACACACTTTTAGTGTGGCGACTTTTCACTTTTCCATTCGTTGTGAACTGACTTTCGTGCTAACCAACCATTCGCAACTATTCTTACGAGTCTATAAGACCGCTTTTGTTAACCAATTCGCCTGCTTCCAGATTTGCCAGCCATTGTCAATGGCAACAATAACAACAACAACAACAACAACAGCAGCAGCAATAACAACAATAACAATGATCAGCAGCTCTTGGACATCTCACAGACACGTCTGCGTAGTCTCATTGAAACCATCATTGCCGAAACTCTGCGCAGTGGTATTAGCAACAATCTGAGTCCCAGCGGCGCAGTCTCGGAAATAAGTTTTGATACACGCTCCACGGGCCAACTATCGGGCTTCAATAATAATTATAATGGCAACAGCAAGCGACGCCATCGCACCGAACACTATTTTGAGCCGAAAATCTATCAGGATCTATTGGCTACAGCGGTGCTGAATAAGGTAACAGAAATTCACAAATTTATTAACCTAACTTAAATAATTTAGAATCTTATATCTTGCTCTCGTATTTAAGTCTGACCCACCATAAACAAACAAACAAACAAAAATAATGCATCTGTTGCATGTGTCGCGACGCGTGTTGACCTCGCCTGTAATCCCGTCTCATGCGCAGAGCTAAGTTCTATTTCCGCTTTCGTTTAGTTTTCACTTTTGTTTGAGGCTGCACTTGAAGGGTTTCCAATATGGGCCAAAGCTATTACAGTTGCAGGCAACGTTAATTAGTTGCTGCCCATTGTTGCAAGCGTGCGGACACTTTTAACGGAACGGAAATTGGAATACAAACGCACTCTCTACCAAAGTCACTAATTGGATCATCGATTTCTTAGCAATAGGAAAAATCGGGATATTTTATTTACAAAATTTTCATTTAATTGCTTTTCCAGAGCTAAACAAAATGGCCGAGCTAACGCAGCATGTAAATATAGCTTCAAAAACAAAAAGCAGCAAGAGTTTATAATTTAAATTTATAATCTTATCACGCACGCATATCGATATCGTACTGAGTCCATAATGGTGAAAAACTTATGGTTTTTTTATGTTCCACTAAAAATCACAGCTAGTTTTATGGCTTATATATTTTAAGCTATTTTTTTTTTATAGCACTGCGTCACGCCTCAATCGATCTAGGTGTATATAGTAGGGGCATGATGTCACAACTTAACGAAAATTGTCATACTCACCACAGCTGCTTTGCAGCACATTTCGCCTGTTGCACTTTTAATTTTCCCCTTGACTTGTTCTAGTTAATATTTAAATATATTTTCATATTTTAATACTCTTTGGCACAGATAACGGATAAGGAGGGCAATACCAGACTTATTACGGAGAGTTCACCGGACTTGAGTGCTCACAACATTGATGAGAATTACAATGCCGAAGAGTTGAGCACTACCTCTGGTAGTTCAATAGAGCCGCGCAGCGATTGCAGCCTAACCGATCATGAGCTGCAACTCAATGTAAATTTCTCTCTTACTGAAACGGAACTCTTTTCTTAAAAAAAAACCCTTACTTTGCAGATTAAAAAATCTGAGGCGCAAGCGGTCTTGCAATTGGATTTGGAACGAAAATCGGTCTTGAGTGATTATATAGCTGGTCACATGGTGCCATTACCGGATTTCTCAGCATCCGTTACAGAATCCGAGGATGGTAGGTTGCCAAAGGATAGCTCATCCCACAAGTCTTTAACCGATTTGTTTGCATGCCTTTTCCAGATGTTCTCTCGATGTCATCAAGCATGGTCGGCGATGGCACGTGGGAGGATAATTGGCTATTCAAAAAGAAGCGCAGCACCTTGCAAAGTTCGGCAACACCGAGCAGCATTGGCATGCTAGTGCCGGCGCCCAAAGAGAATGTGCGTGCTCAAATAGGAGATCGAACAGCTGATGAGGTGAGCGATCTATCTGAGATAGGTTCAGATACTGAGGAATCATCGCTGGATATGTTGCGTTGCAATGATCTGAATGATCGGCTCCTGAGCAAGCACCTCATCGGGGGACAGAACACAAAACTTGTGCTCGATGAGCTGGTGGATCGCACCAGTTTAACATCAAATACATTGCCAGCGGAGCATGAACCAGCTTTTACAGAAACAACAAATGCGCTTGTCACACAACCGGTGGCAGCCGTTACGGAAGAAGACCAGGTTACTGATATAATAGAACCACCGCCACCAATGACATTTCAGGATGATCAAGAAAATGAGGATCCTGTCCAGACACTCATAGCAGGTAATTGCACAAAAAAAATCTTTCTCGTACGACAGCTCCTACATTTATCCCATTCATTATCTTAAGGCTACTAAAAAGTACTCCCTAGCCCCTAAGATTGATTAGTTTAGGTGTCTTAGTCCCTTAGTCATTACTGTAGCCCAGTCGGAACCAACCCACAATATATCTCAGCGTATAAGTGCTTAGTTTTGAAGCAGCGGCACTCAGCAGTCGTTTGTGTTACAGCAGCTCCATATGAATCAGAGGATCTTTGCAATGTTGAGGGCTGCACAGGCTTCGGGGATGTTGAATACCTGGATGAAAATCAGACAACTGAAAAAACTCCGTCGGTTATTGAATTACTAGCAGCAATGGCTTTGGGACCCATGCTTGCAGTTCCAGCATCCGAGCAACCTCCTGTTATGACAGCCACTGAACTACATACACTCAAGGAACTCAGCGATTTGGCTTTGGCTGAAATTAAATCCCGCACAATGGAGCTGGCTTTCCACTCGTTGGACATTATTGATGAGGAATTCATGGATGCACAAACAGCACCTGGCCCGGAAGTTGAAGACGAGTTTTTTGAAGTCGAATGTATGTCAGGGTCAATGGATTTTGATGCATTCATCCCATTTCCAGCACAAGTAGTTGAGAAAGTGGCCGGTCTTGAAATAACACTAGATCAAAAAATTGACTTTGCGGAATTTTCAGTTGATCCAGCTGTACAAGTTGCAGAGCAACAAAATGCTATCACCGAAGTACCAGCACCAGCAATTGAAGAAGTTTCTCCAGCTGAAGTTTTACAAGAGCTACAAGTAGCTCCCGTAGACTTTGCAGCACCACCAATTGAAGAGATCATCGTTTTTGAAGTTCCAGCACCAGCAAAAGAGGAGGTTGCTTCTGTTGAAATTGTTTCAGAGCACCAGGCAGTGGAAGTTTCAGCACCAGCAGTTGAGGATGTTGCACTTGCAGATATTTCACCAGGGAAACAAATGGCTTCTGCCGAAGCATTAGCACCACCAATTGGGGAAGTTTCTGTTTTAAAAATTCCAGCACCATCAATTAAAGAGGTTGCTTTTGTTGAAGTTGTTGCAGATAAACAGGCTACGGAAATTTCTGCACCAGCAATTGAGGAAAATGCGTCTGAAGAAGTGTTACCAAAGAAACAAAATGCAAGTTCGGATTTTCGTGAAGCACCAATTGAGGAGGTTGTCGCTTTTGAAATTCCTGCAACAGAAATTGTCCCAGAGCATCAAGACACTCGTGCGGATTTTCAAGTACCTCCTATTGAAGAGGTTGTAGTTGTAGAAGCTTTACCATCAGTCATTGAGTCTGTTGCTCCTTCAGACGTTGTAACAGAGCAACAAATTGCTATAACGGAAGCCCCATCAGCACAAATTGAAGAAGTGGTCGTTTTGGAAACTTCAACATCAGCAAAAGAGGAGGATGCTTCTGCTGAATTCGTTTCAGAACAACAGGCTGCTAACACGGAAGTGCCAGCACCAGCATTAGAGGAAATTGCCGTTGCAGAAATTTTACCAAAGCAATCAGTTGCTTCTGAGGAAATTCAAGCTTCACCAATTGAGTTTGCCGATTTGGAAATTTCTGCACCAGCAGTTGAAGAAATTTCCCCAGCAGAAGTTATAGAACAAAAAGCTGCTTCACTGGAAAATCCAGATGCCCCTATTGAGGAAGTTTCTCCTGCAAAAGAAGCTTCAACAACAGCAGTAGCGCAAATCGCTCCTGCAGAAGTTTTACCAAAACAAGAAATGGCTCCTTCAGAAGTTCCATCACCACCAATTGTGAAGGTTGTCATTTTGGATGTTCCAAAAACTGCAATTGAAGAAGTTACTTCTTCAGAAGCTAAACCGGAGCAACAAGCTGCACCTGCCGATTTTACATCACCACCCGCTGATGATGTTGTCATTTTAGCTGTTCCAATATCAGCAATTGAAGAAGTTGCTCTTGTTGAAAATGATGCAGCGCAACATGTTGCAAAAACACCTGCAATTGAAGAGGTTTCTCCTGCAGACGTTTTACCACAACAACAAGTTGCGCCTACGGAAGTCCTATCACCGCCAAATGAGGAGGTTGTCGATTTTGAAGTTTCAACACCGGCTATAAAGAAAGTTGCTCATGTTGAAGTCGTTTCAGAGCAACTGGCTGTGGAAGTATCTGCATCAGCAGTTGAGAAAGTTGCTATTGAAGAAATTGAAGAACCGGAAGCTTCAGCACTAGTAACACAGGAAGTAGGTCCTGCTGAGTTTGTTTCGGAGCAACAGGCTGCAGAAGCTCCAGCAACAGCTATAAAGGAAATTGCGTCTACAGAAGTTCAACTAGAGCAACAAAATGCTCCTGCAGAATGTCCTGAACCACTAATTGAGCAGGTTGTTGTTTTGGAAGTTCCAGCACCGGCAGTTGAGGAGGTTGCTTGTATTGAAGTAGTGTCAGAGCAACAGGCTGTGGAATTTTCAGCAACAGCAAATGAGGAAGTAGCTATTGAGGAAATTGCGGTTTTAGAAGTTGCGAAATCGGATATTCAAAAGTTTGCTCCTCCAGTTGAACTTTCAGAGCAGCAAGCTGCTAGCTTTCAAGTTCCAGCACCAGCAATTGAAGAAGTTGCTTCTCTAGAAGAATCTTTACCACCAGCTATAGCTCAAACTGCTCCTGCAGAATTGTTACCAGAACAACAAGTGGCTTCTACAGAAGTCCTATTACCGCCAACCGACGATGTTGCATTTTTTGAAGTTTCAACACCTGCAACTAAAGAGGTTGCTCCTGTTGAAGTCGTTTTCGAACAACAGGCTGTTGAAACTTTTGCATCAGCAATAAAGGAAGGAGCTATTGAGAAAGTTGCTATTTTGGAAGATCCAACCCCAGAAGTTCAGATGGTTGCTTCTCCAGTTGAATTTTCAGAGCAACAGGCTGCTACCACAGATGTTCCAAAACCAGCATTTGAAGTATTTGCCCCTGCAAAAAAAGTTTCAGCACCAGCAGTAGAGAAAACTGGTCCTGCAGAAGTTTTACCAGGACAACAAGTTGCTCCTACGGAAGACCCATCACCAACAACTGAGGAGGTTGCCATTTTGGAAGTCTCAACACCTGCAACTAAGGAGGTTTCTCCTGTTGAAGTCATTGTCGAGCAACAGCTTGTGAAAGCTTTTGCATCAGAGCAACAGGCTGCTACAACCGAAGTTCCAGGACCACCTATTGAAAATGTTGCTCCTGCAAAAGAAGCTACGGCACCAGCAATAGCGCAAACTGCTCCTGCAGAAGTTTTACTAGAACAACAAGTTGCTCCTACGGAAGTCCCATCACCTGCAACTGAGGCGGCTGCTCCCATTGAATTCATTACCGAGCAACAGGCTGTGGAAGTTTATGAATCAGCCATTGAGGAAATTGCAGTTTGGAAAGCTCCAATCCCTGATGTTCAAATAGTTTTTCCTCCAGTGGATCTTTCAGAGCTACAAGCTGCTACTACCGAAAATCCAGAATCACCAATTGAAAATGTTGCTCCTGCAGAAGAAGGCTCAGCAGCAGCAATAGCGCAAATGGCTCCTGCCGAAGTTATACCGGAACAACAAGTTTCTCATACAGAAGCATTACCACCAATTGAGGACTGTGTCATTTTTGAAGCGTCAACACCAGCATTGGAAGTGGTTGCTCCTGTTGAAGTCGTTTCAGAGCAACAGGCTGTGGAAGTTTCTGCAGCACCAGTTGAGAAAGTTGCTTTTGAAGAAATTGAAGAACTGGAAGCTGCAGCACAAGTAACACAGGAGCTTGCTCCTGTAGAGTTCGTTTCAGAGCAACAGGCTGCAGAAGCTCCAGCACCAGCAATAAAGGAAATTGTGTCTACAGAAGTTGAACTAGAGCAACAAAATGCTCCTGCAGAATGTCCTGACCCACCAATTGAGGAGGTTGCCACTTTGGAAGCTCCAGCACCGGCAGTTGAGGAGGTTGCTAGTGTTGAAGTTATTTCAGAGCAAAAAGCTGTGGAAGTTTCCCCATCAGCAGTTGAGAAAGATGCAATTGAAGAAATTGAAGAACTGGAAGCTGCAGCACAAGTAACACAGGCGCTTGCTCCTGTAGAGTTCGTTTCAGAGCAACAGGCTGCAGAAGCTCCAGCACCAGCAATAAAGGAAATTGTGTCTACAGAAGTTGAACTAGAGCAACAAAATGCTCCTGCAGAATGTCCTGCACTACCAATTAAGGAGGTTGCCACTTTGGAAGTTTCAACACCTGCAACTGAGGAGGTTGCTAGTGTTGAAGTCATTTCAGAGCAACAGGCTGTGGATGTTTCTGCATCAGCAGTTGAGAAAGATGCAATTGAAGAAATTGATGAACCGGAAGCTTCAGCACAAGTAACACAGGAGCTTGCTCCTGTGGAGTTCGTTTCAGAGCAACAGGCTTCAGAAGCTCCGGTACCAGCAATAAAGGAAATTGCGTCTACAGAAGTTGAACTAGAGCAACAAAATGCTCCTGCAGAATGTCCTGCACCACCAATTGAGGAGGTTGCCACTTTGGAAGCTCCAGCACCAGCAGTTGAGGAGGTTGCTAGTGTTGAAGTAGTTTCAGAGCAAAAGGCTGTGGAAGTTTCCGCATCAGCAGTTGAGAAAGATGCAATTGAAGAATTTGAAGAACTGGAAGCTTCAGCACAAGTAACACAGGGGCTTGCTCCTACAGAGTTTGTTTCAAAGCAACAGGCTTCAGAAGCTCCAGCACCGGTAATAAAGGAAATTGCGTCTACAGAAGTTGAACTAGAGCTACAAAATGCTGCTGCAGAACTTCCTGCACCACCAATTGAAGAGGTTGCCACTTTGGAAGCTCCAGTACCGGCAGTTGAGGAGGTTGCTAGTGTTGAAGTAGTTTCAGAGCAAAAGGCTGTGGAAGTTTCCGCATCAGCAGTTGAGAAAGATGCAATTGAAGAAGTTGAAGAACTGGAAGCTTCAGCACAAGTAACACAGGGGCTTGCTCCTACAGAGTTTGTTTCAAAGCAACAGGCTTCAGAAGCTCCAGCACCGGCAATAAAGGAAATTGCGTCTACAGAAGTTGAACTAGAGCTACAAAATGCTGCTGCAGAATTTCCTGCACCACCAATTGAGGAGGTTGCCACTTTGGAAGCTCCAGCACCGGCAGTTGAGGAGGTTGCTAGTGTTGAAGTAGTTTCAGAGCAAAAAGCTGTGGAAGTTTCCGCATCAGCAGTTGAGAAAGATGCAATTGAAGAAGTTGAAGAACTGGAATCTTCAGCACAAGTAACACAGGGGCTTGCTCCTACAGAGTTTGTTTCAAAGCAACAGGCTTCAGAAGCTCCAGCACCAGCAATAAAGGAAATTGCGTCTACAGAAGTTGAACTAGAGCTACAAAATGCTCCTGCAGAATTTCCTGCACCACCAATTGAGGAGGTTGCCACTTTGGAAGCTCCTGCACCGGCAGTTGAGGAGGTTGCTAGTGTTGAAGTAGTTTCAGAGCAAAAAGCTGTGAAAGTTTCCGCATCAGCAGTTGAGAAAGATGCAATTGAAGAAGTTGAAGAACTGGAAGCTTCAGCACAAGTAACACAGGGGCTTGCTCCTACAGAGTTTGTTTCAAAGCAACAGGCTTCAGAAGCTCCAGCACCAGCAATAAAGGAAATTGCGCCTACAGAAGTTGAACTAGAGCTACAAAATGCTCCTGCAGAATTTCCTGCACCACCAATTGAGAAGGTTGCCACTTTGGAAGCTCCAGCACCGGCAGTTGAGGAGGTTGCTAGTGTTGAAGTAGTTTTAGAGCAAAAAGCTGTGGAAGTTTCCGCATCAGCAGTTGAGAAAGATGCAATTGAAGAAATTGATGAACCGGAAGCTTCAGCACAAGTGACACAGGAGCTTGCTCCTACAGAGTTTGTTTCAAAGCAACAGGCTTCAGAAGCTTCAGCACCAGCAATAAAGAAAATTGCGTCTACAGAAGTTGAACTAGAGCTACAAAGTGCTCCTCCAGAATTTCCTGCACCACCAATTGAGGAGGTTGCCACTTTGGAAGCTCCAGCACCGGCAGTTGAGGAGGTTGCTAGTGTTGAAGTAGTTTCAGAGCAAAAGGCTGTGGAAGTTTCTGCATCAGTAGTTGAGAAAGATGCAATTGAAGAAGTTGAAGAACTGGAAGCTTCAGCACAAGTAACACAGGAGCTTGCTCCTACAGAGTTTGTTTCAGAGCAACAGGCTTCAGAAGCTCCGGTACCAGCAATAAAGGAAATTGCGTCTACAGAAGTTGAACTAGAGCAAAAATATGCTCCTGCATCAATTGAGGAGGTTGTCCCTTTGAAAGTTCCAGCACCGGCAGTTGAGGAGGTTGCTAGTGTTGAAGTAGTTTCAGAGCAAAAAGCTGTGGAAGTTTCCGCATCAGCAGTTGAGAAAGATGCAATTGAAGAAGTTGAAGAACTGGAAGCTTCAGCACAAGTAACACAGGAGCTTGCTCCTACAGAGTTTGTTTCAAAGCAACAGGCTTCAGAAGCTTCAGCACCAGCAATAAAGAAAATTGCGTCTACAGAAGTTGAACTAGAGCTACAAAGTGCTCCTCCAGAATTTCCTGCACCACCAATTGAGGAGGTTGCCACTTTGGAAGCTCCAGCACCGGCAGTTGAGGAGGTTGCTAGTGTTGAAGTAGTTTCAGAGCAAAAGGCTGTGGAAGTTTCTGCATCAGTAGTTGAGAAAGATGCAATTGAAGAAATTCAAGAACCGGAAGCTTCAGCACAAGTAACACAGGAGCTTGCGCCTGTGGAGTTCGTTGCAGAGGAACAGGCTGCAGAAGCTCCATCACCGGCAAGAAAGGAAATTGCGTCTACAGAAGTTGAACTAGAGCAACAAAATGCTCCTGCATCAATTGAGGAGGTTGTCCCTTTGAAAGTTCCAGCACCGGCAGTTGAGGAGGTTGCTAGTGTTGAAGTAGTTTCAGAGCAAAAAGCTGTGGAAGTTTCCGCATCAGCAGTTGAGAAAGATGCAATTGAAGAAGTTGAAGAACTGGAAGCTTCAGCACAAGTAACACAGGGGCTTGCTCCTACAGAGTTTGTTTCAAAGCAACAGGCTTCACAAGCTCCAGCGCCAGCAATAAAGGAAATTGCGTCTACAGAAGTTGAACTAGAGCAACAAAATGCTCCTGCATCAATTGAGGAGGTTGTCCCTTTGAAAGTTCCAGCACCGGCAGTTGAGGAGGTTGCTAGTGTTGAAGTAGTTTCAGAGCAAAAAGCTGTGGAAGTTTCTGCATCAGCAGTTGAGAAAGATGCAATTGAAGAAGTTGAAGAACTGGAAGCTTCAGCACAAGTAACACAGGGGCTTGCTCCTGCAGAGTTTGTTTCAAAGCAACAGGCTTCACAAGCTCCAGCGCCAGCAATAAAGGAAATTGCGTCTACAGAAGTTGAACTAGAGCAACAAAATGCTCCTGCAGAATGTCCTGCACCATCAATTGAGGAGGTTGCCCCTTTAAAAGTTCCAGCACCGGCAGTTGAGGAGGTTGCTAGTGTTGAAGTTATTTCAGAGCAAAAGGCTGTAGAAGTTTCCGCATCAGCAGTTGAGAAAGATGCAATTGAAGAAATTGAAGAACTGGAAGCTTCAGCACAAGTAACACAGGAGCTTGCTCCTGTGGAGTTCGTTTCAGAGGAACAGGCTGCAGAAGCTCCAGCACCGGCAATAAAGGAAAGTGCGTCTACAGAAGTTGAACTAGAGCTACAAAATGCTACTGCAGAATTTCCTGCACCACCAATTGAGGAGGTTGTCACTTTGGAAGTTCCAGCACCGGCAGTTGAGGAGGTTGCTAGTGTTGAAGTAGTTTCAGAGCAAAAATCTTTGGTAGCATCTACCTCAGCAATTGAGGAAGTATCTATTGAGGAATTTGTATTTGTAGAAGTTCTAACCACAGAAGTTGAGAAAGTTGCTCCCCCTGTTGAAATTTCAGAGCAACAGGTTGCTACCACAGATGTTCCAACACCAGCAATTGATGTGGCTGCTCCTGCAAAAGAAGCTTCAGCACCAGTAATAGCGCAAATTGCTCCTGTAGAAGTTTTATTAGAACAACAAAGTGCAGCAACAGCAATAAAGGAATTTGCGTCTACAGAAGTTGAAATAGAGCAACAAAATGCTCCTGCAGAATTTCCTGCACCATCAATTGAGGAAGTTGCCCCTTTGAAAGTTTCAACACCAGCAATCGAAGAGGTTGCTCCTGTTGAAGTCGTTTCAGAGCAAAGGGCTGTGGAAGTTTCTGCATCAGCAGTTGAGAAAGTTGCTGTTGAAAAAATTGATGAACTGGAAGCTTCAGCACAAGTAATACAGGAGCTTGCTCCTGTGGAGTTCGCTTCAAAGCAACAGGCCGCAGAAGCTCCAGCAACAGCAATAAAAGAAATTGCATCTACAGAAGGTGAACTAGAGCAACAAAATGCTACTGCAGAATTTCCTGCACCACCAATTGAGGAGGTTATCGTTGTGGAAGTTCCAGCGCCGGCAGTTGAGGAGGTTGCTCGTGTTGAAGTTATTTCAGAGCAAAACGCTGTGGAAGTTTCCCCATCAGCAGTTGAGAAAGATGCAATTGAAGAAATTAAAGAACTGGAAGCGTCAGCACAAGTAATACAGGAGCTTTCTCCTGCAGAGTTCGTTTCAGAGCAACAGTCCGCAGAAGCTCCAGCACCAGCAATAAAAGAAATTCAATCTACAGAAGTTGAAGTAGAGCAACAAAATGCTCCTGCAGAATGTCTTACACCACCAATTGAGGAGGTTTTCGTTTTGGAGGAGGTTGAAGTTTTATCAGAACAACAAGTTGCTCCTACAGAAGTCATTTTACCACCAATTGAGAAGCGAGTCACTTTTGAGCCAGCAATTGCTGAAATTGAAGAACCATCACCACCATTTGCGGAGGCTTCCATTTTGAAAGCTTTAACACCAGCAACTGATCAGGCTGCTCCAGTTGAAGTCGTTTTAGAGCAAAAGGCTGTGGATGTTTCTGAATCAGCAGTTGGGGAAGTAGCTATTGAGATAATTCCAGTTTTGGAAGCTCCTACTCCTGATGTTCAGGTGGTTGCTCCCCTAGCTGATCTTTCAGAGCAGCAGGCTGCTACCATTGATGTTCCAGTACCAGCAATTGAAGAGGTTGGTCATGCAGAAGAAGCTTCAGCACCAGCAATAGCGCAAATGGCTCCATCAGAAGTTTTACCAGAACAACAAGTTGCTCCTACAGAAGTTCCATCAACACCAATTGCGAATTCTTCTATTTTGGAAGTTTCCGCTCCAGCAACTGATGAGATTGCTCCTGTTGAAGTTCTTTTAGAGCAGCAGGCTGTGGAAGTTTCTGAATCAGCACTTGAGAAAGTTGATATTAAGGGAATTGCAGAGCTGGAAGCTTCAGCCCAAGCCATAAAAGAGGATGGTCCTGCAGAGGTCGTTTCAGAGCATCCCGCTGGTGAAGTTCCACAACCAGCAGTTAATGTAGTTGCTTATGTAGAAGTTGAACTAGAGCAACAAGGAATTGCTCCAGAGGGGACTACTAGTGTAAAACCAGATGCACCCAATGAAACTTCTTCACCAGTATTAGAAGAACTTATTCCAGCAGAAGTAGTTTCCAAACAAACTATTGCCGTTGATATTTTTGAAAAGCAAATGTCAGATGAGGCGTCGACATCGGCAATTGAAACTGAAGAGCTTACAGTTCAAACTAAGTATGAAACTCACCCGGAATGTCTGCAAGCGACAACAGAATCTAATACAGATAATACCGCTCTAGGTAAAACGTCTCAAATGACTTTGCGGAGACAGACAAAAATTGCAGACAAAACACCGAGAGATGGATGCTCATCAGTGAACCTCTTGGAGACCATTTGCAAAGTTTACATCAAAGACAAACGACTGTTGGCAACAATCAGAAGGCGACAAAAACGATCTTTAATTGTGCACAAATACCTTAGTTCCTTTGACTCGTTTGATGAGACTAATGAGATAAAGTCTTTTTGACGAACTCAATTTATTCCAGCTTTTAAGTTTAGAAAACAATAATAAGATTGATGTTTTAGATCCGACTGGGAAATATAGGGTTTCGCGTTTAGATTGTAATCAAACTGATCGATTAACACAGCTTGAGTCTAAGGAAGTAGGTTTAGATGATTATCATACAAATATTCCCCACCAGTCATTCGTTAAAAATACTGACCTTAGTGACGATCATTTCTTCATTGTCGAGTCTTATAAAAATTAGCTTTAGCTTTATTAACAATATTCTTTTCTCAGATCAATTAAGTTCTGATTCAAACCACAGCGCACCTTCAACTATACCTGATTCAGAACTTGATTATGAGAATAGTTTTATACGTGAAGCTCGCATTGAGTCACCTATTAATAGTTTGCCAACTAACACTAACCGTACCACAAATACTTCTTATACAGTAACTAACAATAATAACACAACACTACCACGGCCGAATGGTAAACTAACAAATGGTTCACTAAGATGGTCAAACAAGTCAACCCAAAAACAAAATGGTGATGTTGATATTGATGATAATGATGATCTTGATGTTGTTCTGTTGCGGCGCTTTGCCCCAGGTAACACAGTCACTTATGGCCAACACAGTCATCTCTCGGTGTTTGTTTGTTTGCTTTAAATGTTTAACTTACTTGGTGTTGCTTATGTCTAGCTTTTGCCTACTCTTAAACTGTACTAACATCTAAGAACATTGCAGGCTCCATTGCGGAACGCGAGGTCAAGAAATGGTATAATGCCGTTGAAATGCCAAACAATCCGTATGCGCCCGAGGCACTTAAGCAACGCATAAGTGGCACACAGGAACGTTTTATGGATGTGCTCAATATAAGTCCAAATGCTGAACAGAAAACCTTGGCGCTCATGACAAATAATGGCGACAGTAACGAGCCTACCAGCCATGTGGAGGATTATAAGCGGTAAGTTGACCCTTAGATTAAACATGCTTAGGAAAAATGAGGACCTAATTGACCTTATCCTTTTAAACCCTCTTTTTCTTTTCCTCTTAACAGATACAGCCGCGACTATTATATCAACAATGCGCCTAGTTCAACAAGTGTTCGAAGGCAAAGCGGCAGCAATTTGGAACCAACGAGCATCCATACTGATGAGGATATTGTGATCAATGAGGTAAATCAACAACAACAACCAGAACAACAAGTACAACAACCACAACAACAATCGCATGGCCGCATTTCAAGTAGTAATAACGTTGCTGACCTCTCACATTGGATGCTGTCGACGCCCGTGCGACGCAGCAGCTCGCTTAAATTCATTAACAAACGTGCAAGTAGTACAAGTGCAAGTAGTACATCCCCCACATTAAACCCAGTCGATCGTCCATCCACATCGGCATCGCATTATCGCGACTCCAGCTTAGGCTTAGATCCGGACTTTGATGACTTCGATGTACGTTCGCAGCGTTCCTGGCGAAGCAGTTGCAGCATGTTGCCCAAACGCCATACACAATCTACGCTGAGTCTGCATAGTAATGTTAGTGGGATATCCTTTGGATCGTCTGCTTCGAAGCGGCGACCGAGTAGTACTCAGGGGATGGGTCCTTCTGCTGGTGTTTTGACACAGTTTGAGAAGCAGTTGCTGCATAAAGACCTTAAACGGAATAGTTTTCGGGCCGTGTCCGCCACCTCAAAGGATTTCGTTATGAATCCTTTGTTTGAGAACGAGCTGCAGGTAAAACAATATTTGGACGATCAGGATTCGGGTGTTGATAGCTGTTTGAATGGCTTCAGCGGTGCCGATGCCAAATACAGCAACAATAGTCTACTCTTTTGATGGGGGTTTCAATCTGGAGTTTCGTTGGGTCATTTCGGGTTAGCTCTTACTTTGTAGTCTCTGCTAAATTAGTCACCCAAGTTAACAAAAAGAAAAATCAAACAAAAAAAAACTAGTCAGCTAAAGAAATTAAAAGAAGTAATTACAGTTTTTAGGATTCTTTGGCTCCGGATCAACAAAATTAATAGAATCTCTAGTACAGGTTTTAAAGGCTTTAAAATTGCCACTTGCTCAAAGTACTTGTATATTTCAAAATTGCACCTAGTTGCACCCAAATCTTTGCATTTGATTTCTTGCATTCATACATTTATACTGTTGTTCTACTGTACGATCTACTGTCGAAAAATTCAAATCAAAATAATAATTTTTAATGCTAATTGCTTGTCAAGTATGCAGCATTTTTTTTTTTGTATGTTTTAATTATGATTTTTTTGCTGTTAATATTTTTTTAATAATAACTTGTATGCACTTTAGTTAATTCATACATAATTAATTGCTAACTTCTATTATAATCAAATCAATAAACAAAATTACCTATACAAATAATAAAGCCAAAAGTTAAACGAAAACCACAAAATAATCAATGAAACAAATGTTTTTAGTAAATGCTGAACAATTAAATCAGGGGTGAGTACCATTAACAAGAGCAATCAGTTGCCAACAAAATAATATTTGTTTATTGTTGAATTGTGGAATTTTACTAACAACATTTGTTTCACTTTGTGCTAAGCTCACCTAATTGCTATTTGTATATAAATTCTTTGATTCGTAGCGAACGATTTTTGTGCATGTTGCTGCCACATACAACACAAATGCCACATATACACACAGACAATATACGACACACCTTATCCTCATTAGAAATCACCCAGCATCCTGCTAAAGTAATGCATTCTCAAATATATATTTTGTTGTGCCTAACGCTAACATTTCTTTTTTCCATATATTTATATAATTACTGTACTATCTACCCAAAATAAAAAAATAAAAACTAACCCATCAACAAACAAATGTACCTAAACAACAACAACAAACAACAAACAACACAACACAACTTTATACACATGCCAAAAACAACAAAACATATAACTGTTTATATCAAAAGGCTCAAAGTGCAAACAAAACTGCAATTGAAACTGCGGATGAGGAAAGTATTTATACAGCAATGCCCGCCCAGGTGATGGATGTGGGCAATAATAGTAGTTTGGAGACGCAATCTTCGAATCAATCGCTTCAAACAATAAGCGATGATTCGGATACGGTGCGTGTCTACGATTTTAATAAACAGGAGACGACAGTTTTAACAACATCAGCCAATGAACAGCCCAGCACGTCCAGCACGCCATCTATGGAGTCGGCATTGGGTACAACACCCGATGCGTCCTCCTCCTCGTCGCCCATAGATGCGTCACGGAAACGTGAACGGCCTGTTGTGCTGCAATTTGGGCCTGGTGATGCCACGCCCAATGTCTGCTCCTCACCCACAACGACACCAACACGTGGTTCCACTCCGCCAGCTTTTCGTTTTCTACAGCCCAAGCGTCGTCTAATCGAACCCAGTCAGGTGCTCTCCATAGACGAAGACGATGAAGTGGTAAGTAGCACAGAATGTAATAAACTCGAGTGGCCAATCAAAATGTGTTTGGTTCCCTTGTTAGCCAACAGAGCCAACGACACCAGCTGAGAAGCCAGCTGTAGAGGATGATGTTGTCCATGCCCTACCATCGGTAAAGGCTCTGGCTCAAGCTTTTCTCCTCACAAGCAAACGCATGCAACCCGAGCGACGCTGGAGGGCAAAGGTAAGTTTAATAAAATATATTTACAACAATCTCACTTATTTTAAATGATAATCTTACCAGCACGTTAAATTGATGGCTGAGAAGTCAGAAAGACCAGACCGGCCGAATAGACCAACAACGGCACAGGCGCGTAGACAGATGCTGCAACTTGGTGTTTCAATGGCTGAGGTGTGCGATGAATCCACAATATCATCCGATTTGTCATCACTGGAAACGTAAGACAAATTTCCTTAACCGAAAAAGTTATTATGGCTCTAACCCTTTAACAATACCGCAGCGATCCATCCATACAATCGGACATACCCATTGCCGCGCCGGCGAGTCCTGTTCCTGTGCGACGCGGCTTCCTCAGGAGTAATATTGCTTTCTTTGAGAACTTAAAGTTTAAGTAAATATATGCATGCAACTGAGTTTTAATTAATTAGCTGTGCGACCATTGGCTGATATTCTACATAAAGTGAATATGCACAATAATGGAGCATACTAAATCCATTTCCCACAAAACCTGCTTACCAAATCAACGCCAAAAATATTCATCTGTGCCATGGCATCCATTTAAATTCATAGAAGGACGAAAGTATTCGAAAAATTACTTAATTTACTTTATGCTTAACGCCCAAAGTGCGTAAAACTAATTGCTTTTTAATTCTAATTACAAACTACTATTAAAACTTATATCAATTGATTCTATTTGTTTAATATTTTAAATATTTACCAGTAAGATATCGATTTAGCTTTAAGATAAATCATTTAAAATATTTACTTGACCTAAACAACCGGTTTTATTATCATTGAATCTTAATATTACATAAAGTTAAATAAAATATAGAAAGACAAGATTTTAAGTTAATTTTGATTGAGCGTTTAAGATGTCTGTCAATACTCTTGTTTATCAAATCAAAGCATACTTTTAGGATGGAAATAAAATAACCACAAGAGTTACATGTTAAGCCAAATCGTACTCATATGACAAGAAAAGATCTAAAACAAATACTTTTTTTTTAAGATGGCTACCTACTCTTAGTTTTATTTGGTACTTGAAAAAAATCATATACTTGTTATTGTTACTATAAATTTAATTTAGAAAACTTCCTGCAGTTGTTAAATGAGTTTTGTTATAAAATAATTTAATAAATTTTGAAGGTACTGTTTAACACATTAAATATTTAAATATTCCGTCAAGTCGAATCGATTTGAACCAGTCACAATTGGTATTAAAATATTTCTACTAACGTATTGTTTTATCAAAAATAAACTCTATAGTTTGCAGCTGCATATAAACAGCGATCGCTCAAAGCGATGAAAAAAGAGACAGTCCAGGTTCATATTAATTAGCACATTTGGAATGATGATAACAGGCAGCTGCTATAGCTCATCAGCTATGTGGTGTGACTGTGATGTGGATGCTCTGCCAGATAGATGACATAGACGAGCGGTATGACAACACAGAGTGCAAGTATAAAGATCAACAAGCATATCCAGGACATGTCGCAATCGGAGCCAGACCAGTCAATAGCTCGCAGCGATGGGCCGGGTATTGGACGCACCATTGGCGCATGCCGGTCCACGAGCATATCATCCATTAAGGCCATGTGGTCATCCGAAGGCTGCTCCATATTAGCTGGAAAGAGTCACAGACAAATTATAGAATTACAAACGTGAACAAAGAAACTCTAAGCAATAACCCTTATCGATGCATATTAAACAGTGAAATACTATATATTTTGGATATTTTATTCTTGTAGTCAGCTGCAGCAGTAACAGTTTTGAGTTTAGCTCACATCGCAGCAATACAGCAGAACAAGTATTTTAGTGGTTGTGTGGATGTGTGTGTTATATAAAGTGTAACTTAATTGTAGGTCATATAACGCGGAGTGGCGCTGAACTTGGCGTAGCTCTTGATAACCTTGTTGACAGCTTCGAGGAAGTCCTTCTCAGTGGCAACCTTGCGACGCGCACGAATGGCAAACATGCCTGCCTCCGTGCACACTGAACGAATCTCAGCTCCCGTTGAATTGGGACAGAGACGGGCCAATAGATCAAAACGAATGTCACGTTCCACAGACATCGAGCGGGCGTGAATTTTGAAAATATGCGAGCGTCCATCCTGGTCGGGCAGGCCGAACTCCACCTTACGATCCAAACGGCCAGGACGCATTAGCGCCGGATCCAATGTGTCGGGTCTATTGGTTGCCATCAGTACCTTGATATTGCCACGCGGATCGAAACCATCTAGCTGATTGATAAGCTCCAGCATAGTACGTTGCACCTCGTTATCGCCTCCAGCGCCGTCGTCAAAGCGTGCACCGCCAATAGCATCAATTTCATCAAAGAAGATGAGACAAGCCTTTTTGGAGCGGGCCATCTCGAACAGTTCGCGCACCATGCGTGCACCCTCACCCACGTACTTCTGCACCAGCTCTGAGCCAATGACACGTATAAAGCAGGCATCTGTGCGATTTGCCACAGCACGAGCACACAAAGTCTTGCCCGTTCCGGGCGGTCCAAAGAGAAGCACGCCTTTGGGTGGCTCAATACCAAGGGTCACAAATTTCTCCGGGTGAAGCAGTGGGGTTTCAACGACTTCACGCAACTTTTCTATCTGCTCCTTGCAGCCGCCGACGTCGCTGTAGGTAACATCCGGTTTGTCTTCTACCTGCATCATGGTGACAGTGGGATCGATTTTGGGTGGCAGTGGTATGTGAATTTGATACTTGTTACGATCAACGCCAACACGCATGCCCTCCTCAATGTCCGTAGGTGCGACGGAATCGGCCAGATCTACTACAAACTTAGCAAACTGCTTCACATTGATTATATATTTGGGATCATCAGAGTCGGCATTAATAATCTTTGTGCATCGCGCCACTTGAAGCGGCTGCTCATTTTGCAGAATCTGCTTGTCGGCGGCCAAATCCCACAAGGCTGGTGGCGCCAGGCCAGTATCGCTCTCCTTAATGCCCGTCAGTTCGTTCACCTGTTTTACGGCTTTTTGTATGTCCTCCTCGATGGTTTTTATGGACTTGTGGTACTGACTCTGGCCGTACGTCTTGAGCAGTTCAATGTCGCCTTCGTCCAGCGACTTAATTTCCTTTTCGTCCTCCTTCTTTTCGACCTTGACTTTGCGCTGATCATCTCCCAGATAG